>CM071797.1:7062387-8262387 GCA_036559045.1 Platycarya longipes | reverse complement strand
CATTGTTTTTTAGAAACCACAATTGTCAATTCCCTTTCCCCTTCTAGTCCAGTTTACAATCCCCAATGTGATCAATTATGTTTTAACTCCCAATTTCAATTATTTTGTATTTTCTATATATCTGTTGTGTAGATGGTATTGTCAGTTAAATTGCATCAAATTTCCTGAAAAATAAAAAAGGGATCCCCAATTACTCCTTGAATAAGATTATATGTATTCTGTAAAACCTTGAGGTCAGTTGAATGTTGTCTCAAATGGACTAATTCTCTAAAGCCATCCACTTGCAGTGAATTTTCTTGTTATTAAGATTGGCTCTCTCTCTCTCATTTGTACCCCACTAAAGTTGAATTTTCTGTTTGCTGCCAACAGAAATACCATAGAGATGTATTGGAACAAATTGCTCCCCCTGTTCCTGTTGCTGTTTATTCACCACCACCACCACTGCCACCACCGCCGCCGTCATCACAGGCTCTATATGATGAACCACCGATCAAATTTTACCATGGGACGTCACAAGAAGGGAATATAAGTGTTCCAATAAGAAAGGTCCCACCAAGGCGTGTCAGGAGGTCCAGTTCCAGGCGTCACCGCAAAGTCTCTGCTGGCGTTAAGGACATCCATTCTAGTTGACGTTTGTTGAAGCAAGTTTATGCATTTCTTTTTCCTTCCCCTTTCAATGTCATTGTCCTGGTTCTGGAGGATATGTGCAAGGTGAGTGTTGTACTTCTGCTTCCCAGGTTAATGCTGTCTTTCTCATTCTTTTTCTGCTTTTGGAGGTGTCAATTTTCATTCATTTTTTGGATGTATATAATAATTATTATAGTATGGGTTGCTATCAAAGCCCTTATATGTAGTGACCCATTAGTCGTTTCCATTGTCATAGAAGCATCACTATGGAACTCAATTATGTAAAAGTCATATTCGTGTCTCTTTTGAAAGGCAATAAAAGGAGATAAAAAAAATTTTCTCGTGAAAATTGGTTGATTTTTGTCACTGCAGATTCTCCACTTCTCTCTGTGGATGACTGGGAGCTTGGGCTTCAACCTTGGTGCTAAATGCTAATAGCGGTCTGGCTTTTAGCTTTGATTTATGAGCGGTGTTACATAGCAGGAGTCGTCTCGATAAAGAGTAAAAAAAGTAGTTGTCATTTTATTTTTTATTTTTTTCATTCATTTCTTAAATATTTTTAAATAATATTTTTATTAAAAAAAAAATCACAACATCATTAAAAAATATATTTTTTAAAATTTTTTTGCATAGAGTTAAGACTACATGTCTAATAGTAGTCTTTATCCCAACTTTATTAGTAAACTCGCATTTTTGGCATAAGAATACCATGATAACAACTATAAAGACTTTGGGAATTTACAAGAAATGAAAAAACCGAAACCCAAGTCTACAACCAAAATCATCCATCAATCAACGTCAAAACCAAATCTATAACAGCATGACCTTACTACAAAACTTATTTCAGAAATAAACCAGACCGAACGAAACATTATTAAAAAATATTTTCTTAATTATTGAATAAATAAATAAATAAGTTGTCGGGAGATGTCGGGACGAAACACTGGGGAGTAGATTTGTTCTTATTTATGTCCTTGCATGTCTTCTTCTTCTAGTATGCTAAGATTTGCCCAAATCCACCACAACTATACTCTGGTTTTTTACAAGTCATCACTCCTCTCTCTCTCTTTCTTTGCTGCACCCAAAAGTACGCAATTAACACCAATGCAGAACTAGACGAGAGAAGCTTTTCGGCTGTTACTTCCATAGAGCCCAAACTTCCATAGATCTTCTTTTTGCCCTTTCTACAGTATCTAGGAATCCCTTCGAGGACACCGTAAATTCTAACCCTTGCCCTGCAAATAAGGTATCTTGCTTGCACTATTGACTGGCTGCACACTTGCAGTACCACTGCTGCTATTAGCATGTGGCAATGAATGGCTGGGACCAACGAAATCCTCGACCATATACTTGTGAAAATTAATTAAATAAATTCATGGTGTATTTAATAACAAACGCAATATTCTTGAATGAAAGAGAAATTATATTTGCGGTAAGGTAGGTATACACATATAGTGCATTTCTTTTTGAAAAAAATGGATAAATTTATAATTTATAATTTTTTTATAATATAAATTTTTTTAAAATACACGAAATTTACAAATTTTAAGATTGTATTTTGTATTGCTCTAACTAATTTATTTTGATTGTATACCATCACATCACTTCACATCCCATCCCATCCCATCCCATCCCTTAAGAGTAATTCGGACTTGGAAGGAAGATGATGGTTAGGCTCCAGAAATTATGAGAAAAGCTGTTTCACCCGCAGTTTTTTCATCGAGAATTTGTACCGAATTCAATTTTTTTTTTTACACAGTGATTAAATAAGTGTGTTTAAAATATGATAAAATTTTTTTGGATTTTTTAAAAATATTTAAGAACATATAAAAAAAATTAAAAAAAACTTTAACACATTCGGAAGACCATTCGGACCACATCTCTCGGGAGATAGAGATGTTGCACCGCTCAGAAATTATTATCTGAATTATTAGGGTATGAAGTGACACTAGGCAAGTCTCGAATTGTCTCGATCTTCCGTTTGAAAATATGACACAGCGGATTTGTCTTATTAGTGTGCTGAATTGCTGAGTAATAGCTTCCAGTCTGACCGTGAACGACAGCAATCGATAATCAATAATTATGGTAAGAAAGCATTTATCTTTACAGTTAAATCACCATATCTTATAGAGTTACATGATTTGTCGCGTCCGGAGATTTCTTTCACCTGTTTTATTAGTAAAGATTAATTATACAAGCTTTCTATTAATAAGAATATTTAGAGAATTGCTACCTATATAAATAAATTTCATAAAAATAAATTTACAATACCATATCAAACAAAATCAGTTTGTAAATTTATTTTTTGTAAAATTCTGTGTTCAAAACATTTCTTATATATTTTTACATGCTACTCAAAGAATACACGACACTTTAATAGACTGGAATCAGTGAATCACTCCAAATCAGTTGGGAGAAAATCTTCATCCCTTTTTTTTTTGGGGGGGGGGGGGGTAAAATGTGAAAAAGCATACTCTATATATAAAGCAGTAGCGCATCGTGGGCACCGCCGCACCCTGATCCTACAATCTGCAGTTGTTTAGACTAAACCAATCAGGAGTTTTGCCTAAATCAGGGACATGAAAAGCTTATACTAACCAATTTTATATTACTGCTAGTTTAGGGCACAATTTTGTTGCTTTGACAATTACACTGGTATTCTTTTATGAAAATATAAACAAACACTGCTATATCATCCAAAATTGGTTTTAACGAGTCATATAGCAGCGGGCACAGCAAAAATTAAAAAAAAAAGAAAAAGAAAAAGAAAAATACATCAGTAATTAAATAAAAAAATATAAGTCTTTGAACAACAAGGAATATCCATGAAACAAACAATCGTCCCCAAATCATCAACATAAACTTCGCTCGGTTCTCTCCACATTCCCAATGTCCCATGCATTCGAAAAGCTTTACAATCAGCACAAAGTAATGAAAAGGATAGAATCCATTTCAGAAAACAGGTATACTCGAGCTAAAGCCCCACACCCAACATACGATGTAAGCACCTATTTCAGAATCTGACTCTACAGAAAATTGATGGGAGAGACCTAATATGATGACATGGCAGGCCACTCCAAACTCTAAAGGAACTAGTAGTCAAACGTAGGAGAGGAAAGATATAAGTAGATAAACAAAAAACTAAAAAAGAAGATCCAGGAATCAAGAGGGACGACTTAGTGATTTGTACCTTAAATGGAGCTAACAGTTGTAAAAATTAGTATCGGACAATATCCTGAAGGCAATCATAGAAGTGGGTGATCTTAATCTTCTCTCTACCAGAGTATATTGCCTCTGAAGATCCACCGAGCTCGCCCTGTGCTGCCATCTCAATCAACATATAGAGCTTCTTGATAGGCATCTATGAAGAGACATTAAACACAAAAGGAGCACTAAGTGAGTATAAAAAACAATCAAGCTCCTTCACCTTTTCCCTATTATCATTCAGTAATGTGTCATGCATAAGAAAATGAGGTTGACGATATCCAAGGTTCAGAATTTCCACTGTTCATCTATCGTGATTTAAACATGACTCAAACAAGTAAAATTCAGGTCACAAGCACTAATGAACTTGCTAGGCATATTACTGCAAGGGTAAAATTCAAATGAGCTTCCAGAAGGCAGAAAGGATCAGAAATGAAAACCATTCTACACCCAAGAAAAGAAAAAGATGGCTCTAGTTAAAAAAAAAAAAAAAAAAAAAAAATTTTTCATCTTATGAACTTATTATTATTCCCCAGGAACTGTATATTTAACTGGTTTGATTGGCCTAAGGCCTGTTAGATTTTCTTAACTTCCTTGATAGGTAAAGGCTGTGCTTTTTTTTTTTTCCAAAAATTAATATATAAATGACAAAGGCTGATCAAGATATATGCATACATCATTCAGCGCCTCTGCAGCTGCATTAATGTCTTCACCAGCAAAAACATTCAGCTGTTCTAGCACCTGAGATGAGAGCAAGGGTAGATTAAAATGTATCCAAACTTTGAGCTATTGCCAGTGTACTTTAATTTTCCTTTTAGAGTTTGCAATATATATGGAATGAACTTGCAGCCAAAACATTAATCTGATTCCAGACAAACCACCAAGCAAAGAAAATTTTCAAATAAAGGGATAATAATGACAATAATATGATGATAATGCTTGAAAACAGTGACATCCAAAGACCAAGCTATCAATCCGAATGCATGTTAGCAAAGGAAGTGTTGAAATTTCCCTTGGACTCCTAACACACCTCCCTGGCATTGCTAAGTATGAATAAATTCTTCCAACCTTCTACTTGAAAAGACTTTTGATCAATTCTTCCAAACTTCCACACCAATCCAACCCCAAAATAAAAATTAGCAAGTGTACCGAGAACCAGACAAAAATCAGTATTTAACATTGATATAAATCAGGTCTTCATCACCGTGACAACTTCCTTTATAATACTCACTTCGTTTAATTTACTAGCATGGATGGAAAATTGATGCCATCCAACAAAATAGGAATACCAAAAACACCAACTTATCTGAGACAGGAACAGATTAGAAACAAATAATCACCTTCTTTGCATCATCTGTCTTCAATATAGGAACATGGTAAGTGACAGAGAAAGCATCACAAATACCAACTGAATCTAAGAAGCCCACTTCACTTGTTGTCCCTATAACCAGAAGTTTTTTCCCCTGACAGCAAAAGTTCCCAAAACGAGCAAGATCAGAATATCACTTATTTTTTAAGAGAAGAATATCAGTTATGAAAGATAAATGCGATAATGTTCAAGTTTTAGAGCATTCTGCCATTTTTGTTATATATGAGAAAGTAGTATATGTTGAACCATCTCAAGATGTACTTTGAATATATGCTTTTTTCAAGAATATATATTTTTTTAAGTAAAAATTGTATTCATCAAATGCAATAGGTGAAGTCCCATGTACACAGGATGTATACAAAAGAAATGCCCAAATACATATTAATACTAAAAAAAGAGGACATAAACTCATGGACAGCCCCTCCATTAAGCCCTTATTTGGATTCAGAAAGCGTTTCATCTCATCTTATGTCATCTTTACAACTTTTCTAAATTCTCATATAAAATATAATAAACAATTCAATTTTTTCAAATCTAAAAAAAAAATAATATTAAAAAATAATATTCTAACAATATTTTATTCAACTTTCATCTAAAACCATCTTATCTCTGAATCCAAACCGGGCCTAAGTACAATAGCTGAAAACCAACTAAACAAGGAACACATAAAAAATTTTCAGACTTCTTCTACATTGCATTCCCTATTATTAAAACACCTCTCATTCCTTTTCAACCAACTGCACCACATAATGCAAATTGCAAACCACGCAGCTGCCACTTGAGAGCAATTATGAAGTTTAGTCCAACATGCGAGTAAATCTACCACTAATTTTGGAATAACTCAGGACAGTCAGGATCTTCTAAACACACCATCCCATAATGCTTTTTTTAAGAATATATACACAAATATGTGTGTGTGTGTAACGTATATACACATATTGCTAGGTTGTTTCTGAATTTAACATTCTTGATATATTTAGCTTGACCATCCTTAAAGATAAAGTTCAGGCTCCATTACTCATAAAGGTTGAAAAAAGATGCACCTCTTACACTTATACAATTTGGATAAACGGTTATTCTTCAAGAAATTCCCTGCTACTAGTCTGATAGGGGACAGATTTGTCTTTTTTGATATGTCAACAGGGGACAAATTTATAACACCAGTTTCTATGCAAAACAGACAAAGGACGGAGAGAAACCTTTGGAGGAAGTCGCTTGAGCAGGACCAATAATGTCTGAGAAATAATGTTTGAAAAACGAGGCCCAATGGCAACATACTCCAGTAACCTGCATTAACAATAAAACTGCAGATGATCCCAAGATACTTGTTCATTTAGAAATTAAAAAGAAGAAAAAGAAGAAAATTAGAGGGCTGGAGGAAGGAGTGTTCTAGAGAATATAATTTTAAGACTAATTAGATCAAATCAGCAGGTCTTACCTTTCAATGTCATCAAGAATAATGATGCTCAGTGGTGACTTGTATGCATCCTCAAATACCTATTAAAGGATACAACTATATGAGGCTTTGGAATTTCCTTCCAGTGATTCATGAAACCAAAACCTAAATTGTTGTTCCTAGTTATCAATACTCTAATTCACAAGCCTGGAAGTATAACATAAACATATCTTGGAGAAAAACCAAGTCTCCAATGTACATCCTTGACTAGTTCTTCCCAACAAAAACAAAAAACAAAAAATTGAGAAGAATTTAATATTGACAAACCTTGACAATCTGTGCACATTTAGTGCTTTCGTGAAGGCCAATCATTGCTTCTGCTGAGACCTACCAAGTATGAAATGCAAAAATTAAAAGTAGTTACCATATATGAACAGTACAAGAGGCTGGAATTTCACAAAGTAAAAACTCATGATCCAGTAGAGGACAGCGAGCGTACTATCTTGACATATGGAAAATCACTGTCAATGCCAACAGTAGCTGCTAGTGCACTTTTACCGCTGTTCAAAAGGGTAAGATTAAAAAATATTCAATTAAAAAATTCATTTTTTATCGGTTCAATTAACAAAGTCATTTAAATAGAAAAGCCATGCAATACCTGCCACTTGGGCCTTCCAGAAGACAAGTAACGAGTGGACTTCCTTTACTCACTTTAACTTGCTCTACAAGCAGCATGGCTCTTTGATAAATGTGCTTATTTCGATCACCACAATCCACCATGCCATTAAGTCTGTAAATCATGTCAGTAAATAACATTTACTACCATCAGAAACAAAGTGCTGCATGTGACCAGATTTTTTTCATAGCCAACTATATATTATGCCCATGTTTCTTACAAATTGGACATTAATTATTTTCTAGTTAGGTGTTCCTTTAGTATACTTTCTGTGTACTTGGACTATGCCTTTGCTTATTTTATATACTTTCTGTGTAGTTGGGTTATGCATTTGTTATGACTGTCAAGCAACATAAAGAATTTAGTTCAACATCATAGGACTTCACTTTCAAAGTCATCAGAATCTCAATGGGAAAACCCATCCCTAGCACAAAAACGTGATGTGAAAATTTCTCTAATCTTTAGCTCAGAACTACCTGCACCGTTCAAGGTCATCAGTAGAGGCTCCAAATGCAGGAATTATTTCATGGAGTGCATTCAGAAAATCATCCATAGTAACTTTAATACTCTCTTCATCCACTGGCTTAGTAAGATCATCTAGGCTGAGTTGTCTATTCAAAGCATAAGATACTGCACTTTTTACAACACCTTCAAGTTCGGCACCACTATAGTTTTTAGTACGAGCAGCTGCGTACAAAAAATAAATGAATAAATAAAACTCATAAAACCCTTCAAATATACACCATTATAGCCATCCCATTGGTTGTAGCGTAGTAAGTCATAATGGTAGTGGCATTCTGGGATAAGGTACATATGAGGGATTTGTGATAGTCTTTATGATAAGGATAAGAGTAAGTGTTGTATGAGATCCCACATTATTTGGGAAGAAAAAGTTCTTACTTTTTATAAGGTTTCAATAAGGTTCCAATTGTATTATTGACTAGTCCTTTTAGAATATAAGTCACGTGGTTTGGATCTTTCATTGGAACGTTACAAATGGTATTTGAGCCTATCCCAACCAGAAATGTGGGATTTGAACCGTGCCACCTACAACGGATAAATTCGATAAGGTCATTGGGAAATTAATGAGGGGAGACTGTAATAACCCCAATAACAAGGATAAGGGTAAGTGGTGTATGTGATCTCATATTGCTTGAGAAAAAAAAAAATTTTGCTCTTGATAAGGTTCCAATGCAATTATAATTATATCATTGACTAGTCCTTTTGGAATATAAGTCATATGGTTTAGGTCTTCCATTAAGACGTTACAAGATTACATTCCATAATTAGAAATCATTTGGTGCATTTCAAGCATTCTAACGCCATTTAATTGCATGGACTGTCTCATGGGTTTGAATATCCAAACCAGCCAAAGGAATTTTCAATATAATTAAAAGATAAGTGTTACAACCATAAAGAGATCTCACAAAAGTAAATTCACAAACTGACATAATATGATACGTTAAATCTAATTTATAATAAAAATAATTTTACATTTGACATACTACATTAAGTCATGCTACTTTGTGAATTTACTTTGATGGAATCTCTTTGTGGGAAAACAATTCTCCAGTTAAAAACATTTAGCAAATGTAATTAGTGGTTATTAGGTGTATTCTGTGTATGCTTCCTGTGTTCTTGAGCTATGCCTTTTACCATCTCTAGTGCTTAGTGGTTATTAGGTGTATTTTGTGTATACTTCTTGTGTTCTTGAGCTATGCCTTTTACCATCAATAAAATCTTACTTTTACTTATTAAAAAAAAAAAATACGATATGCAATAATAGTCTTCATTTAATCATCACTTAGGCCAAATAATAATGAATGAGTAAATCTCATAAGCATTTGTCACTAATGCACATACCAAGCTCTTCAAGGTTCACATCAGGAGAAAGAAAAGAATTCTCTTTCATCTTGTTTGTGTGAATTTGAAGAATCTGTATACGGCCATTTTCATCAGGAAGACTTATCTCAATTTGAACCTCCAAGCGTCCTGGTCTATAAACCAAAATACATAAATAAAATATATCTTCACAGAGTAACATTGTTCTACTTAGATGACTAGGAAATCTCAATTTTCACGACATAAGACAGTACAAGGTTGCATGGACACTGTTAAATGACACCAGGAGAGAGAGAGAGAGAGAGAGACCTCAAAAGGGCTTCATCAAGCAAATCCTTTCTATTGGTCATTCCAATAAGCAAAACATTATTTAGAGACTCCACACCATCTATCTGAAAAGCAAGTAGTTTTCTAGCATTGATATTTGCAAAGAAAAAAGTTGTATTGGATTGCTATATTAAAAAAAAGCAACAGAACCTCTTAACTAACCTTCGTAAGAAGCTGGTTTACAATACTGTCGTGAACTCCCGTACCATCTCTGGTTGATCCTCTTGACTGCATATAGCATGCGAAAATGCATTATGGTCTTTCCATTAGTCAAAGAGAAGAGTAGCACTAGCCGAGCAAAGTAAGCTTGCACATTGAGAGGCTTTCCCAGTCAACATGGAGGACAGTCGATACTTGCATTACATGACCAAACAACATTACGGTGCATTCAAATAAAATCTTTCTTTTGAATAAATCTGGAAGTTCTGAAAACTTTTTAGAGTACCGTGAAAGTGGTAGGATGCATTAATCATGTGTTTGGATTGAGAGAGTTTTGAGAGATGGTTTTATTGGGGTTTGGAAAAGTGGCAGGGTCCAAGGAAAATATGTTTTGGGAAGAAAACTTCTGTGAGAGTTGTGAAATTTGTTTTGGTTTTTGTTTGTTGCGGAAATCGAGGTAAAACCTTTCAGAGGAAAATTATTTTTGAGATTGTCTTTGTATAAAGATGTTTGGATTGAGAGTGAATTTTTTTGAAAAGTTCTCCGAAGTTTCTTGTTCACATAAATACCCTAAGTACAGCAGTGAGAATTGTTTCTTTGACAGATTAAACCATGCAGGTCTCGGAACCATCTTGGTGTTTCATGTTTGTTTGTGTTGAAGCTTTCAAAATCAAACTCACAATAGAATTTTTCTTTAGAGATAAGAAATGAACTAGGATCCAACTTGCTGTATGTGTAATACACACAAACACCCATACATATACACACACAAACATAACCAAGCAATGCCACCAGATTACATCCAAATGCCAAAGTCTTTGCCCAATTCTTGAAATGGTCATTTGACGACATAAAAAGATGTAAAATAATATATAGGAGCTCTAACCATACATGAAGCAGTAAGTGTGTTTACTAAATTTCCAAGACAACGATATTCCAGGAATTGGAGAACTATAGATTCATTCAAAAGGAACACTAATTGTATGTATATCACACAAGTAGGAGAACAAACAATGTGAAAGTACTGCAAATTATACATAGTTGTCAAAAGTAAAAAATTGATGCTCCCATCAATATACTACAATTAACAAGGTCAACATAGAGTTAGGGTATTACCTTACAAATAGCATCGATTTCGTCAAAAATTATGACATGCAGATCACTTTGATCCCCTGAAAAGGAAAAGAACATATTGGCATCATTGATCATCAACAGACTAACCTAGAAATAAGCCTGGTCAGTACTTCTCTGTTACCATGAGTTCTTTGGTCGTTTTCTGCATCAGCAAAAAGATCCCTAACATTCTTTTCAGTTTCACCAACGAATTTGCTTAAAACTTCAGGGCCATTAACGATCTATCACAATTCACCAAAAAGAGGGGAAAAATAAACCACTTGATCTGTCAATTGCAAGCATAGATTTTCACAATCTTAGCGCAAACGTCTATTATAGATATCATTTAGGCATTTTTAATTGAGGAATGCTACTCATCATCCTACACCACACACTTTACATATTTTTAAAAAAAAAAATTATTTTATTTTTTAAAATTTTAATTTGATTTTATTATTGTTAAACTAATTGAATTGTTCTACTTATTATTCATACATCTCATACTTGTTAAAGAAAAAATGAAGAAATAAAATAAAATTGGTAAACTGTGTTGTGTGTGGGGATGACAAATAGAATTATTCTTTTTTTTTTAAAAAAAAAAATCGTAACCCAAAAGCAATGTTTAGCATCGAAATAAAACATGAATCAGTATTGATATTGATATTTAAATCATGATGTTAGTAAATGCTCACATGCAACTTGAGCAAATAAAAGTGGTAATGACTCTAGAATTTAAGCCATAAAATAAACGGAAGTGCATGTGGTGGACATGCAGTGTTGCATGCTGGAATGATATAAAACAGAGATAATACTGCCTGTCTTCTCATATTGGACAAGCGATAAACAAAATGATGGGAAGAACATACAATAAGCTTCAGTGCCAATTGATGCCAACCGTGTATATATATATAATATATATATATATACATAAACTAACAAATGAAGTTCAATAGGACAACCCTTCATGCTACAATCTAACAAACAACTACAAAATCTGTGTAAGAAAATTATTGAAAATGACAATAAGGATGTGCAATTCTGTTGCTAACAGAAAAGTAAAAACGACAAAGCCTAATCTACTGAAAATGATAAGGCCAATTTTGCAATTTCAACTCTTTTTTTTTTTCGATGACGTCTACAAATACTATTAATCAGTTATTATTATCGTTATAAGTAATATTTTGTTTCCACAAACTCATATAGTAGAACATTCTGTCTATAGCTCTCCCTATCATTTTAGAAATGACAAAAAATAAAAAATAAAAATAAAACTCGAATCTCTAGATGGATAGGAAAGTGTTTAGCCTCAAACAACCATACAATTTTACTTTTGGTGCATACAAAAATCTGTATATATATTTATATATACAAATATTTTCTTTTAATAAGTAAGATTAATTCAACTGAACATATGTATATATGCCTGCATGTATGTATGTGTCATGTATGTATGTATGTATAATAAACAATCTTCAAACCTTTGGCTCTCTCCCATTCAACATTTTTCCAATTTGACGAGCCATAAGTGTTTTGCCAGTACCAGGAGGCCCATAAAGCAGCATGCCCTTCACGTGCTTAATCCCCAATCTAGAATATTATGAAATTTTCCAATAATGGCAACTTATATAAAGGCAGGAGTTAAAATAAATGAAAAACCAATATTATTACTTAGATGTCACATGGGGAGGGAAGACGCGAGAAGCAAAGGCTCTTCGAAATATATCTGCAAACTCTGCACTTAGACCACCTATACCGAGTGATTGAAGATTAAATTCCTTTTGCCTGAAAATGCTGCTACTGGCAGCTTCACGCTGATTGACAATCTGAAAATCAAAATATGAGGCAATAGATTCAGTCTTTGACATTAAAACAGAACAAATGTTAATTACGATAAGTGTGATTGAAAATGTCCATTATAATGCTTATTATGTTAGGTAGGTTCCAGTTCTGCAGAGGACCACACCAAGAACAAGCAAGAAAAGATCTACTGAAAGAGATGTTTCAACCTATTTCTCAAGGAAGCACCTCTTTCTAGCATCCGTAGAGAGTAAAAGATATTGTCAGCTATATAAGCCACCAATCTAGGATGGCAATGACTAGTCTTTTATGTAAAGACACCAATCTAGGATGGCAATGACTAGTCTTTTATATAAAGACATAAATCATGGAAGATTTTGCTACGACAATCACAGAAAATAAGCCAAGTTAGTTTTCATCAATGACATTATGTATACATATATGTTGTTCTTCGCATCATATCTAAATTTGGGATGGCTAAATATTACAAGTTCAATATAATTAAACCCATAAGCTAAAAAAAAGTTGGCAAGCACAGTATTTATAAGGACAACTTCACAATAAGACATAAATGTTAGTTTTGATGAGTAAAAGTGTTTGTTTTGATAAGTAAAATTTTATTAATATCAATAGGCGTAGCCAAGTACACTGGATGTATACACAATAAGACAAAAATTTAACCTTTATTCCACTCGCATTTGATGTTTCAAAGACAAAGTGTGTATCACTTGCAATCATCCCTCTTTCAAGAGAATTGGAGCTTCCTTGCTCCCCTACAGCAGCTTGATTGACAGTAAAAATGTAATTATTGCCATGATACTCAAATGATACTCTCTGCCCTGTTGTCATAACCTGCATATCAGAACACCAATATAAATATAAGTTCATATGTCTCTTGAGGATCTACATGATTTCCTTGTCTCTAATGTTCCTTCTTAAGAGGGCATGTTTTGAGGCATTTTTCAAAAGGGCATGTTTTGTTTTGTAACTGGCCGTGACGCTATTTCTTTTATTAATAAGATCTTTTACTTATAAAAAAAAAAGTCTCTTGATAAGGACAAAAGAGAGGGTGTTAGAGACTAGAGAGGGAGTAGGAAGGAGGATAGAAAGTTGCTAGGAAGAAAAACAGAATAATTACTTTTCCCTCCCCCCAACCCCCATCTTTTTGTGGCATTTTAATGTATTTATTTATTTTTTTTTGAATTTTTGGTTTTGCTTAATGGCTAAGGAAGTGAAGATTAGTGTATTGGGACTTTATTATTTTTTAAAAATGTTAAAACATGTTTATAAAATATTTGAAAAAAAAAATAAATGTGAAATTTGCACTAGGGGGCACACCAAGTGGGCAAATTGAGGAGACATAGTAGTTCTACTCTATTCAAACCACAAAAAATCCAACATTCACCTTGTCATAAGTACCTCATCAATTTGGATATGAAAGACTTGGACTTAAATGTGACCGTGTAATGTAGACAGTAATTTATTCAAATATTCCTTGTGCTTGTTGCATGTACAGCCAGTACATAGAACTTCGAAGTAATAACCCAACAAATCTATTAACATGAATATATCTTTTTTTACTAATCTTAGTCAACCGCTATGGCTTTCTAAAGCCATTATGTTAGCTATGACCAGATTAATCCATTTTCCCTTCAGCTTTCTCCTACTCCTGGTAGCTTCTTCAACTTCAGCCAAAAAATCCGCATTTCTAACACAATTGGTGGTCTTCGTTGCACGTGATTGAACCATTCTTAGTAGTTCTCATTTGTCCACAAAGGATGGAACCCACAACTTCTCTCCAATTAATGTCTATACTATTCAATCTTTTCCAATATTATTTTCCAATTTCCACCCATCACAACATAATCGTTTCAGCTAGTTACATGAGGGCATATCGTTTCCTTTATAGCAAAGCCACTGAATTTTATTGAAGAGACGTAGCGGTTCAAGCCAAGTACACTAGGATATACATCGGAGAACATAGTTTTTTTTTTATAAGTAAACGACTTCGGAGAACATAGTTAAGGAGGAGATTGGGAACAAAAATTCAAAAAAATCAATAAAAGTAGAAAAACTGACGTTGTGTTCATTCCAAATACTCCACATTAAGCCCAATGGAACCATCCTCCATATCTGTAGTTCTACACTCAAGTTGTCTCTTACCTCTACAAACCACCATTAACTCCACCACCCATTCAGGCATCACCATTTCAATCCCAAGAAGTTGGAAGATCAACACCCACAAGGCCCTAACTACTTCACAATGAAGCAACAAATGGTCGATAATTTTCTCACTCTTCTAGCACATTACCATCATGTGCCTCCTCCACATAAAGCATTATGCATGTTGCTCCTGCCCCTGGACTATCCATTGTTCTTGTAAAAAAAATATGACATTTCCTGTTTTTGATAAGTAAAAAATACGACATCTCCTTAAAGCCAGTGATTAAAATAAAAGTAAATGTTATTTATTAGCATTTGGTGACCACACGACAGCATCACAGTGCAAATTTTAATAGTAGAAGAGATACTCAAGTTCCTAAAAGTTCTATTGAAATCAAATTATCAATCAATCACAGCTAATACACAAATTAAATGTTACCAAACATATGGAATGTAAAAAATACACAAATATACCTGGTTCATAAACCTGTTTCTTAGTTGGTTACTAAGGAGAACAGCATCAACCTAAAAAAGAGAGAAAATAAGTCATTTCAAACACAAAATCCTCCGTGAAGCTAAAAGAAATAAAAGTTCGACAGTTTGTATAACCTGTTCATTTTTAGTTCCCTTTTTCACAAACTCCAACTCAAGTGTCAGCAATGCCAGATCGAAACCATCAGGTGGGATAAACCTAAACAATTCCCATTAATAATTTGAAACTAGGAAAAAATGTACGACAAGAAGAAAATATATTGGTATTGAATAACCTGCTAACAGGTATCGTATCGCCAGCAGAAACTTTAGCATGCCGACGCTGAATCGAATTTAGGGCAATATAACCATTGCGTATGCTTTCATGACCAGTATATCGTAGTTAAGGCCACCAAAAAAACAGAAACTCTTCCCAGATCCAATTGACAGTCGCTCTAAATTTCAATCTCATTATAAATTTTTCAAGAAAATGCTCAATCAACATTTTAAATCAGCTCTAAGCACTGTATCCAAAGCAAATTCCAACACTTTCATTGAATTTTCTTTTAAAAATACTTATAAATTTTTTTTTTTTTAAATAAAGGTACTTCTATTAAAGAGAGAAAGGAGTGTACAGAAGATACACCACGTAGAATTAATTTTCTAATAAGAATGGGAGTAATAGGATGGAAGTTTAGGATATACAATTTGAGATTTATTAATACAATCTGCAATCAACAATGCAAATTGTATCAGAATTTAAGACCGTTACAAAAACTTCGATAACCAGAAACACAAAGTGGAAGCGCTGAAGAAAATAAAAACATTAATAATGACAATTGAGTGTTTAAAAAACTATAAATTTCCCAAACTATCTACGCTCTCCGATCACATCTAAGCAGTAAGAAAACAGACAAGAATTTCATAACTGGAAACCATTTGTTTAAAATAATTGAAAGTAGAAGGATATGCAACGGAGAGAACGAATAAATCTCCAACGGACGCGAGGTAGAGCTTCTTGCCAGGGACGGCGAAGCCGTGAAGATCGGAGTGCGAACAGTAGGCGAGGTTAGTGAGTGCGAGGTCCTGAGCAGGAGTGCTGGTCACGATCATGTTCCCCGAAGACGAAGCGAATCGCATTTTTTGATCGGGTTCGGCAGAGATCAGCTCGTTGGTCGTTGCTTTGTCGTTAAGGAAAAATGGAGGAGAAGAAAGGGAGTGCGAGAAGGAACTTCGAAGTTCGAATGAGAAAACCCTGGGTCCGGATGTCTTCAAAATGAAATTTTACAGTCAGCCATTCCCGTGATGCCACGTAAGCATTTTTTTTAAAACGGAAGTGCAACGCGCAAGTACCAAATCTATTTAATTATATAAAAACCGAATGCCAACAATCTTACGTAGCGATCATATCAGAAAAATCGGATTCGAAATGTTGCAATTCAGTTCGTTGGCATTCAGACTTGCACCGAGTGATGCCATGAATCGAAAGAGGGCTCGGTCAGTTCCTTTTTCACTTTGTAGCGGTTCGGTCAGTTTCCTTTCTCACCTTTCGTTTGCCACTTATGAAAACAAACCGCTTACCCAAACGTCATTCGGTGGGTTGTTTTTGGTCCCTGAAAGCAATCAAATCGGTTGACAGAGCATCACCAAACTCAGAATCAAAATTTTCAAATAGATGGTGCGCGTTTGTAAATAAAGATCTGTATATAAACTCACCGATAGCACCCAAATCAAATTCCCCTCGAGGTTAACCCCCACCAATTTCAAATCTTCCCCTGATGACGAAGATGATGATGTTCCTCTTGGGTTTGGCCTGCCCCCCATGATGAAGATGACCGCCCTGAGTACAATTTTTCCTGTAAATCGGTCCATCTTTGCAACACAACTATGGACAACCTCAACTTTTTCGCTGTTTTTTTTGTTACTACAAATTAAACCTTTTCTTAATTGTGACATGGTATTAGAGAGGTGAAAATGGCCACCTCCGATCCTCGTCCCCCAAACTACAAAAACCTCAATGACCCAAGAAACCCATACAGACTTGAGAGCTCTGATAACCCAGGTCTCCTACTTGTGACCGAATCACTTACCGTTGAAAATTTTTCCACCTGGTCTCGTGCCGTTCAACGCGCCCTTCGAGTAAAAAATAAGCTCGGATTCATCGATGAAAAGCTCCCCAAACCTGCTGCATCAATTGACCCACTCTTCAACTTATGGGAAAGATGCAACAATATGCTCGTTTCATGGCTTCAGAATGCAATTTCTTTACCTCTTCGTTCTTCCATTGCGTTCGTGGATGATGCTCAGCAACTCTGGGAAGAATTACAGGAGCGATTCTCCCCTCAAAATGGCCCACGTATTTATGAGTTGAAGAAAATGCTTGCCAACCTCTCTCAGGACACTGATACAGTCAGTACATATTACGGTAAATTAAAGTCTCTTTGGAATGAATTATCTATATATGACCATTTACCTGTTTGTTCTTGTACCTCAACCAAACTTATCTCTGATCGATATCAATGAGATTGCGTCATTCAATTCCTTATGGGTCTACATGATAGCTTCACTAATGTTCGGTACCAGATCATGCTCATCGACCCACTCCCAACTGTCACCAAGGGTTTCTCCTACATACAACAGCAAGAATGGCATCAACATATTGCATCTACTGCACCAAATGTAGAATCTATTGCTTTGGCCGCTCTAAAATTCCCTCCCAAATCCTCTAACTCCTCTGTGAAGAAAGACAAACTCTATTGTTCCCATTCCAAGATTACGGGCCACACTTTGACTTAATGTTTCAAATTTGGGAATGCTGAACCACCCTTGTGTACACACTGTGATATGACTGGTCACACTATTGAACGCTGCTACAAGCTACACGGATATCCTCCCGAGCACAAGCTTCACAAACCACGTGCAAATGTAGTTGTTCTTGACTCCTCTGAATCCTCAGGCTCTTCCAAATCTGGTATGATGTTGACTAAGGAGCAGTACAATGATCTTATAGCCTCGTTGCACAGTCGGACTAAAGTTGCTTCTGCCTCCACTAATCATCTCCAGACAGTTCCCTTCACTCAATCCCATAATTCCACCACGGCTGGTATCTCTTATTGTTTATCTTCTTCATTTAATTCTGCACCACCATGGATAATAGACACGGTGCTACTGATCATATGATTTGTAGCCCCTCCTGTTCATCCACATCACCTCTACCGTTTCTCAGTCTGTCAAACTCCCAAATGGTGAGTTTGCATCAGTTACTCATATTGGTATAGTGGAGATCACATCAACTCTCATTCTTCGTAATGTTTTGTGTGTGCCCACATTTTCTTTTGATTTGTTGTCTGCTGCAAAACTCACATCTCAACTCAACTGTTGCCTTATTTTTTTCTCTGACTCTTGTTTTATACAGGGTTTTTTCTCCTTGGAAAACGATTTAGAAGGGTAGCATGAAAAACGGACTCTACTACCTCACCATCGAGAATGTCTCACCTCAAGCCATGGTCCATACACTATCACAAAATTTCCATCATCCACATTTTGTTTCTGCTAATGTACTACCTACCGACAACACATTTGATTTATGGCACTGTCGGTTAGGTCATACTTCCCATACCCGAATGAATGAAACTTATCAATGATCTTCATGTAAACACTTAAATGAATACAAAGAAAGATTTACTTGTTTAATTTGTCTTCTTGCCAAACAGTCACGTTTACCATTTCCATCTAGCACTCATTCTACCAACTCTTGTTTTGATTTAATGCATTGTGATTTATGGGGGCCACATTCAATACCCGATCATGATGGTGTACGTTTCTTTCTCACCATTGTAGACAGTTTTTCCCATTGCACTTGGATTTACCTTCTCAAACATAAATTTGATGCTCGTGCCTTTATTAAATATTTTTATCATTTAATTGTTACTCAATTTAATGCCCAAATCAAAATCCTGCACAGTAACAGTGGCTTAAAATTTTTCATGAATGACTTTTACTCGTAACACGGCATCATCCATCAAACATCTTGCATCGAGACACCTCAACAAAATGGTTTAGTTGAACGGAAACATAGACACATTCTCCAAGTAGCTCGTGCTCTTCGTTTTCAATTCGGCATTCCTCTAAAGTTCTGGTCTACTTGTATTCTTATTGCCACATATTTAATAAATCATGTTCCTACACCAATTCTAAACAACAAAACACCATTTGAAGTCCTCTTCAATAAAATTCCATCATATTCCCACCTCCGAGTATTCGGATGCCTTGCCTTTGCCACCACCATCTCACATAATCGACACAAATTTGACCCACGAAGTAGATGTTGTGTCTTTTTCGGATATCCATTTGCCGTCAAAAGCTATATCGTCTACTTGATCTGGACACACATAAAATTTTTCTCTCACGGGATGTAACTTTCCATGAACATATTTTCCTTTTTCAAAACCCATCTCTTCTCCCCACATTCCACTCTCATACTATTTCTCCTATTTCTCCAATAATACATTTACTTGATCCAAACTCTGCCCTTGCACTATATCACTCAACCGAAACAATTCTCGCACCTGCATCACCATCTCCTGACACAGCACAACACTCCCCTTAATTAGCTCACAACCATGACTCTGCACTTGCACCACCACATACAACACCGAACACAAATTTTGTCCTCATCGAAATTAATCTTTCCCCAGCACATACAACCACCCCATCATCTAATCCTCCCTTACCTCGTCGCTCACAACGTATTCGACATCCTCCTTCCCATTGCAATGACTACATTCTTTTACGCCTCACTCCACTTGCTACTCAAACCATGCAACAACCACATACAAACCAGACCCATGCTACTAGCTCATCTGCTCCCTCATCATTGTCTACGGGGATGCCTTGTCCATCAGGTGAACCTTTTCCACTCTCATCCTCTCTTTCTTTTCATCACTTATCACCCTCATATCATGCTTTTGCCTCTTCCATTTCTTCTACCTCTGAGCCAACTTTTTATGGTGACGCACTTAAAAATCCTAACTGGTGCAAGGCTATAAATTCTGAGTTATCTACTCTTGAACTCAACAACACCTGGACATTGGTTAATTTGCCTCCCGGCAAACACTCCATTAGATCAAAATGGGTCTTCAAAATCAAGCACAACTCCGATGGCACCATTGAGCACTATAAGGCGTTTAGTCGCTAAAGGTTTTACTCAAAAAGAAGGCCTCGACTACAACGAAACATTTTCTCCCGTGGCCAAGCTGGTCACAGTCCGAACTCTATTGGTTGTGGCCTATGTCAAAGGCTGGGTTTTAAGGCAATTTGATGTACAAAATGCTTTTCTTCATGGCGACTCAGATGAGGAAATTTACATGCATAAGCCCCCCGGATATTCCCAAGGATTGCCAAACCAAGTTTGCCGACTCAACAAAAGTCTTTATGGCTTGAAACAAGCCTCTCAACAATGGTATTCTAAATTCTCTAATGCTTTGCTTAGTTTTGATTTTCAGCAATCTAAGGCGGATTATAGTCTTTTCACTCGCCTACATGATGGTTCTTTCACGGCTCTTCTTGTTTATGTTGACGATATCATTGTGGCTAGCTCGGATTTGGTTTCTATTACTGCCCTCCAGCAATTTCTTACGAATCATTTTCGCATTAAATGTCTTGGCAACCTTCGTTACTTCCTTGGCATCGAAGTAGCTCGATCATCCAAAGGAATTTCCATTTGTCAACGGAAATACGCTTTGGATATCCTATCAGCTGCTGGTCATCTTGGCACACGGCACACGTCCATTAAAGTTGCCTATGGACCAGAATCTGAAACTTAGCAAAGATGACGGCCAACTCCTCTCCGACCCTCTCCCTTATCAACGTTTAGTTGGTTGCTTGATCTACCTCACTATTATTCGGCCGAATATTAGCTATGCAGTACACATTTTGAGTCAATTTATGACTACATCAAGATCTCCACACCTTCATGGAGCTCAACAAGTTCTTCAGTACATAAAGAATGCACCGGGCCAAGGCCTTCTATTTTCATCAAGTTCTTCTCTTTCACTTAGAGGCTACACAGATTCAGATTGGGCATCTTGCTCGGACTCTCGCCGCTCCATCACCGATTTTTGTATCTTCCTTGACTCTTCACTTATATCATGGCGTTCGAAGAAACAAACTGTTGTCTCTCGCTCTTCGGCTGAAGCCAAATATAGAGCCATGGCCACCATCTCTTGCGAATTACAGTGGCTCTCATACATTCTCAAGGACTTGGACATCTCCATTTTAGCTCCAATTGATTTATATTGTGACAATCAAGCTGCACTCAACATTGCTGCGAATCCCGTCTTCCACGAACGCACCAAATATATTGAGCTCGATTGTCATCTCATCCGAGATAAAATTCAAGCTCGTTTCATGCATACTTGTCACATTCGATTAGTCCACCAGCTTGCAGATCTGTTTACTAAGGCTTTGCCTTCATCATAGTTTGCCTTTCTGTTGTCCAAGACGGGAATAGAAAACATCTATTCTCCATCTTGCGGGGGATATTACTGGATGATATTGTTGCCTACAAAGGAACATAACAGACTCGCTACTCCCACCCAGATATTCTAACAACCTCATGAGTTGTATATGCTTTTTACTTTTTAGGGATAGTTTAGTATATTAATCTTTTGTACAGAATATTCCTTTATGTATTGTTAAATACCACTGTATAGCTGCAGACATTTCATATACTATTGAATACAATAGCAAAATCATTTTTCATCATCTTCTCTATTTTTTTTTTGTTCTTGAGTTGATGGCAAACACTACAAACCAAACCTTTTCCTAATTGTGACATAACTCGCTGAGTGTTAAAATTGGCAGGATAATAAACGTCTTAGGTTATGGTTCAGTAATGGAATGATGATAATGAAGACAAACTAGAGGCAAGAGGGAACAAGATTCCCGCTAGAAATGGTGTTCAGGGGTTGAAGAGGGTGTTAGAATGGAAGGAGGAGGGAAGCCGGAGGGATGAGCGGGAGTATCCTATTCGTCGGCTAGAGTTTGCCTAAGAGTTATTTTTATCTAATTGGATTGTCTAAATGAGAATGGGATCATTCTCAATATCTAAAATTATTATTTTTTAAATATATATTTATATATTTTTTAAAAAAATTATCATATTTAATTAAAATTTTTATTTTTATTAGATAAAATTTTAGCTTTATTATTATTAAAAAGTAATTTTTTTTCTCTAATTTTATTTTTTCACTTTTGATTAAATATGACTAATTTTTTTTAATAAATATATAAATTTATATTTTTCAAGAAATAATTTTAAACAATCTAATAAAATGCTCTAAGGTTAACAATAGTTTTAACTTCTTTTTAATAATACTAGACAAATTGCTACGTGCCAAGGCACGTATTTATAACAAGCTTCACTCTTCAGCGCCATTTGCCATGTTTTAGTAGTTTGGTAGTTTATTTATTAATTATTTATTACCTAAAGGATTTAATAATTATAATTAGAAAATATTAAATTCATGTATATTTTTTTATAATATTAGAATTTCTCAATATTAAGCCCATATAAAATAACAGCAGTTCACAAATTATTTATTTTAAAGTTTGAATTATTAGTTATTTATTAGTTAAAGAATGTGATAATTATAATTAGAAAATACTAACGTCATGTATATTTTTTGATAATCAATTGCTACATTATGTTTTCAAACCTAAGCCCACCAACATATATAATTCATGGTGGCGTAGCAAAAAAACCTCATAGTCAAATCGGCTGAAGCTTTGCTTCTTAAGCCCAGACGTATTGAGGTGTGTGTGGCCTAGAATAAATATATAAAATAATAATAATAATAATAATAATAATAGTAGTAGTAGATGAAATCTTCAGTTTAAAATTTTTTAAATTTTTTATTAAACACGCATATAGTGAATTGATACATTCTTTTTTTCAACCTAAGCCCATCAACATATATAAGTCATAGTGGCCCAGCTAAAACAAATCAGTGAATTAGTACATTCTTTTGTTCCGCCCATCAACATATATAAGTCGTAATGGTCCATATGAAATAACGGCAGCCCATCTAACTGACCAAAACGGCACCATGTTTGAGCCTAGGGTTTACTATTGAGAGGCACTGCAGGACGACCGGGCTAATAAACACAAAAGAACATCCTTCCAATCACTTCTTATCAAATAAGAAAAGGAAAAATCTATATGCAGTCGGTTATGAGGAGTTGGGATACAGTCATCTGATAAAGCCGGTCCCACTTTTGCCCTTTTTAACCTTCCTCTTTCTCTAGCTTTTGTACTTTTTATTCTTTTTTTACTCTCGTTTACTTACCGTTTGCATACGTCGACTGTACCTAGCAGTACTGATAAGAAAATACACCGTAAGAAAAATATGTTACACTACACAAAAACATTTCTAAACAAAAGCAGCCTTCCTCAAATTTCACCCAAGAACTCGACTCATTTGTTCATTTTCCTCGTTGCACTTTGTGATTTCACCCAAGAGCACCACCTCTCCTGCCATCCATGGCATACTTTGAGTTCCACACATTTCTTGAGATTAATGATGATTAGGAGTGTAAAAAAAATCAAAAAATCGAAAAATTGGCTTGGACCGATTTAAACTGGACCGGTTAGATCGATTTTGAATTGATTCGGTTCGGGACCAATTTCTAAAAATATAAAATCGGTAAGTATCGGTCCGGTTCCGATTCCAATTCCAATTCCGAGCAATTTTAGACCGAACCGAACCGGACCGGACCGGACCGGACATATTACATATATTTTTAAAATTATTTTTTAAAATATTATATATGATATGTTTTTATACGATATATAATTTTTATATATAATAATAGAAATTATAATTATGTGTAAATAATGTTATAATATTTCTAAAGTAAAATTTTAATTTTAAACATGAAAATTTAATTGATCATATGTTTTAAATATATTTATATCAGTTTTCTAAATCAGATTTTTATTGCAGTTTTTTTTAATATATAAAAGTTTTTATTTTATAACAGTTTTTTCATTACAAATTTTTTTATATAGCATATTTTTTTTAGTAAAACAGATTTTTACAATAAACTACAATTTCTTTTAATAAAACAGATTTTTAAACTAATTTTTTTTTTAAATAAATTTTGTTTTTAGAAATTTGCCATTAATTAAAACTGAAAACTGGACCGGAACCGAACTGGAACCGGTAAAATCGATGCTGCCAATTTTGAGGAATAATTGGAGCGTAACTGATTTTACATTTTATAAAATTGGTGGTACCGGTTTGATTCTATATTTTAGTCAAAATCGAATCGAGCTGGACCGATTACATAACTAATGATGATAGATCCAGAAATTAGAAACACACAAAAAATTTGGGTGTTTGATAGGAGCTTGCCAATTGAGGAAATCACACAAGATTGAAACCATGAAATAATTTAATTTGGGAGCCCGTAAAGTTGAAAATGGAAATATTGGATTGCCTTCATATGGGTGTTTTAGATTTTGGTGTGAGAAAAGTTGGGCTCAAAAAAGAAAACAAAACCAGCAACTAATCTTACAAAACTACACAGGAAAGTTGTGGGTTTTGTCCAAGGTGATTGCCTACATCGTTAGGCTTCTCACAGTCTTAAAAAGCTAGACCATGGCTTGTTGTGGCTCGATCGAATTGTAATGCCGCTGTAGGGTCTATTTTGGCCCAAAAGCCCACCAACGATAAAAGCACACAAGAAATGAAAGATATGCATCGGGCCCAACCCTGCAAAGTCCGAAATACATGCTAATCCATTGCCACCTTTCACGGGATCTCATGCAGATACGTGATCTCACCAAACTCGGAAAGATATCTCATGCAGATACGTGATCACGATGATTATAGGAGATGTTACATAGGACATGGACCGTCCCGAGGTCTATATATACCAGGTAAACCTCAACTATGAAGATAAAATGATTCTTCTCCAAAAAATACGTGATAACTAACTTAAGCATCGGAGTTTTCCTAGGCCGAAGACCGCCGACTCTTCTTAGTTCTTCTTGCAGTTAACCGGAACAGGAGGCCGGCGAGATACGTCCTCAACATTGGCGCCGTCTGTGGGATACGTTTCGATTTTACAGACGATTAACGTGGCTCTCGCATGCCAATTGTGACACGTTCCGTAGCAAGCCGAATGATAGGAGCATCAATGGAAGCGCGGTTAGCAGCAGTGGAGGAAAGACTGAAAATGGCGTTGGAGGCCTTAGAAGCACTGCAAAGAGAGAACGAGACCTTGCGGCAAAAGAATGTTGAGTCCAGCAACATCGCCGTACCTAACAATGGGCAACGAGAGCAAGAGGCAGACAGTAATATTAGGGTCGAACTTGAACGCGCAAAAAAAAAAAAATGCACCATGAATTGAAGGATCTCGTAGGCAAATATGAAGAAATAGCGAAAAAGATGGGGGGGACCTTTCTCGGTCGACTGCTTGTTAAGCCAGATTGACTTACCGTATAGCGAACACATCATGGGAATTCCTTTACAGTCGAAGTTCAAAGTTCCTCAAATCGACCTGTACGATGGATCTAGAGACCCAGTGGACCACTTGGAAAATTTTAAAGCTCACATCACACTCCACGGCTCCCTAGGCGAGATCGCCTGTCGGGCTTTCCCTCTAACCCTGAAGGGGACAGCGAGGGGATGGTTAGGGACCCTCAGGCCAAGGTCGATTGATAGTTTTGAAGAGTTGGCCAAGTTTTTCATAACCCAGTTTATGCCAAGCAGAAGGCGCTGGCGGCCAGCTGCCTACTTGCTGATGGTCAAGCAAAAGGAGGATGAAGACCTCAAGACCTACCTCACACGCTTCAACAAGGAGCGCTTAACAACGGATGACCAGGACGAGAAGATCACTCTGGCCGCCCTCTTGGGCGGAATTTGGCCTCAGAGTCCTTTCATGATCGATCTGGCAAAGAAGACTCCCTCCACCCTAAGGGAATTCATGGATCAAGTGGACAACTTTATCAACACCGAGGACACGTTGCAAGCGTTGGTAGACCCCCGCAAAGAAAGCAAAAGGGTCGAACGGCTAAGCGGGCACGAGGATAAGAAAGTGGGAGCAAGTTGGCAGGAAAGGAGACGAGAAATGTATACTGATTGAAACACCAGACTAATACACAACAACCTGAGTGTCAGGGAGGAAGAGGAAGGCAAGAGTGAAGGGCGCCCACATCAGACAGAAGACCGGTATTGTAAATACCACCAAACAGCGTCACATTGGACCGAGGATTGCACAACCATGAAAAAAAAGGTTGCTGATCTAGCAGGAACAAGCGAATTGGAACGCATGATTGTAGACCGATCAAAACCAAGGAGGCGCCAGGAAACCGGGTGAAGAAGTAAAAGGAGCTTCAGCCCCGAGAGAAGAAACCACGGCCACAACCCTCGAAACGATGGCAACTGGGCGAATAACAGAGGTAACGGCAGCAGAAACAGGACCCCCACCAGAGGCGGCAGGAATAGATCACCCCCGAGAAACAACAATAATGGAGAACCTATTGGGGAAATCAGGACGATAGTAGGGGGATTCGCAGGAGGCGGGATATCTGCGTCCAGTCGCAAAGCGCATGCACGAAGAGCTCGGTAATGTAGCGGACAAGGCGCCTAAACAGTAGAGACTGAACCACGACTGAGAGGTGATATCCTTCGGAGAGGCAGATAGGCAGGGGATACTATATCCGCACGACGACGCTCTGGTAGTCACCCTCATCATAGCCAACTACACGACTAGGCGGGTACTAATTGATAATGGAAGCTCAGCTGACATACTATTTTGGGACGCATTCAACAGAATGGGCATTGATACCGGACAACTACGACCTTCCCCGACACTATTAAAGAGCTTTTCTGGTGAAGCAATCTAGCCTGTCGGAGCCATCACACTTCCAGTTACCACCGGGAGTGGAGTACAAACAGCAACTACCATGACCGACTTCTTGATAGTGAAAGCCCCTTCCTCCTACAACGTTATACTCGGGAGACCGACCCTTAACCACCTCAAAGCGATAACCTCCACGCATCACCTCAAGATGAAATTCCTGACTGACAGCGGGGTAAGAGAATTAAAAGGAGAGCAGACATTGGCTAGGGAATGTTATGTATAGGAATTGAGGAAGAACGGAAACGAGGTTTGCACCATCGAAGAGCTAGAAGAAACATTCCTCCCGCCACTTCCGCCAACCATGGTAGAGGCATCACAAGAAGGAGTAGAA
This sequence comes from Platycarya longipes, assembly GCA_036559045.1. Classification (NCBI taxonomy): domain Eukaryota; kingdom Viridiplantae; phylum Streptophyta; class Magnoliopsida; order Fagales; family Juglandaceae; genus Platycarya; species Platycarya longipes. The sequence continues at coordinate 8,234,981 of CM071797.1, read as the reverse complement.
ATCGAAAATGGGCAGATTCAACAGCACGCTGAGGTCAACGAACCTTTAGAGCTTATAACTCTGTTTGCAAACCGCCCGGGGACGACCGTGCGCGTGGGCACAAACTCTTCCCCTGCCAATAGAGAGAGCCTGAAACAGCTGTTGATAGAGCATAGAGACATTTTTGCCTGGAGCCACGAAGAAATGCCTGGCATAGACAGTACCATCATCGAGCATAAACTGGGCGTGGACCCTGCGCACAAACTCGTGCGCCAAAAAAAGAGGTTATTCAGCGTGGAAAAATACGCCGCCATCAGCTCGGAGGTCGAGAAGTTGCTCACCGCAGGTTTTATCAAGGAGGTTCACTACCCGGAATGGTTATCTAATGTAATCATGGTGAAGAAAACAAACGGGGAGTGGAGAATGTGTGTAGACTTTACTGATCTCAATAAAGCCTACCCGAAAGACAATTTCATCTTGCCGCGGATCGACTTCATCGTGGATGCAACAGCAGGACATCGAACGCTCAGTTTCATGGATGCTTACTCAGGATACAACCAAATACAGATGCACACGGTGGACAAGGAGAAGACGGCGTTTATAACTGACTGGGGATTGTACTGTTATCAAGTGATGCCATTTGGATTAAAAAACGCAGGAGCAACTTACCAAAGATTAGTCAACTGAATGTTTGCGAAACAGATGGGGCGAACCATGGAAGTCTACATAGACGATCTCTTGGTAAAAAGCAAGGAGCCTGCCCAACACATTATTGACCTAAGAGAAGCATTCGATGTACTATGCCAATACAAGATGAAGCTGAACCTTGCCAAATGCGCCTTTAGAGTCAAGTCAGGGAAGTTTCTGGGATTCATTGTATCAGAAAGAGGAACCGAGGCCTCCCCAAAAAAGATAGAGACTATAGTCAATATGAAGCCACCGAAGCACCTACATTAGACACAACGATTAGCAGGAAAAGTGGCCACCCTGGGCAGGTTCATAACCAGGTCGACCGATAAATGTATGCCTTTCTTCCACGTATTGCGTAAAGCACATCCTTGGAATGAAGCGTGCGACGAGACGTTTAGGAACTTGAAGCAGTATCTGGTCAACCCACCGCTCCTAAAGCAACTTGAAAAGGGCGACGTACTCTGCACATATCTAGTCACCTCCCCGCATGCAGTGTTCGCCATCCTGGTAAAAGAAGATGGGGCTGACCAACACCCCATATATTACGTGAGCTGAGCTCTCAAGGGAGCGGAGGTAAGGTACCCTGAGATCGAAATGCTAGCCTTTGCCTTAGTAATGGCGGCCAGGAAGTTACATCCATACTTCCAAGCCCACACGATAAGGGTACTCACAGAAGCACCGCTGGCAAAAATCCTGAGGAAGCTGGACTGCACTGGAAGTCTAATAGGATGGTCAATCGAATTGAGCAAATTCGACCTGAGGTATGAGCCCAACAAGACAGTAAAGGGGCAGGCATTGTCAGATTTTGTAGCAGAGTTCACAGGTTTCCCCCAGGAAGCCCAGGATGCCGCGACAATACCAACGAGGACACCATGGGTAATGCACATAAATGGATTGTCCTGCAAGACCAGTGGCGGCCTGGGAATACACCTAATAAGTCCCAGCGGCAAAGAGAGGCACTATATGGCTACGCTTGCGTTTAGAGTGACGAATAATGAAGCAGAGTATGAAGCACTAATAGCCGGCCTCTCAGTAGCTGCCCAGATTGGAGTGATAGAAGTAGAAGCCAAGTCGGATTCACAAGTCATTGTCAACCAAGTATTGGGATTGTACGCCACCAAGAGCGAAAAATTGAAGAAATATTTGGAGCGAGTGTGGGAAGTGCGAGATCTTTTCTCATATTTTACCATAACCCAGGTCCCACGAGCAGACAATGAAGTGGCAGACAAGCTGGCTAGGACAGCTTCGGGGATGGAAGTGATGCCCCTTCCTTGGCAAGTTGAAAAGAGAATCATTGAAATACCCGTCGTTGGTACAGAGATAGCGGCATTAGATCACGGTTTTCTCGAATGGGCAAGCGGAATAGTAGAATATCTGGCATCAGGCAAACTTTCGGAGGGTTGAGATGAAGCACTGAAAGTAAGAAGGAAAGCGGCAAGATTCACGCTTATCGAATGGATTCTTTACAAAAGAGGAATCACCGCCCCTTTGTTGCGATGCGTTTCGCCCCAGGAAGCACAGTATGTCCTAGCAGAGATACACGAGGGAATCTGCGGGAATCATTCGGGGGGGAGAGCCCTGGCCAGGAAGGCAATCAGAGCGGGCTATTATTGGCCCAACGCAATAAAGGTCGCATAGGAATTTACAAGAAAATGCACCAAATGCCAGGAGTATACGCCCATTGCCAGAGGAGCTAACCTCTATTACGGCACTTTGGCCTTTTGCTCAATGGGGCGTAGACCTGGTGGGACCTTTCCCACCAGGTAAAGGTGGCGTCAAGTTCATGATAGTAGCCGTTGACTACTTCACCAAGTGGGCGGAAGCCGAACCTTTGGCGACTACTACCAGTAAAGTGGTGATACGATTTTTATAGAAGAATGTAATCTGCCAATTTGGAATTCTCCACAGCATAGTAACAAACAACGGGCGACAGTTCGACTACGACCAATACAGAGAATGGTGTGCTAAGCTAAAAATCAAGGCCAAGTTTTCCTCGCCAGGTCACCCCCAATCTAATGGACAAGCCGAATCAACCAACAAGGCTTTACTCTCTATCCTAAAAAAGAAAGTCGCAGAGAAAAAAGTGGATTGGGCAGACGAACTTCCAGGAGTAATTTGGGCATACAAAACGTCAGTCAAAACGCCAACCAGGGAATCCCCATTCACTCTAGCATACGGAACCGAGGCAATACCGCCAGTGGAGGTAGGACTACCCAGCTACAGGATAAGTCATTTCTCGATCGACCAAAACGATAGCAAGCTCGAAGAAAATCTGGATCTGTTAGAGGAAAAAAGGGAAAAGGCAGAAGCCAGACTGTTGCAAGAAAAAGCCAAAACCAAATGGTACTTCAACAAAAGAGTGAAGCCCCGACTTTCAAAGTCGGAGACCTGGTTCTAAGAAAATGCGGGGCAACCACCTAAAATCCTGGAAAAATGGAACCTCAGCGGGAAGGACTTTATCTAGTAGTGACGAACAGTACACGTGAATCGTATCGGCTGAGGGACAGTCAAGGAAGAGAGCTACCTCGGTCGTGGAATGCAGAGCACTTGAAGAAGTTTTACCAGTAGTAATTTCAGCTATGTCCTTTATTATGATTTTTGTCAATTTACATTTAATCAAAATCCGTTCTGGCATTCTTATTTCAATTGGATTCTTGAATTATTTCATGCTGACTATCCCAACAGATGCAACAAAAGGGGCGCAGGGTCAATTGACCACGCTACCTTAAACGAGAATAAGGGGCGTAGAGTCAATTGACCACGCCACCTCAAATGCGAAAAAGGAGCGTAGAGTCAATTGACCACGCCACCTTAAACGAGAATAAGGGGCGCAGAGTCAATTGACCACGCTACTTTAAACTAGAATAAGGGGCGCATAGTCAATTGACCATGCCACCTTAAATACGAAAAAAGGGGCGTAGAGTCAATTGACCACGCCACCTTAAACGAGAATAAGGGGTGCAGAGTCAATTGACCACGCTACCTTAAACTAGAATAAGGGGCGTAGAGTCAATTGACCATGCCACCTCAAACGCAAAAAGGGGCGCAGAGTCAATTGACCACGCTACCTTAAATGCGAAAAAGGGGCGCAGAGTCCATTGACCACGCCACCTTAAACGAGAAAAAGGGGGACAGAGTCCATTGACCACGCTAACTTAAACGAGAATAAGGGGCGCAAAGTCAATTGACCACGCCACCTTAAACAAGAATAAGGGGCGCATAGTCAATTGACCACGCTACCTTAAACGAGAATAAGGGGCGCAGAGTCGATTGACCGCGCCACCTTAAATACCCAAGACGAGCAAATACACGCTTTTTGACCCAAAAGACAAATACAGTTGCAAGGACAAAAATAAGCACGCGACAGCAAAAGTCAAGGGAAAGGCCTACTGCAAATTACAAACAAAGTTTAATTACAAACCATGGTTACAACATACAACTACAAAAGAAAAAGAAGAATAACAAAAAGTATAACAGCTCCTCGTCATGGGCTGTCGCCTTCTTCGGGAGGCGGCAAAGGGGGCACCCCAGCAAAGGCATCAGGGACTTCATGACGCCCGAAAGTGTCGGCACGGCGACAAGCAGCCATTTCTGGGGAAAATAAGCCCATATCAAGCGCTTGCAGGTTGGTCGCCGGATCAGCCAGGAGACAGTTCCGAAGGCGCAAGATCCAGAGCCATGGCCAAAAATGAAGGCTATATCCCAAACCTGAGGAACCAGTGCCAGCTGAGCTCGAAGGCGAGAATTCTCCTCCCGGGCAGCAGCCAATTGAGCAGCTTTCCTGGCCAAGTGCTCATCCCTGGCCATAGCAACCAGATTGGCTTTCCTGAGCTCCTCGTTTGTGTTTGCGCGGCTCACCTTATATTTTTGATGACGCTCACGGAGCTTAGCCAGCAAACCCTGTGCCTTGGACACTTCCTGGGCTGCCAAGCGAACTTTCTCCAAGGCGTTCAGTAAATCCTTGGTAAGCCCACTTTCCTTGAGGCTGGCAACTTCCCCCCGGGTTGAGCACAACTCCCCGCTGTTGGCACGAAGCTCAGAATTTAAACGGGAAATCTCAATATCAAAGCCCTACCGGGCTTCACAAAGCTGCACCATCGCCATGTCTCTCTCCGACTGCAAAACCTGACGAGAGAAGTCATCCCTGGCTTTCGCCTCCTGAGCAAGGCAAACAGTGTCCCGCTTGAGCTCCCTATTCGTCTCAACTAGGGCCTCCATTTCAGCCCTGTCGGCTCGCCACCTCCCATTGATTCTCTCTTCCCGTTCAAGGAAATCGGTCGCGAGCCGCGCCGCTAAGCCCTCTACCCCCTGTGGAGAAAGGAAAATAACCTAAGCGAAAAGCAGAAACAACAAGCAAGCAAAGGCAAAAAATAGCAACAAAAAAGTATAAGCCGGACAAATATCGTGGAAAATCATTCCCTTAGCTGGTTGGCCACGTCGGTGACGGCTTCCGCATGAGAAAAGGCAGGTAGATGGGAGGCATCCCGAGGAGCCACGCCCATCGCCGGATCCGGCACATATCTAGATACGGGCAACAGCCCTGAATGAACCGACCCTACCCACGCGGCGTGAGAGTCATCACGGAGCATATGGTCCAGCTCCTCTTCAGTGAGGGACTCCAGACCCCCGTCAAATGAAGGGGCATGAAGCGACGACAGAGAGAAATGCTCCCCACTCCCAGCCAAAGAGGGAGTTTTACCTCCAGACACAGTAGTGGGAGGCGTTTCTGAGCTGGGCGGGCTGGCAATCGAAGCATCACGGGTACCCCCAAGAGGGGGAGACACAAAGCCCCCTTGCCTAGAAGACTGTGCATCATTACGGTCCATCTCCTCTACACCCAAAGGTGGAGCGCCCGCCTCCCAAAAAATGACCTTTGAGGGCGATTGATGGAGTGAACCAGGACCTGCGACCCCTTCCAAGTGAAGGGCAGCTGCGACACAAAGGGGAAGTTTGCCACCCCTCACTCGTCCTTCGGCAGTTGGCGCCAGGAAAACCAGAGCGGATGCCTGGGAGCTCGATTGAAGAGGGGCGTGAGCTTGGAAAGTGGCGGCCAGTTCAAAGAGAGCTATATTGGCCAGCATCTCTCTGTCCCCCAAACCGGCGGAATGTGGCCTCGCGGGAGAAGTGCCCACAGATGAAGTAGGCGCCACAATCCGAACATCTGAAGACCTAGACCCCTCTAGCGGGGTTGGCGTTGTGTCCCTACTACCTCCAGGAGAAGCCATGCAATCTCGAAGCACGGGCTCAGGGGCACTCACTTTGGATGCCAAGCTCTCCTCCGAAATTGGGGCCGCGAGCGTCAACTTTCAATCTCCCCCAGTGGGCACCCTGTTTCTCTTTGGCGGAGGGATCGCGCAAGAGCCCTCTGGGCGGTCTCGTTTCCTCTGGCCCTCGTCATTTTTCTTCTTAGATCTTTTTTCTTTTTTGCCCTCCACCGCGACAGCCTCTGGCCGCTCAACTTCCCTAGGCTTTCCCTCCGTATCGCGCACGAAAAGAGCACCCCTCACCGTCTTCTCTAAAGGCTCTGATAAAGGGGTAGGGATAGCATCCGTAATCATGAAGTCCACCTTAGGACGAAGGAACGGTTTGAAGACGTCAGGAACCAATCTATATGCGTGGGCAACAGCAACTTATCAATCCAAAGGTCCTCTGGATGGTCCGCGGCCCAAGCACTGATAGCATCAATCCGGACAAACTCTCGACGGGATAGCGGGGGCATGGTTGACCACAAGCATTGACCTTCAAGAAGTGGGCACCAAATGGCCCTGACAAGAAAGTCCCTAAAGACCTCTTCTTGAGCAAGAAACTCCCATCCTTGGCCACTAATGAAAAAGAATTTCGCGGTCCACGCCTTGGCATTGGAATACCTTGCCTCAAACCTCGTCAGGGATTGGCCTTTCTCCTTCTTACAAAAACAAGCCACGCATCCCTTAGTGGCCTCCCTCACATCGTAGAAGGCTAGAAACTCCTGAGCAGTGAGATCGGGGTAAGGGTCACGGAGGGGCTCCAGCACCATCCAAAAAATGATGCAGGCACACAAGAACACCCTCAGGGCGAAAGGGTGAAGTTGAATCGGAGCAAGCTCCAGAAGGTCTAGGATATCTCAAAGAGGGCGGCAGAAAGGAAGTTTCAAACTGTGCGATAACAGGGCGGCGAAGATGGTGACCCAACCAGAAAATCCCTCGTCATCGCAGCACCCTGATTCAGGGGCTTTCATCACAACTGAGCTCAGGATTTTAAATTCTTCCCTAATACCGGCCAAATACTTTTCATGGATGCTGGAACGCCACAAGTAACCGTCGAAAGTCGTACCCTCAGGGATGTCAAAGGGCTGAGCCGATCCACTACCTTGATCCGCCATAGGAGTAGCGAAGAAAAGAGAAGATAAGAGCAAGAAGCAAGAAAAGAAAAGAAGCAGGGACAGAAAGAACTTAACAGCAAGAGAATGCAGAAAAGCAAAATGAAGTGAGAGAGATAATAGGTATTTAAAGGAAACGAGTGTGGTATACCAACAGATGGAGATATAATGACCTGATATAAAAGCAGAACTGTAACAGCCAGATGAGAAGACGGAAGGACAGCACACACTCGATGATTCGCAGAAGGGAACGAATTCCCAGATTTGCCTTCACGGGAAACCAAAACGAGAAAGAGTTAAATTCCCTACGCCTCAAGGCGAAGGAAATTTGCGGGGTAGCTGTAGGGTCTGTTTTGGCCCAAAAGCCCACCAACAATAAAAACCCACAAGAAATGAAAGATATGCAGCAGGCCCAACCCTGCAAAATCTGAAATACATGCTAATCCATTACCACCTTTCACGGGATCTCATGCAAATACGTGATCTCACCAAACTCAAAAAGATATCTCATGCATATACGTGATCATGATGATTATCGGAGATGTTACACACGATATGGACCATCCTGAGACCTATATATACTAGGTAAACCTCAATTATGAAGATATAATGATTCTTCTCCAAAAAATACGTGATAACTAACTTAAGCATCGGAGTTTTCCTAGGCGGAAGACCGCTGACTCTTCTTAGTTCTTCTTGCAGGTAACGGGAACAGGAGACCGGCGAGACACATTCTCAACAGCCGGATTTTACCAGAACTTGCTAAAACACTGCTTTTCTTTTATTTGAAATGCCGATTTGCTTGAAAGAGATAAGAAAAATACAAATAGATGTGTCAGAGACTCAGAGCCGAGACCTGTAAACTTGTTTCTGCAACCATGTTCTGAAGGAGGAAGATTTAAAAGGAGGGGTGCGAAGGCAGAAAGGGTGCGAATGATTTCTAGAAAGTACAAAATATTCAGATGCAGTGCAATACATGATAACTTAGTTAGAATGTCTAAATGTCAGCTATTTATTAGTGGGCTGCTTTTCTCCATTTATTAGTCCAACTGTTTCCCAGATTTTCTCTTCTCGTGTCGTCCCCTCTCGCATTCTCTCCCCTCTCTTATCTCGTTTCCTCTTTCATAGGTAACCTCCCTCTCTTGGTCTATCATTGGTCTCCATTTTTGCTAGGTTAACCTTGAGTCCACAAGTGCCTTCTATCGCCAAACATCGGCTCCCTCCTCCATGAGAAGCATCCCGTAGCACAAAGTTTTCGTAAATGAGATTCTTGTAACGGCAGAGCTTTCATCCACCCTGAAATACCATATGGTAACATTTCCTTTTTCATTGTTTTTTTATTCTAGCATTTTTATGATGGTTTCGTTGGCTATCTGGAGTTAAAAAAGAAATGATTTTTGTGGTAAAATTAGTTGGTGTTTTCATTGGCTGACTACACTTGAAAAAGATGAGATTTTTGTGGTAAAATCAGTTAGTGGTTTCATTGGCTGTCGAGACTTGAAAAAGAGGAGTTATTTGGGGTAAAATCACTACTAATGGCCTTGCTGCCCGTTTTGGTAATTCTATTTTTGATTTGTCTTGGTTGGTAGCATGTGTATAAGCATTTATGTTAGAGTACTGATTTTAGCATCTTTATTTATTTTTTAAATCTTATTTTGGTGTGCGCTGGGTTTGGAATTTTGTGATGTTGAACTCTAGGTTTGGAATTTTTCTTGTTTTCGAATTGGACGAGCATCAATTTTTAGTTTGGCAACTTTTATTTTGTATTTTTCTAATTTTCACAATCTTGTTTAAGTTTGTATTTGAAAGGCTTCAACAGTTTGCAATTGGTTTCAGTAAACGGATATGAGTGACCAATTTAGTGAGTTTTGTTTTTCTAGTCGGTTACTGTGAATATGGATGTATGCATGTGAAGAAGTCCCTAACAATTTGTAGAGAAGGAGAATAGGCACTTACTAAAACGAGTAGGAGAAGGCGTCCTGCTTTCAGAGAGCAGGAGGAGAGAAATAGAAAGATAAAAGGCGATTTTTATACACAAGCGTAGTAAAAGGCGGTGAAAAAGCATAATGAAGTGGTAGAAGTCTGGGAGCTTCTAGAGTAACACGGCGGCAAAGAAACAGTAGCATAATTTAGAAATATGTAGGGATAAACTCGGCAAACTAAAAAGTCACTATTGCTCTTTGGATGGCCTTTTATGTATAGAAGATTTAACCCTTTGCCCTTGGCATGCTGATTAAGGGGGATGCCAAGCAGTATTTTATGAAAATAAGATATAATTAATAAAATTTTTTCCATAAAATCTATGGGTTGAAAGAATTTTATAATTTTATAATTAATATTATTCAAACTTTGGATATATAATGTGAGTGTTATTTGAATATTTAATGTTATATTTTCACCTCTTTAAATTAAATCATTTAATAACTGAGACTCTACAATTTCTTCATCCAAATATTTTTTTATAATTTTACAAAATAAAATTACTATATACCACATTTAGAAATGGATGTTTTAAAAAAAATAGAAAAATGATGAAATGAAATTTAAAAATTATAATAGTTCATAATGAAATATTAATTTAAAATATAATATTATATATAAAAATATAAATTGATTCAAAGCACTATTTCAACTTGATGTGTAATGTTATATAATATTAATTATATAATGTTATATTATTTCATCAAAATAAACTCCTAATAAACTGTTTTAAATTTCTTACTATAAAATTCTATCTCTTTCTATTTTTTTTTCATACACAACATATACAACGATATGTACATTGCTCAGGTTATAAGCTCGTAATTTCTCAAAAGACATGCTGAACCCAACCTCGAATGAGACCCTCCCAACTCCCAACGACTCCTTGCCGCCAATGATGAGTCCACACCGCCGACGAGCCATTGCACTAGCTGAGGAACTCCAAAACAAAGACTCGTTGTCGTCGACAAGGAAAACATAACCCATGTATTTGTTCTCTTCATTAAAGCAAATGGCTACAAGTGGGGAGTTCAGACACGCCTTGGATGCTTCAAAGTGGGGCATTGATTAGCTCATTAAAGTTCATCCCGAACCTAATGTCTTTTATGGAAAGGTCCCTTTTCCATGTCTAATCCCTCTTCATCTCTCTCGACTTTAATAATCGGTATTTGTTTTCTTCTAATCGTACCATCACCTTTGGAAAATTATTTATACATGTGGACTCAGCTTGTATTTTGAGAAAGTGCTTATGTGGCATCATAGGATTGGTTGGCTGTAAAATTCCATTTTGAAGATATTCAGACCCAAGATTTTTTCACTTCAAATTTGTCATCCGGATGTGGCCCAAATATAGAAAAAAGAAGATGAGTGATGGTAGAAGGTTCACACAGAAAGCCCATATAAAATGGTCTGAGGCCCAGAACATAGTATTGGGCTTTAGTTTTAGCCCCGGAGATCTCGCAGTCAACCCACGCCATCAAACAGTGCCTTCATGTTATGTATGCCATGCTTTGATTCTCGTTCCTCAAAACACCGCTGGTGCTCCCACCAGTAGCCCCGCCCTCAGCATTTCTCTTCCACGTTATGTGTTGCCACGCTTTAGTCTTTGACAGTGTGATGGAGATGCAAGGAGAAGTGTTCGCAATGCCACTAGACGAGCTAGGCGTGCCGAGGCTAGGAGGAGTGCCTTGGGGTGCATGCATGGTTCGTGTGGAGAGGAGTTGGGCGCCCAAGACTGGGCATACAGGAGTTGGGCACCCAAGACTAGGCGAACAGGAGTTGGGTGTCCAAGACCGGGCGTAGAGGAGCTGGGCACCCAATTCCAATTCAATAAGAAGAATCTAAGTGTTGACCGAATTCCTTGATATTAGGGATTAGATGAGAAGATCACAAATCTCTTAATTTAAGGAAGGAGACACCGGCCACATGTTCTATAATTTAGAGATTTATCTATTATCTTTTATTTAAGGTATTTTCTAATTTGTTTCCTTTAATTTTGGTATTTGATAAGATTGTTTCCTTTAATTTAGGAGTTTGAGTTATGTTAGGAAATAAAGGGAGTAATTGGAAGGAAGGAATGCTGAAACCCTAGTGAAACCCTACTATTTATATTCGGCATTTGCTTTGTAGTTTTTCATTATGCTTTCTTCAATGAATTGAGATTTTTCTCTTCCACATATTTGAAAGTTAAGTGCTAACCCGAGTTAGTCATGATTTTTGCCCATCATACACTTGAGTCTTTGTGTTGCCTTGAGGTAACTCTAGATTCCATCACCCAATACACTTATTCTCTAGTAAGCATGTGTGAGGCTTCCATCATTGGTGCTTTCATTGAGAGGAATCCAACCCAAGAAGAGGAAGCCATGGCTGAACGGCAACCAACTCATAGGGAGCAAATTGAGACCATTGAAGCCACCTTGGCAGCACAACACACCACCACTAATGAACGACTTGTAAGGTTGGAGGAGGTGCTTCACCAATTGGTGGACCAAGGGAGGAATGCAGATAGGAGACGCCATAGGAGAAGAGCCCATAGTTTGGCGAGTTCTAGTGGGTCTAAAAGGAGCCAACACCGAGAGAAGGTAAATGACTCGGATTCATCTTTTCAAGATTCTTCAAGCACTCATGAGGAATCAACTAGGGATAGCGAAGGAGAAGAAGGGAACCGTGAGGAGAGAAGAGGAGCATGAAGGGGGGAAGTTCTCAAGCCAAAGATGGACTTTCCCAAGTTCAATGGTGATGACCCAAGCACTTGGGTTAGTCGGGCCGAGCAATACTTTGAGCACAATCCAATGAAGGGCCTTGCAAAGGTGTCCTATGCCGCCTATTTCCTTGAGTGGCTGGCCAACCAATGGTGGCAATGGATGAGGAAGACGTGGGAGGCTCAAAGAAAGGAGATGCGATGGAGGAAGTTTGTCAAGGAACTCTTAAGGAGGTTCGGGCCAACCGAATATATGGACTACCATGAGACTCTCTCAAAGATCAAACAAACCGGATCTTTAAGGGAGTATCAAAAGGAGTTCGAGTATTTGTCCACTAGAGCACATGGGTGGTCGGAGAAGACTCTCATTGGCACTTTTGTGGGCGGCTTGAAAAGTCAACTAGCGGCAGAAGTGAAACTCAAAAAGCTAAAAACTTTGATGCAAGCATTGGAGGTAGCACGGATCAAGGATGATCAACTTCAAGACCTAAAGAAGAGTAGCCGATTTGAAGTGAGGAAACCACCCCCAACTATTTTCAAGTTCGTTGCAAAAAAATCCTTTAACAAGGATTTCTCACCGGGAGGTCCTAGTGGAGGCACATCAAGTAGAAGCAAACCCATGCCCGTGGGTGTGAAGGGGCTATCTTGGGAGGAGATGCAACAAAGGAGAGAGAAGGGGTTTTGTTTAAATTGCAATGAGAAGTTCACCGTTGGCCACAAATACAAAGCCAAGCAAATCTTTCTCATAAAAGTGGAGCCGGAGGAAGAGGAAGAGAAGGAGGAGCTCGAGCAAGGGCAAGAGGAGCAAGAGCAAGGGGAGACCAAGGGAGGAGACCCTCATATTTCCATTCATGCTTTGGCGGGGGTTGCCGGGCCTAGAACAATGAGGACACAAGCACACATTGGCAAGAGGGAGATCACGGTCCTTGTGGACAATGGTTCATCTCTCAACTTCATCAACACCAAGGTGGCCAAGAGCTTGAGGTTGCCTATGATTTCTATCACTCCATTTGAAGTCAAAGTAGCTAGTGGAGAAAAGTTGGTGTGTAGAAAAGTCCATAAGAAGGTGTGTTTGAGAACACAAGATCTTGAGATTATGGTAGACTTGTATTCTCTACCTATTGTGGGGTTGGATGTGGTGTTGGTTGTTTAATGGCTAGAAAAGTTAGGGAAGATAGTTTTGGATTACAAAAAAATGACTATAGAGTTTATGATGAGGGGTAAATGGGTGACCATGAGGATGAGTGGAATAGGAGGATGTAAGGCCGTGGGGTCTAATGAGATAGAGAACATCTTGAAACAAGGGGGATAGAGGGGCTTGAGTGAGAGGCATGAAGTGGGAGAGGAAGACTTAGAGAAGGAGTTAGGTGCCGAGGTGCCTAATGATTTGAAGGAATTGTTGGGACGGTTTTCTAGAGTGTTGGAGGACCCAAAGACACTTCCACCCTCAAGAGAATTTAACCATCGCATTCCTTTGAAGGAGGAAGCCAAGCTGGTTAACGTTGCTCCCTACCGGTATGCTCACTACCAAAAGATCGAGATCGAGAAGCAAGTCAATGAGATGTTGTCCAATGGGTTCGTCCGATCAAGCACTAGCCCATTCTCAACTTCGGTTCTCTTGGTGAAGAAGAAGGATGGCACATGGCGATTTTACCCCGCCTATAGAGCCTTGAATGAGGCTACTATCAAAGATCGCTTTCCAATTCCCATCATTGATGACATGCTAGATGAGCTTGGGGGTTCCATGTTCTTCTCAAAACTCGATCTAAGGGCTGGATATCATCAAATCCGGATGCATGGAGGGGACATCCACAAGACGGCTTTTTGAACTCACAATGGCCATTTTGACTATTTGGTGATGCCGTTTGGTCTATGCAATGCTCCTTCAACTTTTCAAGCATGCATGAACCAAATTTTCAAGTCATATTTGAGAAGGTATGTATTGGTATTCTTTGATGACATACTTGTTTATTCGAAGACATGGGAAGAACACTTAAGGCATTTGGAGGTTGTTTTGGGAGTGCTACTTGATAACTCTTTCTACATTAAGTTGTCTAAGTGTGCATTCGGCTAAAAGGAGATAGAATACTTGGAGCACATGAGCCCAAACGATGGGGTCAAGGTGGATGCAAGGAAGGTAGAAGCCATGGTGGCTTAGCCCAAACCAAAAACAATCACCGAATTGAGGGGCTTCCTTGGCCTCACGGGTTACTATAGGAAATTTGTTAAAGACTATGTTTCCATTGCAAGGCCACTCACCAACATGCTCAAGAAAAATAATTTCCAGTGGAGTGAAGAAGGGGATAAGGCATTTGAAGCTTTGAAGAAATCCATGACGACTACACCCGTCTTGCCATGCCTAATTTTGAGAAGATGTTCGGATTACACACGGATGCAAGCAATGTAGGAGTAAGGTCTGTTTTGACACAAAAAGGGAGGCCACTAGCCTTCATTAGCAAAGCCCTTGGTGTCCAAAAAAAGAGGTGGAGTGTGTATGCATGGGAGATGCTTGCCATCATAGAAGTCGTGAGGGTGTGGAGACCTTGTTGAGAAGAAAATTTTTGATAGTCACGGATCAACAACCATTGAAGCACCTCTTGGAGCAACAGATCACTACATTGGATCAACAAAAGTGGGTATCCAAACTCCTTGATTTTGAATTTGAATTGGTGTATACGCCGAGTAGGGAGAATAGGGTTGCCAATGCCCTATCAAGGAAGGAAGATGGTGAGGTGTTGGAGGCCTTTTCGAGTACTTCATAGAGGGTTTGGGATGAAATTAGAGAGGGAGTAAAAAATGACCTAAGGTGTAAGGAGGTGATGGAGAAGCTAGAGGTGGATGCTAAGGGAGTAGAAAATTATGAGTTAAGTGATGGGCTTTTAAAATACAAGGGGAGGGTGGTGGTGCCGAGTGGATAAGAGATTAAAAGAAAGATCTTGAACCACTTTCATGATTCCAAGGAGGGTGGACACTCAGGGGTGTACCGAACTTGGGTAAGGGTGGCTAGATTGCTTTTTTGGGATGGCATGAAAGGAGAGGTGAGGGAGTATGTAAGGGGGTGTGACACTTGTCAAAGAGCCTAGAATGAAAATAGCAAGCCCAAGGAGTTGATGCAACCCTTGCCGATCCCTTCTCAAACTTGGGAAGATGTTACTATGGACTTTGTGGAGAAATTACCACTCTCAAATGGTTGTGATGGAGTGCATGTAGTGGTGGGCTGATTGACTAAGTATGCACACTTCATTGCATTGGTGTATCCATACACGACCAAGACTATTGCTAAGCTTTATGTGGATCAAGTGATGAAACTTCATGGGATGCCGAGAAGCATAGTGACTGATAGAGACCGTGTCTTCATCAATAACTTTTGGAAGGAGTATTTCAAGATACATGGGACGGAGTTGGCCCGAAGCTCTACTTATCATCCCCAAACCGATGGCCAAACGGAGGTGACCAATCGAACTCTTGAGCAATATCTTAGGTGCTTTGTGCACTAATATCCAAGGAAGTGGGAAGATCATTTGGCATGGGCTGAATTTTGGTACAACACATCATAACCACATACCACCGGTCCATTAAGATGACACCATTTGAGGCACTCTATGGAAGACCACCGCCGGTCCTTGTAGCCTATGAAGTGGATAGTTCACCAAATGACTTGGTGGATGTGGAGCTAAGAGAGAGGGATGAAGTCTTGAAGGAACTCAAGAAGAATTTGACCCGTGCTCAAGACTAAAAGAAGAAGCACTTTGACAAAGGAATGGGTATGGAGGCTTTTGAACTGGGTGAGTGGGTATTTCTCAAGTACCTACCAAGAGAGCACAAGGCACTATCCAAAGCAACATTGAGCAAGTTGAGAGCTAAGTATTTTGGCCCTTATCAAGTGTTGGAGAAGTGCGGATCACTTGCATACAAGCTAGACCTACCGGAAGGAGTTCACATCCATCCTATTTTTCATGTCTCATGGCTAAAAAGGAAGATTGGAGATCGAAGCAAAGTAGTAAGCGAGATGCCCATGGTGGATGAAGAATGAAGAATGACAATCCAACCTGAAAAGATCGGAGTATAGGCTCGTGAGAAAGGGTGGCCAAGTAAGAACCGAAGCCTTGGTTCAGTGGAAGAGGCTTCCAACCAAAGATGCTACATGGGAGAGTATTAGAGTTCTCAAGGAACAATATCCAGATTTGGACCTTGAGGACAAGGTCGGTCTTGAAGGGGGGAGACTGATGGAGATGCAATGAGAGCCATTCGCAATGCCACTAGGCGAGCTAGGCGTGCCAGGCGAGCCGAAGTTAGGAGGAGTGCCTTGGGGTGCATGCATGGTTCGGGCGGAGAGGAGCTAGACGCCCAAGACCAAGCGAACAGGAGCTGGGCTCCCAAAGACCGGTCGGAGAGGAACTGGGCGCCCAAAGCCGGGCGGACATGAGCTGGGCGCCCAAGTCCAGTTCAACAAGAAGAATCCAAGTGTTGACCGAATTCCTTGATATTAGAGATTAGATAAGAAGATCACAAATCCCTTAATTTAAGGAAGGAGATGCCGGCCACATGTCCTATAATTTAGGAATTTATCTATTATCTTTTGTTTAAATTATTTCCTAATTTGTTTCCTTTAATTTTTGTATTTGATAAAATTGTTTCCTTTAATTTATGAGTTTGAGTTATGTTAGGAAATAAAGGGAGTAATTGGGAGGAAGGAATGTCGAAACCCTAGTGAAACCCTACTATTTATATTCGGCGTTTGCGTTGTAGTTTTTTGTTGTCCAGATGATTAACACAAGAGGGGGAGTGAATTGGATTATATTATAAAAATTAACACTTATAAATCAAATACACAATATAAAATATAAACAGAATATAAAGCCGCAAGAAATGTAAAGAGTAGGGTAAGAAAAAGTAAACTCAGTATTTTTACGAGGTTCAGCCCCACTGCCTACGTCCTCGCCTCAAGCTACCCCTTGAGGATCCCAAATTTACTATTCAATCTCCTTTAGGTGGAGATAGAAACCTATTACACCTTTGAGTAGCACCGCTCCAAAGAATCCGTGTAGAACACTCTCTACACTTCCAATCACCTTACACTTGGTGATTTAACTATTCCCTGTGTAGAACATCTTCTACACACACAAGGGTTATACGCACCCTCTTACTGATACAAGAGTTGATAGTAGGTAGACTATCAAAGTACACTCCTCAATAAGTGAGATAGAAACAATACAATGTAACCTATATCTCTCTCAAAAATTATAAGAATTAAGGTTCAAAACTTTAGAAAAGAGAAAATGAGAGTTTTGAAACAATGATGCAAAACTTAGCCATATATGTATAAGCTCTTATTATAATTTTTACAAAACTCAAGTGAGTTATTTAAAGGCAAATGAGTTTTCAATTTCAAATTTGAAAATATTCCCATGTCAAATAAGAGCACTATTCACTTTTTAAAAAATTCAAATAAAAGTATTTATTTTTTGCATTTGTCAAAGAAAACTCCATTCATGTTTCAAAGAAATCAATTCTAATCTTTTGCTTTTCATACATGACAAAATGAGCATGATTTATTTTTCAAACTAAATCATCTTCTTTTTGCATATGTCAAAAAAACACACAACCACCCTTTAAGATTTTGAAACAAAATCATCTACCTTTTACATTTGTCAAAAAAATACACAACCGCCCTTTAAGATTTTCAAACAAAATCATCTACATTTTACATTTGTCAAAAAAACACACCACCCCCTTTAAGACTTTCAAACAAAATATGTACATGTCAAATATGATAATCAATCATCTTAAAAATTTAAATTTTTATATAAAAAATATAATTTTCGAAATTATTTTGTTTGATGATGTTATGCACATATGAAAATAATAATTTTCAAAATTAAGACATTTAAAAATGTCTTGCATATCTGAAAAAAGTAATTTGATGTTTTATGAGAAAAAAGAGTAATTTGGAGCCTTAATCTAATTTCGAATTTTATCAAGAGATGCACAAAAAAAATCAATGAGCTTCATTTGTAGACTTGTTCTTTTATGCTTGATGTGCGCTTCGCTCCATTGTGTAAATAATTTGAATTTGATACTTGAATTTATTTGTTATCATCAAAATCTACATGTAGATACGAAATTTGAAATCTTGGATTCAACAAACTCCCCCTTTTTGATGATGACAAATATTTAGTAGAATTTTGAAACTTGCTGTAATGCTTAAGCTCCCTCTAAGAATATGCGTTAGTTTTTCAAGTAATAAATAAACATAATTCCAGCATATATAACAAAGTTAAAAATTTAAATATTTACGTCTAAAATTTCTCCCCCTCTTGGCATCATTAAAAAATAATTATAATTAGCTCAATAAAATATCTTCCTACAATAACCAATAGACAAATAAAACGGTGCATTAATAGAGACTGTAGAGAATTCAGTGCGGAGCCACACGTGTCCGACAAAACCTGCAAAGGTTGGAGGTCTAGCTCTGGCAATTCGGTGCGGAAGGAGATTCAAATCCGCTTGATGTTGTTGACAAATAAGATACGTAGAGATTTGAAAGTTTTCGATTTCTGTTTAAATTAACATTTTCACCCACCGAATGCTAAACAAATCTCACATTGCTCAT
This sequence comes from Platycarya longipes, assembly GCA_036559045.1. Lineage (NCBI taxonomy): Eukaryota > Viridiplantae > Streptophyta > Magnoliopsida > Fagales > Juglandaceae > Platycarya > Platycarya longipes. Next base: position 8,216,660 of record CM071797.1, on the reverse strand, counting down.
TGATCAAGTATATGTTTATCTAAAGCGCTAGAATGGCGGAGAAAATTTCGTCTAATAATCTTCCGGATTTGAATCAGGAACCGTCTCAACCAGTCATTTTATCTCCTGAGGTTGTCAACACCATGATAGAAGCAGAGATGCATTTTTTTGGTAGAACTGATTCTGAGGTTGTTGTAGTATCAAGAACTCTCAATGCTCAATATGCTGCCTCTGTTACGACCATGTCTCAGAGATTACTAGCGAGGGCAAATGAGGTTGATCGACTTAACAATCAAATATCTGTTCTGCATCAAAAGATTGCAAATAAAGGTAGAAAGAATAAGAGGTTAAAGCAAGAAAATAAAGATTTGACGGAATTAGCTCGTGTTCTGAAACTTCGAATAGAGGAATTGGAACAAGTGAGAGTTCAAGTACAGAGTCAATATCAGCAGATAATGGTAGCGTTTCACAAGAGAAATAGGGACAATTGTAATTAATCTCACTGGCTTAGTTCGATAACTTTTGACAATATGCATCCGGCATATCTTGTAAGATTGACTAAGTAAGATTTGAAGAGATGACAGTTTGTCTTCTACTTATTTCCATCTTTATAAAAGCAATCCTTAACTTTATCTAATTCGCATCAAATCTTCTTCTCATTTCTGTAGTTCATCTTCATTCTCACTTTACAAAATTTCAATGGCTCATCAATTTTCCTTCAGTGCTTCTCGTAATCAAGATATGAGGTATTTTTCACCTCAAACTATTTCTGCATCTGTTGTAGGCGCCATGAAGCAGCAAAACACTAATTTGGCTAATAAATCAGATCATGATGCCATTTATGAGCTTGCGAGTCTCGAAACTCGATACTCATCGTCTATTGTCGCTTTTTTCACTCGGTTGTAGTCCAAAACCCGCGAGATATGGAAGTTTAATGAGAAGATCAATGTTCTTCAACGACTTGTTCAAGAGTCTAACAGAAAAATAGTAGACTTAAAACAACAGAATAAGGATTTAAAATCCTTACTTGCCTTTTCATTTCGATTTTCTAATCCTTTAGATAAGGATAGCATGATGATCTATGAGGAGCAAATGCATTTGAATGATGAGGCTAAACGTCTCAAGTTTCTGTAGGTCATTTGAGATAATTGAATAAAAATATCTAGCAGATATTCATGGCATGCATCATTCCTATTTCTCTTCTAATCATGCATAATCTTTCTTTTGGTAGGGATTTTGTGAAAATGTCTGTCAATTGATCATGTGTGCTAGTGAATTCTAATACAATATCGCCCTTCTGCATATGATCTCTAAGAAAATGATATCTAATTTCAATATGCTTGGTTTTAGAATGTTGTATTGGATTCTTTGAAAGATTTATAGCACTAGTATTATCACATTTAATATGAATATGATTGTACATAAGTTTAAAATTCTCAAGTTGTTACTTCATGTAAAGAACTTGAGCACAACAACTGCCTGCAGCAACATATTCTGTCTCAGCAGTAGATAATTCAACAGAATTTTACTTTTTACTAAACTATAAAACAAGTACATGACCTAAAAAATGACATGTTCTACTAGTACTTTTTCGATCAACTTTGCAATCAGCATAATCCGCATCTGAATAACTAATAAGATCGAACGAAGTGTGCTTAGGATACCATAACCCTAGGTCAATGGTACTAGCAAGATATATAAAAATATGCTTGACTGCAATAAAATGAGATTGCTTTGGAGATGATTGAAAACGTACGCATAAACATACACTGAACATAATATCAGGTCTACTAGATGTCAAATATAATAAACTACCAATCATACCTCGATATACATTTGAGTCAACTGCCTTACCACTTTCATCTTTATCAAGTTTGGTGGTTGGATTCATTGGTGTTCCAATTACCTTCGCACCTTCCATCTCAAACTTTTTGAGTAATTCTTTGATATATTTTGACTGATTAATTAATATTCCACTTTTTGCTTGCTTGATTTGTAATCCAAGAAAGAAATTAAGTTCTCCCATCATGCTCATTTCAAATTCTTCCTACATGCTCTTAGCAAAATCTTGGCACATATTTTCATTAGTAGCACCAAATATTATATCATCAACATAAATTTGAACTAGAAGAATATCATCCTGTTCATATTTGATAAAAATAGTTATATCGATCTTTCCTCTTGAAAAACCTTTTTCAATCAAGAAATCACTAAACCTCTCATACCAAGCTCTAGGAGCTTGTTTGAGTCTATATAATGTTTTTGCGAGCTTAAAAACATGATTAGGAAAAATATGATTTTCAAAACCTGCAGGTTGTTCAACATATACCTCTTCATTTATAAAAACATTTAAGAAAGCACTTTTAACATCCATTTGAAAAAATTTGAAATTTTTATAACATGCATATGCAAGTAACATTCGAATAGCTTCTAGTCTTGCAATAGGTGCATACGTTTCATCATAATCAATTCCTTCCTCTTGATTGAAACCTTGGGCTACAAGTCGAGCCTTATTTCTAGTGATGATTCCAAACTCGTCTTTCTCATTTCTAAAAACCCATTTTGTTCCAATAATAGCATGATTTTTGGGTCTAGGAACAAGTGTCCATACATTATTTCTTTCAAATTGATTTAGCTCTTCTTGTATAACTAGAATCTATGATTCATCAATAAGTGTTTCATCAATATTTTTGTGTTCAATTTGAGATAAAAAAGCAATGTGATTACAAATATTTCTAAGAGATGATCGAGTACTTACACATCGTGAAGGTTCTCCTAGAATTTGTTCCACTGGATGATTTTTCACATGTTTCCACTGTTTGGTTGCATCTTGTACTAAATCTTGATGATTTTTCCTGATATTTCCATGTTAGACTTCTTCCATTGTATTCTCTTTGTCGAGATTGAGACTATTTGTGTTATTTGTACCTTCTGATTCTTCATCAATAAATTTCTTAAAGAGTAGAGGGTTAGATTCATCAAATACTACATGCATAGATTCTTGTACAGTTAAAATCTTTTTATTGAACACTCTATAAGTTTTACTATTTGTTGAATATCCAAGAAAGATACATTCATCAGATTTTGTATCAAACTTTCATAAATTATCTCTGTCATTAAGTATAAAACATTTGCATCCAAATACATGAAAGTAGCCAATGTTGAGTTTTTTCTCATTCCAAAGCTCATAAGGGGTTTTATCTAATTTAGACCTTAACATAACTCTATTTATAACATAACATGCAGTACTTACCGCTTCGGCCCAAAAATAACTAGGTAGACTATTTTCATTAAGCATTGTTCTTGCCATTTCTTGAAGAGATCTATTTTTCCTCTTTACTACCACATTTTGTTGAGGAGTTCGAGGAGCATAGAAATTATGCAGAAAACCATTTTCATCACAAAAAGACTCAATATCCTTATTGACAAATTCTTTCCCCCTGTCACTTCGAATGTTTGAAATAGTATAGCCCTTTTCATTTTGAATTCTCTTGCATAGCTTAGTAAATGCATTATGTACCTCATCTTTATAAGCGAGAAAGATGACTAAAGTATATCTAGAGAAATCATCAACAATAACAAATGCATAACATTTTCCTCCCAGACTCGCAATTCTGTTTAGTCCAAAAAGGTCCATGTGTATTAGTTACAAAGGTCTAGTAGTGAAAATATGTTTCTTGATTTTGAAAGAAATTTTTGTTTGTTTACCAAACTAGCATGCATCACAGATTTTGTTTTTAAAAAAGTTTGCTTTTGGCAAACCTCTCACAAGATTATTTTTTGAAAATTTAGAAATAAGTTTCATGTTTGCATGACCTAACCTTTTATGCCATAATCAACTATTTTCATGTTGAGCTGATAAACAAATAGTATCTTGTGAGGCAATTTCTTCAAATTCAATTGTATAAATATTATTGTTTCTAAAAGTAATAAAATAAATATTGTAATCATGATTATTCAAAATAATGCACTTGTCATTTTTTAAGGTAATTGTAAATATTTTATCACATAATTGACTTATACTTAAAAGATTATGTTTTAGACCTTCAACAAGTAAAACATCTTCAATTATGATAGAAGACTTATTACCAACTTTACCTATTCCCACGATCTTCCCTTTTGAATTGTCTCCAAATGTCACGTGTCCTTCTTCTTTAGGAGTGAGATCAGTGAACTTAGTTTTATCTCCTGTCATGTGTCTTGAGCATCCGCTATCTAAAAACCATCTTGTTTTACTTACGGATGACTTCATGCATACCTACAAAAATAATTAAAATAACTTTTCTTGGTACCCATATTCTTTGGGTCCTTTATTTATTAGTATTAGAAGAAATAAGATTCTTTGGTACCTATATGGCCCTAATAATCATTGTATGTTTTCTTATAATAAGACAAGCATGATAGTTATGACCATTTCTATTGCAAAAATTACAAATTACATGTAACATACTTGAAAAATTTGAGTGATTGTAAGAATGTCTTTCTTTGACAAATTTATTTTTAGGAAAATAATTTTGAAAGTCTAGTTTTGATTTAATGGGTTTATCAAAGAAATTTTTATATGGTTTGAGTTTTTCTTTTGACATGTATCTCAAGCCTACCTTATCAAAAACACATTTTTGATTACCAAGAAGTTTTTCGAAATTTCTTTTTTCATTTGTAAAATTTTCAACAATCTTTTCTAAATCAGCTACTTTCTTTTTCAGTTCATCATTTTCATCTTTTGAAACTATATTTTCTTTTCTTAAAACATCAATTTTATTTATTAAAGAAGATTTTTTTTTTCAAAGCAGTATACTTAATACCCAATTTTTCAAATTCCTCATATACCTCTTCTAAAGCATTTTGTAATTCTTCATAAAAGGGGTTTTCAAGATTTGTTACCTCAAGATCATCTTTAGCCATAAGACAAAGATTTACAGATTCTTCATTGCTTGCGTCGCTGTTTGAGCTACTTGAATCATCATCTCATGTAACTTTCATTGCTTTCTTGCCTTTGTATCGATCTTTCTTTAGCAGGGGACAATCTGCCTTGATATGTCCTGAATTTTTATATTTGTAACAAATTAATGAATCATTTTTACCTGTATCTTTGTTGAAAGATTTTTTGAAATGTTTCCTTGGAAAAACTTTATTTTTCAAGAATCTTTTAAATCTTCTTGTGATCATTATAATCTCTTCGTTATCGCTTTTTTTTATCTTCATCGCTTTCACTTTCATAAGGAACGGTTTTGAGTGGCAAGCTCTTCTTTTGCTTTCCTTCTTCTTCTCCTCTTTTCAATGTGTACTCATGGGTAATAAGTGAACCGATGAATTCATTTATTTCGAGTTTTTTTAAGATCTCTAATTTCAAGAATCGCCGTTACTTTTGATTCCCAACGTTTTGGTAAGGAGTTGAGAATTTTCCTTACTATCTCCAAGCTGGAATAAACTTTACCAAGAGATGTCAAATTATTTATATTATTAGTAAAACGAGTATACATAGAAGAGATAGATTCATCATCATTCATTTTGAACATTTCATATTCATGCGTAAAAATATAAATTTTTGATTATTTGACTTGCGAAATTTTTTCATAGGTTACTTCCAAATTGTCCCAAATTTTCTTTGCTGTCCTGCAAACATTTATTTTGTTAAATTCATTACTATTGAGAGCATTATATAGAGAATTCATAGCCACTACATTCACAGTATAAAGTCTATCGCTTCCTGATCAAACTCTTCCTCTTCTTTTTTGACATTTACTTCATCAACAGTTTTTGTTGGAATATAAGACCCATTTACAATACATTTCCAGATTTCTCGACCTTGAGAATGAGGAAATATTCTCATTTTAACTTTTCAGAAAATATAATTATCTCCACAAAATAGCGGAGGTCGACTACTAGATTGACCTTCAGCGAAAGTAGCTGCAATGTTAGCCATATGATATTAACTCAACAGATAGTTAATCTTATAACAGAGCCCTTGCTCGATAACAATTGTTGCCCAGATGATTAACATAAGATGGGGGTGAATTGGGTTATATTATAAAAATTAACACTTATAAATCAAATACACAATATAAAATATAAACAGAATATAAAACAGCAAGAAATGTAAATAGTAGGGTAAGAAAAAGTAAACTCAGTATTTTTATGAGATTCAGCCCCACTGCCTACGTACTCGCCTCAAGCTTCTCCTTGAGAATCTCAAATTCACTATTCAATCTCCTTTAAGTAGAGATAGAAACCTATTATACCTTTTAGCAGCACCGCTCCAAAGAATTTATGTAGAACACCCTCTATACTTCCAATCACCTCACACTTGGTTATTCAACTATTTTCTGTGTAGAACACCTTCTACACACACAAGAGTTATACGCACCCTCTTACTGATACAAGAGTTGATAGTGGGTAGACTATCAAAGTACACTCCTCAATGAGTGAGATAGAAACAATACAGCGTAACCTATATCTCTCTAAAAAAAAAATAAGAATTAAGGCTCAAAATTTTAGAAAAGAGAGAATGAGAGTTTTGAAAGAATGATGCAAAACTTAGCAATAGATATGTAAGCTCTTATTGTAATTTTTGCAAAACTCAAGTGAGCTATTTAAAAGCAAATGAGTTTTCAATTTCAAATTTGAAAATATTCCCATGTCAAATAAGAACATTATTCATTTTTCAAAAAATTCAAATAAAAGTATTTCCTTTTTGCATTTGTCAAAAATAACTCCATTCATTTTTCAAAAAAATCAAATCAAATCTTTTACTTTTCATACATGACAAAATGAGCATGATTTATTTTTCAAACCAAATCATCTACTTTTTGCATTTGTCAAAAAAACACACAACCACCCTTTAAGATTTTCAAACAAAATCATCTACCTTTTACATTTGTCAAAAAAACACACCACCCCCCTTCAAGACTTTCAAACGAAATATGCACATGTCAAATATGATAATCAATCATCTTAAAAATTCAAATTTTTATATAAAAAATATAATTTTCGAAATTATTTGTTTGATGATGTTATGTACATGTGAAAAACATAATTTTCAAAACTAAGACATTTAAAATGTTTTGCATATGTGAAAAAAATAATTTGATGTTTTATGAAAAAAAAATAGTAATTTGGAGCCTTAATCCAATTTCAAATTTTATCAAGAGATGCACAAAAATAATCTATGAGTTTCATTTGTAGACTTGCTCTTTTATACTTGATGTGCGCTTCGCTTCATTGCGTAAATAATTTGAGTTTGAGACTTGAATTTATTTGTTATCATCAAAATCTACACGTAGATACGAAATTTGAAACCTTGGATTCAACATTTTTCATTACGCTTTCTTCAATGAAATGAGATTTTTCTCTTCCAGATATTTGAGAGTTAAGTGCTAGCCCGAGTTAGTCTCAATTTTCGCCCATCATACACTTGAGTCTTTGTGTTGCCTTGAGGTAACCCTAAATTCCATCACCCAACACACTTATTCTCTTGTAAGTACATGTGAGACTTCCATCACATTGGAGGAACCACAAAAGGGCAGGGGGCCATGTCCCCTCCAAAACTTTTCAAAATTATAAAATAACCCATTATTTTATAAGTAAAATTATAAAATAACCCTTAGTTTTATATATAATTCTAAATGGTCCCCTAAAAAATTTATAATTTTTATATGCTCTCTAATATTTTTTTAAAAAAAATTTCAACGTACCTTAAAATATCTCTCTCCAATTTGTTTAATTCTATGTATTATCTATTTTTAAGGATGTGGCTTCTCCAAATTTAAAATTAAATTAAGTTCAGAAAAAATAATAAATTTATTAATATAGATTCCAAATTTTTTTATTATACAATATTGAGTTTTTTAATATGAAATCTAAAGTGTAAATATAAGAAAAATGATTTAAAATTGATGATTTAAATGAAAAATGATTTGTAATTATGTTTTTATGATTTTATGATTTTCATTCTCTTTTTGATTTACATAAGAAAAATAATGTTTGTAATCCTATGATCAACTGCAAGTCTCCGTTTTTTCCATTTGAAAAAAATAGATAAATTTAGGACCACAGGAAAAGGAATCATTTTTTAATAGTAAATCTTATTTTTTTCAAATGGACTAGTATGCAGAACTTGTACATTTTAATATTATATTGAATATTATTCTTTATGTAAATGTGTCGCACAGTAAAAAATTTGGCCCCCTCGATACAATTGCTGGTTCTGCCACTGGTCTTTGAAGTTTGAAGACAGAGTTCGCGGTGGAGGAGAGAGAAGGGGAGTCGAAGGCAGTGGTTTACAAAGTAGTGCGCCCGCTTGAACGATCCAATCGAGTTTTCAAGCCCTACGAGCCGGTTTTCGTCATCGTCCTTATTATTAGTCAGGTCTTAGATTTGGCTAGATGTTTATGGTGTACTGAATGTAGAGTAATATTTGTAGATTGGATCACAGCAATCCCAGTTGAGCAATGGCAATAGCACTTTCCCCAAGAGATAGAAGAATTGCGAGTTGAATGACAAGGTGGGTTTTTTGTATTTGCCTCGTCACGTATGATAATGTGTTCGTACTAATGCATTCTTTATACGCTTTAGGAATGAATGGTTAGGTGTGTCATTTTCTTTTTGACGTGCTCTTTGGTTACATATGATTGATCATGCAACTGGGTTTGGCACAATAGGATGTCATACGGCTTGATCCATCTTTGTTCAATCCCACTCACATTAACAGTTCGATTCTTGCTTGTAATGTTGTCTTCACAGGCAATAATGTGGCATAATTTATTCCTTTTCGATGTGCTGTTGATGCCACAAAAATCGGCCAACAGGCCAGGGCAGGAAAAAGAGTCATTCCCAGACCACTGGGATGAGTTGGGCTTCGTTAGGTGTCGTTTGGGTGCCCTGGCGAGACTCCGGTACGGCTGTACGTACGTGGATAGCAGATAAATAAATAAAGAGAGACACAATATTTATGTGGTTCGGCATAAGGCCTACATCCACGGGAGTTTGGGGAAGGAAATTCACTATAATAGATATTTTACAGTCTTTCATAGCTCACATTGTACAGAAAAAATATACATAAATTATCTGGAGCTCGAGTCCCTCCAAGAAGGTTGAAGGAGACGATGCTGGGGAAGAAGTCAACTAGATAGCGAGAGAGAGAGAGAGAGTAAGAGCCAGCCAGAGAGAAATCGATCTACCTCTTTTATAGACCCTTTAGTTACGTGTGTCAGTTGGTCTTTATCTTCTACTGTTCACTTTATCTTGTTTGCATACTGCCCTATGCACCTGCTTTTGTCAGCTCTCTCATTTGTCCCATCATGCTTCCTTTCTTATCCCTTAGTGTGACAGATGGCTGGTCTGGGCCCTACTTGGGATATTTCACCCTCACAGAACCCCGCGAATTCTTATCAAAAATACTTTGGTGAGAATTCTAAAATATTCGAAAACTAAGAAGGTGGTGGTTTGTCTTCTGAGCCTGAGATAAGAAAGACATAAAAACATGTAATACATATTTTATCAAGTGAATGGTATTCCAAAGCGTCCGATGCATTGTGCAAGCAGTCACTAGTAGGCAAATCGGTGTGTAAGGGTTTATGACCCCGTGATCCACAAGCGGTCACTGGCGGGAAAACAGGTGTGTGAGGGTTTATGAGCGGGCCTGGACCCAGGACTTAACCCCGCGATTCGCAAGCATCCAGGATGAGGCTTGTCGAGTGTGCTTGGTGGGCGGATCGCAAGCCTCGAGCCTATCCTAGATGTGAGAGCTTGACGAGTGTGCTTGGGTATTGGACCTCAAGCCTCGAGCCCCTGACAAGCTAATCGTTGGGCTGGTCATGGGCGGCCGGACGAGCCTGCGACTAAACCTGACCCAGTATAACGAGCACGGAGCTGGTATCATTGTGGAAGGTGTGATTCAACCTTGTGCTACAAAATAATTTTATTAACAGAAATATGATTTTTCATGCCACTGAGTTCAGGTGTTGAGTCAAAGTTTGCATGTGTATAGTTGGAGCATAAAGTTTGTTAAAATCGATTCCGTAGTATTGCTGCATTTTTAGTTCTCGTGATCCAAGATGGCGAGTGACCTGTCCAAGCAAACAAAAGAGAAAATAGGCGAGTCCCAAATGGGAGACTTGAAGTATGTGAATCCATGAATTTTTCCGAGCTGATGAGACGAGCTATATGAGTTTGTGAGTCTATGCAAATTGGTGAGAAATGCTTTGTTCCTGAGCATGGTAGTGTCCGTGAGTGGAGTCGAGGGGTGTTTTGGCGAGAGGGCGTAAAGTGTGTACTGCCGTATGTGAGACCAAGCGAGGGTGTGATTTGTGGCGTGCATGGCGACCCATACATGAGCTATGGGCGTGAGGAGGTCCGAGCACATGTGGTGACCGAGTGATGGTCACAAGTTGGTAAATGATAAGCTATTGTTTTCTAAGTGAAGATGTACTGAGCGAGTGCTGTAAACTTGGCGAGCCGTGTGTTGTGATGGTGAGCATAAGACTACTGTGGGCAAGCTGGCAGGTGTGATGTGATCCATGGGCGAGCTCATGTTCCTGTGTGGGCGAGCATGGTGGTCTTGAGCACAGTATTTATGTGCTTCCAAGAACGTGCATGGCGAGGCCCGAGTGGATAGGTGGCAAACTCGTAGAGGGAGGTGCTATGAGCTAGGTCTGGGCGAGCATGGTGCCATCGGGTCAGCTGGGCAAGAGCTGGGTGAGCTCACACTGTCGTGGGCGAGCTCAAGGGAATGGGAGAGCTAGATGAGGCGAGTGAGCTTTGGCGAGCAACGTGTTGTGTTAGGCGAGCATGCAAGGCGAACTGGGTCAGCGAGCCAAGGCTACTGTAGGCGAGCTGGCGAGCGCCCAATAAGTGAGGTGGTAGGGCGAGCCCAAGCTGCCGTGGCAAGTCGGCGGGCATGAGGTAGCCCACGGGCTAGCTTACGTTTCTGTGGGCGAGCACGACAGTCTCGTGAGCGAGTTGGGCGAGCCCTAGCTGTCGTAGGCGAGCTGACGAGCCGTGAAGGAGAACCGTGGTCAAGCCCAAGCTGTCGTGGACCAGCTGGCGGGCTGGTGAATTGGTCTATGCGAGATGGCGAGCGCCTGAGAAGTGTTTTGGGCAAGTGTGGCGAGGTTAGCGAGCTGTGAGGGCAAACATGCATAGTGCTTAAGGGTGAGCTGTGGGTGAGCCCAAGCTGATGTGGGTGAGATGGCGAGAGGATGTCCAAGCCCATGTGGTGTTGAGTAGTGTTCTGGCGGCCGTGAGTGTGCTATAGCAGTGTGATCATGGTCCGTGTGAGTGGTCAAACAGTGAGAGGTGAGTTTGAATGCAGTTGCCGGCCATCCTGGCGGGCTTTGAGTGGACTCGTCGGGGAAAAGGGACGCCGGCGGCCCTCACGATGGTCGCCAGCAGCTCACTCGTGTGAGGGACCGGTTGGGCACAGTGATACCGCCGTTTGAGAGGCAGAGAAGGCGAGCGATGGTTCAAATGGAGGTGTCCCTGGCGGGGCTTCCAGTTGGGAATGCCCACCGGCAACAAAGATCGCCGACGACCACTGAGAAGCTCGCCGAAGCTCCAACCGACGGACAGTGCCCCTGGGCACGTCTCTTCTCCCTTCAACTAGGTGACTCGACCTAGGAAGGTTGTCTTCGGCAGGTGGACGATCAGCGTCCACCTTGTCAGACACAGCAAATCACGGCAGTCACAGTGGTGACTGCCGGTGGGTGGCCCGGGCTCACAGCTCAATGCCGTGAGCTTTGGGCCTCCTCGCCGGCATGCATGCCTCCGACAGGTGGATGCCCTGCCAGAGACAGAAAACTCTGGCGGTCACGGTGGTGACCACTGGTGATTTTTCTGGACTCGCGGCGTGGTGCTACAAGCCTTGTTCCAGTTGCCGGCGTGCATGCACGTTAGGTGCATGCAAGCCGTGTGTTACTGTGCACGTGTTACTGTACACGTGCATAGTACCTTATATACATGCGATTATCATGCATGTCTGTGATGTAGCAGGCACTGTACACTTAAGTGCACAGTGTCAACCCATACACAGTATTTGGGCGAGTACTGTGCCCTCTACTTTTGTACTACTGTGTGGTGAGCATGTGCACTGGGGAGTGCAAGCATGGCGTGCACCATGCACTGAGCACTTAAATGCATAGTACTGTCTCGGCCACACTTCTCTTATTCTGGTTTTTTTTTTTATGTTCGTGTATGTGTTTACAGGTGCTACATGATTGTGGCATGGCTGAGAGATGAGACGTTTGGCGAGTCTTTGCAAAAGAAAGGAAAATAATTAAATAATAATACTTATCTGAGAGGCATTCTTTGCTTGTCTGGTAAGTTGTTCAATCGTCTAGTGTTCCAAAAAATCATCATTTTCCCGCCTCTAGTCTAAAGATCCTATAGACGGCGCCACTGTTGATGCCACGAAAATCGGCCAACAGGCCAAGGCAGGAAAAAGAATCATTCCCAGACCACTAAGATGAATTGGGTTTCGTTAGGTGTCGTTTGGGGCCACCGGTGAGACTCCGGTATGGCTGTACGTACATGGATAGCAGATAAATAAATAGAGAGACACACAGTATTTACGTGGTTCGACATAAGGTCTAGATCTACGGGGGTTTGAGGAAGGGAATTCATTATAATAGATGTTTTTACAGTCTCTCGTATCTCAAACTGTACAGAAAAAATATACATAAATTATCTGGAACTCAAGTCCCTCTGAGAAGATTGAAGGAGATGATACTGGAGAAGAAGTCAGCCAGATAGCGAGAGAGAGAGTAAAAGCTAGCCGGAGAGAGATCGGTCCACCCCTTTTATAGACCCTTTAGTTACATATGTTAGTTGGTCTTTGTGTTCTACTGTTCACTTTATCTTGTTTGCACACTGCCCTATGCACTTGCTTCTGTCAGCTCTCTCATTTGTTCTATCATGCTTTCTTTCTTATCCCTTAGTGTGACAGAGGGCTAGCTTGGACTCTACTTAGAATATTTCACCCTTACACTTTGATGAAAAGAATTGCTGTCTCTCCCGAGATTATGGCTCTTTCAATGACATTAATTTGGGATTCCCTTGATTAGAAAAAGAAACTGATTAATTTATTGATGTTTCCATCTCTGTCTGTTGCAGTTAATTTTGAACAAGGTTATCCTGCTCGGCTCCAGTAGCCAGACCATTATTGCAGGCCATTGTACCAGATGCAGCTGCTCATGCAGTCTTTGAAGAGCACGTGAGTGTGAAACTAATCTTTGCTCTCTCTCTCTCTCTCACACACACCAGGAAAGTCATTTTTCATTCAAATATTTTTACTGGGTTACTCTTTCTATCGGGAACCTAAAGGTAGTTATATTAAAAAAATAAAAGAGGAAGTAAGAATTGTGATCGCACGAAAGGATAACTGATACTCAAGGAATTGAGAAACCTAAAAAAGATAATACTGGGAAGCCTTTAAAGGATCCTGAGAAGAAGCTGGAAAAAGTTGTAGTTGCTCCTTAAGAGGGATTTTCCCAAGGCTATATAATACATTGATAATAATGGCTGTCCGTGCTTAAATTCCTGGGTCTTGACTTTTTGATGCCTCATGATGAGCATTCTCCCATTTCTAATTTAGACCATTTACATCTTGGATGTCAAGTCAAGCAGGTAATCAACTACCAACCAATTAGGCAAATGTTGGGCCGTTTACTTTTTGTTCTCCTCTGTATTATTGTAGTTGGTAGTTCAAACCATTAAACCTTCCGGGAATTTTTTCCCAAATAGAGAGATGAATTCAAGATCTAAGAGAACTCCAGTTGCTCCTAGATTCTGCCTAGACCTAGGAGTCAAAACCATATATGTAGTGGCAAAATTTTGTAAGAAATCCTCCCATATCTTTCTAAAGTGGCACTTGTTTGGTTGTTGTACCTTTGCATAATGATCATAGCCGTACCTTGCAATTGATTCATTGATTTTACTTCTAAAGTCAAAACTCGTGAGCTTGAGGGTGCACCCTCCTGTCTTATATCCGAGTCAAACCATAATCGATTCTCTAGAGAAGTGGTTCTTGGATGGCTGAGATATAAGTAAATAGCATTATTTACTTTGTCGCGTCTATAGGTCTCCATTGACTCTTAACTCTAAATCATTTTTTTCAGTATTTAAGCTATGTCGTTGAAAGTGCTTGAAACTGCATAATTAGCTTATCAACCGATTAGATCCATATGTTTGCTTGGTGGATGATTATCATGCAAATGCTCATCTTTTTAATGCATTTTATTTTGTTTTACCTCGAAAGAAATAAGGTGTGAGTTAACAATATTGCTCTTAGAGATATACCATATATTGCACGTATATTTCACTATGCATATGTGAAGTTGATGATAATTAATTGTTGAATTTTTTCTAGTTACATCTAAAGATTATGGATAATGTCATATTATTATAATAAGATAGAAGTGGAATGAGAGTGTAGTCATGTGTGACGTTTTTCATTCTCCGCGACCTTTCTGCTGTCCCTTTCTATCTTCTAATAAGCGTGTTTGTTTAGTAGTCATGGAGTCAAGATCTTGAACTCTCTTTTGGTTTCAGAATTAGCAAAGCTTTCTAAAGCATGATAGAGTGAGTGGTTGAGTTTCCAATTCAGAACCGGGTTGCTATATGATGATTCGTTTAGTCAGGCTTAAAATCCACCACCTTCATAAGCTTGCAATATATGATTCTACTTGTGCAAATTATATTACTTCTGATTCACATTGTGAAGATGATTCAACTAATTCTTAAAAAGAAAATGTTATGTTCTTGGATCATTCTTTTTATTTCAGGAAAGAAAATTTTAAAATTAATAGACAATAATACTCATTCTTCAATGTACTTGAAAAAATAACAAGTGGAAGAGTATGGACAAATAGCTTTGTTTGAAACAAAAAACAGATTTCTACACGTTTCACGCTATACCAAAAATAAATTTTGTAAAAAAAAAAAAAGATAAGCCCTATGGCCACGGCCCACGTATGAAGTTTTGGAACATATGGATAAAGATAATGACAGGGCAGTCCATCCTCATCACTAATTACGGTAGAGGCAGTCTAATCCACTCCAACACCCTCCCAACTAAATGGACTTAAACAAACAAATAATATATATATATATAGAAAATTCTATGCACTACTACCATTCTACTTTCATCTCACTAAGTAAAATATGACATATTTATTACTATTAAATATTTATTTATTGCATACCTTTTTATTATCTAATAGTAATAAATATGTCACATCGATAAAAGTTCCTATTAAATAGGATGAAAATGTGGGATATATCATTACTTTTTATATATATATATATATATATCCGACTTGGTCAGGATGAAACATTATTTTCCTTATTGTACTTAAGAAATTAATATTTTTCATTCATAGTTGGTTTCCTCCACATCATTACTCTAATATATTAAAACAACTTATATACAGTGCAGAAATAAGATTATCTTTATACTGTTAGGCTCTTTTGTTGGCTAAGCCCCACAATGCTCAATTCTATGCATGCCAGGTGTGTTAAATCCTTTAAAACCCACTAACAAGTTTAAGTTTATGCTTGAAATAGTGTTTCCTCTCTCTCTCTCTCTCTCAATGGGAAAGATTAGAGGGATGGTATTAATAATGCCTAATGGACAGCTGGGATTTATTTACAGGTTATTTGGTGACCCCAACAATCCAACTTTATGGATCTTGCTTTTTTCCCTCTGATGTTTGCAGCAAATCCAATCCCTCCTTTGATCTTATGGGTGGAGAATATCCCATTCCATGAAGCGAAGTGCTTCTAAGTGGACTCACTTTCTTGGCCACCTATCCATCTCCCTTTCTGCAGCAAACTATATATGAAGACTGGGTATTTCCTCTATCACTTTGTATGCTACTTCGTCTGCATCCACTTTCATTTAATATATGATTATGCTAATGGAATTATTTGCCACAACAGTCTCTCCATTACACCATAAGACAATAATAATGTCGAGAACTTTACTGTTTGGTATTTATAAAAACCAGTGGATTCTGAGAAGCATGCTGCTCGATCCATATAATCTATAAAATATTACTACTACTTTGCCTCGCTGTAATTTACCTAGAGACCACCTTTTCCTCTTTGTCTGATGGAACATGGTGGAGTTTCGATTGGACTTTTATTACTCCCTTGTCTCAACAAAGCATGAGGCGCCGGCCATGGACCCCATTAAAACTAGAGGTGAGACTTTTCATGGGGGAGAGAAATTTTCTCATATTATATAGGGTAATACTACATACAGTCGTGGAGTTGCAAACGGCGTGCAGTCGCTTTAGAAAAAAAGTTAACTTTTTCACGTGGGTCCCATATATATTCACTTTTTTCTAAAGCGAATGCACGCCGCTTGCAACTCCATGACTGCATCTATCATTTCTCTATTATATATACACACGTGTTGCTAGATCCTGTATATTATAAGATGTTTTTAAGGTATTTATTGAACCCAAAGTTTCAAGTCTCGTATTTACGTATAAATTTTGATGATAACAAATAATATTGAAAACTCAAACTCAAGTTGTCTACGCATGAAGGGAGCTAAACACATCAAGAAATCAAGCATGAGTAAGAAAGAGATCAAGTCTACAAATGAAGCTCATAGATTATTTTTGTATATCTCTTGATAAAATTAGAAATTGGATTAAGGCTCTAAATTACTCTTTTTTCTCATAAAACATCAAATTACTTTTTTCACATATGCAAGACATTTTTAAATGTCTTAGTTTTGAAAATTATGTTTTTCACATGTGCATAACATCATCAAACAAAATAATTTCGTATATTATATTTTTTTATAAAAACTTGAATTTATAATATGATTGATTATCATATTTGACATGTGCATATTTTGTTTGAAAGTCTTAAAGGGAGGTGGTGTGTTTTTTTGACAAATGCAAAAGGTAGATAATTTTGTTTGAGAATCTTAAATGGTGGTTGTGTGCGTTTTTGACAAATACAAAATGTAGATGATTTTGTTTGAAAATCTTAAAGGGTGGTTGTGTATTTTTTTGACATATGCAAAAAGAAAATGATTTGATTTGAAAAAATAAATCATGCTCATTTTGTCATATATGAAAAGTAAAAGATTAGGTTTGATTTCTTTGAAAAATGAATAGAGTTGTCTTTGACAAATACAAAAAGGAAATGCTTTTATTTGAATTTTTTGAAAAGTGAATAGTACTCTTATTTGACATGTGAATCTTTTCAAATTTGAAATTGAAGACTCATTTGCCTATAAATAGCTCACTTAAGTTTTGCAAAAATCACAACAAGAGCTTACACATCTATTGCTAAGTTTTGCATCATTCTTTCAAAACTCTCATTCTTTCTTTTCTAAAGTTTTGAGGCTTAATTCTTGTTTTTTTTAAGAGAGATATAGGTTGAGCTGTATTATTTCTATCTCACTCATTGAGGAGTGTACTTTGATAGTCTACCCACTATCAACTCTTGTATTTGTAAGAGTGTGTGTATAACCCTTATGTATGTAGAAGGTGTTTTACACAGGGAATAGTTAAATCACCAAGTGTAAGGTGATTGGAAGTGTAGAGAGAACACTACACAGATTTTTTAGAGCGGTGCTGCTCAAAATTGTAATAGGTTTCTATCTCCACCTGAAGGAGATTGAATAGTGAATTCGGGGATCCTCAAAGGGTAGCTTGAGGCGAGGACGTAGGCAGTGGGGCCGAACCTCGTTAACATACTGAGTTTACTTCTCTCTTACCCTTACTCTTTATATTTATTGTTGGTTTATATTTTATTTATATTTTATATTATATATTTGATTTATAATTGTTATTTTTTTTAAATATAACTCAATTCACTCCTCTCTTGTATTAGTCATCTGGACAACAGTATTTTAAGGTGATTCACTGAAACAGGAGCATCGAGATTTTCCCAAGTGAAAAGAAGATTTTAGCCCTTCAAGTGCCATGCATTTGCGGATGGAGTACAAGAAAGACAGCTTTTGGACAACAATTCATTTGGGTCAAACTAGTTGAGCTGAAAACAGATATAAAGCAATTCATGCATTCTTTGAATCCAAAACAGAAAGAAATTCGATGAACCAAATTCTGCATGTTTGTTTATTTTTATGGTGTGCATCTAATACTGGTTGGTTCCTACGAGCTTTATTGTAGTATTTCATCATAGAACAGATACCTCTTAAGGAAAAAGCATTAGAAGTAATGCATTTATATAACTCCACCATATATAGATATATTTTTTTTAAAGTTTAGCTCCTGTAACAAGCACTACATCAAATCCTTCTAGTGCTTTGTAGTGCGATTTTAGTTATTTCTTAATTAACGATTGTCAATTGTACCAACTTTTTATGTATTAAAAAAAGATAATGCTCTGCAGTACGTGGATTTCTTCTTCATCTTTCTAATATTATTTTTTATTTTTGAAAAAAACAAAATTTTCCCTTTCATTTGCGCCTGATCATAGTGGATCTACCTATAAACAAGTTGATGACAATTATAACTGTTTGTCTTGTTTGTGGCGTCCCAACAGTCCCAGGATTTATTTAAAAAAATAAAATACTATATATAGATCAGTATAGACCAGTAAATTTTTTTAATCAAATAGACAAATTAACATGATAGATACCATTAAGAATAAGAAATAATGTGAATGAAACGATCCCAAATAATTTAATCATGTAAATTTTCTCAACTAAAAAATAATTAATAATATGACATCTTAATGCCAATATATTAATACGCGTGTTAATTGAGGATGAGATCATAAACAGGAAAGGTCGTTTTAATATAAGATTTTGATCATACTACTAAATCCAAAAGCCTTTGTGTTATGGCATTACGGTTCAAAATTAGTATGATTAACAACTCTGAACTCATGCTTATTGATTATTTCTCTCTCATTTTGTTGAAGAGAAAAAAATATCCATGGCCGCATGAAAAGGGCAAGGCAAGACGAGACAACTGGACATTTAAAGCCCATGCATTATTTACGTGGCATAATTTAACTTAAAAGATAAATTTTAAAATTTAAATCTTACAAATTATCCTACTATATATTTAAATAATGTGGATGATATGTGGTACAGAGGTATTAGAATAACATTACTCAATTATCAATTCAAATCATCTTATTGTTAGACGACATGATTTTATACAAAAAACAAAATTCTTATCATTATGAATATATGTTTTGGCAAATCACACATAACTAATGAAAACAAATAAAAATAAAAGTAAATACAATCAATCACACAATCACACAATAGAAGATTTACGTGATTCGATAAATTGCCTACATCTATAAAACTATAAAAATCTTATCAATCAGAAGATATTATAATTATTTAATCCCAACTCACTCTATTTAGGACTTTTTGTTCTTTCACACAATATGCACTCATTAGACAATTATTTTCTCTTAAAATATGTTGAAAATCTTATTTAAGCAATCAAATATAACATATTTATAACAGAAACAGTGCTGAAAATTCTAATTTTAAAATTCTTGCGAATCTTGTGCGAGTGTCGAGCTAAATTTTCTGTCTGAATCTCGCTCGAGTCAAATATCGAGTTAGAATTTAGCTCGAGCCAAGTGTCGAGTCAGGGTCGAGCGAAATTCTTGACATTCGATTTTCATCTCTCAGACCAATCTTCATATGCAATCCAATAATACAGGGGCGGCTCAATATATTTTGTGACTTTAGGCGAGCATCAAGTATATAACACTTTAATTTAAAATTAATACTAATATTTAAATATTAAATAATAAAACCCTATTGAAAATTTTGAGATGCAAAACACATTAAAATTTTGCTACATTAAAATACATATTATTTTATTATTTTATTCCAGTTTAACTATTATTTGAAAATTTTTTACATTTTAAATAAAATCTTTTTGAGTAAAACTTTAATATTTATTTTTTTATTCAAATTTTATCATTTAATATTGATTTTATTTTAAATAAAATGTTTCCTATATTTTATACTGGATAATATTTTTATGATATTTTTTTTCTCTGTGATGGAGCCTACTCAAATTTGGGACCTTAGGCGGTGACCTAAGATCCACCTTCAACAATATCTCATTGCCTTCCCCTTTGAGCCGGCATGCAACAATATCTTCTCTTTTCTTTTTCTTTGTTTTCTTAACAAAGTCATAAGGAGTACATTTCTAAAGAACCTTTTGAGTGTATGTAGTGGATTAATAAAGAATAATTCTGTATCCACCTTCAACGGTTAGGCTATATATGGGAAATGTTTCTTTCTGCAGATGGGGTCCTTGACTGGCTCCTTGCACTGTACCAAAAGAAGTATGTACAAACTCTTTGACTTTGCTTATACCTTTTGCTGATCATTCCTCGTGTTCTTCTGATGCATTCAATCCTCTACGCCAAATAAGCACAAATATTTTATTTTGTGAGAGAGAGAGAGAGAATACTGAATATCAATATAGTATTAGGGTACCAATAGTGGTTGCCTCTTCGCCTTATGGCCCAAATCAATATTCTCTGGCCTCCAATATAGACTGGGAATCAAGGCACTTTGCATCAACAGTAGGGACACCTCGAGTAAAATACCATTAATTTATAAAATAATAAAAAGAAATATTGTGGACGAGGAGTGATCATGACCAATGTTTGCACAAGCTACCTTGTTCTTGTGCCTTTTTTGTTTAATTTTAACAATTATAAGGTACGTAGCAATTAATGTAACATTATTATTCGTGACTCAAGATCACTATATACGGAGTCAAGGACCTCATCGGAGGGCGGCCGGATGGCTTAGCTTCGTCCCTAGTTGTATAGATAGGGAGTTTGATCACCATAATGCACAAGTCATGATTGATGATCAGTTGGGACCGCTTCCAAAATATATGTATGTATATCATTAAAAAAAAAAATTGTTTATTTGTGATTAATTATATTTTCATAAAATGATTATTATCTGTCAGAATGATTATTCTATATCAAAATAAATTTATTTTTATTATAAATAATCATCTTCATCACAAATAATTTATCATCAATATTATTTTTCTTATAATATGCGCCATTTATAATTAGCTAATTACTAATTAGCGTATCGTGTCCATGACAACCATAGCAGGCATGGAAAGTACCCCATTTTTCAAATAATTTCTGCACTTGATGGTGATCCTTTTGTGATTTCTACGGGGGTCACCTTGAATTCGGAAGCATATTCAGGGCATATGCAGGTCACCATATTGTTGATGGCTAGTCATCATCTTTTTTAAAAAAGTGACCATCAATATTCTTAAATTAAAGAATGATCTACATAACTTAATTAAACTCGAAAGGCATGTATATATTTCTCTAATGGTCGATGATGATGATTACAGCCTGAATTTGCTTTGTGTGTTAGGTTTCATGTTACGTGTAAAAGCATATATATGAAATGACGAAAGACTTCACTTGGTTTAAGGCCCTGCTTTAGATTAGGAGATGAGATGAATTAAGATGAGTTTAATTTATTTTTTTAATATTATTATTATTTTAAAATTTAAAAAAATTAAATTATAAATATTTGAAAAATATGTATTTAAATTTAAAAAAAATGAATTAAAAATTATATTTTATATAAAAATTTTAAAAAATATAATAATAAGTTTGAGATGAGTTAATACGAATTTGTCTATAAATTCAAATCAATTCCTAAACACAAAAAAGGTGTTGAGGGAAGCTAGAATTTTAATATTTTTGTTTTTAAAATTTTTACATGATCAAGAGGCTCGGTCGCAAAACTCATATATATATATATATATATATATATATATATATATATATTTGAATAAAGCTATAAAAAATTATTACATCAATTAGTGCGCATGAGGCCGGAAAATAACAAAATTTAATATGAAAAGCAGTATTACTCTTTATTTATAAATAATATTGAATTCGCCACGAGATGTGACGTTGTAAGCTACCAATTAAGCATATTCTTTTGCCATACTGAAAAGCTGGTTACGTGAAAATAATATGAAGATCAATAAGCTAAACACGTGAAGTGCTGGAAACAAAAGAAAGCCATTGCCAAAAGGCAGCTGACACATGCATCAAAGAAATAAATTATAATGGAGACACAGAATGATAGATCACTCTTTTAGCAATGAAAGGAAGGTCGTCACGGCTGTCGTCGTCAATACAATAGAATAATTCTTTATGCAATAAGTAGACTACATTATAGATTTACGTCTGGTTAGTTCTACAAATTGAATTTTATTATTTATAATTTATTTTATATTTTTAACTCATCTCAATCATTCATTTTAAATTTTAATTCATCTTAATCATTTATTTTATTACTATTTATAACTCATCTCATCTCATCTCTGAATCCAAACTAACCTTAATTAAAATATTTTAATTTTATGAATAAATAAAATAAGTTTCTCAATTTTTTTATTTGTAAATAAAGATATTTTGATTAAATTTGTTCTAAAATAGGGACGTTTCCATTTTCATTAGTTGGATTGCAAATGAGTTCAATTTTATGAATGGTGCGAAATAACACTGATCAACAAGTTAATATATAGATTATAATATATAAATGACAATGTATAGATGCTTAACAGTTATGTAGAACGAAGTTTTGCTATTTATAAGTTAATATGTAAGCATACTTCGTCTCGTTTGGATTCAGAGAAGAGATGAGGTGAGTTGAGATGAGTTTAGTTTAGTTTATTTTTTAATATTATTATTATTTTAGAATTTGAAAAATGTGTATTGAAATTTTAAAAAAATGTATAAAGATTTGAAAAATGTGTATAATAACTTGTGTTTTGTATAAAAAATTATAAAAATGTAATGAAGAAATGGAAGTTCTCAACTCACTTCTGAATGCAAACGGGGCCTTATTGTAACATCATGAATAACACGGGATTTGCCAAGTGTTGCTAATTAAATAAATGTTATACAGCCGTTTTAAAAAATAATAAAATTTATTATTCCAAAATCAATTTTATATAAATTTCATATTTACTTTCTTTTTAAAAAAAAAAATTATGTGATATTTGTGTATTCTACAACTTTAAATCTCATTTCTCTTTAATGAATATTTAGTGTTGCCAAAAGAAAAAAATAGTTAGAAACAAAGTGCATAATGGTAAGAAGAATAATTTTGAGTATTGCTATATCTATAAAGAAATTATATATAAAAAAATTATAATTAATATGGTTTTATCTGATTCATTAAATCTATTTTACAACAAAAATAATTTTATAATCTGACAAACTACATCAATTTATGAAATTGTTTTTATAGAATCTCTTTATAGTTATGAGTTTTTTTTAGAACTTTATAGTTATTTATTAAGTACTTAAAAATAAACTTTAAAATAATTAGAAAAAAAATGTGCAAGTATATAGTTAAAAGTAAGTTTCTCTCTCTCAGATCAAAGATTTCAGCCGAATTTCTCCAATAAACTCCTCCCTGTTGGGCATAGGTGGGCTGGATTTTGGCTTCACCCACCTTCCCCCTTCCTTTCCACAGCTTTTCGGTAGTTTTAGACCCTTTTTTGATAGTTTTTCTGTTTGTTTTTTTAGGGTTTTCTCCACAATGTCGGCCACCTCCAATCTTTTGTTTGTCGGGGTCCTCCGACCTCAACGCATTACCCCAACAGACTCACTTTCCATCGATTTACTCGCCCGCAGAGACGAATTGTTGTTTGAATCAGCACGTTAGTCACACGCGCGACTTAGGCCGTGTGCGTTGGCCACGCATAGCCACTTCTTGGGAAGCCTGTAGTCGTCATGCACGACCCTTTTAATGTTGGAGGCCCCTGTTCAATCAGGTTTGACCGCACTTCATTATCCAAGGAGGCGGCGCGTGTGTTACATGCGCCACCATCACCGACATATCGTGGGACATCAGCCGGCGTATTGGAAATGACTACTGTTTATCCTATTTTTATGCTTTTCATAACTAGTGATCATATTTGAGGGTCAATGGTCAACTCTAACAATTTGCTCCAGATAATCAACAACAGTGCATCTGCCCCGCTCATTGCTTTTAGCAGTGGATTTGTGGTTCGCTTTCTAACGATCACTTTATTTCTATTTTTTTTATAAGATGACATCCTCTAGTAAGACATAAATAGGGACTATACTTATGATCCTAAATAAACTTTTTTTTTCTTTTTTTTTTATCTTTTATATACCATTGTTTGTTGATTTTGAGATTATTATAGGAGATCCCTATCCCTTCCTCTTATTATCACTCTTTTAATTTAATAAAATCTACTTACCTTACAAAAATAATAATAATATGGTTAGAAGTAATTTAAGACTCTATCCGTTAAGTTATATAACGACGGCACGTCTGATACTGTTGGTATATTCTTTCTTTCGTGTCCATTTAATAGTCGCCCTCTCGGGTCTAATTGGATGAGAGAGACAAACGCAGCACACACTCGGAATCTTCAACGTTTCCCAGCAACAGAGCAGTGAGCCACACCAACACACAGAGATAAAGCGAGAGGGAGGGAGAGAGGCAGCTCTAATGGTTTGGAGGCTCGGATATGGTTTGAAGGGCGGCGTTCAGAGAGGAGCTTGGCCTCTCTGAATTCCCGTCGTTTCCCTTCTTTCAACAGCAGTAACTGGTTCTAGTGGCTGAGAAAGAAAGTTAGCGAGAAAGTGACAGAAACGGACGAAAGAACCATAGGAGAAACTTTGCTTCTGCAATAATTTTCTGGGTCGAGCTCCTTTGATCAGCTTTGTGGAGACTTTGTGCGGTTTTCTTGGTTTAGGTGAAAAAATTCGAGTTCCAGTAATTAGCAGAGGTGGCAACTGCAATGGTACAGTATTTCAGTCGGTTAATCTCTGTCTTTTCCAAATGTGATTTTTATTTGTTTGTGGGGTTGATGAACTAGCTTTTATCTTTTCGATTATTAGTATCTATGCTACTTTTTTCTTGCAGTTCAGAAACATGGTGTTTAATTTTTATAGATTATGGGAAATGCTTTACTTTTGGTCATATTTTGGCTCTTAGAGCACTTGAATTTTTTAGGCGCACAAGTTTGGAGGTTTTTCTTTTTTTGTGATTTTCTGTCATGAAAAGCTATTGTAAGATGTTTTCTGTTCTATCTCTTATGAAAAACTTCCAAAGGTTCTCTCTTTGTTAAGTTTGTTGAGGGGTACAAGTTTGGGGAATAGATTGTCATGAATACTTTCCGTAAGTCATTTTAGGATATGTTATTTGGAGTGAAGGTTTGTTTGTAGAAGAAAATTATGGATGCTACGATTTGAATATCTTTTGTCTTTCATTTGCATTTGAAGATTTTGGAGCAAGGTATTTGATTTCTCATCTTAATTTCTTAATTTCTTGAATAAGATATGAGAACTGACAGTTACAATTTTTTGTGTTTCTTTCAACTTTATCTCTCTGAAACTGGATCCTTGTTGATACATGAAATAGAATTGATTAAGTTCAAGGTGTTGTTTCAGATTTATTCCTCAAAATGCCTTGGTTAAAGTAGAGTATCTGTACAATAGTTGCTCTAGTTGCCCTTAAGTCTAATGAGTTGTCAAAACTACTTTTCTAAGCAATGCATCCTTGTCTATAATCACTCTCTCATATAATAAATCCCGAAATTCTAATGCAACACCAAAAGTAGGGACCAACAGTGGATTTTTTTTACACCATAGACGACTCTCTCTCTCTCTGAATTGCTAGTTACTTTGTGAGGTTCATTCATTGAACCAAATCTAGCATATTTTCATATCCATTGTTCTTAAACTTAGGAATGCAATATTCTGGTAATGGTTCATTAATTCTCCTTCATGCATACTGATAAAAAAAATCTCCTTCATACATACACAAATAGTTTTATTTTCTTTTTTCCTTTTAAAGACAAAGTTCACATTGAATGTTAACAATTTTAAACCTCTATTTTTTTTCTTCTGCTACTACTTGTGGCCCCCTTTTCTGTGCCTTGCTTTATTTGATCGGAGTCTACAAAATTTGTAGGAATAGTAGTATCAATCAGATAACCTATTCTAAATTCTCAGATTTTACTGCTTCTATTCTGTGTTAATAAAATTACTTATTATTAACGGTCTGTGTTTGCAGGTTCTCAAGAAATGTAAAATTGGTTGGAGAAGCTCTTTGGTATTTAGGCACTGAAGCATGGTTATGCTGATAGTTTTCTCGGAGACAACATCCAGTTTGTTGCCAGGTTGCTTGTGCAAAATAGTGTTGCCGCAGGTTCAACTGTTGGGTTAAGGGTTAAGCCACTTGGAGAAGCTTTTTTCAGATCGTAATTATTCAGATAGCTCTCTGAGAAACACAATACAAAACTGAGTTTCTGTCAATCAAGCTGCTAGATAAATCTAAGATTGGTGGTCAGTTAGGTGGCATGATCTCACCTGATTGTGACCTTGAGTTTCAGCTGTTTAATCGAACTCCTTACATGAGGCAATTCTCTTTTGGCAGCAGATAAACGTGAGAGAAATTTAGGCTTCTTGGGGGCAAATCTCCTTTGGCAATAAGCAAGTGAAGAAAAAATTGCTTACATAGTTTGGGCAAATCTCCTTTGGCAAAAGTTACTAAAGGTTCCTTTGATTGGGTAACTTCTTTGGCAGCAGATATTTAAGAAGAGCTGTTTGGTTGGAAAAACATCATTTGCATCAATCTACCTGGAACTCCACCCGCTCTATTGGGAAATCTCTTATCCAGCAGTGGTAGCTTTTGAGCTCTTTTGTGGCGGGAAAGTCTCCTTGAGAAGTTTCTTCTAGTGGGAACTTCAGCTCATTCATTGGGCAAATCTCCTTTGGCATTTGGGGTTGTGACTCGACTCCTGTTATCCCTATAGGGCAAATCTCCTTTGGCATCATATCTCCAGTGTTAGCAATCTACATATCCTATTGGAGATATAGACACACTATCAATATCCACATCAGTTGGAATATATATTAATTTAGCATTATTTATCATCCTTTGGTACGACTACAATCTGCATATCCTTATTGCAGTACATATTAAGAACGTCTGCTCAAACTAAGAGTGATAGAGGTGTTGGCTTCTCCAGTTCGTTTAAAAAGGTGAAACTTTTATGGCACCTTTCTCAATATCTACTGTTAGTTTTCTTTGTGGCAAATATTGTTATTGGGTTACTACCTGATAGTACATCGTAAGTTGTTCACAGTTGCTTTAGCAAATAGGAATGTGGTTAATTGTTGGTTTCAATTTGGTAGCTCTTATACATGTTTGAAATATGTGCTTTTTTTGTGAAGATGTTGACTTTCTAAAAGAGCCGCATTCTTGTGATTTCCAGTGAAGGTCAGCTGAGACTGAGTTGTAGTAGTATCTTATAATAGGCATCTGAATGATGGATGTATTCCTTAGTGATTCTGATTGGGAGAGTTCTAGTGAAAGCAGTAGTAGTGAGGATCAGGAGGAAACAGAATGCATATATGGCGGGCAGGCCAGGAGCATCTTGTCAAGCCTTGAGGAAAGCATTGAGAAAATTGATGAGTTTCTCTCATTTGAGAGAGGATTTGTACACGGGGATTTAGTGTGCTGTGTAATAGACCGATCTGGACAGATGGGTAGAGTAATTGGCATTGATATGTTGGTGGATTTGGAGAGTGTTCAAGGAAAAACAATAAAATATGTTAATTCCAAGAAACTTCTGAAGATCCGCTCCATTTCAGTTGGGGATTATGTGGTTTGTGGGCGTTGGCTTGGAAGGGTGGATAAAGTAGTTGATGAAGTCACTGTTGTCTTTGATGATGGAGCAAAGTGTGTAGTCACTGCCACAGATCAAGAGAAGCTCTTGCCAATTTCTCCTGATGTACTGGAAGACTCACAGTATCCATATTACCCAGGACAGAGAGTGCAGGTTAGGCTCTCAAACGTTTCTAAATCAGCTAGCTGGTTATGTGGTTCTTGGAGGCGAAATCAAGATGAAGGGACTGTTTGTGCTGTGGAAGCAGGCTTGGTTTATGTGAATTGGCTTGCATTTGCTCCTGCGGGTTGTGATTTGAGTTTGCCTGCTCCACCATGTTTGCAGGATTCAAAAAACTTGACTCTGTTGTCATGTTTTTCATATGCAAATTGGCAAATAGGTGACTGGTGTGTACTTCCAAGTCTTGGCAGTGAGGGCACAATGGAGCTGGATTTTCTTAATGTGTCTGCTGGTCAGCCAATTAAAGAAAATAAGAACTTGGCAAGAGGATTCAAGAGAAGAAACTCAAACTTAGATGAAGTCTTCGTAATTGTGAAGACAAAGACTAAAGTTGATGTTGTGTGGCAGGATGGCAGCCGCTCATTTGGACTCGATTCACAAAATTTACTCCCCTCAACTGTTATAAATGCTTATGAATTCTTTCCTGAGCAGTTTGTGTTGGAAAAGGGGACTTGTGATTGTCCACTTGTGTCTATCAGCCACAGATGGGGTGTCGTGCAGTCTGTGGATGCAAAGGAACGAACTGTAAAGGTCCAATGGAAAACTGATTCTGTGAGTGAAGCAAGCAATTTGGATGGAGACAGGCTGGAGGAAATTTTGAGTGCTTATGAATTGGCCGAGCACCCGGAGTTTTCATATTCTTTTGGTGATATTGTGTTTAGGTTAGTTAAGAACCAGTTTGGGGATTCAACAGATAGTGATCATGCCACCTCAGAAACTGGCATGGGTGTGGAGTCTGTTTTGGAAGGCAAGAACTGCAGCAAGGATCAGAATCAGTACCCCGATGAGTCTTACCTATCTTACATTGGCAATGTGACGGGCTTCAAAGATGGTGCTGTTGAGGTGAGGTGGGCTACTGGTCTCGTAACCAAGGTATGATGTAGTCATCCTAATTCTTTATCTATGCATGTACATAGTCAGTAACTTCTTGTTTACTTTTTTCTAATTATATAAAGATACTACTGTTTTTGGACAGTTTATGTACTCGTGTGCTTTAAGGTTGAGAATTTTCTCAACCTTACTTACAGATGAGTTGTGACCATTCTTAATCCAGTTGGGTTTTTTTTAGGGTTCCCTCATGTAGGGACATATGAGATTTGCGCCTCAAGCCTGTTGTCATGTAGATTGATACACACTTTTGGTGAAATTGGTGGTAATTTATGCGGAACAGCCTCTGAACTAGAAAACAATGCCACCGAGCTTGATGTATTGCCTTCATTCCTATGAAATATGGATGAGCAGTGTTTTCCAATGATATGCCAGTGGCCTTGGTTTATTATGTCTCCTTGATTTGTTTAACTTGACAACGTAGATGTGTCATATGATCTTTCTCCAACTTTATTATTTTGTATGAATGACACTAGGGCAGGGAGGAAAAAAATTGTTACTGCAGAATAAGGTTTAACTTTTAATGAAGCATCCTCCTGTAATAGATGAAATAGTTACAGTAACCAACTAGGTAATTCTGTAATGTTATACGACCAATCTTATATGCACATGTACTTATTTGGAAGATGTGTCTCTATTCTTATTTGTCGGGGCTGTCGTTCACTAGATTTTGAGCGTCATCCAGCTTTTAGTAAATTCAGTGATTAGGTTATAGATGTGGTAGTGAGCCATCCATACCAAGCAAGTGTTATGATATGCAGCCAACTTTGGCTACTTTATAAAACTTGTATTTTGTGAGTTACTATCTATTCTTGGTTCATGCATAACTGGGTAGTATTCTGTAGGCCTGTAGGGATTCAGCAACTTCTAATTCTTTGACAATCATCATTGCAGGTTGCACCTTATGAGATATTTCGGAATGATAAGTATGAAGGCTCAACTGCAATAAATGTACACTATGAAGAAAATGTCGAGGAATCAAATCAGGAGATAGTTGAACATAACAAATGGTCTTATAACCATAAAGGAAAGGTAAAGCCTCCTCCCCCCCTCCTTCCCCCTTTCTCTCTCTCTCTATATAGAACCGGAAGATTTGGTGGCAGTTTAGACTTGGTACTTAGTATCTTAAGAATGAGCAACATTTTGTTGGAAAAAAAATAGTTGTCTTTCCATACTTTTAAGTTTTTTTGGTGAGTGGATTGTTTAGTATTTCTGGTATATTATTCTGTAAGTTAGAAAAGAAACCTTGTATCATCTGCATTTGTCTTGGAGCAAACTCAATAGCAGCTTTAATGTTCAGGATTTGTTGGATTCTGATGGTGCTAGTGAAAATTACAAAAAGCATCCATGGGAGTTTGGTTCCTTTTCCCTTCCTCAAGCTGCCATTGGATTTTTTGTTAACATTGCAACAGACCTATTTGGATCTATTGGTTCAACTTCAGATTCACGCCCAGTTGTATCTGGGCTTATTTCTGAAGGTGGAAATGAATCTAAAATTCTCCATGAGAAAGAAGTGCTGGAAACTTGCGAACTGTTGCAAACATTTAGAAAGACACGTTCAGATCATGAAGTGGAAGAGTCTCTGGATGCTGAAGCTGTTCCATTTTCAACCGCCAGTGAGAACTCTAAACAGTTTAGGCAGTTTGATATGGTTGGTGATTGCTCAGACCATCACTTTCTTGGCGCTGACAAACGGTTGGCATTGTCTCAGGCAAGAAATTTGGCTTATCCTTCTAAATGTAGAATATAACTTATTCAATCAGTCAGAATGATATTTTCCCCCCTTTGTGTTCGATTATAGGTGAAAAGAGTTTGGTTGAAGAAGGTTCAGCGAGAATGGAGCATTCTAGAGAAAGATCTTCCTGGTTAGCACTAATTATCCTTTTCCTTTTTATGCTGGAAATCAGAAGGGTTACTATTCAAATTTCATAACCCTATTCTATGTACTATCACTCATAACACCTTTGTGATCTCGCAGAAACAATCTATGTCCGTGTCTTTGATGGAAGGATGGATCTATTGCAAGCAGCCATTGTTGGTGCACCTGGAACTCCATATCATGATGGGCTTTTCTTCTTTGATATTTTCCTTCCCACGGAGTATCCTTACGAACCACCTGTAAGTTATCGTACTTTTCCTGTCAATTTGTGCTTGTAGTGTAAAAAAGAATTGCCTTCAAAATTCCTAGGTTTAATTGACTGCCCATACCCCCAAAATGAAAGAGGACCCTGTCTAAACTGAGCATGTCCAAGTTCACAGTCTATGCATGAATCTATTCTGCGTATATACATGCATGAAAATCTCTCATAAAAAAAGACTGGTATGCTATATCTGAACAGAATCTAATGCTAGTATCGTGACATGAAATCCTATGCAGTTGGTGCACTACAATTCCGGTGGGCTCCGTGTCAACCCTAACTTGTATGAATCTGGAAAGGTCTGTCTCAGTCTTCTCAATACATGGACGGGTACAGGCTCTGAAGTATGGAATCCAGGGAGCTCAACTATTCTTCAAGTTCTTCTCTCCCTCCAGGCCCTCGTGCTTAATGAGAAGCCTTATTTCAATGAGGCAGGGTATGATAAGCAGATTGGAAGAGCTGAGGGAGAGAAAAACTCTGTAAGCTACAATGAAAATGCATTCCTTGTCACCTGCAAGTCCATGCTGTACCTACTACGAAAACCTCCTAAGGTACAAGAATTAGTTCTCAAATCTCAATTCACTCTACCATTGAGGTGGTTTGTGGCAGCTATTATGATAATTACTTCTGGAGTCTTGGACAATATAGAGAAAGATGAAAGCTACAATTTGAGCACTATATTTTTCTTGAATTACTATAGATAGTATTCAACAATTTTTAGCATATAGCCTTCAACACGGACATCCATACATGTTCAGTATCACTGCCACGATTTCAACAAATGATGTTCTGCACCATTTTCAGTAGTTTTTTTTTTTTTCCCTTTTGGGATCAAGTCCTTTTCAGTAGTTATTGTTTGCAATGACCTTAATTTCGATTGTCTATAATTAATCTATTAAAAGGACTCATATGGGATGTCCAAGTTAAAGATGTCTCCACTAAATTTCTCTTTCAAAGAAAACATACTGTCTTCAGAAATTGAACATCTCAAAAAAATGAAATTGCCAACTTACGTGACCAAATCCTATTTTATAAGAGAAATTCTATTACATTTGAATATGTCTCTTTCATGATTAAGCATTATTTTTTATGTTTAACTTTTTGCTGGTGCAGCACTTCGAAGCATTAGTGGAAGAACACTTCAGGCAACGCGCAGAGTCTATTCTAATGGCTTGTAAGGCATATATGGAAGGAGCTCCAGTGGGCTATGCTTTCGGATGCGGAAAGGCCGAGGTTGAAAACATAAAGGGAAGTTCTAAGGGGTTCAAAATCATGATTGCTAAGCTCTTGCCAAAGCTTGTGGAAGCATTTTCTGAAAAGGGCATGGATTACAGCCACTTTATTGAGCCTGAAAAATGAATTTGCTCAAAACTCCTGGTACCACTGAATTACCATACCAAGACCTTTATTTTGTTTGTAAACATGTATAATATCAACACTTGCATTGGTCAGTTGTCAATATAAGGCTGTGTTGTATGTATCATAGGTTATGGCTTGCAGACTTTCAGACAATGAAATAAAATCCCAAGTTGGGTTGGTGTGCTTGATAATGATTTTGTGTCAGTAATTTTTGACAGGGATGTTATATCCTGGCAAAGCAAATAGATCCTATATCCAATTTTCAGAGGTTTACATCTCCTTTGCATGAAGATAAACCCATGACATCCTGATCCATCCTAACCCACCAGCCTCTCCCATAAATTCTCCATATTTCCTCCTAAGAATTCTTTCCTCAACCGAAGAAAATAAATGCCAAAGTCATTTGCCTAGATATATTAGAGAGTAATATTATTCATCATCCTTTCTTCATCAAATTATTAGAGGTATATTTTGTTCTATACTTATATGTGAGTCTCACGTCATGAATTGCTTTTTAAAACTTAAATAATCTTCAACAAACATGGATTGATTAGCACTGGTAATAGTATATTTACAATCTGTTAATTAGTCATTCGTTTGTTATATCCAAACCAGCGAGTGTATATCCAAACCGGATGGCTTTATAATACATTTTTCAGCCGAACTCATTTGGAGGAGAATACGATAGCGGTTGTCATATAATTGACACTGACGAATAATGGCGATGGAAACAAAGCCATATCATATCTTCTTGATAAAATAAATGGCGATAGTCAACCATTTCATAAATTTTTTAAGGAGTTTAAAAAAAATAAAATAAAATCTCCAAAAAATCTTACAGTGACACAAGATGGAGATAAATATAATAAATAAATAAAATTGGCATGGAAATTGGAAATCATATAGAGGAGCACCCTTCAAATGTCAAAAAATTCTTGATAAATGCGACCTAATTACAGTTACAGCTCCCCTGCTCGGAGAGGCATGTAAGTCTGAAATTCGGACAGTATCTTAACCTTCCCTACCAACTCCCACCGATGGACTCCGATTCTTCTTCTTCTTCTTCTTCTTCTTCTTCTTCTTCTTCACTGTCATTGCCCAAATTCCAGAGAAAACTTTCAAAGTCCAGCAAATCCCCCCTCGCTCCCTTCCTCTGCTTCCTCTTCGTATTCATTGCCATCATTGCCAACATCCCCACCAACACATCTCTGATTCAAAGCCCAACCACTACCTCGAACTCAATACCCGAAATCTCGTACACAGAGCACTGCAACGAAGTTGTTCCCGTTCCCGAGTCCCCCAACAGACCCTTCTCCTACTACACTAACGCTTCTTCGTTCCTCCTCTTCCGCACAGGATTCTTTTCCGGTGGCGACCGGATTTTCAATCAAACCTCCACCGATTCCCCGAAATATCTCACATTCATACCCTTACATTCCGAAAAGACTGCCTCCGATGGCGTCTTCAAGGTCCAAGCCACCCTGAAGCTCCGGAAACTGGTTATGTACCCTGTTTTCAGCAACACGACGGACCGGCTATTACGCCAGATTCGGTTCCGAGGACCGAGACGGTCGTCTTGGCGGTACGTAGCCCGGTTTTTGCTTGATGGGTACTGGTCTGAATCTTCTGGGAAAGTCTGTATGGTCGGATCCTTCTCGAGTTACGTTGATCCGGGTAAGAAAAACCGTTTCGATGCTGTTCTTAAGCTTAATTATCCGATTAGTTCAAGCATTTATGGTAGTTTGATTGGTGGGACTTTAGAAAGTTTGAGTAATGATAAGGATGATTCAAACTACTTTGAGCCGATTTCAATAATGGGGTTCAAAAACTCGAATCATGAATACGCGTTTATTGAGAAAGAAAATGGGAGTGATTGTTTGAGTGGTTATGATGGGGGAGAGGATTTATCTCGAAACAAGATGAACCGTTTTGTTTGTCCCCTTCCCCGTGGAGGGACTTTTAGTTATTCACTGGAATATGGTCGTCATTGTGGTAGTGGCAATTGTAATCCTTTTGGTGGGAGTATCCGTTATTTGCCTAATTCTATGTTTTATCGGGGAATTTGGTGTTCGGAGGAACGAAAGGTGCAGATGTTGTTGAGTTTTCCTGACTTCAGTTATACCGGTTACGAGTTTCCTTTTGATCCTAATACAACGTTGATTGCTGAGGCTGAGTGGGATGAGAAGGAGAATAGGCTTTGTGGTGTTGCATGCCGAATTTTGAATGTTAGAGAGTCTTGGGCAAATGCTTCTGTTGGAGATTGCTCGATCGGGTTGAGTTGGATCTTTCCTCAAGTTGTCTCCTTAAGGAACCGAAGTGCTATCATGGGAGAAATTCGGAGCAGGAAACACGTGAACGATTCTGGTAACTTTGGCATAATTGGATTTCAGAGTTCTCGGGCAACATTGACTGACCTCCAAGGTCTTAATTATGTGTATACTGAGATTGAGAATGCAAGAAAGTATTGTGCAAAGAGGAATATTAGGAGCAAGGGAAAGACATATCCTGATGGGTATTCATTGGACATGAGGTTTGATATGTCTATTAGCAACAGCACGGGAAAAGTAGCAATGGGTTATTCGACCCCATTATTTGTAGGTGATCAGCTTTATTTGCAACGTTATCATGGGAACTCATTTGTGTTACCAGTTCCAAGGGTTGCAGGGCCTGCTGCATTCCACATGAACTACAGCCATAGCAGCGTGCTCAATATCAGCTACAAAATGAGCTTCACAACTCGATCCGATTTCAAATTCAGTGCAGATACTTCATCCAAAGCCATTGATATTTCTGCAGAAGGAATATATTCTAGAGATACAGGTCTTCTGTGCATGATAGGATGTCGGCATCTTGGATTGACTAATCAAACGTTGGTTAGAAATGATTCATTCGACTGTGAAATAATGATTAATGTTCAATTCCCTCCATTGCATGCCGGGCATGGTGAAATTGTAAAGGGAACTATTGAAAGCAAACGAGAAAAGTCAGATCCTCTTTACTTTCAACCCCTTCAATTGTCCTCAAATTCAATAACCGATACCCAAGCTAAAGCATCTATTTGGAGAATGGACTTGGAGATTACCATGGTTCTGATTTCTAATACGCTAGCATGTATTTTTGTGGGCCTGCAGCTCTTTTACATGAAAAAGCACCCACAAGTGCTTCCCTTCATTTCCATTGTGATGGTCATTGTTCTTACGCTGGGGCATATGATTCCTCTGCTGTTGAACTTTGAAGCCTTGTTCATGGGTAGCCACAACCAGAAGAATGTTTTTCTCAGGAGTGGCGGATGGCTTGAAGTGAATGAAGTAATAGTAAGGGTGGTAACAATGGTAGCTTTCCTTTTGCAGTTGCACCTTCTCCAACTGACTTGGTCTGCAAAACAAGACAATAGAAGCCAAAAGGAGTTGTGGGTTTCAGAAAGAAAGGCTCTATATGTGGCTTTACCGATGTATATAGCCGGCGGGTTGATTGCTTGGTCTGTGCACCAATGGAAGAAGCCTTACCAGATACGGACGGTGAAATATGTAGTACCGCAGCACAAAGTTTACAAGATGCATGATCTTTCTTTCTGGGAGGACGTCAAATCTTATGCTGGTTTGCTCCTGGATGGTTTTCTACTTCCTCAAATATTGTTCAACTTATTTTCTAATTCAGGAGAAAAAGCTCTTGCCTCTTCCTTTTACATTGGAACCACCATTGTTCGTCTGCTGCCTCATGCCTATGACCTTTACAGGGCTCACAGTTCTACGTGGTACCTTGATTCCTCATACCTTTATGCAAATCATAGGATGGATTTTTATTCCACTGCATGGGACATCATCATCCCATGTGGTGGTCTGCTTTTCACCTTGCTTGTTTACCTGCAGCAGCGATTTGGAGGTCGTTGTATTCTTCCCACGAGATTTAGAGACACATCTGTATATGAGAAAGTATCTGTTATTAGCAATGACGAGTTGTGATACATAATTTCTGTTTCTATAAAATATATAGCAATCACTTTCTTTTTCTATTCACTCGTTTCCACGAGTATAATGCAACTTTGTCGTAGTTTGACAACATTTGCTACAGCAATGCCAATTTTTTTTAATGATCCGGCGGTGATAGGACCCCAAAGAAGTTGGGATTTGGGAGTTCATCGTTTGCTCCAAGTGGCTATGGCATTTGTATTTTGTACTCTCTTTCAGTTCCCAGGAATGGCTGATCCAGTTTTAAAAATGAAATTTCAAGGTTACCTTTTTTTAAAAAAAAATTTCCCTCATGGCTTATCTTATGTAAGCTGCAAGTTGGTAAAAATAGTTTATGCTCGGTGGATATGTGCTTGATGACCTCCACAGAAGTAATTTCCAGTGTCCCAGTAAACCCAGCCAATTTCGGGACCGCATACTTGCTGAAAAAGCCAGATTGTTTCGCTCATTACAACTTCCTTTCAGACCCATTTACCATGAGAACAACCAAAGTTTCATGGGTGAGTAAAACATGGGCAAAGGTGTTTAATATCTCATATCCAGAAGATTACAGATTTCAGAACTATAAACTAATTAAAACAAAGTTTAAAACAAAATGGGCGTTCGCAAAAGTAGAACAATAATGCCGTCAGGATACATTTGAGATAACCCTGCTTACAAGGATCAACACAATTAGTACGTACGATTGCCCAAAACTAGCATGGAAACTACACTGTACATGGACAATATGTACATAACCAAACCCTGAAAACATGGCTAAACTCTACTTTTACTAAGATTACAGCAGCATGGGTAAAAATAAGAACATAATTTCCCCGCTAAGAAATAATGCCACAGCACCGAACAGAACTCAGAAAACACCTCGGTCCGTAAAATAAAAGGCCAGCTATCTACTTCGTTTTCTACTCCTAGTGCCACCTCATGACCTGAAACATAACACAAACCCAGTTAAAA
Source organism: Platycarya longipes (assembly GCA_036559045.1). NCBI lineage: Eukaryota > Viridiplantae > Streptophyta > Magnoliopsida > Fagales > Juglandaceae > Platycarya > Platycarya longipes. Next base: position 8,179,454 of record CM071797.1, on the reverse strand, counting down.
TAATATAAAACGACATCGGTAGTCATCAATTATCAGATGAAAAGAAAACCAGAACTAATGAACAAATATATTTCTATTTCCAAAATAAAAAAGTGACTGAAATTAATGATCTCACATGACAATCCAATGCAGTAGTTGTGATTTAATGCATTGGGGGCATTGGTCATATAAGATCTCACTCGGTGCCAGGGAAGGGTGATTATTATTATTATTATTTTTTTATTGGCACCGGGTATTCAAGAATAGCGTCTTGATTAATCCTGGGAGTGTTTAGGCTCTCGGCAAGAAGTTTTCCGCTAGTATACCTCGAGTAATTTAAGGAAAAATTCCCTCAATCCAACAGCCCATAGAGATTGTTTGCACCTAAGAGAATTTGAACCTTAGGGGGAGTATAGTGTATACCCCCAAACCTACTGCCTGGAAGGGTGATTGATCTTCGTGCTAGATGGAGAAATCTTTATGGCAATCCCCAAGCCTATGGCAATCTTGCTAGTGGGAGTTTGGAAAATGGTCCTCACATGCCTTATATATTGCATTTTGAGAAAAAAGAAATGATAGGAACTTTGAAGATAAGGAGCATTCCTTAGGAGCTGAGATCACTCTTTTTCAATACCTTTTCTATATGCTATATATTTTAACCGGCTTGATTTTTATGATTTTCTTGTACCTATTCATTCTTCCTAGCTAGGTGTTTTCCCTTGTATATGTCCAATGTGCTAGCCTATGCCTATTCTACCATTACTCTTAACAAAACTTTTCACTTATCAAGGAAAAAAAAATCTCACTCATAAGCAATGGATCATGCTAGATACAGTCCATTTAAAATGGACTTCTTTACGGTCCATATAAAAATAGACAAAATTATCTCTATTTAATTATTAACTTGACCAAAATACCCTTTATTATTGGATTTCGTTCAGCACAAGCAATACTCACCGATTCCAGTCTTGAAAAGTCACCTAATAATTATTCTTTAGTAGCAGTGGCAAAGTCAAGCTCTTTTTTTTGGAGCATTTATATTCCTGACGTTTCCCCAACTTCACTTCCCCTTACCATCAAGTCTATGATTCGGTACTATCTTTTGTTTTTCTCACTTTTTGGTTTTGCATTTGCTCCTTACAGTTATCAGTATATGCTCAAATTTGATTTTGTTCAACCCACTACCCATATCACAAAAAGCTTAGCATAGAATCTTTTCATGGGTTGTGATAAGCGGCTGGACTGATATTTCTTTAAATGGTTTTATTAGGATTTTATGTTGTGTTGTGATTGTGGAGCTCTGGGATTTGGAGTTTATGAAACAATTTGGTTTGGCTGTGTGTGAGAGAAGAGAGAGAGAGATGGGGGAGGATGAAGAAGTACCAGCAAAGGCAAGTGACTCCGGAGAGGACCAAAGTGTGGAGGGAGAACTTCTCAAAAAAAAAAAAAAGGAATGGATGTAGAGCCTTGGAGCTCCCGTTTCGCATATGGAACGGCAGTCCACAAATGTGGACTGCAAATAGAATTATTCCATAAGGAATATGAAAGCTCCTGGCACTCCATATTTGAGTCCACTGATCTCTTGGGGTCGAGAGTCCTTGCAATTATGTAGATGAGAGAAATTTATTCATGAGACAGTAACTTGACATAGGGGCTCTAATTGAAGTCCAGTTACACATTCTACATGAACTAATATTACCACTTAGAAGCATCCCTTTCAACGACCAAGAGAAACCAGTCTATAATATAATAATAAATATAGCATAAATAACCTTTTAACACAGAGTACCCTTTTTTCAATAACTCTAAACTTAATTCAACAAGTTACTAGGAACTTGTTCTTTATATCTTCCATGCATAATCACACTCAACCCACCTAAATCAGTCACAAAAGAGACATCAATTCATCTTATGAACTATGATTGTCAAAACAAGATATTATGATGACACTAAAAAAGACTGATTTTAATTCCATTCAGTAATGTCAATTTTTATTATTCAATAATGTCATATTCAAAACTAGCTTTTGGACACAAATACCAACATTTTATTCAAGCAAAAACTGAGGGTTTGGGGAACACTTCCCCCCCTCCCACCCCCCAAAATACTCGCACACCCTCTCTTTTTTTTTTATAGGTAAATCAAATAAAGGATTAGAAACTAAATGCTGGCTATGGGGTTCATCCCGCACACCCTCTCATAGGGATGAGTGATCTTTATTATTCATATTCAAACCTAGCTTTTGGGCACAAATCCCAACATTTTATTCGAGCGAAAACTGAGGGTTTGGGGAACACTTCCCCCCCTCCCACCCCCCAAAAAACTGGCACTCACTCACTCACTGAACCCCGCGAGCGAAAACTGAGGGTTTGGGGAACACTCACTCACTGAACATTTTATTCGAGCGAAAACTGAGGGTTTGGGGAACACTTCCCCCCCTCCCACCCCCCAAAAAACTGGCACTCACTCACTCACTGAACCCCGCGAGCGAAAACTGAGGGTTTGGGGAACACTCACTCACTCACTCACTCACTCATTCTCTCTCTGTGTTGAGTAAATCAAATAAAGGATTCAAAACGAAATGCTGGCTATGGGGTTCATCTCGCACACCCTCTCACAGGGATGAGAGTGCTAAATACAATTTCCATCAAATATGAGATGTTACTAATATAGAATCTATATGGATAAAACAGCGGGAGAACAATATGTCTGCATAGAAGATGCTTGTATGTTCATGTATAAAAAAAATGGTCACTTATGAAAAGAAAAAAAGGTACTGCCCTCATTATTTTTTGATGACCAGGTATCCCAAAGACCTTGCAAACACAATGTCTTTTACCTAGTTATGTCCCATATCTGTGTACTGCATCCCCATCACATGGATCAAGTAAATCATCAGCTTTTCACCAATAGAACACGGTCCCTAGAGATGGTTTGCATCCAAGAATTCTAACCTTAAACCTAGTGGGAGCATGCCATTAAAACCAAGGCCCCCATTATTATCAAAGAGAGCTTATGTTGAATAAATGGTGGAGAAAGTGAACGTTTAAGAAAAGCTTTAGATAGAACGTACCTATAACATCTCAGTTGGACCTTTTCCCAGTAAGAAGGCGAGATATCTGGAGGCCCCTGCTAAATGCTTCATTGAACAGAATCCTTGTTTGCATCGACTGAAATCCGGGCAGCCATGACAACAGTGCTACAGGAGCAATAACAATCACTCCAAACATCAAATCGTATAGCCGGGCCAAGGCAACCACGGTATCCCACACCACAGTGGTCTGCAGAAAAGGTCTAAGTACCTGGGCAATCAAGATCATACCCCATCCTGTTGGTATAAAGGCCAAGAGGCTTGTGAGCATGTCAAGAAACTCGAAGGGAGTGAACTCCAACAATATAACAAGTACAAGTACTGTAAGCGCAATGACAAGAAACTGAACTATACGGTAGTAGATATGCTTTTTTGCAGCATATTTGTCCTGAGCATATGATAAGATGATGTAAATCCCAACAACCACAATAATGTATATCCAGGACAGTAAATAAACAGCTATACTTTTCTTATTAGCAGCAATGTTCAGTTGATACACAATGCCATACTGGAAGAAGAAGAATCGTAGATCTAAAATGATCTCCAACAGTTTACCCCAGAGACCAGTTGTCCTCAGATGGTCCTGTTCCTCATACCACCATATTTCCCAGCTCTGTTCTGCTTTTGTAAACACCCCACTTCTATACCATATCCAATTAAAAAAATCTTCAAAATCATAAACAGTCTTCAGCCAATCAAATCCAGAAGGATTAAATATAAATGGCGCCATTATCCATGACACCACTAGAAACCAGGAAGATATGGTCATGGCCATATAAACAAAAGTAACGTTTCTAGACAAGGGGCTATGAGAAGCATACACGGTTAAAATAACCCCAAGCTCAATGCCCTTCACAAAATGGCTCCGAGCATAGAGTCGATAGTTCTCAGCAAAGCTCTTGTGCTCCACCACAAAACCCCGACCAGTGGCTCGATACTTTGCACCCCCATGCAGAATAGTCCGGCCAAAGAAGTGGGTACGAGTGCCCAATGAGAATGTGTAAAAGAATGACGCCAGCTGAAGCTGCATTGTCAAGAAGTCCCATATTGCTGGAAGGAACCCAAGTTCAAGAGAGTTCTCCACAATCATAGGAAGGGCAGTGAAGAGACCAAGCTGGATGACAAACTGCTGATTAAGGATTGCACCAAGGGCTTTATTGTTACTAGTATCCATGGCTGCTTCTTCGAGACCACTGAGAGCAAGATAAAGGTGGCCCCACAAAAATGTATAGACATTGAGAACCACAATCATTGAGTTATAGTAGAATCCAACGGTTGTGTAGAAAACCGAAAGCATTCGGAAGAAGTCCAATCTATGTCCCAACCGATACATATCTCTGCTCAAAACCTGTTCACCATTGCCACTTGCAACCTTGGCCTCAAACATTGAGATCTGATTTAACCCAACATCTCTCCCCTTACCAACCTGTATATATTCATGGTGGGTCACATTGCCGCCTCGCAGGGTGCAGTTGAAGCCAGCAAATATATCCTCACTAATATTTATCGCTCTAGAAGCCTTGCTGATCCCACCCCGAGTCAAGAACCAAAACCTGTCAAACACGTCTGGGTGACCATAATGCATTCTCACCTTCAATGGGTTTGCCAGAACTCGCTGCCCCAAGGTCACGAAACTTGTTTCCTGAGCAGACATGAACCAAGCAAGTGAAGACACTGAACCGGTGAAAATATTCTCACGAACTCCCAAGATGGTTGGTTTCCTGATACCATAGAAGTTGTTGAATTCCTCCAATAAATTCCGCATCTTGAGTGTCTCTTCAAAATAATTGTCTTGGTTCATGTCGATGGCCTGAAGTGCATCGCCTCTGGTGAAGATTATGGCATGATTTTGGTTTTCTGGTTTGCCTTCCCCAAGTTTCAAGGGGCCAGGCAACCTGACCCGATATATCTCCACCTCCCTGCGCACCCCCTGATCATATTTTACAAGAACAGAGTAATACTCAACTTCATCCCTCCCCAAGTGAACCTCATCAACATAGGCAACTCGAAGAGCCTCATTGTTTTTCATCAAATATAATATCTCTTCAGCACGGGGGTCTCCCCTTGCCTTATGTTGCCCATACACCTGGCATGCGACCACATATGTGAATTTCATTAAAGCACTCCCATGCTCATGTCCCTTAAACAAAAGATTTACACCACTAGTTGCTCTATTGAGACTCCGCGAAGATAGTGGCTTACCCAAGTGTAGGCCATCCAAACCATCTTCCGGTTGCTCCTTTACGTCCATCTCAGATGCAGAATCCAGAAAGGCAAGCATCTTAAGAGCCCTATAATAATACATCATTCCTCTCACAGTGCGGGATAAGGTCTGACCTCTGTACGACGCCCAAAGACGAAGTTCCCTTGCCTTTTTCGTGTATAGTTCACTCTCTTCCTCCACGCCTTCTCTACGCATCCTTTCCAAAAAATGTCCCCACTCATCTTCAAAGATCTTCTGCAGATAAAACAGGGTAGAAATGCCATCTTCATTTTCCTTTCGGAGATTCAATAGGCTATAGAGAACTTCTTCATCATAGTAAGGCGTAAGAACACTGAAAGCCATCATTTTTTCAACATCCGGAGCACGAGGCATGTTCATAAATAGTGAATTGCTAAAGAAAGCAATACGCCTTCTAGCCTCAAGATTCCTTGGGACATTGTGCATGGCGTCTCTAGAAGTAAGGATAGTGTACAAACGCCGTAGGTGCCTAAAGAATAAAGCATCATCGGTATCGGGGAACTCAACAGCACTCTCAAAGGGTAGCCCTGCATTGGTGGCTGGACTACGAGGTGCCAGACCTGCATCTCTCAACATCCCAATGGACGACTTCTTCCTTGGAAACTCTCTGACTGATAGTTCATACAAGGCCTGTAGTATATTCACTGCCTCACTCAAATCTTTATTTGGTTGCTGCAGAAGCTTAACAAGTGCTATTAACTTAGCATGAATTTTTGATAGCACGGACATATTGAATTCCTGTGTCAACCTTCCATTCTTAATCTGGAATTCTATCCCATTGAACAAATTCTCGACAATTGAGTACTCCTCATTGTCATCTTTAATGATCAAAAGAAGTAAATATTTAATGCTATCATAAGCTTCTATGACAGCACACCGCCTATATTCATTCTTGCATATCTTTAACCAAAGCGACCGATCGGGCTCATCTGCCAACTCTTCTGCCTGACTGAGAGCAAGCAGCAGCTCATTGCAGAGGAGGACACATGGCCATCGAATAACCCCAATATTCCAAGTATTAGGGGGCAGTTCCAAGAGCTCGTGTTCTTGATCACTGATGAGATCTTCTTCCCTGAAAGTTACCATGATCTCATTCCAAATCAAGGCAAACCTAGTGGCTTCCACTTGGCTGGATTCAATCTTCTTGTACTGACCAATTCCGTACCTCAGCTTCAAGAGGTGGATTGCGTCACGGAGCTTCTTCACCAGTGTCATATTAGCATTTATCTGCAGCACCTCTGGCATAAGACTAAATTGCATTGCACTAGCAAAGAACTGAAACCTCAGCCTTAGCTGCCCAATGTTCCTAATCTCGCCCAGATGCGAAAACAACCCAATAGCTCCACCAACAAAGGACGAGAAAATTGCATACCAAATTTGCAAATCCATGAAATAAATCAGCAGCACAGGAATCCACAACAACACAACAGCAACTATATTGGGGCTAGCGGAAAATTCATGCCATCTGTAAGGTACATCCCTAAGATTTAAAAGAGCCCTTGTTGGGCTGACCAGAGGCTTAATTTGAAGAAAGTAACTGAAAGAGAATTTCGAAGCCAATACAGCACACCAGAACATAGCATACTTGAAATTATTGACAAGCCCTTCCCTCAGGCCACGACCCACGAAAATTCGGGTATGAAACCACCATGTCAACATGTACAGCACAGGCCAATTCAAGTCCTCAAGTACATTCCTAATCCATGGAACAATAAACAAAGCCAATGCCAAAAGCTCGGGGAACACGAAAACTAGACCAGCCTGAAGAAAACTTACAATCCTCCTATTAGCCTCATCAGACCACTCTCCATCCCCATTCTTCTGGATCCAAATCATTCCATAAAAAACCGAAAACACCACAGTCCATGTCAAGGCGACTGCGAATTTCAACGTCATCCTCACACCGAGCAAGATTGTTTCCCTCCCAACCAAGCTATACTGAGTCCCAGCATCAAGCAAAGATTGCCAAACTCGCAAGCCACCCCAGGTGATGAACACGGACAGCAGCTCCACCTGCACATCCCTACTCTCCAACGCCTGCCACGGATATTCTCTCCCTTCCCACGCAACGATAATCGAGGCCTGCAAGAACAGTATGAGCATCACCCAGAGCTTATCGAAGCTCCTAAACACGTTCCAAAACGACCTCTGCTCCACAAACCCCGTCTTCCCCACGCGCTTGTCCTTGGCCGTCGTGGCGAAGAAATTACACGAGGGATCCAGCGGCCATTTCAACCTCTGGAAGCACCTCCTATTCCAAAAATACTCGTTTATATCGTCGTAGTTCCTCCAGGCCGAGTGCGGCAACTTGCCGTTTCCACTGCTCTCAACCTCGGTTTTAATAGTCTGATAGATTGGCATGACCACACGCTTCAAGAACGCACCGTCCCCGGAAATTGACGGCAAGAACGATTGACCAGTGTCGGAGTCAATTTTACCGTCGAGAACGTGGTTCAGTTCCTTGGCCATGTGGTGAAAAATGTAGCATAAACATTCTGGAGCGAATCGGAGATTAGCGGACTCACCCCAGACCAAAAGGTAGAGCGAAACGTAGAGCAATTCGCGGCGAAGGTTGTTAGATTCGTCGTTTCCGGTACTGGTTCCGAATCTTCGATAGTTGAGGTAGATTTCGGACTTCTGGCCAAGGTAGGAGCACCAGGAGGAGTAGTTCTGGAGGAGCTTGCGACGGAAGCGTCGGAGCACTGAGGGTGCGAGCGCGTCGGGTATAGTTGGAGGTGGTTGAAGCCGCATTTGGGAGTTGGCCAGATGGAGGACCAGGTGCTCCCTTTGGTTTTTGACGTTGTCGTTCTGGAAGCCGAAGAGGAGTCCCAACCAGTCCAGCAGGTCGTTGTTCGGGTTCCAAAGCACGAACGGCGGTTTCCGGAGGTCCCCCGTTGCGCGTAGAGCTGCCGCAGCGGCGCGTATCTCCGGATACCGGAGTGAAGGGTGGTCTGTCAGGAGGTTGTGGATGGGTATTATATTGTAGACGTCCGCTTCCCAAAGTTCCGGCGGCGCGTGCAAATTGCTAAGGACGCGCCCCGGCGAAGGACGCTGCCTTAGGTTCATGACTATCGATGATCAACTTCTGTGACTGTTTCTCTCCTTCAGAAGCGCTTCCGCTTTCATTTTTTGCTTTGCCAGTGCAGCAGACTTCGGTCTTTAGATAAAGCACGGAAGTGACGGACAGTATATCCTAATGTGGTACTCGCCGAGTTTTGGCCCACTCCAGTGCGGTTTCTTTTTGAAAAGGTTGCGACTGTGGTGGTCTGAGCCACGCGCCAGGGGAAGGATTGTAAACACGTGCGGCTTGGTCAGTAATGACTTTGGGTTGAAAGTGGGGCTCACGTAAAACGCACCAGGAGGTCAGAGATTTGATCAAATGTATTTTGTATCTAGGAATCCGAAAAATATCATAGGATTAGCATTAGGCGTCCTTTAAATTGTGATACGAGTTAAAATAGATTTAATTTATTTTTTAATATTATTATTATTTTAAATTTTAAAAAAATTAAATTAAAATTTAAAATATATATAAACATTTATATTTTATAAAAAAAATTTAATAATAAATTAAAATAAATTATAAATTTAAATTAAACTTTAGTGTCTAATTGAATTGTAAATTATCTTATCTCATTTTAAATATATTATTATATTTTTCAAAATCTTTATATAAAATATAATTTTAATTTTTTTTAATTTTAAAATAATAATAATATTTTATTTAATTTTTAAAACCCATATTAATTTATTTCATTTCAATTTCAAATCTAAACAAGATCTTAATCTCTTAAAAGAAATTATTAAAATTTGATAAAATATATATATATATTCATTCACATTTATAATTTTATATTAAATTTATCATTAGACTTATTAAAATAATAATATAATAATATTTTTATAGAAAAAATATTTTATTTTTTCATACTTTATAATTATACTAACCATATATATTAATAATTTAATTTTATATTTAATAGGTAAACAGTAACTCTATATATATTAATAATCTAATTTGATATAATTATATGAATCATATGTCTATCTTTGCATTTGATATTTAAATTGATAATTTAGTTTGATATTTAATAAGTAAGCAGTAAACAAGAGAGAAGAGAGAGGAGTAAAAAAATAAATATTTTAATAGGTGAGCCGTGACCGTTGAAATTTGAGCAAGAATTATTTTTGTACTCGCTCGGAATGTAACTCCAAATTGGCTTATTTAAAGAGACATAAAATTAAAAAAATTACTTAATAATGGGATCGCACCTGAACATGTAATAAAATATTTCATTTCGATTTTATTATATTTTTCTTGTATTTCTTTGGTTTAAGATATTTCAAATAATTATTCATTTAAAAGAATGTTTGAATAATAAGGTGAGATAAAATAATTTTAGATAAAATTAAAAATAAAATAATATTAGAATATTAATTCTTTAATATTATTATTATTTTAAAATTTAAAGAAATTATAATAATGAGATAAAATAAGATAAGATGAAATTATTTTTATATTCAAATAAAGCCTAAGTGATATGAGATAAAAGAGAAATTAAATAAAATATTATTAAAGTATTTTTTTAGTATTTATTTTTTATTTAAGAATTTATATTAGTTATATTATTTTATTTAAAAGTTTGAAAAAATTATAATAATTAAATTAAATGAGTTGAGATTTTTTCTAAAACAGACGAGAAAAAAAAAAGTGAAAAATATAGTCATCAACATAGATAAATAAATCCTGAATATTGAGAGTAATTGTAAATTAAAAAATTAAAACAAAATCCATATTGTTTATAATAAACTTTTTTATCTCAAAATGGGTTTACAGCGAATTTTAAACGTCAACATCAAATAAGAGATATTTTGTTATAAAACAAAAAAAAGAAACTGTTATTATAAGATAATTTATAAGAGAAAATATTTATAACTCTTATTATTTAAGAACTGGTTTTTCTCTCTTCTTTTCTCTCTTTTCTTTCTTTCTTTTCTTTTCTTTCGTTCTTCTTACTTGTGCGTATATAACAGATCGATTGAAACTCATATATATTACTATGCAAACACATATTTTTTAGAAATATGCCCCCACCCTTTTAAAAGTGGAGAACGTGAGCATGTGGGGGGGTCATTCATTGCCCTCCATTATTGCTTTACAACATTCTCCCTTGAATGACCACAATAAAAAATCTGTCTCGTTAAAACATTGCCAAAGAAAAATCTAATGGGAAGAAAAATCATTGGCGGAGGAAAAAGAATATAGTATTCTTATTTTCTTATGTACCACCAAATGTTTTAAGATTGTCTCATTAAAATCTTGTAAAGAAAAATCCAATAGGACAAAATCTTAGCGAAAGAAAAAAAATACAATCAGTATAAGTCTCAAGACATTTACTCCTCCTAAAAAGTACATAATGGTAGATCTTTAAGTTTTCGCATTTCAATGTTCTGCACAATTTTCTTGAATGTCGCAATTGGTAATGCCTTTGTAAATAAATCTGCCAAATTTTCACTTGATCGTATCTGCTTGACATCAATTTTATATTTCTCTTAAAGCTTGTGAGTATAAAAGAATTTAGATAAAATATGTTTGATTTTATCACTTTTGATATATCTTCATCTGATTTGAGTGATACAGACAATATAATCTTCGTATAAAATTGTTGGGCTATCATTGATCATGGGAAGACCACACTTTTCTTGGATATGTTGAATCACTAATCTCAGTCAAATACACTATCGACTTACTTCATGAATTGTAATGATTTTTTAGTGATTTGAAGATGTGGCAAATAGTGTTTGCTTGACAGATCTCCATGATATAACAGTATCTCCATAAGTAAATATATATCCATTTTGAGATCTACCTCTATGTGGATCTGAAAGATAACCTGCGTCTGCGTACTCAATTAGCTGCGGACTTGATCCATGTTGATAAAATAATCATATATCAACCGTACCTTAAAGGTAACAAAAGACATGTTTAATATTATTCAAATGCCTTCGAGTTGGCGTAGAACTATATCTTGCAAGCAGATTAACTAAGAATGTAATATCAGGCCGAGTGTAATTTACAAGATACATCAAAGCTCCAATTGCACTAAGATATAGTACTTCAAGACCAAAATATTTTTCATCATCTTCACAAAGACGGAATGGATCATTCTTCACATCAAGCAATCGAACAACCATTGGAGTACTCAGGGGATGAGTTGTGTCTATATAAAAGTGCTTCAGGACTTTCTCAGTATACATGGATTGATGAATAAAAAATTTATTTGGCAAATACTCGAGCTGCAGGCCGAAACAAAATTTTTGTTAAGATTTTTCATTTTAAATTCATTATTTAAATATATAGCAGTTCTTGTGATCTATTCAGGAGTTCTTACAATATTTAAATCATCAACATAAATCGCAATAATGGCAAATCCGAATTCTGATTTCTTAATAAAAACACATTGGTATATAGGATTATTCTCAAATCTTTATTTCAATAGATATTCGCTTAGGCGATTATACCACATGCGTCCAGATTGCTTTAGTCCATATAAAGATCTTTAAAATTTGATAGAGTACATACTTCTAGATGTACTTGTAGATGCTTCAGGCATTTTTTTATCTTTCAAGAATTTTCATATTAATGTCATAGTCTAAGGATCCATATAAATATATAGTAACCACATCCATCAACCGCATATCTAATCATTTTGTAACAACTAGATTAATAAAAAATCTGAATGTGATTGCATCCGGGAATATGTTTCTTCATAATCAATTTTAGGTTTCTACAACCTTGTGCGACAAGTCGTACTTTACACCGCACAATTTTATTTTTCTCATTATGTTTTCGTGCAAATACTCACTTATATCCAATAGGCATTACACTCTTTGATATTTGGACAACAGGTCCAAATACCTCTCGCTTTGCTATCGAGTTTAATTCAGATTCAATAGCTGCTTTCCATTTTGGCTAATCATTTCTACGTCGACATTTTTCGACTATTTTTTGCTCACTTTCTTCATTACTTCTGGTAATGTCATGGTCATCTTATATGAAAATATGTTGTCGACAACAGTTTTATTTTTATCCAGAATTTCTCCAGTATTCATAAAATGTATTGAGATCTCATTATTTTCAGGTACTTGTTTCTCTTCAGGAAAAAATATTTCATGAAACATCTCTTCAGGAAATTCATTTTTATGAGATTTTGGAATACAAGATTTGACATCTTCATAAGCATTAACTATACTTATAGCCTGTATTGTGGGTATGAGTTCTTCAGGAACACGAAATTCATTTTATATCTTTCTCCTTCGGGAAATTTTATTTTTTGTATCAATAAGTTTTCCACGCTTCAGGCGTGTCTTAGACTCATCTATTACTATTTTGTCAACTTGTCATTCAGGGACTTCAATCCTTACTGGAGCGCATTAACAGCAGGAATATGTGATTTTATCACACTTTTAGTGTCAGTATATACATCCGGTAATTGATTTGCAACACTTTACAAATGAATAATTTTATGAACTTCTAGTTTACATTCATTTGTAGGAAGATAAAATTGAGACAGGATTTTATTATCCCAAATAATTTCTTGTCGTGCTTCAGACATCGACTTTTCGTTACCCAGTAATGAAAAAATGGATTTGTCAAAATGACAATATTCAAAACATGCTTTAAACATATATCCTGTAAGAGGTTCAATGTATCTAATAATAGATGGAGAATCAAAACCAACATATATCCCAAGTCTACGTTGATGGCTCATTTTTGTACGTTACAGATGTGCAATTGAAACATACAGCACATTCAAAAGTACAAAAATGAGAAATATTTGATTGTTGACCAAATGCAAGTTTTAATGGAGAATATTTATGATATGCATATGGTTTAATTCAAATTAATGATACTGCATGAAGTATAACATGTCCCCAAGTAGAAATAGGTAATTTTGATTTCATAAGTAAAAGTTTTGCGATTAGCTGAAATCTTTTGATTAAAAATTCAGTTAAATCGTTTTAAGTGTGTGTATAAATAACAAGATGTTCAACATCTATTCCTATTGACATGCAATAGTTATCAAAAACTTGAGACAAAAATTCGTCTGCATTATTTAATCAAATGGTTTTAATTGGATAGTTAGTGAATTGTTCTCGTAGTTTGATTATTTCAGCAAGAAGCCGAGCAAATGTAACATTTCTAGTGGAAAGTAGACAAACATGTGATTATCGAATTGATGTATCAATCAAAACCATAAAGTATCTAAATAGTTCACTTGATGGATGAATAGGCCCACATATATCCCCATGAATCCTTTGTAAAAAGGATGGAGATTCAACAATGATTTTAGAGGGAGATGGTCTAATAATCAACTTATCTTGAGAACATGTAGAGCACGGATATTCATTGGGTAAAAGAGTTTTTTTTATTCTTTAAGGGATGCACATACGAATTATCAATTATTCGTTTCATCATTATTGATCTCGATTGTCCAAGACGATAATGACAAGTCATAAATACTTTAGGGTCAATGCACTTCTGGTGCATTACCACACATGATTCATTTATTATCATTCTTGTATAATACAATCCAGAAGATAGAGCATGCAATTTTTCTAATATGAGTTTCTGGCTCGATATTATTTTAGTAATAAGGAGATACTCTTTACTGTCTTCATTGGTAGTTTCAATATGATAATTATTACTACGTGTATCTTTGAAACTCAATAAATTTCTTCTAGATTATGAAAAAAATAGAGCATCATCAATACAAAATTTGGTGTCATTAGACAACACAATATAAGCTATTCCAGAGCTCTCAATTAGATTTGATGAAATTGATATGGTATGGACATGGGATTTGCTTAGTGTTGGATTTGAAAATATTTTTTATCTTTGAGAATTGTGTGAGTTGTAACACTGTCAGCTAGACATACATCTTTATCATTCAACTTAAAAATAAAAAGTTTATCCGTGTGATTCCATATGATCCATGATTCTACAAAATATACAAAATTTTCATTACAAATATTAAAAAGTTATAAAAATAAAAAAAATACATTAATTGGGAGGAATAATTTCATCTCCAATCAAGTGATCAATTCTACCATCAAGGTCTTCAAAAAAATCAAAAATATCAAAATGAGTGATATATTTTCCATCTATATATAATGAATCATCTGATGATTGCACTAAATTTATTTTAAACTTTTTATTTATTTCTTTTATAAATGTTTGGTATAGATTAACCAAGTACCTGTCCATATGACAGATACGTGATCAATGTTCAGTCATACCACATCTATAGTACACTTCTTCACCTCTCTTTGAAGAATTATTTTGATGGTTTTTACCCATATATGAGTTGTACCACTTCTGGTGATACGGTATATTTTTGTTATTATCATTTTTAATATTGTCGCTTATGAGATCAATATTTCTATAGTTTCTCTTACCACGTTCACACTACCGATTTCTTCGACAGGATGTGCCATTCGCTTATGAGAATGATGTAAATCTAGTATTAATTATTTCAGAGAATGATATTGAACCAGTAGAACGTGACTGGTAGTTTTTTAATAAAAACTCATTATTTTGCTCAGCTACTGAAAGACAAGATATAAGTTTAGAATATTTCTTGAACTGTCGCTCTCGATACTACTGCTGCAAAAGCATATTCAAGGCATGAAAAGTAGTATATGTCTTCTCTAACATATCATCATCGGTAATTTTCTCACCACATAATTTTAATACTGATCTGATTTTAAAAAGTGCGGAGTTATATTCACTAACACTTTTAAAATCTTACAACTTCAGGTACAACCATTCATAACGAGCTTTTGGGAGGATAACAATCTTCTAATGTTCATATCTCTCTCTTAACTTATTTCACAAAATAAATGGATTTTTTACTGTAAGATACTCAATTTTTAATTTTTCATAAAGATAGTGGCAAGCGAAAATCATTGCTTTAGCACGGTCCTGTAGGGACGCTTAATTTCCTTCTTTTATTGTTTCTCCCAAGTTCATTACATCTAGATGAATTTCAGCATCAAGAATCCAGGATAAATAATTTTTTTCAGATATGTCAAGAGCAACGAATTCTAACTTTGTAAGATTTGACATTTTCAACATATATAAATAGTGAAATAAATATGTATATCTAAGAAATATATTTCTAAAGTCACGAGAGTAAATGCATATTTTTTTTCAAGTAATAATTAGCAATATAATATTTCATGTTCATCTCAAAAACTACAAATAATATATTAAAAAACTTACTTGAAGTGGAAGACCATTAGTTTCAAAATTGGTGAAATTTCATACTGATAACGTATTAAAAAACTAAAATGAAACTACTATTATAAGAGAGTTTATAAGAGAAAATATTTATAACTCTTATTACTCAATAACTGAATTTTCTATCTTCCTTTCTCTTTCTATTTCTTTCTTTTCTTTTATTTCATTCTTCTTACTTGTGCGTACATAATAGATCAATCGAATCTCATGTATATAGGCCTTGATGATTATACAAATTATCGTGAAAGTACTTATTTTTCAAAAATATGCCCCCACCCTTTTAAAAATGGGGAACGTGAGCATGTGTTGGGGGTGTCATTCATTGCGCCCCCCCCCCTGTGTTGGGGGTGTCATTCATTGCGCCCCCCCCCCCCCCCAACACAAAATTATTGCTTTACAACATATTTAGTTTTTTTTTTTAACGACAAAAATAATTTTTCCAGTGTTGCATAGAAATGTGCCCGCAAAATCTTCCGTTATAAAGAGGTCAAAAGGCTAAACTCGTTGCTCTTTTAAATATCTAAATAGAAATAGATAAAGAAGAAAAGTTATATTCTTTAAGTAGAAGAAAAATAATATCTATAATAATGAGTATTAAGTTCTGTATAACTATTTTAGAAAGAGTGAGTAAATATTAGATTAATATAAAAATAAACCTTTTAAATAAAAATGTACTCTTTCTCAAAATAATTATACGATGCTTATACATCATATGATTGTATCTAGAGAAAATTTATTAGCCGGTTGGGTTTATAAATCACAATAAACAGTCCTCTAATAACAGACTCCTTTTTTTCCTTCTCACACAAAATTATGGCTGTAAAAAGATCGAACCGGACTGAGACCGGACCGAACTAGATGGAATTCAGTCCGGTCCAATCCAATTTTTTTATGGACCAAAAATTTTCGGTCCGGACCGAATGCACACATATATATTATATATATATATATATATAAGTAATAGTATATAAATTTTAATATTAATATTAATATAGATTAAGAGTGGTAGTATAACATATTAATATATAATAGATACTATTATAATATTAACATATTATAATTTGTAATAGTTGTAGTATAAAAGTATAAAATATAGTATATCTATATAGAGTATTAATAATAAGTTATCAGTAATAAGTCTATTATTATTATTTAATATATTATTACTAATTTATCACCATTCACTAACATATAAATTTATAATATACTAATATAAATTATGTAATAGTGTTATTAGTTATAGTTAACCAACTTATGATATATCACTAAATCACTATTAACTAATTAATAATTACTCTTCTTATGATTACATGTAGCAATTATAAATATTAATTATTAATATTATTTTTAACTATATATGAAGTATGGTCAATGATCATTAATATTATTGATTAATTGATATGACTTATGAGCATTAAATTAACTAATCAACCTATAGGCTATATATAATATAGAATATTAGTTATAACTTATAGTATAAGTATTAAGTCTATAGACTATAAGTTATAACTATATATTTTGTTTAATATTTAGATAAGATTAGAAATTGACAATTGTCAAAGATGATTTTTTTTTTTATGAAAGTAGTACTAGTATATATTTAATAATTTATAAACTTTGGCCAAAAAAATATATTTAATTATTGTAAGATTTTGGATCAAATTTAGCCCATTAAATTATATGGAGTACCCCTAGACCTGACCGGACCACTTCTGGACCGAATTGGACCTGACCGATATGGATAGAATCCTATTCGGTCTGGTCTAGTGTGGAAAAATTTTTGAATTGAATAGAACCGGTCCACATTTTTTTCAAATCGGACCGGACCAGACCATTTACACCTCTACACAAAACGTTGGGATAAAAGGATGCGTCTTCCAAACATCTAATGGCATTGAAACCCTAATTCATTCAAGATCAAAATCTGCTAAAAAGTAAATCATAAATGTTAATGACATATTTCATGGCCCGACCCAACACGATAGTCCAATTGACTTTAACCTGCAGTTCAAAAGAGAAAATGGGGTCGGGGTCGACTCGATGTTCCCTCATTAATGAGGGAAATTAATGATGCCAAAATTAGATATCTAGTAAAGATTGGAAGAACAATCTTGGAAATTGGAGGGTGTTTGAAATGTCACCTGTTTCATAATGTGTGGGGTGCATTTATAGGAGTCCTCTCGTTGATCTTGTGGATGGGGATGGATGATGACGTTTGGTGACTCTATCCAGTTGTCATCCAGCCAATGATGATTTGGTTCCTACCATCCCATCTCAGCCATATTAATTTCCCTCATTAATGACTCGCAAAACTGGATCCAAGATAATAATTAATGCGGCACACTTGGTCTGACCTTGCATTTAGTGAGGCACTCGACTCGATGAAATTACGTCTAGTTGGTTTTAATGCGGAGGCAGATGTAGAGGGATCATAACATGATACCTTTGATATTTCCTTGATCCAGGTAGACGCATGGGATCTTCTGGGCTCGCTTTCCTAGTTGAAGGGATGGTCTGGATCGACGGGGATCTCTCCCTTGGTTCGTAACTTATGTATCCTTGGGCTTGGATTAGGGTCGCCATAAGGTTCCTGCTTGTCTGTACGAGTGGGCCGGGTCAGCCTAACAGGCTTCCTCTCTCAGTACCCCACGAATCCTCATCGCAAAGATTTCGATGGGGATTCTTTTTTTTTTTTTTGGGGTTCGGGCACTGAGCGGATCCTGTCCTTCGGAATTTCTCAACTCAAAGTATCTCGTGACATCCTCAGCTTCCTTGGGCCTGGGTTCGGTCCCAATCGATTTGTCTTCTTATGACGAATTATCTTCCAAGTCCACTTAGTATTTAATGCAACTTGGTTATCTTCTTCTGTCGTTTCGACTTTCAAGCTGCTGTCATTATTGGTGTGTGGTTCGCTTTTCGAGCATTTAATGCGCCTAGGTTGTTGTGCTGTGTCATTTCGACTTCTAATCTGCCACAGCTATTTTAACACCCCGTTGTCAAGCGATGATTGGTCTGTATCCAGCACAAGTGCGTCATAATTACTAACCTTGTAATTACTGTGCATGCCTCTTGTCTTTGATTGGGTTGTGCTGGGCACGCTTCTTGCCCCCAAGGGTCATGTAAAGATGCTGACTGTCACATCGTTTTGCTCCCCACGAGATTTCGAAATTCCTTTGGTTATAAATACCTCTTAGGTTTCATTCTTGTTTCTGTCTTTCGTCAACCTACCGAATCATCTCTAGTTCTTGTTCATTCCTTCAAGCTTTCTCACTTTCATTCAACCTCTCACTCAATCCCCTTGTTTCATTTCCATGGCTTCTACCGCCCCCTCTCCTTTATTCGTCGGCCATAGTTGGACGTCCACCCTCCACCCTTCAGATATGGACCCGTTGAGGAAAAAGCATAAAATCCCCTGACAACTTGACTTGGAGACACCTAAGGACGGTGTGAGGGCCAGTGAGGCGATCGAGAAAGCACAAAAAGTCGTGTTCTTCCCCATTATGTGTATGAAGGGTTTCCGTCCCGTTCGGAAGGTTCTTCATTTCCTAGGCTTGGCTCCTGACCAGATCTTATCGAATGGGTGGCATCTCCTACTGGACGGTTGCGTGGCTTTCTGGATCGTGCTTTCAACACAGAACGAAATTTATCCCGACTTAACAGCTCGGGAGTTCTTTTCTCTGTACCGATTGATGCATCGTGACATGAATGTCATGAGTTTTCAGATCAAGCACAAGGATCGAAAGTTGATATGAATGGAAGAAAGGCATTCAAGTGCCAAAGATTATTACAGGCAATTCATGTTCGTTTCGAGGAATGATTGTGAGTTCTTCAAGGGTGAAAGCGAATTCCCCATTCAGAGGGATTGGGTTTTCTTCCTTCGGCGACCCATCTTGATGTGGCTCTCACTCCCAAGGAGACAAAAAGAGTGGAAGCCGTTTTAGACTGGGGTCGGGTGGATCCCGACCTACAATGGTCAGACACCCTTTTGACTAAAGAGAATATTCGAAGGCACCTGACCAAGCCCGACATATCCTATGCCGAGGGTCAGAATCTTTTGAGGGTTCCCAAGAAACCCCCCTGCCACCAAAAGGAGAAGTCTTGCAAGCGCACCTTGACCTTGGATGGTCAACTGGAGAGGAGGACGAAGGGTTGTCATGATGAGGGGAATCTTCGGGAGTTAACTTTGCATGGGTGAGTTACACCCCACGAGACTTCACTTCACATGAGTGTGTTGAGGGTTTGGGACTGGTGCCCGACCTCGACCCTGCGGAGTTGACCTCACGTGGGTGAGTTGACCACTTCGTAGGACTTCACCTCGCGTGGGTGTGTTGAGAGTTCGAGACTAGTGCCCAACTCGAACCTGCAGGAGTTGACCTCGCGTGGGTGAGTTGACCACCCTGCTGGACTTCACTTTGTGTGGGTGTGTTGAGACTTTGAGACCGGTGCTCGACCGCGACCCCGTGGGAGTTGATTTCACATGGGTGAGTTGACCACCCTGTGAGACTTCACTTCGCGTGGGTGTGTTAAGGGTTAAGGACTAGTGACCGACCTCGACCCCGTGGGAGTTGACTTCGCATGAGTGAGTTGACCACCCCGCGAGACTTTACTTAATTTAAGGAGCGAGTTTTTGTTCATGAAATCCAACACCTGTTTTTATTGATAACTTTTGATTTACATGTCATACATATCTTCAACTTATAATATTATACATAATACATCTGCAAGTATTTAGCGTTCCATGGGTGGGGCAGTTTGATTCCTTGGTTGTCTTTAAGTTAGTGTGAGCCCGATCTGCTTGTTGCCATCACAACATAGGGTTCCTCCCATCCTAGTCCTAGATTTTCTTCTGTTGGAGTAGTAACACCCATTTGTCTCAGCACCATATTCTCCCTTTGGAAGTTGCACGACTTGACTCGCCTATTGAAGTACTGTTCCGTCTTTCTTTTATTACTAGTAATCTGAATGAGGGTTTTCACTCGGCGGCCATCCAGGAGGTCTAACTGTTCTGTTATTTTTTTTTATCATTAGTTTCTACATCGAAATGTTGAATGCGTAGTGTGGGCATCTTGACTTCAACAAGGATCACCGCTTTGCTGTCGTATGTGAGGGCGAATTGTGTCTCACCAGTGGGAGTTCGGACGGTCGTTCGATATGCCCAGAGGACTCCCAGCAATTCATCTGCCGATACTCCCTTGTGGTTGCCCAGATGTTTCTTTAAGGTGGAAAGAATCATCTTGTTAATTGCCTCAGTATGCCCGTTTGCTTGTGGGTGTTCGAGTGAGGAGTACTTGACTTTGATTTTGAGTTCGGTGCACCATTCTCGAAAGTGGCTACAATCGAACTGTTTTCCATTGTTCGTTATGAAGCGCTAAGGTATCCCAAATCGGCAAACCACAAACCTCCATTAGAACTTGGTGATAGTTTGGGAAGTGATGCTGGCAAGTGCATCAACTTTGGCCAACTTTGAGAAATAGTCGACTGCCACCATAACAAATCTTGACCTACCTTTCTCGATAGGGAAATGTTTGATGAGATCTCAGCCCCACTGAGCGAAGGGTCACAGGGAGGAGATTGAAGTGAGCGCTTCTGGAGGTGAATGTGATATCGAATTGTGTTCCTGACAGTTAAGGCATTTTCTGGAAAATTCCTCGTCGTCTCTAAGTGAGCATGGCCAGTAATACCCGACTCGTATTGCTCGAGCTGCTAGGGCTCTTCCTTCGATATGGGCTCCATAGATCTCCTTGTGGATTTCTACTAATGCATATTGGGCATCTTCTCAGGCCAGGCACCTGAGTAGAGGTTCTGAGAAGCCCCTTTAATACAATGTTCCTTCTAATAGGACAAATTGAGCTGACATGTTTCTGATCTTTCATGCCTCCTCGGTGTTTATAGGAAGTTTCCCTTCTAGCAAATATTTGGTGATGTCTTCAGCCCAATTGGTGGAAGTTGTGGTCATACTTGTGATTTCCTTGCTAATAGATGATGCATTGTCAAATCGGACTTCAGTATGTTCTGGTGGTGGGTGTTCATCTTACCCGGATGCGACTTTTGCCAACTGGTCTGCCTTCTGGTTCTCCGTTCTTAGGATTTGGCGTAGCCAAAAATAGCTGAATTTATCCTTTTCGTTACACACGAGTTGGAGATATTTCTGCAATCTTTCTCCCTTCGTGGTGTATTGACCCAGTACCTTATTAACAACCACTTGCGAATCTGCCATGGCTTCTACTTCGGTTGCCCCAACAGTTGTATTATAATCATTCCGGCCAAGAATGCCTCATATTCTGCCTCGTTGTTGGTTATTTTAAAAGCTACTCTTATGGAATAATTATGCTTGGTATCTTGAGCAGAGATAATGTGTTCTCCCCGCCCCTCCCTCGTCCCTACATGGGGATCCATCGACGTACAATTGCCAAGGTTGACCTCAGGGTTGGTCAGGAAGTTCTTTTAGGAAGCCCATGAATTCGGCTATGAAGTCGACGAGGGTTTGTGCCTTCATAGCTGTCCTCGGATGGAATGTCAGATTGAATTCGCTCAATTCGATAGCCCATTTGGCTAACCGACCATAGGTGTTAGCTTTTTGGAGGATGATTCTGAGAGGTAAATCCGTCAACACTTTGACCGAATGAGCTTGAAAATAAGGATGTAGTCGGCGAGCCACTACTAGGAGGGAGAATACCAGCATCTCGGTTCGGGGGTATCCGACCTCAGTGCCTCGAAAAGCCCGACTAACATAGTAGATTAGCTTTTGTCTCTACTTCATCTTCTAGGCTAAGACTGTAGAAGTGGCGCGAGGTGACGCTGCTAAGTAGGTCACCGGGGTTTTGCCTGGTATCGTCTGGCTAAGTAATGGAAGACGGGCCAAATAGCCCTTCGAAGGACCTGGAAGAAAGGTAGACCCCGGTATCGTCTTGCTCGCAGGCTTCATTCCATTTATGAGCCTTTCGAAGGACCTGGAAGAAAGGTAGACACCGGTCGGTTGATTGGGCAATAAAGCGGCTAAGAGCGGCAACCCGTTCGACCAATTGTTGGACTTCTTGCAAGTTTCGTGGTGATACCATGCCAAGGATAGCTTGAACCTCTTCTGGTTAGCTTCAATTCCCCGTTCAAAAACCATTTATCCTAAGAACTTGCCCGACTCGACCTTAAAGGTGCATTTGGCAGGATTAAGTTTCATCTTGTACCATCGTAAGACAGATAACTCCTCTCGGAGGTCCGCCAAGTAATGTTCAAGGTTCCAACTCTTGACCAAGAGATCATCAACATAAACCTCCATGTTTCGTCCGATTTGATCTTTAAACATTTGGTTTGCTAGATGTTGATAGGTTGCACCAGCATTTTTTAGTTCGAATGGCATCGCGGTGTAACAGTAGAGTCCTCGATCGGTAATAAATACTGTCTTTTCCTCGTCTCCCAAACTCATTCTGATCTAGTTGTATCCTGTGTATGCATCCATAAAATTGAGGAGTGAATGTCCCGCCATCGAATCTACAATAAGATTAATGCGAGGTAAGGGGAAACTATCCTTAGGACATGCT
Organism: Platycarya longipes; assembly: GCA_036559045.1. Classification (NCBI taxonomy): domain Eukaryota; kingdom Viridiplantae; phylum Streptophyta; class Magnoliopsida; order Fagales; family Juglandaceae; genus Platycarya; species Platycarya longipes. The sequence goes on along the minus strand of CM071797.1, from coordinate 8,156,304 downwards.
TTATTGAGGTCGATGAAGTCCACACACATGCACCACTTTCCACTTATCTTTTATACAGTACCACGTTAGAAAGCCATTCTGGGTAGTGGACTTCTTGAATGAACTTTGCAGCTAGTAATATGTCAACCTTTTTTGCTATGACAACATATTTCTTAGCACAAAAGTTTCTTCTTTTCTGTTTGACTTTTCGAGCTGTGGGGTCGACACATAGTTGATGTTCAATGATGGATGGGTCGATCTCAAGCATGTTTGCATGTGCCCAAGCGAATACATCTTTGTACTCGATAAGGAGGCCTTTCAGTTCTTCTTTAAGTCCCAGGTTCAGCCTGGTTTCCATGCGTATGGTTCATTCTGGATATGTCGAGTTAGCTGGGATCAACTCCAATGGCTCATTGGCCTTTGCTTGCCTCAAGGTTGCTTCATCTCTTATTTTTTTCGTCCCAATTCGTTAGGATATGGGGTGGGGGAAGGCTAACGCCTCCCGGATCGGTACTCACAAAAGGTGTAACAAATCTAGTTTAGTCTGGTTTTGGTCAAAATATAGAATTAAGCCGGTACCACCAATTTTGCAAAATGTAAAATCGGTTATGCCCCGATTTTCCCCCAAAATCGGTAATACTAGTTTTACCGATTCCAGTCCGATTTTTCGGTTCTAATAAATTATAAATTTTTAAAAATAAATCTATCTTTAAAAAAAAAGGTTTAAAATCTATTTTTTTTATTACAAAAATATGTTAGACTAACAAAAAACTATTATATAAAAAAAAATTCTACAATAAAAAACTGTTATAAAATATATAAAAAATATTATATAAAAAAATTGTTATATAAAAACTGTTTTAATTTCATGTTTAAAATTAAACTTTTATTTTATAAATATTATAGTATTATTTATATATGATTATGTTATTATGTATTATATATAAAAATAAATAAAAAAATATATTATATATAATATTAAAAAAATAATTTAAAATATATAGTTATTAGGACCGGTCCGATTTCAAAATGAAAGAAACGGGAACTGGATCTGGATCTTACCGATTTTGTATTTCTAAAAACCGGTTCCGAACCTTACCAGTTCAAACCCGGTCCAACCGATTCGTTTTGGGCCAATTTTCCAGTTTTTCAATTTTTTTTACACCTTTAGTACTCATCGTTGCGACTGTCCGGGTGTCATGCTTTAGTTTGCGAGCATAACATTCCCTAGCCATGATCTGTTCCCCCTTGGCTTCTCCTACTCACTGGTTGGTTGGGAACTTCATTTCGAAATGGTAGGTTGAGGTAACAGGCTTCAAGTTGTTTAACGTGGGTTTTTCCAGGATTTGCATTATAAGAGGAGGGAGCTTTGACGACGAGAAAATCGGTCATGGCTGAAGTTGTCCTAGGTGATGTGCCCACCAAAATGGGGAGGATAATGACCCCCACGAGTTGGATTGCTTCACCTGTGAAACCCTTGAGAGGAATGATAACATCCAAAGAATAACGCGATAATTGTAGTTCAACTTTAAGATGTCGATTCCACAGAGAGACAAATTAAAAGAATTGTAAAATAGCAAAGAAACTAAAAAAATATTAAATGATTAATGAGAGAAGAAAAATTGATTTTGAATGCAAATTAAAATTAAACCAAAGAATTAACGAAAAAAATAATCAAAGTTGACGAAAAGTAGGGTGTCGAGAATCCCTTGCACATATCCGGTATTTTAATTATTTTCAATTTACTGATGACTCAATTGAGAATTCAATTCCGTAATTCTCAATTGGAAGATATATAATTATAAACCAAAAATTAAATCAAATGTAACTCTTTGAAAAATCACTCATCACTTTTAAATTACGCAAATTGATATTCACATTGAGAAAACTCAACGACGACAATATACCCAAGGAGTAATATTGCAGTTAAGAACTAAATCAATATAAATAATCAATAGATCCAAACATAATCAAAGAATCAATCCATTCAATAGAAAAAGTATGACTGAATCTATAAATAGAATAAATTCTAAAATTATTCGGAGAAGAAAACATCAACAATATATTGAGAATGATAAAACAAAGAGTTTTAATAAATTAAAATAAAATATATGAATTAAAAATAAATTAAAAATATCATCTAGTGTGCAAGTTCATCTCTAACCCTGCTTAAGAAGTTAGTTATCCATGTACATGATGGACAACAAAAATCTCAAGGAAAATAAACAGTCGCTGGCCATTGAGGAGAAATTTTGTTTACGTCCGTGCGGCTCTTGTTCGTGTACGCCACTATCCCTACAGGTCTTGTTTTTTTATATATATATATATATATATATATCACCCCCTTTTTCATTCCGTGTACATATATATATTTCTTCCTTTATGCTCGTACGTCAAGTCCTCATCCAAGTAGAATTGTTGTGTGTTTGTAGGCCATCGTTTGAATTAAAGTGTAGCATTTTTCTTTGTTCAAGCCCAACCGAATTATATGAGAAGAATCAAACGAGCTCATTGTCGTCTATCCTTAAGTCCATATATATATATATATGGATATGTATGTATGCCTCCAGAAAATTATATGTTGCCGTGTGTTCCATTGATGGAGTATGGACAGACGTGTGAAGTTTGACTTGAAGTTGGGTAAGCATATGATGGGCCTTGAGATTTTGATGAAGTGTGGCCCATAAGCAAACCATCATTCACTTATCAAGAAAGAAATTAAAAAATATAAATAAAATAAAATAAAGCAGAGAAAATAAAAAATAAAAATAAAAGAAGACAAATAATACTTAAAAACATTTCAATGTGAATAGAAATCTAATCCAATAAAATAAGTGAAATCTAATTATTTCTATTCTCATTCTTTGCAATTTAATCAAATATTAGGGTATTTAGAGTGCACTTTCGCGCACTCATGAAGGAACCTTCCCTGGAGGTAGTTAGTTGTGATTAATTCCCATCTGGGTAAAAGTTTCCCAGAACAATATCCTTCTGGTTGTGAAGTTGGCTGCCAACTTTGTGGCTACTAGTGCATCATTGTAGGGATGGGTGATGCCTTATTTATCCCTTTCGTCAAAGATGACCAGGATTTCCTGAGAAGTTCAGGTTTTTCGTACTGTGGCATTTCTCGTAACATACACTTCTCCATACTTGGCCTTTCGGGTGTGTGCTTTATGGGAAGAGGGAATGATTCCCCCTTTGGCGATACCACCCACAATCGTCCTGATCTCACCAGTGGGCGGTTAGGTAGTGGGGAGTTACTGCTATTATCATGCCTTCGTTCTGTTCTTCGGTGTTGTGCCCTTGGAATCTGTGGTGTTCACATTACATCTTTTATCGTCGATTTCGTTCCAGCTCTTGTTTTGATGCCAGGTGGTGATTATCCTCGACCACCAGACTCGGGTGGAATCGCGGGGGTCTGGGCATCCATGAAAGATCTCATTTCCTTTTCTCATCATGGAGCCTCCCCTTGGCCTTATCTTGACTGGGGCTCCCTTTGTGGTTGGTTGTTGCCTTGCTGGAGCTCTCCCCTTTGAGGGGCATTGATGAACCCATCAACTTGGTCCATGAACCCATTCAGGGTGGTTGGGGTCTTCCAAGTTATCTCAACCATAAAAGGGCTCCTAGGCCATATGCCGCCCAGGAGTATTGTCTGTGTGGTCTTTTCATCTTGGTCGTCCGTCGTCATCATTTTCTTGTTGAACTTGGCTAGATATTTCTTCAAACTCTCAGCCTCCCTTTGTTTGACAGTTAGGAGGTAGGCCGCAGAGCATCTTCTTTTTCGGCATGCCATGTACTGGGTTGTGAAGAGTCGAGCTAATCCCTCAAAGCTATCAACAGATCCTAAGGGAATGGTTTCGAATCATATCCAGGCTGCTCCTTTTATCATTAAGGGGAATGCTCAACAAACGACTTCGCTCGGATAATCATGCAAACTTATGTGTGCTTTGAATACTTCTAAATGTTCCATTGGGTCTTTAGACCCGTCATAAAGCTCTACTTGGAGGACGTTGAATTTTGGCAGTAGAGGTACCACCATGACGTGAGAGCTGTAAGGTGTTCTAGCGCTACCCCGCAATGAGCTTGACTTAAGGGGTAGATCTATTAACTTGGCCATTTTGGCGTATTTGTCTCCGAGCTCCTTGAGCTTGATGTGTATTTGGCACCGTTCTTCTTCAGATGCGTCATTCCCGACCTCGCGCAGGGAGTTCGCTTCTTCACTGGCGTTGATTTCGATGTGAGCAGTGTGTTCTTCATCGTGTTGCCGCAAGGCAACATTTTTGTTGAACACAAGGTTTCAAGTTTCATGTAATTATAAATCTACACATGGATTTTGATGATAACAAATAAATTCAAAGAATAAAGGAGTCTCAAGCTCAAGTTATCCACACAATAGAATCAAGCACATCAAGGAACCAAGCATGAGCAAGAAGGGAACAAGTTCACATTGAAATTATAGAGTAATGTTGTAAATCTCTTAATAATTCGAAATTAGGATTAAGGCTCAAAATTAATATTTTATCATAAAGCATTAAAATACATTTTCCACATGTGCATGAATATTTTGAAAATTAAATTTGAAAATTTTGAAAGATGATTGATTGTCATCTTTCACATGTGCATGACATGATTAAATGTTTGAACTTTGAAAATATTAAGATGATTGATTGTCATCTTTCACATGTGCATGTTTTATTTGAATATTTTCAAAAGTGGTGGATGCTTTTCTTGACTTATGCAAAAGATAGATGTCTTTATTTGAAAATTTTAAAAAGTAAAGTGTGCTCCTTTTGTCATATGCAAAAAGTAAAATATTAAGTTTGAAATTTTTGAAAAGTAAAGTGTGCTCCTTTTGTCACATGCAAAAAGTAAAAAGATTAGATTTGAAATTTTTGAAAAGTGAATGATGATGTCTTTGACATGTGAATCTTTTTAAATTTGAATATGAAGTCTCATATGCCTATAAATAGATCATTTGAGAGCTTCACATTCACAACACCAAGAGCATACAATATTCATTCAAAGCTTTCATTCTCTCTTCTCTAAGCATTGAGCCTTAACCCTTGTTCATTTTGAGAGATATAGTTTGCGCTGTATTGTTTTTATTTCACTCATTGAGGAGTGTTTTCTGATAGCCTACCCACTATCAATTCTTGTATCAGTAAAAGGGTGTGTACAACCCTTGTGTGTGTAGAAGGTGTTCTACACGGGAAATAGTTAAATCACCAAGTGTAAGGTGATTAGAAGTGTAGAGGGTGTTCTACACGGATTCTTTGGAGCGGTGCTGCTCAAAAGTGTAATAGGTTTCTATCTCCACCTAAAGGAGATTGACTAGTGAATTTGGGATCCTCAAGGGGTAGCTTGAGGCGAGGACGTAGGCAGTGGGGTTGAATCTCGTAAAAATACTGAGTTTGCTTTCTCTTACCCTACTCTTTATATTTCTTACTGCTTTATATTTTGTTTATATTTTATATTGTATATTTGATTTATAGCTGTTATTTTTTTTAAATACAACTTAATTCACCCCCCCTCTTGTGTTAGTCATCTGGGCAACAATTGGTATCAGAGCTAGAGCTCTATTATAAGATTAACTATCTTTTGAGTCAAGATCTTATGGCTAACATTGCAGCTTCATTTGGTGAAGGTCAATCTAGCAGTCGGCCTCCACTCTTTTGCGGAGACAATTACTCATTCTGGAAAGTTAGAATGAGAATATTCCTTCAGGCTCAAGGTCGAGAAATCTGGAAATGTATTGTAAATGGACCTTATATTCCAACAAAATTGGTTGATGGAGTAAAGGTCAAAAAGGAAGAAGAAGAGTTTGATCGTGAAGACGATAGACTTTATACTTTGAATTTAACTGCTATGAATTTATTATATAATGCTCTCAATGGTAATGAATTTAATAGAGTAATGACTTGCGCTACAGCAAAGGAAATTTGGGATAACTTGGAAGTTACTTATGAAGGAACTTCTCAAGTCAAGGAATCAAAAATTTATATTCTTACTCATGAATATGAAATGTTTAAGATGAATGATGATGAATCTATTTCAAGTATGCACACTCGTTTTACTAATATCATAAACAGCTTGACAGCTCTTGGCAAAGTTTATTCCAAAGTGGAGATAGTAAGAAAAATTCTCAACTCTCTACCAAAACGTTGGGAATCAAAAGTGACAGCGATTCTTGAAGCTAGAGACCTCAAGAAGCTTGAAGTGAATGAACTCATCGGGTCACTTATCACCCATGAGTACACATTGAAAAGAGGAGAAGAAGAAAGAAAGCAAAAGAAGAACTTGGCACTCAAAGCCGTTCCTCATGAAAGTGAAAGCGAAGAAAATGAAGAAAGCGATGATGAAGAGATTGCAATGATCACAAGAAGATTTAAGAGATTCTTGAAAAATAAAGCTCTTCCAAGGAAACCTTTCAAAAAATTTTCCAAGAAAGATTCAGGTAAAAATGACACTTTAATTTGTTATAAATGCAATAAGCCTGGTCATATCAAGTCAGATTGTCCTCTGCTAAAGAAAGATCGAAACAAAGGCAAAAAAGCAATGAAAGCTACATGGGATGATGATTCAAGTAGCTCTGATAGTGAAACAAGCAATGGAGAATCAGCAAATCTTTGTCTTATGGCTAAAGATGACATTGAGGTAACAAATCTTGATAATATTGAAGATCCTTCATATGAAGAATTGCAAAATGTTTTAGAAGAGGTATATGAGGAATTTGAAAAATTGGGTATCAAATATACTGCTTTGAAAAAGAAAAATTCTTCTTTAACAAACGAAATTGATATTTTAAGAAAAGAAAGTATTGTTTTGAAAGATGAAAATCTTGAGTTGAAGAAAAAGAAAACTGATTTAGAAAATATTATTGAAAACTTTACAAATGGAAAAAGAAATTTTGAAAAATTTCTTGGTAATCAAAGATGTGTTTTTGACAAGGCAGGCTTGGGATATATGCCAAAACAAAAATACAAATCTTATAAAAACTTCTTTGATAATCCTTCTACATCAAAGTCCAATATTCAAAATTTTTTTTATAAAAATAATTTTGTTAAAAAAGGATACTATTATAATCACTCAAGTCCTTCATATATGTCACATGTTATTTGTAATTTTTGTAATAAAAATGGTCATAATTATCTTGCTTGTCCTATTAGAAGAAAACATACAATGACTATTAGGGCCATATGGGTACCTAAAAATCTTGTTTCTTCTAATACTAATAAATAAAGGACCCAAAGAACTTGGGTACCAAGAAAAATCATTTTAATTGTTTTTATAGGTGTGCATGAAGTCCTCCACAAACAAAAATAAATGGTTTTTAGATAGTGGATGTTCAAGACACATGACGGGAGACAAGACTAAGTTCTTTGATCTTAGATCTAAAGAAGAAGGACACGTGAAATTTGGAGACAACTCAAAAGGGAAGATCGTGGGAATATGTAAAATTGGTAATGAGTCTTCTCTCATAATTGAAGATGTTCTACTTGTTGAAGGTCTAAAACATAATCTTTTGAGTATAAGTCAATTATGTGATAAAGGATTTACAGTTACTTTCAAAATGGATAAGTGCATTATTTTGAATGATCATGATTGTAATATTTGTTTTATTACTTTTAGAAGTAACAATGTTTATACAATCGATTTTGAAGAAATTATCTCACAAGATGCTATTTGTTTTTCAGCTCAAAATGAAACTAATTGGTTATGGCATAGAAGACTAGGTCATGCCAACATGGAACTTATTTCCAAACTTTCAAAAAATGATCTTGTGAGAGGTTTACCAAAGGCAAATTTTCTTAAAGACAAAATTTGTGATGCATGCCAATTTGGTAAACAAACAAAAACTTCTTTTAAAACCAAGAAACATATTTCCACTACTAGACCACTGCAACTGATACACATGGATCTTTTTGGACCAAATAGAGTTGCAAGTTTAGGAGGAAAATATTATGCATTTGTTATTATTGATGATTTCTCTAGATATACTTGGGTCATCTTTCTTGCTCATAAAGATGAGGCACATAATGCCTTTACCAAGTTATGCAAGAGAATTCAAAATGAAAAGGGTTATACTATTTCAAGTATCCGAAGTGATAGGGGAAAAGAGTTTGTTAATAAAAATATTGAAACATTTTGTGATGAAAATGGTTTTGTGCATAATTTTTCTGCTCCTCGAACTCCTCAACAAAATGGGGTAGTAGAGAGGAAAAATAGATCTCTTCAAGAGATGGCAAGAACAATGCTCAATGAGAACAACTTGCCTAGTTATTTTTGGGCCGAAGCGGTAAGTACTGCATGTTATGTTATAAATAGAGTTATGCTAAGGTCCAAATTAGATAAAACCCCCTATGAGCTTTGGAATGAGAAAAAGCCTAACATTGGTTACTTTCATGTATTTGGATGCAAATGTTTTATTTTAAATGACAGGGATAATTTAGGCAAGTTTGATGCAAAATCTGATGAAGGTATCTTGCTCGGGTATTCTACTAATAGTAAAGCTTATAGAGTATTCAATAAAAAGATTTTGACTGTACAAGAATCTATGTATGTAGTATTTGATGAATCTAATTCTCTACTCTCCAAGAAATCTATTGATGAAGAAACATGAGGTATAAATAAAACGAAAAGTCTCAATCTCAACAAAGAGAACATAATAGAGGAAGTCCAACATGGAGACATCAGGAAAGATCATCAAAATTTAATACAAGATGCAACCAAACAGTGGAAATTTGTGAAAGATCATCCAGTGGAACAAATTCTAGGAGAACCTTCACGAGGTGTAAGCACTCGATCATCTCTTAGAAATATTTGCAATCATACTGCTTTTCTATCTCAGATTGAACCTAAAAATATTGATGAAGCACTTCTTGATGAATCTTGGATTCTAGCTATGCAAGAAGAGCTTAATCAATTTGAAAGAAATGATGTTTGGACACTTGTTCCTAGACCTAAAAATCATACTATTATTGGAACAAAATGGGTTTTTAGAAACAAGAAAGATAAGTCCGGAGTCATTACTAGAAATAAGGCTCGACTTGTAGCCAATGTTTCAATCAAGAAGAAGGAATCGATTATGATGAGACATATGCACCAGTCGCAAGATTAGAAACTATTCGAATGCTACTTGCATATGCTTGTTATAAAGATTTCAAACTTTTTCAAATGGATGTTAAAAGTGCTTTCTTAAACGGTTTTATAAATGAAGAGGTATATGTTGAGCAACCTCCAGGTTTTGAAAATCATATTTCTCCAAATCATGTTTTTAAACTCACAAAAGCACTATATGGACTCAAACAAGCTCCTAGAGCGTGGTACGAGAGACTCAGTGGTTTCTTGATTGAAAAAGGCTTTTCAAGAGGAAAAATTGATACAACTCTTTTCATTAAATACGAAAATGGTGATATTCTTTTGATTCAGATTTATGTTGATGATATAATATTCGGTGCTACTAATGAAAATATGTGCCAAGTTTTTGCTAAGACTATGCAGGAAGAATTTGAAATGAGCATGATGGGAGAGCTTACATTCTTTCTCGGATTGCAAATTAAGCAAGCAAAAAGTGGGACATTCATCAATCAATCAAAATATATTAAGGAATTGCTGAAAAAGTTTGGGATGGAAGGTGCTAAGGAAACTGGAACACTAATGAGCCCATCCACTAAACTTGATAAAGATGAATTCGGTAAACCAGTTGACTCGAAGGTATATCGAGGTATGATTGGTAGCTTATTATATTTGACAGCCAGTAGACCAGATATTATGTTTAGTGTGTGCTTATGTGCACGCTTTCAATCATCTCCAAAAGAATCACATTTAATTGCAGTTAAGCGCATTCTTAGATATCTTAGTGGTACAATTAACTTAGGGTTATGGTACCCTAAGCACACATCTTTCGATCTAATTAGCTACACAGATGCAGATTATGCTGGCTGTAAAATAGATCGAAAAAGCACTAGTGGAGCATGTCACTTCTTAGGTCATGCACTAGTTTCCTGGTTTAGTAAAAAACAAAATTCTGTTGCACTATCTACTGCTGAGGCAGAATATGTTGCTGCAGGTAGTTGTTGTGCTCAAGTTCTTTACATGAAGCAACAACTTGAGGATTTTAAACTTATGTACAATCACATTCCAATCAAATGTGATAATACAAGTGCTATAAATCTTTCAAAGAATCCAATACAACATTCTCGGACCAAACATATTGAAATTAGATATCATTTTCTTAGAGATCATGTGCAGAAGGGCGATATTGTATTAGAATTCACTAGTACACATGATCAATTGGCAGACATTTTCACAAAACCCCTACCAGAAGATAGACTATGCACTATTAGAAGAGAAATAGGAATGATGCATGCCATGAATATCTGCTAGATACTTTTATTTCATTATCTTAAATGACCTACAGAAACTTGAGGTTCTTAGCCTCATGTTTAAGACGCTCATTCTCTTCATACAATATCATGTCATCTCTATCCATGGGAACTGGCAAGCGGAATGAAGAATCCAATAGAGATTTCAACTGTTTATTCTTCTGTCGAAGGATTCCTTCCCTTATGTGAGACTCTTGAACAATTCGTTGAAGTACAACAATTTGTTCTTTAAGCTTTTCAACCTCATGGTTTTTGACTTATAGCCGCTGGGAAAAAGAAACAATTGAAGATGAGTAGCGAGTCCCGAGACTCACCAAGTCGTAGATAGCATCGGAGTCTGACTTATTAGCCAAACTATTATTCTCTTGCTGCAACATGGCGCCAATGGTAGCTGCAGAAAGGACATGAGATTGAGGTGTAGAATACCTCATAGATGGATCTAGAGGAATGTTAGAAGAATGAGCCATTGAAAAAAGAATTGCAAACTTAAAGCGAGAATATTGAAGGAATGCAGATGAGTTATAGAGATGAGAATAAGATTCGATGCAAATCGGATGAACTTTAAAACTGATTTTATAGAGATAGCATAAAGAACAAGACAAACTATTATCTCTTTAAATCTTATTTAGTCAAAAGAAATACAAGATATGCTGGACACACATTGTCAAAAGTTTTCTTACTAGAAAAACGGTTCTCTGCTCCTATCATGGCATTGACGGCCTCAGGAGAGAAGATTGATGGTTGATGCATCAAGGGTTCCTGATTCAAGTCTGGAACATTAGTGGAAGAGAATTGTTCGGCCATTCTATCGTTATGGAAAAACAGAACTCAGGTCAAGAAGCGATTTTTTTTGTATCCGATAGGTGAAAAGGATCATTTTTTTTATAGAAACTCAGAGCCTTCAATCCCGTTTGTCAACAACATCAGACGATTGTTTAAATCTTCAGCCGCACTAAATTCATAGAGTTAGGCCTCGAGGCCTTGCAGCACTTGTCGGGTCACGGACGGCTCCCTTTTTTTTCAACTATCTACAGTATCTATTAACGCACCGTTTTCTTCAGTCTATTTACTTGCTGCCGATCCTTTTTAATGATGCCAAAAGGGGGAGAAGTTTTAGACTAGAACATTAACATTGTTTAATTTGCTAAACTTGTTATATATGCTTGGAATTATATTTATATTTTTGCTTGAAAAACTAACGCACATTCTCAGGGGGAGCTTAAGTATTAATACAGGCTTCAGGTTCTATCAAGTATTTGTCATCATCAAAAAGGGGGAGATTGTTGAACACAAGGTTTCAAGTTTCATGTAATTATAAATCTACACATGGATTTTGATGATAACAAATGAATTCAAAGAATAAAGGAGTCTCAAGCTCAAGTTATCCACACAATAGAATCAAGCACATCAAGGAACCAAGCATGAGCAAGAAGGGAACAAGTTCACATTGAAGTTATAGAGTAATGTTGTAAATCTCTTAATAATTCGAAATTAGGATTAAGGCTCAAAATTAATATTTTATCATAAAGCATTAAAATACATTTTCCACATGTGCATGAATATTTTGAAAATTAAATTTGAAATTTTTGAAAGATGATTGATTGTCATCTTTCACATGTGCATAAGATGACATGATTAAATGTTTGAACTTTGAAAATATTAAGATGATTGATTGTCATCTTTCACATGTGCATGACATGATTAAATGTTTGAACTTTGAAAATATTAAGATGATTGATTGTCATCTTTCACATGTGCATGTTTTATTTGAATATTTTCAAAAGTGGTGGATGCTTTTCTTGACTTATGCAAAAGATAGATGTCTTTATTTGAAAATTTTAAAAAGTAAAGTGTGCTCCTTTTGTCATATGCAAAAAGTAAAATATTAAGTTTGAAATTTTTGAAAAGTAAAGTGTGCTCCTTTTGTCACATGCAAAAAGTAAAAAGATTAGATTTGAAATTTTTGAAAAGTGAATGATGATGTCTTTGACATGTGAATCTTTTTAAATTTGAATATGAAGTCTCATATGCCTATAAATAGATCATTTGAGAGCTTCACATTCACAACACCAAGAGCATACAACATTCATTCAAAGCTTTCATTCTCTCTTCTCTAAGCATTGAGCCTTAACCCTTGTTCATTTTGAGAGATATAGTTTGCGCTGTATTGTTTTTATTTCACTCATTGAGGAGTGTTTTCTGATAGCCTACCCACTATCAATTCTTGTATCAGTAAAAGGGTGTGTACAACCCTTGTGTGTGTAGAAGGTGTTCTACACCGGGAATAGTTAAATCACCAAGTGTAAGGTGATTAGAAGTGTAGAGGGTGTTCTACACGGATTCTTTGGAGCGGTGCTGCTCAAAAGTGTAATAGGTTTCTATCTCCACCTAAAGGAGATTGACTAGTGAATTTGGGATCCTCAAGGGGTAGCTTGAGGCGAGGACGTAGGCAGTGGGGCTGAATCTCGTAAAAATACTGAGTTTGCTTTCTCTTACCCTACTCTTTATATTTCTTACTGCTTTATATTTTGTTTATATTTTATATTGTATATTTGATTTATAGCTGTTATTTTTTTTAAATACAACTCAATTCACCCCCCCTCTTGTGTTAGTCATCTGGGCAACAATTTTCTTTAGTTAATTTCTTAATTGTTTCCTCCATTGATGATAATCTTGCTTCCATGGCGTGGCCTCGATACAACTTTTTTCGTTACTTTTTGTCTAGAACCGTATCGTGACTAGTGCGTGAAAGGTACATTTCTATGGAATCATCATCCCACAGACCGCGCCACTGTTAATGACGTATTTCACAGTCCAACCCAACACAATGGTCTAATCGACTTTAACCTGTAGTTCAAAAGAGAAAATGGGGTCGGAGTCCAAGACCTCTTCGATGCTAAATTAGGTATCTAATAAAGATTGGAAGAACAATCTTGGCAATTAAAGGGTGTTCAGAAAGTCACATGTTTCATAATGTGTGGGGTGCTATTTATAAGAGTTCTTCCGTTGATCTTGTGAATGGGGATGGATGATGACGTTTGGTGACTCTATTCGATCGTCATCCAACTAATGATGATCTGGTTCCTACATCCCATCTCAGCCGTATTAATCTTCCTCATTAATGACTCGCAAGGTTAGATCTAGGATAATAATTAATGATGCACACCTGGCCTGTCCTTGTATTTAATGAGGCACTTGATTCGATGGAATTACGTCTAATTGCTTTTAATATGGAGGCAGATGCAGAGTGATCATAACAAGATATCTTTGATATTTCCTTGATCCAGGTGAACGCTCGGGATCTTCTGGGCTCGCTTTCTTAGTTGAAGGGATGGTCAGGATCGATCGGGATCTCTCCCTTGATTTGTAACTTGGGTTAGGGTTGGCCATAAGGTTCCTGAGCCTTGTTTATACAAGTGAGTTGGGTCAACCAAATGGGCTTCCTATCTCGATTAATATATAGAGATATTTTCTCTTAACCTTGAAACGAATTTTTTCCACAATATTGTTAGAATTGTATGGTTGAGAGTTTTGTATGATCAAGATGGGGATGCCATTTGAGGAAGCAAACATGGAGGCAACGGAAGGTATAAAAATGAAAAAGGTACTGAATCAACCTATGCTATTTGAAAACAACACCTATGCTTTCTACCATTATAATATTATGGATGCACTACACCTGATCGAAAATACCTTCACCATTTCCCACCCCCTTTCTAGGAAGCCTCCTATCTAAAAATTGTAATGGCACGACCCCTTTCCAAGAATCATAATCGCTAGAATCCTCAGATTGCTACCTGCCAAGTTCGAAGAAGACACATTGTTTGTGCACGCCGAGGAGGAAGAGAGGGAGTTGGGAGGCAGCAAGCTCTTGGGTCATGTCCTCACTATAGGTAACGTGCAGGTTGTGGATGTCGAGAGACAATGAAAGTGGCTGCTTAGTTTCTGATTTTATGTGGATGTGTTTATTCTTTATTATGTGTAATGTTTTATGTGGCAATATATTATTGACATGCTATTTTTAAGTGAATATAAGTCCATGAACGATGCCAAAGCCATGTATCAGGATTCTCGATTGGGAATTGTGATTTTAAATTTTTTTTAATCTAATGATTAAAATGTATTTTATAATAATATTATATTTTTTTAATTCTTTTTTGAAATATGAAAATGTTAAAAATATAGATGAAATTAAAAGACAAAAATATAAAAAGTAAAAATACACAAAAAGGGTTCTCAATCAAGAATCTCGATCTATTGTTGTAGAATCACTCTAAGTCCTGTTTGGATTCAGAGTTGAGATAAGTTTTGAAAGTTGAATAAAATATTATTATTATTATTATTTTGATATCTTAAAAAGTTGAATTAAGATTTGAAAAAATTGTATTGAGATTTGAAAAAATTGTATTGGAATTTATATCTTATATGAAAATTTTGAAAAATATAATAATGAATTTGAGATGAACTCAACTCGTCTCCAAATTTAAATAAGGCCTAAGTCCATCCGGCTACTAGCGTCCCTTTTATATCTAGAATATGTAGAGTGTATTTAATAAGATATTTTCATTACATAATTTGATTTACATTTTACTTATAAATTTTATTTTACTCTTAAAATGATATAAATAATACGGGCATTGTGACTTTAAATAAAAAAGCAGCTTTATAGTCACATATGAGAAATCTCGATAACGTAACTTTTGTTTTTGTTTGTATTTTTTGGTTTATTTATATATTTTTAATACTTATATATATATATAATGAAAATATTAAAAAATACCTCATTAACTATTGAGTAAGAAAATTATAAATCAATAAATAAAAACCCTACTTTCGGAGTCTATCGGAAGCACCCCTGCGTGATTTTAACATCTCTCTAAATAAAATATTTTATCAGTTAGGGTTAAGTTTGGCTAATAGAATATTTTCAAATATTTTTAAAATATTTTATTATTTTATTATTATTTATACTTTTTTTAATCTATTTTATCTTATTATTTAATATTTTACTAATATTATTCATAAAATATCTAAAATTATCTCATTATCCAAAAACATCCTAAAACTTGTATTTTGTTACAGCTTGAATAGAGGCAGCGAAGTGATGCATAGAGACGTTAAGGTGCCTGCGACATGTCAGGATCCATATGATTTAATACAAGAAGTTCGCTGTGAAGTGTGAAGTGGGGTCGGCAAATTTTGTCATTGTCCCATTTCTTTCTTAAAAACAGAGCCACGTGCCGGAAACAACAGATTTGGTGCCGTGGTGTCATCATAGCCCCAGTGTCGGTTGCCTCTGCGTTTTGAGGTGTCTTTAACGGCACTCTGACCTTTGTTATTAAATAAACATTTCTCCTAATGTAAATAAGGGTGACGCTCGGATCGGTGAAGTTGTCTTCAATGTTAAAAATACTCTATTTTTATATTTTTATAAAAAATATAATAAAAAAATAAAATTTAGAAAATATAATAAAAATAATAAAATAATAAAAAATAATAAAATAATAAAAAATAAAATAAAAATGATTTAATAAAGAGCTTTCGACCTCAACTTAGACGGAACTACTGTCGGTAGTGGTGGGCGACACCGCCCATACTATCGAGACTGGCAGGCTAATAGATCTATTTTGGGTTAAAGGCTACCGGGACTCGCCGTCGCAGGAGTAAGCTCGTCGGAGCTCATCAATCCCGATGGCATGGGCGGTGTCGCTTACGGCCACTGAGAACAACAAGTTGCTTTTAATGGGAGAGTCGGCCCGACCTATCCCTAGGATTTTTATATAAATAATTAGAGGGACACTAAGTTATCTCTCAACTTAGAATTAGATGATGAATCAAAATTCTTATTTTTTCAATATATCATCATTTTAGATGTTAGAATTTATTTAGGAAAATGACTTTTATGATTTGGGAGTATTTAAAATCAGCCAATTTGAATAGAATTATTTCATCTTATTTTCAATAATTTTTTCGAAAAAAATTATATTAAATATAATAAATAATTTAATTTTAAATATTAAAATAACAAAATAATTAAAAAATAAATATTTTAATAACATTTTATTTAAATTTAATTTTCAACTTACTATCTAAACGATACTTCAATCAAAAGAGAGCAATTTTTTGGATTTATTGTTCAAATATGAATTCTAAAGCTACTTTAGATGTTGAGATAAATTAAATTATGTTATAAACAGTATTATTTTTTGGCTTCTATTAATATAGATTTAACTTTTTTAGATTAAGATGTATTTTAATTTTTTAAGTTGAAATGTATAAAGTTAAGAAAATTTTAATTTTTTATGATAAATTAAATAATATTAAATTTCAGCAATAATTGATTTGAAATAAATAAAGTTTTTTATTATTTACGAGATTTTAACTTCAATATCGATACTTTTAGCTCGTTCATTTTTTTTACTACATGCTTTATTATATTTTTTTCTCTTCCCTAAAACTCTTTCAATACGTGTATATGTGCGTGTGAAGGATCATAATTATAAAAAGATTTCCAAAAGATTTCAATTTATAAATTTATTTTGATGAAATTAATTTGTTGCTTAAAATCTTTTTCTATATATATATATATATATATATATGAATGTCTATAACTTCCTTTCAATTATCGTTATAATGAAAATTGGGATGATGGCTAGTTCATGATAAGAGAAACTTTATTTATTTATTTTTTGTTCTCCTTTTGTTACAAATTTTAAGGCTGAATAAAAAAACCGACCGACCGAACCGACTCGATTATCCGATTTGTTCCGACCCGATTACTCAACCCGATTATCATAAATATCGTAAACGGAAATACCCGTTACCCGATTCCTTCATTTTTGCAATCTCACTCTCTCTTTCTATCTTCGATTTTTGTCATCATCTCTCTGTCTTCTCTTCTCGTCTCTCTTTGTCTCCACCCTCGCCATCGTCAACCTCCAGACTTTGTCGGACCAAGCTCCCCGTCGCCGGCATCCACCTTATTTACTAACTCTCTCTCTACTACAACAAGAATGGCGGCAACGATTCTCACTCTCCTCCACGGCAACGATTCTCACTCTCCTTCATGCCAAGTCCATTTGGTTCTCCATCAATCGCTCGATCTCCTTGAGCCGATCCATCTCCATCTCTACTCGTGGTTCGTGGAAACGATAGTGGTAGCAACCAGGTCGTGAAGCTGACGAGAGGCAAAGTGGTTGCGATTTCGAGACTGCGATGGAGGACAAGAGGCGAAGTGTTCAGGGTGATCGGGAATTGCTTAGGGTTTGTGCTCAAAATTTGTTGAATTTTTTTGTCTATTTGAATTTTTGTTTGGATTCTCTAGAAATGAGGTTTGTTGGATACTCTGGAAATGAGATTTGTTGATTTGAGATTCGTGTTTGGATTTTCTGGAAATGAGATTTTTGTTTGGATCTCTAGAAAGGAAGAAGAGAAAGTAGATGAAATCGGGTAATCGATAATCGGAAGTTGATAATTTCGGGTCGAGTCGGAAGCATGCCATATCGGATCGGGTGGGAGAACAGCCATACTGAATTTAGTAAGATAAGATAAGATGATTTTAAATAAAAATTAAATAAAATTAAAAAAATAAATTATTTCAAATTGTAATTAAAAAATAATATAATTTTTTTAAAAAAAATCTAACTGGACCTCAATTTAGAAAATAACAAGCCTAGTTAATGGTTTTTTTTTTTTTTTTGAAAGTTTTCAGCTTAAGCGAAGTAATGTCAAAGCAGAATATAACACCTGTCTCTCTCTCTCTCAAGTTCATGCATTTTTTGTCTCTCTCAAATGTCAAAGCAAACTTATAGTCTAAGATGACAGTAGCTTTCAAGTCGAGCGTCACGCATTGTCCAGACTCTACTCATCTACCATGGACCATGGGGTTGCATTTTGAAAACCCCATCCTCATCTCTCGATATGAGACTCCTCCAACGTCATTGGCGTATGAGCTCCGTTTACTTGTAAATCGTCATTGTTTTTAGAGTAGAAAATAAAATATAATATAGAGGAAAAAGAATGAGGGAAAGAAATTTTGAGTAATATTTATTTTTTTAATTATTACTAAATACAAGATATGTATTTTTATTTATAAAAAAATAATATTAAGATAAAATAAGATAAATATGTTAAATATTATATAAAGAGTAATGATAAGTTTACATCTCATTTACTACCACTTTACCACTCATAATATATTTGTTTTTTTATTATTTCTTTTAAGTATTTTTTAGCATATTTAATCATTAAAAAAATAAAAATATATGATTTCATTAATAGTCACTTTCTTAATTAATTATTAAATAAATAAAAAATAAAAAATAAAAAAAGTGATAGAAAGGTAGTAGGAGAGTGATAAAAAATAGAGGAAATTCCAATATATGCAAGATTCAGTTTTTGATCTCTTACTGGATAATTAGATATATCAACACTAATATTCTTATAAGATCGTGAAAAGAATAGCAGCATAGAATATGCTTATATGAGCTGTCCAATAACACAAAGTATGCAATTTATCCCATCGAACCGTCTTGTCTAAGACGAAATTTGGAATTGGGGCCATCTATTTTTAGTTTCTTGCTTTGTTTTTTATTTCTTGTTGCTTTTGGTCGAGTAGACGGTAGACCCATGCTCATAATTGCGAGAGCGAATCCCATATAATATTATTCCCCTCGCGTCATGGTAACTGATTGCTTATGAGATTATCATTATCCACATTCTTTTGGTTTTGAAAATTTGAAGTCTCTTTCCTCGATTAATATAAGAAGTGAGCTACTTAAAAATTCATGACCATTTATTATTATTTTAAATATCAATTCCTTAAATAATAACCACTTCAATTTTAATGATTCGCTTGTATTTTTTTTTAATAATTTATAATATATTTTACAATCAACCAATGCAAGTATGCAATTTTGTAAAATATATAAGTTTATTTTATAAAATTACCTTTAATTTAATATGAAATTATAAAATAATTAAAAAGTTCTTTGTGGGAATAACTGGCCGGATCCGATTTAAGATTAACCAACGAAGGGGACAAAAAATATAAGATTTACCAAAAGAGAATATCTTTAAACCGACTATCTCATTTTTCTTCAAACAACAAATGACAGAATGCCACGTAGAGATTACACAAAACCAACCATGCGCTGCACTTCATAGGATTCTTCTTTGTGGCCCCTCTCTCCCCTTTTTTCCTGACCCCTTCCCTCCCAAGCACTTTATTATCGCATCTTTTTCTATTTTTCTTTTGAGTAAATATATTAGAAAAATTAATAGATTATATAATACATATTTAAATAAAATAAGATTCTGCTACAATTCTTTAAAAAAAAACTAACACATAAAACGAAAGTTAATAAATGACTTTAAAAAAGAAAAACAAATGACTTTAAAAACGAGAAACAAATTGGAGGTAAGTGAATAACTCCTACCCATTTTTTAATAATGAGAGAGAATGTTTGGTAAGGATTTTAGATTACGACGGTGAGATGTGTCAATTTGTCCTCTGTTTGATTTATGAGAAAATGAAAAAAAAATGACATGATTCATTTTTGAATGTCAATTTGTTGTGCTGTTACATCACTATGCAGAAAACTTACTGCAATAAAAGGCCACAAACACAAAAAAATATATAGAAATGAAGGAGTGGAACATGGGGAACAGGGTGAAATGAGGTTGATATGTAATGTTATAATGTGTAGGTGTAAAAAATATTTGTGTGAGATGCTGATATGTTCATTTTTTATTAGTATTCATTTACCTTTATGTAAAGGATTATTTTTGTCTAAAGAGGGACTGGAAACCCACTTTTTTTTTTCTTTTTACCTTTTTTATACTTTTATTTGTTGTTTTGGGATGATATTTGAAAAACTCCATCCCTTTAATCATTTTTTCTAGTCCAATGAATATACTTGATTAAAAAAAAAAATTTGTCCACCTACCAAGTAAAGACTATAGTTATGGGCTCTACCGAAACAAGTGTCCAGCTACCCGGTTTTGTACTTTCTACTATTTAGTTTTGCTTTTTTACTTTTAATCCCAGGGACAGTAATTGTAAATTTCCATGAATTGATTATTATTATTATTTTTAATTTATAGATACTAAATTAATTTTTTAGAGAAACACAAGTATCGAACCGAGGGGAACCTTGGAGCTGGACACATAACGGATCTAGTTTCGTACTCCCAGCCAAACCAGCCCATGTGTTTATTATTTTAAAGCGTTTCAAGAACAGAACCATGAGGCCACCTTCGATTTCAAACCAACCCATCTACACAGCTGGACCAAAATAATACCAAGCCACGCGAATAAAAACATTTGATGACAACTAGCGAAGCATTATGTAGAGATAAGCCATTAAAATAAGACTAATATTATACACAACTTTACTATATTAATTTTATTATATTATATAAAATATTATATATTTATCATTATTAGATGATAAAAAATTATCTAATAAAAAATTTGATAAATATATCATATTTTATATGATAAGATGATAATAAGATGATAATAAGATGATAATATGATGTATAAAATTTTTCTTAAATAAAAAAAGACTTCAAACAAATGTAGTGATAGATATTTATTTACACCTTTAATAGGATAAGAATACGTAAGTTTGTGAAATTTACAATGGAACCGGTTTTTGCTTAGAGTGATGCTATTATGTCAGCTTATTTTATCCTCCGTTTTGATTGTTTATTGATTCAAATTTTTTTAAAATTTTTTATTTAATGATTAATAAAGTGATTATTAGTATATTGACATCTTTTTTACTTTTAAAAAATATTTAAATATGCTTAAAAAATACTTGAAAAAAAAAATAATAAAGTGTAATTTACACTAGAGGCATACTAAGTGAGCAAAGTGAGTAGAGGTAAAATGAAAAGCATAATGATACTACTCTAACTCTCTCCGTCTCTCTTCTCGTCAAACCCGTCTCTTTTAGCCCTCTCTCTCCCCTCGGTCTCTCTTTCTCTCCCCCTCAACGCAATGTTGTATCCAATAATAGGATATGTAGTACGTACTCAAATAATAATTGATTTTGCTCTCAAATAATAGCATGTTTTTGAACGAGGTCAGAAGAACTTACAATAAAAAAGCCTACAACACAAGGCGTCTTTCCAAGCCTCTTGATGAAAGAACATTGCGTTGAGGGGGAGAGAAAGAGAACACAGTCTTCTTAATCACAGAGGATTTATGTTCATGATGAAAGAACACAGTCTTCTTATAAGAAATTTAAAGGTGACTTACCTATCACACATTTTTAAATATATTATATGTATTTATTTTAATAATTTTATATTAATATTTAAAACTCTAGATAATTAAAAACAAATATACTACTAATGTAAAAGTCAAAAGTTATACTCTTTGATAGAAGAAAACAACATTTAGTAAAAATAGATCTTGGTCTATTTATAAATAAAGTCTGTAATTCTCCATCAATCACATCATTAATGTAAAGAAAAATAAACTGAAATTCTTTATCAAATACTCTTCATAAAAAAATTTGTGAGAGTTCACAATTAATAAACAATCGATTCTTATATATATTTGATCAACAATAACTAGAAATAAGTGTTTTAATAATTCTTTTATTATAAGATATTTCTTAAATTCTTACAATAATGATATCAGAACAAACTCTTATACCATGTTATTTTAGTATGAATTTTGATTGTTATGTAAATTGATGGTTGATAGAATTATGTTTGTATATCTACATTTATTTCAATATGTGAATTGATGTTAGAATCATGTTTATGTTAGAATCGTATGGATCAAATTTCTTTTTTTTTTTAAAAAAAAAAAAATTATGGTTGTCGATCGGTGCCGATAGAAATAAGGGATGAATCAGTTTGCCGATCGATGCCGATTATTTTTCGTTTTTTGGCATGAACGAGTGCCTTATTTTAATTAACAAAGCAGTTGAGTGAACAAAAAGTTTTCGAAATTGTGGTTGTACACGAGTTATGATTCTTATTCCTTCATTGCTCATACATTGCGTCTAAAAATGCATTTGATTGCGTCTGACTTTTTGAGAGGGATTAAAGGTTAGGGATGATTCTGAGTTTTGCTGGACGCTTTCCAACGGCTTTGGGTGCCATTTGAATTAGGGGTGATCCCCGTCCTACCGGGGGCGGGGTCCCCCAACAACCGCCCCCGCCCTCGCCTGGGCGGGGGGTTATTGATATAAGCCGCACCCCGCCCCCGGTTGCACGGGGCGGGGTACCCCGCCTATCAGCGCGGGGAGCGGGGCAATCCCCATCCGCCCGCCCCCCGCCACCGCCCCTGTTGGGCCTGTCTGGGTCTGTTTCGGCCCAGATCAAATTTTTAAGCCATTTTCCATTCAGAAAATCATCAAATCTGATATAATTTCACAATAATAAATATCAATATATTAAATACTAAATAATTATCATTACTAAATTCTAAAATGACAAAATAATTTTAAAAAAATATAACTAAAAATCTAAAAGTCTAAATCAGTTAAAAGTTAAAATTTAAAAATAGAAACTACTAGAAGTCTAGACTAGTTACTAAACTATTACAATTTACAAATTTACAATAATATAAATGAATCCTACAAAATATAAAATTACAAATTGTACTATTAACTATTAACATTACAAATTTACAAATTTACAATTTACAAAATTATAAAAAATAAGATTGATAATAATGGTCCTTGGACACTGGTGATTGGATTTTGTCACGATAAAAGAGTCATAATACAAACTTGGATGGGGACTGTGGGGTTGTTGGACCTTAAGGCTTAAGCTTAACCTGCAAGGCTGCAACATAAGTTAAAAAACAATTAGAGTAAAAATATAATAATAAAGTTATAAACATGAAAAAAATAATAATTTATTAAAAATATTAAGTTACTTACCAAAATTAAATTGGGTTATTAACTTAAAAGATGGGCTTGACAATTTGAATTGACATACAAAATAATACTGTCATAGAAATTAAAAAATGTCAAAAATCATAAACAAGAATTACAAAATAAGTTAAAAACTAACATTACAAATATTATAAAATTATAAATGTAAACAACAATTAAAAAACAATTGTGTAAAGTACAAACCATGGTGATGGGTTGGTAGGTGACGTAGGTCATACTGCAGCAGAGGTAGCTGTTGACGGTGTCCCAGGTGTTGGCATTACGATCGCTACAAATTACAACAATTAAATGTAAAATCTGTGTAACATTAAATGTAATTAAATAAATACAAAATAATGTAAATATTTATTGCGTAACAATTTACCAGATCCAGATTGATCAACAGCCTCGTCCTCGGCCTCAACCGGATCATAATCAATAACCTCCGGAATATGAATTTCAGCACCCGTGATCCAATTCTGTGTGCAAATCAGGGACTCAACAGTGATAGGATCTAATGAGCTCCGAAAAGGATCTAATACGCGCCCTCCAGTGCTGAAGGCCGACTCTGAGGCTACTGTACTGATCGGGATGGCCAAGATACTATGAGCAACCTTTGAAAGTACGGGATATTTGGAGACATTCATCTTCCACTAAACTAATATATCAAGATCTCGTACAAATGGATGAAGATCCAATGCCAAATATCTGTCTACCTCTGACTGGGCATCTGTGGTGGAACCCATAAAATCCAAGGGGGTCGACTCCATCTTGTCACCCCAGTCCATTTTACGTTTTTTTCCACGCCTAGCATCTGCACCTGGTGGGGGGATACTTGTGGCTGTAGGGGCTGCAACACTACCACCTCCCACGATAGTGAACTCATCAAATAATCTAACAAGTGTTTTCTGAGCTCGAGATGCAACAGCTGACGCACAATCCTTGCCAATTGCATCAGTAAACCCAAATACCATGCCTTTAACCTTAAATCGTGGGTCAAGGACACATGCAATATATAACAAGATATTGGCTTTATCAAACTCTTCCCCCCAATATTTATCGAATTTCTCCATCATGGTCCTAGACATCTCCCGCAATGTGGTGTTACTACCTGCTGCAATATCATCTAATTCTTCTTTCACCTTGGCTATTTGTTGACAAAATTGATGTGCCGTGGGATACAGAGAACCAGATAAAACTTTAGTAACATCGTAAAAAACTCTCAGAAACTCTATAAAAATAGATACAACCTCCCAATCATTAGACAAAGGATGCCCCAACTTTTCATCAAAATACTTGACATATTGTATGTCTTCATTACCCAATGTATCAAATGCCAACTTATACTCCTGAGCTGCCTCCAACATCAAAAAGGTTGAGTTCCACCTTGTAGACAAATCAGTGCAAAGACCTTTTTTATATGTTATACCCACAGTAGTTGCAGCAACTTTGAACCTAGCCAATCTAGCAGGAGAAGATCTGACCCATCTCACAGCAGTCCTGACCCGAGCAACCGAGTCACCAAGCTTATCTAAGCCATCACCCACAATCAAATTAAGAATATGTGCTGCACATCGCACATGCAAATAATCCCCACCCAAAATCGTTCTACTCACATTATTCATGAGAGTTTTAAGATGTCACATTGCAACATCGTTAGCCCCGGCATTATCAACCGTGCAAGTGCAAACCCGAGTTAACCCCCACTCTTTCACAGCGGCCTCTAAGGCCTTCCCTATCGTCTCACCTTTGTGATCAGTTGTTTGACAAAATTTGAGGATTTTCTTATGCAATGTCCAACCCCCATCAACCCAATGAATAGTCATACACATAAAATTAAGATTATTACAAGAAGTCCAACAATCAGTGGTGAGGCAAACATTTTCTCCCGCCAATAAACCCCTCAACTTCTCTTTTTCTGATCGATAAAGTTTTTTAACATCTCTTGCCACCGTGTGGCGAGAAAGAATATTGAATCTTGGTTCCAAGTACCTAGAATAGGCTTGGAACCCTTTCCCATCAACCACTTGGAAATGCATCTCATCTATAACAATCATGCGAGCTAGGTGTGTCCTAGCCTCGTTAGGATCATATTTTGTATACCCCTTTAATGCCAACTCCCCACTACTCCCCTCACCCATTTTTTTAAATCCAACTTCAAGCCTAGATTGGGCCTTCTCTACCAAAGACTTCAAAATTGGAGATTTTTTGCACTGTTCCTCCAAGTGCAATTTTATCTGGGAAGTGCCATGTCTCTTGTAGTGGCACCCATAAATTTTGCCACAATAGTTGCATTTGGCTTTTGGATCATTGGGGTCACCACCTTCTATCTTGGTGACATGAGCCCAAATTATGGATGGGGCTTTCTTGCTAGACTGCTTGGGGGCGGGGCAAGTAGTAGTGGTAGGAGTAGGGTCAGGGGTCTCAACCGGAATGGGAGTACTGGTAGGATTAGGGGTAGTGGTAGTAGTAGTGGTAGTGGTCAGGATAGGGTTAGGGTTAGGGTTAGGGCCGGAGGTACCCAAGGCGGCCTCCGGGGAGCTCGCACTAGAATCATCTGGACTTTCCATTTACAACAAATCTAAAATTATAATAAATGCAACACAAATGGTCATACCAAAATATAATAGGCTCAAATCTCAATTCAAAATTAGACTCAATTGTCTAACTTTCAAATAATACCTAATGCATCAAACTATAATAATTTATATGATTATATCACTCATTTTGTCTATTAATTTAATATGACATCACAAATATATATGTGTGTATATATATTCTCATTTATTTTATTTTGAGATGTATAGACTTATAGTTAACAACTTAACATGTATGGTTAGTACTGATTTTATTTTTCAAATAATAATTTTATTTTTTTATTTTTTTAATTTTAGTTTATTTCAATATCTAAATATCATAAATTCAATTTTTTTTTTTTTATGTGTCAATACTTACAGCATGTCAGTCGATTTTTTATGGTTTCAATATATATTTTTATTTAAGTGATTAATCTATAAATTGGTTTAAAATGTGACACATTTAATCAATGATTCAATGTAACTAAAAATAATTTTTAATAGAATATAATGAGAGCTTTGTGCATAACTACAAATTTAGAATCCTTACAATTTACATAACAAAAATATATATATACATTATATATGTTACGGGCTGCAAATTTAGAATCCTTACAATTTACATAACAAAAATATATATATACATTATATATGTTACGGGACCACGGGTTACTGAATCAATCAAATTCCAGAATCCAGACAATCAGACCTTAAGCAATCGGCATCCATAATCCAAACCCTCAAGTCTCAACACAATCCACTCTATAAACTTATAATCAATTATTCAATAAATTCAAGTTTTCAACACAATCATATAATTTCAAATTTTGAAGAATCAAAACGAAAAAAATGGGAGATTAGTAATTACCTAGCAGGAGATTCGGAGAAATATCGGAGAGACCGAGAGGGAGAACCGGAGAACTATCGAAATGAGAGAGAGGGATTCTTCGCACTTGGCAGCGCCGGTGGCCAGCGGCGGTGACGACGGTGGCTTGAGGAGCTTATTAAGGCTAGGGTTTGCGCCGGTTTTAGAGAGAGAGTGAGAGGGAGACGAGAGAGAGACAAAGTGATCGACGGAGATCGAAAGGGGGAGGGGGGGCTTAATTCTTAAATTCCTTTACATAAAACAACGCCGTTTATATAAAACGGCGTCGTTTTATGTAAGTAAAGTTAAAAAAAATCCAGATGACAAAACGACGCCGTTTTGAGTCATCTGGGTTTTTATATATGCGGAGGCGGGGGTGGGGTAATACGGGGCGGGGTCGAAGCTATACCGCCCCTGCCCCCGTCCATACCCCAAAATACGGGCGGGTTTACCCCGTTGGGTTTTTGTTGAGCGGGTTAACCCGCCCCGCAAGGCAGGGGTGGGGCGGTTTGCGGGCGGGTCAGCGGGTACGGGTACCCGCTGACCACCCATAATTTGGATAAGTCGATAAGACGTTTGAGTTTGGCGTGTTGCACGTCGAAATTTGAAAAGGCTACTTATGTTCAGATATTGCATTTTGGAGTCTCAAAACCGCTTTATTTCTTATTTGAAACCGGTGAAAATAACGTTTTTGGATGCGGAAAGGCAAGTTGTTTTTCATCCTTTTGTATTTAAAAAAAATATATATATATATATTACTTCAAATGAAGTCCTCAGACGATTAGCAATGGATTCATTAAATTTTTTTTTTTAAATATCTAAATTTATACACATCAAAAAATTTTGATATACACTTTTTAAAAGTTAAATAAAAAATTCTTTTTATTTTCTTTTCCTTACTCTTATCTATTCATTTTTAGTTAAATATAATCATTTTTTTTAATATATATACAAACTTATATTTAAAAAAAAAAAATAATAAATTCATTACTAATACTCTCAAACTTGTTTGTGTACGTACTCAAAAAATAGTTGGTTCAATTGAATCATTCAAATCAACTTTTCTTCGTACGACCACTATATTTAGTGTCAATGTTCAGTAGTATTTATGATATTGATGACTTTATATATATAAATGTGGTATTAAAGTCTCGGTTTGGTATAAGTATATACAGTTTGGTTAATATATATATATATATATATATATGTTTGAAACTAATAATATATATATATTCAGAATCATTTTGATTTTGGATTATTAGTTGATATAATATGTTATAGTGAATTTATTTTTAATGCCATATCAGAGAATAAATATTAATGTGTATTGGAAATGGTCACAACATCTCAAGATATAATAATATTTTAATATATTTAATTGTATATATTTATAGTGGAATTTTAAATTGTAATTAAATCATTATAATAATTATTTTGTCCTACAGATAAAAAAATATTATAAAAGATGATCATTTAATTAGAATAACATAGTGAAAAGATATTAAAAAAAAGAGATTTTCTATATCTATAGGTGTGAAATTTTTTTCTTAAATATTTGTATAACACTAGTCTTATTATAGAGAATTAATATAAGTCTGTCTTATTATGTTGCAATTTTTATCTAGATGGAGATTTAGATTTGTTTTTTGAATTAGACATTGGTCAATTCAAACTATAGTTATTGTTTGATTCAAAGCATTGATATATATTCTTGGTTATATTATTGGGGATTTATTGAGAATTTTGAGATAAGTGAGAGTAATGTTCCTCGAAAGATAGAAAAGAAGAAAACACAGAATCTAGATATTACATCCGTCAATGAAAATAAACTGATTTTCATTCAAGAAAATCAATCTGATACCCTTAAAATTCAATCAATTTAAGAACTACTACTACCTCATGAGGAATATCAATTTTGACTCTATAGTATAACATCTACATAATATGGATGAAATTGTAGAATTAAGGAAATCCTTTAGAACAAGAAATCCTGCTATTTTTTATGATTACTATGTATACTTATTAGAGTCTGATTTTGATGTATGACTTAAAGATGATCCCATCTCATTTTTCCATGCCATGAGTGGAGAACATTTAAAATTTTGACATGATGCTATGATAGAAGAAATAGAATCCATGACTAAAAATTAAATTTGGAAAATTGTTGAGTTGCCTATAGGAGTTAGAACTATTGGTTGTAAATGAGTTTATAAAATCAAAAAAAAGACTCAAATGGTAATATTGATAGATATAAAGCTAGACTTGCAACTAAAGAATTTACATAAAGAGAAAGTTTTGACTATCATAATACTTTCTCTACAGTTTCTAAAAATGATTCTCTTAGAGTGATCATGACATTAGTAGCTCATTTTTATTTAGAGCTACATCAAATATATGTGAAAAACATTTTTGAATGAGACTCTTGAAGAAGAGGTATACATAAATCAACCTGAAGGGTTTCATTCTAGGAAAGATGATAATTTAGTTTGCAAGTTAAATAAATCAATTTATGGACTAAAACAAGCATCCTGTCAATAATATTTGAAGTTTCATGATGTTAGTACCTTATTTGATTTTATAGAGAACATTGTGGATAACTGCATATATCAAAAATTTAGTGAGAGTAAATTTATTTTCTTAATTCTATATGTTGATCATATTTTGCTTGCAACTACTGATTTGAGTTTATTACGTGACACTAAAAAATTTCTCTTCCAAACATTTGAAATAAAGGATTTAGGTGAATCTTCTTATGTTTTAGATATTGAGATTTATCGAGATAGGTCTAAAAGAATTTTAGGAATTTCTTATAACGCTTACATTGAAAAGCTGTTGGAAAAATTCAGAATGAATGAATGTACACAGAGTCCACTTTAGAGTATGTCTTCATGTTAGCTGGAGGTGCCATATCATGGAAGAGTACCAAATAGACAATCATTTATTATGGAGACAAAGTTTATAGCATGTTTTGAAGTAATTTCACAAGCCAAATGGTTGAGGAATTTTATTGCAGGGCTTCGAGTTGTATATTTAATATCTAAACCTTTAAAAGTTTACTGTAATAATTTGGCAATAGTTTTCTTTTCTAAAAATAGCAAGAGTGGGAGCAACAGTAAATATATTGACATAAAATCTGTAGCTGTTAGAGAGAGTTAAAGATCAAAAAATCTTAATAGAGCATACAAGTACGTCTTTTATGATTACAAATCCCATAACAAAAGGGCTCTCAATAAAAAGCATTTTTGAAACATGTAGAGAGCATGATGTTAATGTGCTCATTTTATGGTTAATTGTTCACAGTACTTGTTGTCAATATAATATTTTTATTTGTGTACATAAAGTAATTACTCTCATTCTATAAAATGTAGATTCAAAATGACTTATAAAAAATCATTCATAAAAAGATGTACCGCATATAAAAAATTATTTAGAAAGATTAATACTATGTAATACATGGAAGGAAATGTTGATATAATAACATAACCGCCATGATTCATGTATTATATTTTTATTCTAAAGGTTATGAGGTTTATATGTGGTCATATTCAATTTTGGTTATCCAAATGATTTTAAATGACTGTTACGTCTCCTTGTAGGAGACTTAAATGTGACTTACATGTTACACCATTTTAAATATATTATATATATTCATTTTAATAATTTTATATTTATATTAAAAATTATAGGTAATTAAAAATAAAGATACGATTTATTTAAAAGTCAAAAGTTACACTCCTTAATGGAATGAAATAATACTTAATGAAAATGATTCTTTGTCTATTTATAAATAAGATCTGTAATTTTCTATCAGTTATATCCATTAATATAAATAAAGATAGACTAAAAATTCTTACCAAATACTCTCCATGGAAAAATTTGTAAAAGTTCACAATCAAGAAGTAATCGATTCTATGCATACTTGATTCAAAGACAAATATTCTAACTATTATTTTATTATAAGATGTTCTTTTAAATTCTTACACACGAGACTTCGACCGGTTTTAAATTTTTTTGGTTACCCTTTTGCCAAGCTAAAAGTGCCATTAATCTTCTTGGACATGCATTGGGTTGCTTTGATTAAGATCTTTTTGACTGAATCAATTTTCGTAAATACTTTTAGGTGGTCAGTGCTTTAACATAATAGAGTTTCATTTATAAGAAAAAACTTGAATGGCCGATTGCGACTGTGGGAGAGAGATTGAGGAGAGATAAAAAAAGACATGAGAGTGAGAGAGATGGATTTTGCTAGCGAATTTGTAGATGGATTTTGCTAGTGAATTTGTAGATCAATTTGCATACCAATATCCCTATTTTTATATTTAAAATTCAAATCCTTATTGTTTTTATTAAAATTTGACTTTTTGACCAATTTTATTGAATGAATGCACGTACAGCTTACATGTCTCCCTTTTATTAGAGAGTGCAAATAGGGATTTGTCACTGCATCTTGTTGGAAGTAGCTAGGTTGTTGGGCAAATGACTCAGTGGTTTTAGATGGTGTGAGTTGAGTACTTGGCTATTGTCGTCTGCTATTTATTTAACAAAGAATATATGGACAGTCATTTTTATATATTTTTTATACATTCTATTAATATGATTGATTGAATCACTTTTTTTAAAACAATGTTATGTATAATTCATAAAATTAAACTCATTTACAATCCAAACAATGAAAAAGGGAAATGCTCTCATTTTAGAATAATTTTAATCAAAATATCTTTATTTATAAATCAAAAATTCTTAAAATTTGGAAAAATCATTTCATCTACTCATGAAACAAGAATGTTTTAACTAGACCTACAATATAGTCCATAGATATAAATTGTAAAAAGAATTATTCATCTTTTAATAGAAAATAACTAATTTGACCAATCACATTAAATAAAGTTCACAAGAAATGAGCAAAAATAAATTTCAAATGAAGGAGAAAAAATAAATAAAAAATATTCTAAAGTTAATATATTATTAGAATATAATTTTTTAATATAATTTTTATTTTAAATTTAAAAAAGTTGGATTGATTTTTGTTTGAAAATTTAGGAAATTTATAACGAATAGTTTGAAAGTATTTATATTTATATAATATTTAAGAAAAAAATAAGATAAAATAAGATAAAATAAGATAAGATAAAAATTCTTTCCAAACATCCTTAAATTATTTGTACAAATCAAATCATACATAGCTAGTATATCTGAATACAAACGGGGCTATGAGGATGTCATTTACAGTGACTTCTGAACAAACAATATATAGATGGTTAGCTCTGAACAAACCATTTTCTCATATTGTTTGTGCTCCATTTCCAACAACAAATTATTAATGCCTCGTTCAGTTTTATAGATGATCATAATCCATCTCATCTTATTTTATCTTATCTCATATAATTTTATCCATCTCAACACTCAAATATCATTCAAATATCAACAATTTTCATTTTTAATTTTCAATTTTTATTAATCATTACAATTTTTCTAAATTTTTATAAAAAACACAGAAAATAACTCATGAACTTTTTCAAATTTCAGAACAAAAATTATATTAAAAAATTATAGTATAACAATATTTTAACTTCATGATATTTTTCTTCAACTTTTTCTCTCTTATTTCTCAAGATTTTATAAAACATTTTAACTCAAACTATTTTACTAAAATTTTCAAACTATCTCAAATTTATCATCTCATTTTATCTGTTAACTAAACGTGGCCTTACTTATAAATTACACATGAGAGAGAGAGAGAGAGAGAGAGAGAGAGAGAGAGAGAGAGAGAGAGAGAGAGAGAGAGAGAGAGAGAGAGAGAGAGAGAGAGAGAGAGAGAGAGAGAGAGAGAGAGAAAACAGGGGTAAATTATCCTTTAACAGCCTTTGATGAACTTTTACTCATCGATAATCAAGTTAGCAAACTTGTCAAGCCTCAACAAGCAAATGGAACTTGTCACCAGTAATCAAGACAAGAACACGAACCATTATCAAAGTGGTGAAAGCGAAGCTTATCCCGGACAATAATTTCTCTGTTACAGACAACTGATATATACTTGATTGCTGAATGACAGTCCTCGCACATTCTAAGGTTCTTGACAACCCTGATGACCATGCCAACACTGGTCTTCAACAATCCAAATGCTATAGCAAGCTTCTCACTATGGTACCTCAGAGCATACTCCCTCTCCTCTTCTTCCAGCTCATGCATCACCGACTCGGATGCTGGTACATATCCTGCTTCTCTACACCGCAGCATCAAATCGTCTAAATATCTATATATCTCATCTGTCTCGGGAAGAGACTTGTCACCCATGCTGAACAAGTAAGTGTTATGACCAACCTCTACTGTGCTATAGCCAACTCGTTTCTTTAGGCCTCTTCTGATCATCATGTTTCTAACCAATTCTACTCGATCCATTTTACCAGCCAATGCATAAATATTTGAAAGCATAACATAATGACCCGGATTTTCAGGTTCTACAGCTAAGAGATGCTCGGCAACTTG
The DNA here is from genome assembly GCA_036559045.1 of Platycarya longipes. Classification (NCBI taxonomy): domain Eukaryota; kingdom Viridiplantae; phylum Streptophyta; class Magnoliopsida; order Fagales; family Juglandaceae; genus Platycarya; species Platycarya longipes. Next base: position 8,123,111 of record CM071797.1, on the reverse strand, counting down.
CACTCCGAGATCAAACTTCTTATGCATCTTGCATGCCCCAAGCATTGCAGTCCAAACAGCTGGAGTCAGCTCCCCAGGGTTCAAGTCTTTGACAAATTGATAAGCTTCGTTGAGAAGTCCAGCCCGCCCAAGCATATCAACCATGCAAACATGATGTTCAACTCCAGGCACCAAGCCATACTCGTGCTTCATGTCTGCAAAGGCACGGCGCCCTTCCTGAATGAACCCTGCATGGGCACATGCCGACAATACAGCAACAAATGTGACATTGTTAGGACGTGGACCCTGAATTTGCATTTGTTCAAACAGCTCCATTGCTTCTCTACCATAACCATGAATTCCATATCCGGAAATCATAGCCGTCCAAGCAATTACATTCCGTTCACTCATCAAATCAAAAACGTTTCGCGCTTTGATCACATTCCCACATCTACAATACATATTAATCAAAGAAGTGCCAAGAACCACATTGAGATCAAAGCCATTACTGACAATATAATCATGCACCCTACATCCCAAATCAATTGCTCCCAACTGAGCACAAGCCGACAGTACACTCACAAACGTAGAGGAGTCTGGCTCAACACCCAACTCTCGCATCTGATCAAACAAGCCAATCGCTTCCCTTGAGAACCCATTTTGGTCGTACCCCGAAATCATGGAATTCCAAGCGACAATCGTTTTCTCCGGAATTCTATCAAACAGTCTGCGGGCGATACTTAATTCACTGGACTTCGCATAGAACGCAACAAGTGCAGCCTGAACATATGAATCTGAGCCGTATCCACAAACCAAAGCATGGGAATGAATGCTTCTGCCAAGTCTCAATGCAGAGAGATCCGCGCACGCTTTGATCACGGACGTGAAAGTATAATTTGACGGCGAAATATCCGCAAGGAGCATTCGACGGTAGAACCAGACGGCGTCGTATGGGAATCCAAACTTGGAGGAGCCTTTGATGAGCGAATTGAAGAGAAAGGAATCAGGGTTTGAGACTGTGAGGAAGAGCCGGCGAGTGTAGGTTATTGAACCCGCGGCGCAAGCCAGTGTGAGAAGTTTGGTGACAAGGGCTAGGTTGTAGTGCTTGCCTAAAACAACGATCTGGGCGTGGGCTTGTTGGAGGGGTCTGACGCGTGGGCCTGCTCTGACAACAGCTTGGTAGGCTGGAGAGTGCGAGTGTGATTCTCCGTGCTGAAGGTTGATTTGCTGATTTCCTCGTTGTTTGGCTTCCATGAAAATCTGCCATGAAAATGAGAGAAAGAGAGGGAACGTTTTGAAGTTCAAAACTTCGAAACAGCCAAGCTGGTACTGAAATTTCTCACAGCAATGGCAGACAAGATACTGTTGCCATTTTCTTTTCAGGGTGATGAAGACGAAGTGTACCGTTTTGGAAGCAATGTGAAAGGTGAAAAAACGACACTTTCCTTTCCCGCCGTTACGAAGCTTCCTTCCCAATTTCACAACTATAAACGCGCGCTGCCACCCCCACTTTCAACACGCGCCACTTCTCCCCACCGTTCTCGAGAGAACCTAACGTTGAAACACTAAGCGATGAGTCCCACATTGACCACCTCCTCTGCCACTTCCTCTTCCTCAGGCTCCAACAGCACCACCAGTTCATGGCTAATGCAGGGCCTACTGGCCGGAGCTACCATTGCGGCCGCGGCTGGAGCTTACGCGGTGATTTCTGCGCGCAGATCCGCGAGATTTCGGAGCCAGGTGATTGGAATCATCCCGGCTCGCTTCGCTTCCTCCAGATTCCAAGGCAAACCACTCGTCCCAATCCTCGGAAAACCCATGATTCAGGTCTTAAATTCCTACATTCCCGTTTCTTTAGTCTTCTAATCTAATTTCACTTTTTCTTCGTATATTTTTAGTTATGGCTCAACGGATCTCATTTGAACTTTGATTTTCAGAATTGCAAAGTTTTTTTTTTTTTAATGGATCGCATTTATTCCCGCCCAAAAGCAGAACCGAGGAAAATTTAAAAAAAGATTGATAATAACTAAATAACCAATTCAAAGTAGATGGATGCATGCTTTAATAGATTGAAAATGGCTGAGTTGTTTCCACGCACATGCTTTATTATACGTTACTTTTATGGAGCAATCAATTGTTTGTAGCCAAATTCTTGCTTACCAAACTAGTATATGGATTTTCGGACCTGCTGAGTAAGATGGCATTGGCCTCGTAAGCTGATTCAAAGAAGAATGAGCGAGTGGTGGAGCAGTTCAGCGAAAGTATGTGAAGATCCTCTAGTACAGATGTGGACTTCGGGCTTGTGTAAATAGTACATGTTTGATCTCAGAAAACTGTCTGCTCATCGTGTATTTGTGCATATTGATTCACTAGCGTGGGAAAGATTTAAATTGGATGGTGTGCAACACTAGCATGTTTCCGTAAGACTAATATTATTTGTTTTAGTCCATCTTTTGTTCCTCGTTCGAACTGTTAATCTTCACATTCTATTTTTCCCTGCACTGATTTTCCATGTTCAATAGATATTTTTTTACCATTTTCTTTTGCCTTGCAGAGAACATGGGAAAGAGCAAAACTTGCAACCACATTAAACAAACTTGGTATGTACTGTAATTGAGCTATATCTATGTTATTTTTCAAAATTTTGTTGCTGTTCTAAAGATGATTGGTTCTATATATTGTTACTGAGGGGAGAACATCCTTTTGATGTTAATATCTAGAACTGTATGTTTTGACGTCTAGGTTGCTTCAGGTTATAATGATAAAAACATTCCAATATTTGGCTGTATTTGGATCCACTATAGAGAGCGAGAGAGAGGGGGAGGGAGGGACTCCTACAGTGTCTCTATGAAATTCTAAGATCTCCTGGCATTTTGCAGCTAAGGCCACTGAGTCCTGCGTTCTGTTCTTCCTACATCATTGCCATTCGATTCCATTCTGGGGAACAGATGACATTATCAGTGGTGTAGATCGCATCATGTGTAATCTTATACTGCATATAAATGCCTATAGTTACAAAAGGACATAATGTTTGCCTATTAGGTCGACAAGTTAATTTCTTTTGAGTTTTCTCCTTGTTGCAAGGGAAGCTATGTTAGGAGTCATATGTTGGAATTCCAGCACATGCTGTCAGCTTATAACAAAGACTGCAAATTAGTTTAAGATAAACTTTGTAGATCTCTCTCTCTCCTCCAACTTATTATATATGATTTCTTCTTGAACAAGTTGTGGCCACTGATGACGAGAGGATTGCAGAAGTCTGTCAAGGATTTGGAGCTGATGTGATAATGACATCAGAATCTTGCCAAAATGGTAAGACCAATGAATCTACCTTAGTATTTTTGCAACTTATCTTTTTAAACCAAAAGGCAATTTATAAACTCAAGTCGATTGCTTAATTTTCAGGAACTGAACAATGCAATGAGGCACTTCAATATCTTCGGAAGAAGTTTGACATTGTTGTTAACATTCAGGGGGATGAGCCTCTTTTAGAGCCAGAGATAATAGATGGGGTTGTCAAAGCTCTGCAGGTATCCCTCTGCATGTTTTTTCTAGATGAGATTGCACATTGTAACTTCTCTTAACTTAGAATGTAACTTGAAATTTTTGATAATTTAGGGTGTACACTAAAAAATGGATGGCAGTTTAGGAGGGTAAAATATAAGTTCCCCTTTATAATTGATAGAGACAAGAATATGGTTAACTCCCGAACCCTTCTCTTATATTTGACACCCAATATATTGTTTAGTAAAGTACTCTTTTGATATGGACTCTAGTTTTTAAACCACTGGGTCAGCAATGACTTCTTTCACCCCCTCCCCTTTTTCTATATATTAATCAGTTTAGTTCAAGTAATGCAGGCATCCCCAGATGCTGTGTTCAGCACTGCAGTTACATCCTTGAAACCAGAAGATGCATCTGATCCAAATCGTGTGAAATGCGTGGTGGACGCTCGTGGATACGCAATCTATTTTTCAAGGGGTCTGATACCATATAACAAGTAAGTTTAATTGTGTTTCCTCTATGGATGCACTACAAAATAGATCTTCTAGCTGGCTAGTAATATTTCAATCACATCTTCTTGTAAGAAACGCAGGTCAGGGAATGTCAATCCACAATACCCATATTTGCTTCATCTTGGTATCCAGGTATTGCTTAAAAGGGTTTACCTTGTGCACTTTTACTTTTCTGTGTGGTATTTCATCCTGATGCAGTTCTTCTGTCTTTCCAGAGCTATGATGCACAGTTTTTAAAGATATATCCAGAGCTTCCACGTACTCCATTGCAACTAGAAGAAGATTTAGAGCAGCTCAAAGTCCTTGAGAATGGATATAAGATGAAGGTAACTGTTTATCTTTGGTTTGAGGTATTCTATCCTCACGTTTCTACATCTTTGTGAATGACAATGTATATTGCTTGACTTGTTTTGATTGTTTAAAAGTGCAAAAACATGTTTAATAACGGAGTTTACTGTAGTATATTAGCAGATGCCTCTTAGATTTATGTTTTTTTTTTTTTTATTATTCAAATCTGCTTTGTACTGTGTCTACTATCCTGCCATTTAGTTAATGCCAGAAGCAATTGGCTTTTGTACTTACAAACTCTATCTAGTGACTTGTTAACCTCTCTGAGAAAATGGCCATTGAAACTTGTCCCCGAATCAAAAAGTTGATATTTTTTTTGCCGATTCTCTCACAGGTGATCAAGGTCGACCATGATGCTCATGGTGTCGACACACCAGAAGATGTGAAAAAAATAGAATCTTTGATGCGGGAACGAAATCTGTCCTAGTTCTCAACCAAAAGAAGAAGAAGAAGAAGAAGAAGAAGAAAAAAACCAGCTTATTATTAGCTCATCCACAACGGGAACTTGCAGGATCTAGAAGTTCTTGTGGCAGATTCAGTAACCCTTCGCTGTAATAAAGATTAGAATTCTATAGACTCATCCATTTGTTTCCTAATTTTGGTGGCGCATCCCCAAAGCAAGCCCGTTTGTATTAGTTTTCTCTTTCTGTAAGCTATAGAACCAAGTGTTTTCTCTGTACTGCGATAGCTTTCCTTCTTGTATTATTCCAAAGTAGAAAAAAGAAAACGTTTATTCGTTTTGACTTTCTGTCCTTTACCCTTAAATTTCAATCCACCACCTGAAAAATACACACCAGTTTCTGAATTTCCGTCTTCCTGATGGAGAGCCATATGATGCCGAACGATGCAAATTGTCAACCCCTCTGGCCAATGAGAATTATGTACTAACAAGATAAAAAGATTCCTTCGAGTAAGTTGAAACTTGTTCAAATTTTTGAATAAGAACGTTGAATTGATTGCATTAAATAGCCTAATCTTGAGAAGATCCTGTGTCCATTTTCTTTTAAGTCCGTTTGAAATTTAGATTATTTAATTTAAAGTGCCACACAAATGCACAGGCCCCAGCCTGAGGCTTCAAGTGTTACATAATTGCAGATAGATAAATTCATTCCAGTTGAAGTTCTCCTCAACGTCGTTTCGAGACCATGAAATGGAACGTGCCATATAAACTTAACATTCCGAGTATCATCCAAATATGTTGGTGAACAAGGACGACTTTTGTTTGTCATCAATGAATGTACAACATCTATAAGTTTCAGTAATGATAGACGTGATCGCTGTTCATGTGGGCCGTCATGTTTAGAGATTGTAGCATTGCTTCTCCTCTTTTGTTGAAGTTGAAGACAGATATTCCACCATTATTAACATCTATTGCTCGGAACCTGAACCATTCAAAGCTTTGTTAGGGTGGACAACCAAAGGAAATTATAGTGCATAAATGTGAAACCTTTTTTGTCAGATGGTCAATCACAAGGTTACAATAGTCCTAGCAAACATTTTGGACTTGTTTGTTTTTGCAGATAAGATGAGATGAGATGAGATGAGTTGAGATAAAACTTAAAAATTAAATAAAATATTGTTAGAATATATATTTTTTAATATTATTTTTGTTTTGAAATTTGAAAAAATTGAATTGTTTATATTATTTTGTATAAAAATTTGATAAAATTGTAATGATGAGATGAGATGAGATGAGAGGAAATGAGTTTAGAAATTTTGTAAAAATAAACTCTGATAAAATGGCTATTTACTGATTGGGAACTTATTCAGTTAACAGGTTTTTGACAAAGTAATTCAGATAACAAATTAAAGAAATGATAAAATAATGTGTCATTGGAGCAACAGCTCCATCCAAAATGCACAAAAGACATCACGTCAACCCACTATGGAAGAAAAAAACACAACAGCATTGACAGAACAAAACAACCAAGAGCTAAGATTGTCACATCTGACTTGGGGAGTTGGATGTACTAGGCGATTTTACCTATGACCATCAGAATAGACCGATGCCAGCAAAATCATAGTTTAGATTTTTATTATAAAGTAAGAGGATTTTGTTGATTGAATATACCAACTTTAGTGGAATATGAGACACGATTCATGAAGTTCTCATGTCATTGGTCAAACCTTCACCACTTTTGTATGAATATCCAAATAAATTACAGAATAGTCAAGAAACTTGGTGAACAATCAAAATTTCGTTTTCAAGGATAGCAAGTAACAGACCATGACATAGCCTCTATTTTATTACAATTACATACCTCTCTAGGGGTAGCCCTAAAGCTGTGCAGATCAGAGCCCTCAAAATTGATTTATGAGTGACAACCAAAAAACTTTCTCCCTGGTCAATGAGGAAGATATTTACAGGGTAATTATATTGATTGCAATATGAGAATATAACACAATGGTGTTAAGGAAAAGGCTTACAGGTGATAACAATATTTCTCTCCAAGCCTCTCTTGCTGTTCCCCACAGTTTTCGCAGAGGGTAAACACCATTCACATAGAAATTAGCAGGATCTTCTCTCCATGTTGTATACTCCTTTGGATATCTCTCCTTAGCATCCACTGCCTCCAAATTCTGAATGTGATTTAGTCTTGCGCATAAAGTACTAAAGCGTACATATAGATCAAGATCCATTACAAGTCCACAAGTAAAACATGTTTCAAGCTAGCTAGAGAGGAGCCTTTTTCAAAAAATTCAACCAGGCTAACTGAATATTTGACTGAGTCATGAAGAAGTCAAGTGGATTAAAATTGACTACTTTAAAAATACCACCACGAATCATGTAAAGTTGCATCAAGTAAAGTTGGCAAGTTTTAGAACTATCTGAATAAAGAGTAGACAGACCATTTTTCATGCCTTCAAGAAAAAATAGATGGGCTTCCTTTAGTGAATCAAGGAAAACAAGTGGTTCTTCTCTCCCCTGCCATAGAACTTCAGCAGTGGACTGCATTAAACACCCGCATATCAAATTTGTGAAATATTAAAATCAGCACACTAAACATGTAAACTATAAAAAAAAGCACACTAAATATGTATATTTCAAACCTTGGCACGAGATATTGGACTTGAAAAGCATTTATCAAAGTGCATATTTGTCAAGGCTTTCCTGCATCTCTCTGCTTGCCTCACTCCAGTTTCTGTTAGGATAGATAAGTTTGAGCTTCCCTGGAATGTACATATAAACAATCAAGTTAGTATACATGAAAAACTTCAAATCCTTTCGAAAATCTTACCCAACATAAATTCAAGGCATGGAGCTAATTTAGTTACGGCGCTCCATACCAGCACAATTATTTAAGGCAGCATAAAAACACAACAATTGGATTTGAGAAGCAAATAAGTGTACACCTTCAATTTTCACTTACGAAAACACAAGATAATCAATCTCTCCTCCCCAAAAGAAAATAATCAGCACTAACAGAAGTTGGAAAACAGAGAAGAAATACACCTGAACTCTACTCTCTTCATTCCAAGAGCTAAGGCCATGCCTTACAAGAGTCACCTTCTTTGATGACGATATTGACAGACCAGTAAGTGATGTCGTTGCTCTTTCAAAATCATACGCTCCACCAGTCATAGAACCATCATTTTGAAAATTTTCTGCCATAATGTGTTATCAAAATCAAGACTGAATTCTAGAAAACATACCACTCCATTTGCAGTAGGAACACCAAATTACCACAATTGTCAGTTCATCCCCAATGTGAAGAATTATTCATAATCTACCCCTTGTTGATATTTGACAATAAAAATGAAAAATATGTGACATCGCATGATCTTAACTTTGGATCTTAAAGGGGAGGGAGAGAAGGGCGGGGGGAGAATTTCAAAAGAAGTAACACTTTGGGGATAAAGTTGATAGTTTGGTGGTCATATTGCTAAAGAATTGGTAACTTGATGGGGGTAAAGTATAATTTTCCACGCTGGAATTATCTTATAAGATGAAATATCCCATTGAACATTTTTAATTAGCAAATATTGTGCCAAATTGGCCTCAGCCAAATCTTTAGATCATACAACTGGAACTCTACAACTCTAGGGATCTTGAAATATGTATCCCAGAAGTCATTCAATACCTCTATATAAATGACACCAATAAGAAAGTCTAGGCATCTATTCTCACATAACAATGCAAAACAACTAAAATAATGTATATTTAACGTATGGGTTGAATTCGTTCTAATGTAGAGATCTTTGAACCTCCTATTTTATATTTATAACAGAGGGTAAAGTGACAAGCACTGCACACAAACCCAGTTTTAAGTAAACAATGAAAGGTAAGACGAGAAAGTTGTTTCCCCACAATTCTTTCATCATCTTTGTAGAAAGCTATAGGGCTTTCAAGAAGCTGTTTCCCTAAGCTATTTCATACTTTACCTGCCAAGCAAATTTTGTGGATTGATACGGACCAGTAAGAACCACACATTCCCTTTTAAGAATAATCAGGAATAAAAAAATAGATACAGTTCAAGATAACCAGTCACAAACCATTGAGTAAGAGGAAATATGTAATACCCAGATTGCGTATTGACAGATGTGAATGACATCTCCCATTGTTAGGGGTATATTCCAAATGTGGCTTTAGACTTTCTTGGCTGTTACAGAATATAATTATTTTCGCATTCAACTTCCAGTTTTCTTTAACTTAGGGCAAATAGCGAGCAAGTTTAGCACATTCAGTTTTAATCTGCGAAACCAACTAATTTCTTTCAACCAAACAGGCAGCTAAATTCTACCTCTTTGGAGGATTCAAGAAGCCGGTTTTAAAGGAACCCTCACCTCAAAAAACTCCACTCGGTGAAAAATTCAAATGATGTTTGAATTAACACAAAAGAATAAACTTACCAGTTGTTAGGGGCAAGTCTGGACCAGAATTTGAGCACTGAATTCCGCGTGTTGCACAGGAACGAGTTTGAATCTTAGTGAATCTTTTAGAGCCATATATGGAGGTCGTACATGGACAAATAACTGAAATCGACGACAAAAGAACTCCACAAACCATCTTCTTCGGGTGTTTGGTCCAACTGGATTGCGTCTCACTGATTCTTAAGTTTCATATTTACTATCCACGTTGTGGTCTTCGATCGTTTTGGTGCATTTGTGGGAGACTATAACTGAGATTTGCCCAAGTAATCCTGATCGTAGATTGGTGTAGAACGTTGTCGTCTGCCAGGATGGTGTGGACTGATTGGCTTAACATGGGCACAATTTGGGTGGCGATCCTTTGTCCTTGTATTTGTCAGCATGGATATGCTTGCATGGGAAGAAAAAGATTCTGTTTGTAATCCTTACCCTTACCCAATTTCCCATAGATTCCCTCTACTCTAGACTCTAGAGAGTTCCATTTACCGTACTGTTTATTTTTTTTTCTTTTTAAAAAGAAGAACAACATTCAGCCGGCAACGCGATGCTAATCGCCTTAATAACGAACTTTAGGAAGTATTTTGTAGCCGTTAATAGAGTACACTATTGAGACGGTGGTTTAACTTGTAAAGGCGAAATTGTTTGGTTATGCTTATCGCCTTAATAATGGTCGTCGTCGCTTAAAAATATCCGAAAAATTGCCAAATTTCTCAATTGGATTTGCCAGGCCATTGCAGATTATTTTGGTGAAAAGGATTCACCACGTCCGTCAAGAAATAGTTTGTATTATTTTTTTTTCCAATAAACTTATATAAAACTTCTCGTGGGAGTATCCACAACAATTATTTACATGATAAATGCTAGGAAACATCCAATACACAATATTTATCTCTCATATAAATAATAATATTACTGTTCACGTAAAAAATGAGTGTTATGTGTTGGATGCTCTTAATCATTTTTCATTTATAGTAGGAGACATAGTACTTCTATCTATCGGTTATTTTTTAGTGTTTTTTACTTTAATTTAATTTAGATAATGAAAAATGTTATGATAAATTTTAAATATAAGCTCACACGCTACACACTATTTTTTTTTAAAAAAAATTTAATTTCTTCTTTTATAAAATATTTAGCATATGGATAATGAGTAAAAGAATTCAATTATTTAAAAAGAATAAATCCAAAAACAAATTGAAAAAAAATAAAAATAAAAATGTGTAGGTGTATGGTGTGTGGGCTTTTGTGTCGAAGCTCTCAAATGTTATTGGTCCCGATTTTAAGATCCGGATGGGTCTTATTATCTTTTTATTTTTTTATTTTTATTTTTTTTACTTCATAATTAAGTAGATATTTTTAAATAATGTTGTGATTTTTTTAAAAATATTTAAGATGTTAAAAAAATTATATATATATATATTTTTTTAAATTGCCTATCAAAATCTCAAAACAGAATATCTCCAAATCGAGACCAGTAGCATCACCCTTAGATAATTAACATCGCAACTGGAGATCAATGGCATGACTTCTCACAATTTTCAGCCCAGGTTTAATTGACAGAGAACTTCTCCAAAGTAGGATCCTTTGGACCTATCCCTACAGAGTAAACTCTCGTTTCGTGTGTTGCATCCTCAAAAATTTTTCTGCACGAAACAGGATAAGTTGGTGACTTTTCACCAGAGAGTGTGACTCCAAAGAAGTGTTTGCACTTATGAGATATTGAACCTAGAATCTTGAAATATTGAGTCTCAAGCCACTCCCTTGGAGTTTCTTGGAAGTTTTACTTAATCACGTAAAAATGCATTAAAATTGAATCCTACGCTTGAAAGCTTGTAAAAACGTGATCAGTTCATGATCAGCCTCCAGCAAATATATACGTTTGCATCAAGTCAATCCTCTATAATTGGTGTCTCCTAATTGGGAAGTGTGAACCAGGGTAATTTTTTTTTTCTCCTTGTTTACTTTATCTTAATGTGAAGATAAAAAAAAAAATAATAAAGTAGACCAGTACACCATGCATGAAAAAATTTGAAAAATTTACTTTATCTTATGTGACACGTTTTTACAAAAAAAAAGAAAGATAAAACATGTATATAATACGTTTTTACAAAAAAAAAGAAAGATAAAACATGTATATAATTTAGACTTTATATACCCAATATAACTCGTACTTCTATTTGTTTGTCAAAATAATAATTAAACAATCTCAAGAGATATAATTCTCATAGTACATTCACTTTTACACGCTACGAAAAATGTAAAGATCAATAAGATCATAGGAACTTAGGAAGGGTACGGTGCAAAAAGGCAAGAAAAAGTAAGTTAAAGAATCTGTGTACTAGAGATCAATATATCAAGTAGAACTACCATCTAGGATTTGAAGAGAGGACTAAGAACGCTGCATGTTGTGAAGGTGTAGAGTAGAAGAGCCAAATATATTACTACAGCAATACAACCTGCGATTAGAGCTCCGGTAGCATGTGTAGAGGATTCCAGTAAATCAGTTATTGATTTACGGAATCCTCCTTGATTCTAGGAGATATAGTTTCCATTTATACGGTTTCTATTTGTAGTTATCATCCCTTGTAATTAGCTTTCCTATCTTATCATCTTGTATTCAAACCATACTCTATTTTGCATATGTCTATATAAATGGAAATACTCCACCCAGAGAAGTGTGGTGGTTTTTACAAATATTATTATGTTATCAGAGACTTTTTTGGATTAACCTCCTCGATCCACTCATGGCCGATTCTACCTTCTCATTCAACACCATGATCCACATGGTTACTATTAAACTCTCCTCCACAAATTACCTTCTCTGGCGCAACCAACTTCTCCCTCTTCTCCAATGTCAGAATCTTTTTAGTCATGTCGATGGCTCTGTTGCAGCGCCTCCAACCACTATCACCTCTGATTCCTCTTCTTTTCAACCAAATCCTAAATATGTGGAATGGCAACTTCAAGATCAACGCCTTCTCAGTCTTCTCTTCTCTTCGTTGACTGAGGAAGCCATGGCCGAAGTTCTGGGTCTCACCACCGCTCGTGATGTATGGCTTGCCTTGGAAAATTCATTTAGCCATATTTCCAAGACTCGTGAGCTTCGGATCAAAGATGACTTGCAACTCATCAAACGTGGAACCCGCAGTGTCACTGAATATTCTCGTTCTTTTAAAGCCTTATGCGATCAACTCACTGCCATGGGTCGCCTAGTTGATGATACAGACAAAGTTCACTGGTATCTTCGAGGATTGGGCACTGACTTTGCTAATTTTTCTACCGCCCAGATGTCACTCACGCCATTACCAGCCTTCAGAGATTTGGTTCCCAAAGCTGAAAGTTTTGAGATCTTTCAGAAGTCACTCGGGTCCTCTTCACCTGCTTCCTCTGCTGCCTTTACTGTCACCAAAGGGCCCTTCTCTTCATCTCGGGGTGGCAGTAACTCCAAGTCCCGTTGTTCTTGTGGCGGCTACAATGGAGGCCATAACCATGGCCGTGGCAAACGAGGCTCTTATACTCCTCGGTGTCAAATCTGCAAGACTGAAGGACACACTGCTGATTGCTGTCGGATCCGTTATGAACGTGCTGAACCTACGGCACAACTTGCAGAAGCTTTCACCACGGCCTGTTCTGTCTCAAATGACTCAGAGTCGGATTGGTTCACCGACACTGGAGCTTCTGCTCACATGACTCCTAATCCATCTCAGTTGGACAAGGTTGCACCCTATCATGGTAAGGACTGTGTGATCGTAGGTAATGGTGCTTCTCTTCCTATTACTCATACTGGCACACTCTCTCCTTCTTCCAATTTTAAACTCTTAGATGTTCTTGTTGTTCCTCGTCTTACAAAAAAACTTGTTGTCTATCAGCAAACTAACTTCTGATTTCCCTCTCTCTGTCACCTTTTCTCATAACAATTTTGTTATACAGAATCGAGTCACAGGAACAGCGGTGGCAATCGGTAAATGAGAAGGAGGTCTCTGTGTGCTAGAACGTGGCAACTCTGCATTTGTTTCTGTTCTTCGGAATAAAAATTTACATGCTTCATTTGAATTATGGCATTCTCGCCTTGGTCATGTAAATCATTCTATTTTATCTCTTTTGAATAAAAAAGGACAATTATTTCTCACTTCTTTGTTGCCTACCCCATCTCTTTGCTTTACTTGTCAACTCGCTAAGAGTCATCGCTTGCCCTTTTCCCCGAATACTACCCGATCTAAAATTGTTTTAGGTCTCATTCATTGCGATATTTGGGGTCCCGCTCCTGTCAAATCTAATTTGGGATTTACCTATTATGTGTTATTTATTGACGATTACTCTCGATTTACTTGGCTTTATCCTATGAGATTGAAATCCGATTTTTTTGATATTTTCCTCCAATTTCAAAAATTGGTTGAAAATCAACACTCCACAAAAATCAAAATTTTTCAAAGCGATGGTGGCGCCGAATTTACAAGCAATCGCTTTCAATCTCATCTTCGACAAACTGGCATCCACCACCAAATGTCTTGCCCATACACCCCTTCCCAAAATGGTAGAGCTGAACGCAAACATCGTCATGTAACGGAAACTGGACTTGCTCTCCTCTTCCATTCTCACGTTCCTCCTCGGCATTGGGTTGACGCTTTCAGCACAGCGACCTTCATCATCAACCGGCTGCCTATGCCTATTCTTGGTGGTCTTTCACCTTTTGAAATTTTATCTGGTAAGTCTCCCAATTATGAGAATTTCCATCCCTTTGGCTGTCGAGTTTACCCATGCCTACGTGATTATGTCCCTCACAAGTTTTCTCCACGTAGCTTACCGTGTATCTTCTTTGGTTATAGTTCTTCCCATAAAGGCTTTCGTTGCTTTGACACTGCAACGTCTCGCATATATATTACACGGCATGCTAGATTTGATGAAAGTTTTTTCCCCTTTTTAAACACTTCCAGTGCCACTTCTCTTGCTAACATCGGTTTTTCCAATTTTTTTGAGCCCTGTTCTCTTGAACCATCTCCCAGCACCTCTTCTCCTACCACTACGCAGGTCCCTACCATGCCCCTTGTCATTTTTGTGCAGATGACTCTGCTGTTGAGCCCTTGCAGGTTTCTTCTTCTGCTACGGAGTCAACATCTCCTTCAGTTGCAGCCTCGCCCGCACCTGTGTCTGCTACGAACTTGGTCTCCTCTGCAGTTCCCATGGACCCGCTTCATACCACTACTTCCTCAGCTCCTTCCGGATCTCATCCCATGATTACTCGTGCAAAATCCGGAATTTTCAAGCCACGACATACTGCTCAGCTTAGCTTTGTGACATCTTCTCCATTGATTCATGCACTGCTTGCTACCTCTGAGCCTAAGGGATTTAAATCAGCTGCTAAAAACCTAGCGTGGCTTGCTGCCATGGATGATGAAATGCATGCGCTTCAAACAAATCATACTTGGGATCTTGTTCCTCGGCCCTCCAATACTAATATTGTTGGTTCCAAATGGGTTTTCCGGACAAAGTTTCTTTCGATGGATCCATTGAGCGCTTCAAAGCGCGCGTCTTGTTGCAAAGGGTTACACCCAACTTCCCGGTCTTGATTACACGGACACTTTCAGCCCAGTGGTCAAAGCCTCCACAGTTCGAGTTGTTCTCTCTCTCGCCGTGTCTCACAAGTGGCCCTTAAGTCAACTTGACGTCAAAAATGCCTTTCTCAATGGCATTCTTCATGAAACTGTCTATATGGAGCAGCCCCGGGCTATGTTGATTCTCGCCATCCTCTTCATGTTTGCAAATTAAAGAAGGCTCTCTACAGCTTGAAACAAGCGCCCCGTGCTTGGTTTCAACGGTTTAGTTCATTTCTACTAAAACTTGGTTTTTTTTGCAGCCGCGCGGATACTTCTTTGTTTGTGTTTAATCGGCATGATGATCTTATTTATCTTCTCCTTTATGTTGACGACATCATACTCACTGGAAATAACTCTGCTCTCATCGACCGATTTATTTCTCAATTGCACTCCGAGTTTGCTGTGAAGGACTTAGGTCCACTGGCTTATTTTCTTGGTCTTGAGGCATCTTCCATCCCAGACGGTATTTTCCTCAGTCAAGTTAAATATGATTCTGATATTTTGGCTCGTGCAAAACTGCTGGACAGCAAACCAGTTGCTACTCCCATGATTGTCTCTCAACGACTCTCCTCTGAAGGTGCTCCATTTGCGGATCCAACTCTCTATCGCTCATTAGTTGGTGCCTTGCAATATTTAACGATTACACGTCCTGATCTTGCCCATTCCGTAAGCTCTGTAAGTCAGTTCCTCCATGCGCCTACTGATGCTCATTTTCAGGCAGTCAAGCGAATCCTTCGCTACGTAAAAGGCACACTTCCGTTTGGTCTCAAGTTCAGTTCATCCTCTTTAATAGGTTTAGTTGCATACTCGGATGCAGATTAGGCTGGCTACCCAGACACTAGACACTCCACCTCTGGCTACTCGATTTTTCTTGGCAACAACCTTGTCTCTTGGAGTGCCAAGAAACAGCCCACGGTTTCTCGTTCAAGCTGTGAATCCGAGTACCGTGCTCTCGCTTTTACTGCTGCTGAAGTGTTATGGCTTACTCATCTCCTTCAAGATCTTCGGGTTACCTTGACTCACCGGCCTCTCCTTCTTTGTGACAACAAGAGTGCCATTTTTCTGAGTTCCAATCCAGTGTCCCACAAGCGTGCCAAGCACATCGATCTTGATTATCACTTTCTCCGTGAACTTGTGATTGCTGGCACACTTCGTCTTCAACACATTCCGGCTCACTTACAACTAGCCGATATCTTCACCAAGAGTGTCTCACGAGATCTTTATGCCTTCTTTCGATCCAAGCTTCGAGTTTGTGTTAATCCCACTCTTAGCTTGCGGGGGGCTGTAGAGGATTCTAGTAAATCAGTTATTGATTTACGGAATCCTCCTTGATTCTAGGAGATATAGTTTCCATTTATACGGTTTCTATTTGTAGTTATCATCCCTTGTAATTAGCTTTCCTATCTTATCACCTTGTATTCAAACCATACTCTGTTTTGCATAGGTCTATATAAATGGAAATACTCCACCCAGAGAAGTGTGGTGGTTTTTACAAATATTATTAGCATGGTCGCAGAACTTAGGAACTTGTCCACAAATAGGCAGCCAGCCGGCATGGCTGTTCCCTTTCTTGCCCACATGAGCTATTGCCAACGCCGTCGAGACACTCGAGGTCAGTAGCATCGTTATTACCTAAACATACAGAAAGCAATTTGTTTATATATATGATAAACCATGAAGAACATGTATTGGATAAGATTTATTTAAAAGAAATCATGAAATATTAAGCTTTTCATAATTTAATTACCACATCAAGGATCAAAACCAAGCGCCAAAGCGAAGAGCTCTTGGAAGAAACAAATAGAAGAACAATAAGGCTGTACCCACTTGCAATTGCTTCTGCTATCACAAAGTACTTATACCATCCATGCATGCATTTTGAGTTGAAATCAATGACAAGAAATTACTGGCAAGAACATTGATCATCGTACGTGAAAATCTGCAGATCACTACAGAAAAATGGAAAAAAAAAATTAAAAAGAAAAACTCACTTGAAAGCTGGCTCGTAGCTGTATTTTGCTTTGATAACAACATTTAAGACTTGGGTCGAGTCATGGCTTGTAGCCATGACTATGGTTGCGGCAAATGTTGCACCCAATGCTAGGAGCCTTAGCAAAGGGACGAAGATCCTCATTGTGATCTTGGTCATGGCTGAGATTAGCTTCAACGTCGTACGCGCGAGTCGAGTGAGGAGGAAAATTGAAAATGGCTTCTTTCGGGAACTGATCAATTAATACTCATGAGATTAGGTACCGAACTAGCTAGTGTGTTAGACAGGATACGTAGTGTCTAATTTATTTCTCTCTTGCAACTCTCGAACCAGAACGGTTTGGTAACCTATAAATGCCTAGTGGAACTTCTAAAGCAATACTTGTAACGCTGTAGACAAGTAAAAGTATATACAAATAGAACAAGACGTACGAAAAAAACATGTGAGTTTTAAGAGCTCATTATTAATTATTTAATTTGTCAGCTTTTGAGAATCAATTTGCTATTTCCAATCCTTTTGATGTCTCCTCTCGATGATTTGTTCAACTAACTTATCTGTACGGTACATATACATTCATATATATATATATATATATATATATATATATATACAGTAGCAGCTATCTAAACTCTTATAATTTATGACTAGGTTTGGAAAGGAGATCATCTTAAATACTTTCAAACACTTTTTATTATTATTTACTATTTTATTATTACTTTTTAACTACTTTTATTACTATTTATTACTTTTTCATTATTATTCAATATTTTATTATTATTTTTTACCTACTTTTTATTACTATTAATAAACACTTTCAAATACTCTTAATACTCTTAACATCCAAACGTAACCTTGCCTCCAAATTAATTATAGCCTTGCTCACAAAAACGTATATGTATGGTACCTTGTTCACCTGGTAGATGGTGAGTTGGGTGTTAATTAATGGTTTTTAACTTACAAAAGATGGATAAGTGGCAGTTGAAATTGTTTCAAATATTGCTATAATTAAGAGAGACCAAAGACAATCTATGTTTCAAAATATGTCTCCATTTATCTGGTCATCACACACAATGTTTAATTATGTGACTACCAAATGACCTACTCATCTTATGTGAACGCATGCATGTGTCACATAAACATCAATGGAAGGGGCCTAATCCTTTTCGGGACCGGAGCAGCTAGGTTATATCATTGTGGGTTTAGGCTATAGCATAGCTTGATAATCTAGTTTATTCAAGGCCTTACACAATCCAAGCATATTTTGTTTAGAGCTGAAGGACGTACGGCACGAGAATTCTGGGATGAAAGAGTTGTCAGCTCATTTAAATATAAGCTAAGCTCCAATATCCTGAATGTTTGAATTTCAAATAATGAGTGAGATAATTATCGCGTATTAACACAGAGTCGTGAGCTTTATTTATATAATCAATGTATGATTATGAACTCATCTAAATGAATTGCTAGAAAAACTCCATTACCTTTATTGACTTAGGCATCAGAGACATTCACTCGAATCCCAAACCTCTTTCCTCTTTGTTTGCAGGTGATCATGTATGAGAAGTTGTGAAACACGTCTTTAACAGTTGGCTCCATTTGTGATATTTCTTTGTCTTACAAACAATGTGCCTTTCACATGTCATCACTATTCGATTTTAAGCAACCAGAGACCAGGAAGTGACGTCGCAAGATATGGAAGGAAGGCTCGCATAGATTCAAGTAGTAAAGAAACTTACTACAGAGATAGAGCCGCCGCAAAAAGAGAACAAGGCCCTTAGAGCAAAGAACAAGCCATCAAAACAGGACATAGTGCCAACCAGACCAATGGGGGTGAGGAAGGTGCATAGCACTCAGGCAGGCAGGCCTCCTCAAAAAAATGAGGAAATGAAAAATATGCATCATAACTTGTACAACCTAATGAATAACTATGAGGAGATGACCAAAAAAATAGGAACGTCGTCCTAGGTTGATCAATTGTTGACTAGTACCAATCTGTCAAACAATGCAAAATCATGGCAGTATCGTTGCCATCGAAGTTCAAAATCCCATCGATAGAATGTACAACAGATCTAAAGACTTAATGGAGCATTGGAAACTCTCAAAACTCACATGACACTTCATGTGTTCCTCGGAGAGATTGCATGTAAGGATTTCTCCTTGACTTTGAAGGGAATGACCCGATTTTGGTTCAAGGCATTGCAGTCGGGGTCTATAGACAGCTCGTGGAACTGGGCATGAATTTGAACTTAGTTTATGGCTAGTCGAAGGTGAATGAGGCCAACAACATACCTATTGATCGTAAAATAAAGTTCAAAAGAAAGTTCAAAAGCGTATCTGGTACGGTTCAATAAGGAGATCAGTGTGACAAATGATGACCAAGATTAAAAAAAAAAAAAAACCATGTTGGCCACTCTGCTCGAGGACATTTGGCCGATGAGTCATTTTATGGCCGAGTTGGTTAGGAAGACCCCCTCCACTTTATGAAAATTTATATGCATGACAAACGATTTTGTCAACGCTAAAAATATGTTACTTGCCTTAACTGCTAGATCAAAGTGAAATGGGGAGCATGTGTCAAATGGGGGTTCAAAAAGAGATAAAAAAGGATGACAGAAGGTGATGCCAACATGAAGGAAGGTGAGACACTCATATAGAGTGATATAACGACAATCATGTACAGATTCTAGTGTGCATAATCAAGATAAAGCAAAAATACTGACCAGGTGTGGTGAGGATCATGGATGGCGATAGACCTAGAAGTATTGCAAGTACTACAATGCAAACGGGCATAAATTGAAAATTGCCACACAATAAAACAAAATATTAAATAAATGAGGCACAAGGGAGAGCTAGAGTGTATTGTTGCTCGAAACGCTACTCCACATGGCATTTGAGTGACAAGAAGCAAAAGTGCAAACCCCAACGAAATGAAAGCCCAAGAAAGAGAGGATCACCAGAAAGAGGAATGAGTTCGTAAGAACCACGAGATCGACATTCTAAACAAGACATAGATCAAAGACATTCACCACTAAGAGAGATACTAATGATATCTCTTTTGACGATAATGATTGTCGAAGGGTAGTTTACTTGCACAATGACGTAGCACAACGATGTAGTGGTAGTGACAAAATTGGTAGCAAGTTATATCACGCGAAGGATATTGATTGATAATGAGAGTTCAACTGACATCCTTCACATGAACGAGAATCAGTGTAGACCAATTTTGCCTAACGTTGACCATGTTGAAAGGATTCACTGGGGAAGCAATGCAGCCCATGGGGTCTATCACATTACTAGTGTCAGTAGAGACAAACCCCCACCTCACCACTACTATGACAGAATTCCTAGTGGTGAGGACACGATCATCGTATAATGCTATCGTCTGTCGATCTATGTTGAATGCTTTATATGAAATCATGTCTACCTATCATCTGAAAATAAAATTCTCAATGAAGACTGGAATTGGTGAAGTGCACACTGAGTAGGTACTTGCCGAACACAAATCCTCCTCGTGCACAAAGATAACTTTGCATGGAGTCATAAGGACATGTTAGGAATTGACGATGATGTTATAGAGCACAAGTTGAGCGTCAACATAGATGCTCAACCAATCAAACAAAAGAATATAAATTTTAGTTTCAAGAAGAACGAGGCGATTGCAAAGAAGGTAGATCAGATGTTAGCTAACAATCGGGTTCATCAAAGAAATTTAATACCTTGAGTGGTTGTCAAATGTAGTTTTGGTAAAAAAAAGTCCAATAGGAAGTGGCGGATGTGCGTTGACTTTACAAACCTTAACGAAGTTTGCGCAAATGATAAGTTTCCTCTTTTGCAAATAGACTTGATAGTTGACGCCACAATGGGCCATAAAAGTATTGAGTTTCATGGATGCCTATTTAGGATATAATCAAATCATGATGAGTAAGTACAATTAAGAAAAGACAGATTTCATAATTGATTGGGGATTGTATTGCTATAAAGTAACGCTTTTTGGCTTGAAAAATATAGGAGTAATGTACCAGAGACTGGTAAATTAGATGTTCAAACATTAGATCGGCGTGTTAAGTCAGTACAAGATGAAGCTTAATCAAATAAAGTGTGCATTAAGAGTGCAATCAGGCAAATTTATGGGGTTCATAGTGTTAAAGAGAGGAATCGAAACAAAGTTTGAGAAATTATGGGCGATCATTGAGATGAAGTTGCCCACGAATTCGAATGAGGTTCGTGAGTTGGTAGGGAGGATAACGACTTTCAATAGATTCGTGTCCCACTCGATAGATAAGTGCCTCCCTTTCCCTCGATCATGTTTACTAATTTTTTATTATTTATTATTATTATAATTATAAGGGTGAAAGAAAATAGTTGGATCTGAAAATATGATCGTACCGAATGGTGCAGTCTAGATTGAACTAGATTGATAAAACTAGTGGTTAGTCTCGATCCACCAATTTTCAAAATTTCAAATTTTAGTTCAATCTTATGTGTGGTTTTTTAGGCCAGACTAGACCAATCGAAATATATATTTAAATTATTTTTATATCGTATTTTATATCTAGTTGTATAACTCAACTGTATACGTTTTCTTTAACCTATAATCTTTGACCATAATATATTATATGAGATCATGAATACATGGTAAATCATGACATTATATATTTATATGCAGAAGTACATACCCTAGATTCCACACTTAAATAAATAAATAAATAGGTATATTTTTTTGAGATACCTACATTACATTGATGAAATATCCAATATTAATATACAATTATTCATTAACTATATATGAAATATTAAAAATTTAATATAGGTCATTATGTTTTAACTATCGTAATTCATACACGTACTATTTTTTTTTAGGCAAATTTAGTATTCTATTAGATAAACTAAAGGATTATAGGATACAATTTTGAGTGAGAGTCCTCTATAATTTTTCTAAAAGTCAATACACAATACAATACAAAAAAAAAATATAAAAGAGGTTATTGGAACTAAACGAATGGCTCCTACCCATTCCCAAACAAGGGATGACTGTTTGGAGACAGTTTTAAGATAGTCCCGTGAACAAACTATAAAACTGTAACTAGAAGCCGCAGCAAATGAATGTGTGCTGCACCATATTGGTCTAGGTTGGCTATAACGAACTTTCTAGCCCATTTTCATTTGATCTTCGATTTTGGAAAGCAGAAACATATAATAGCAACCCAAAATAGAGTTGAATTGCTTGTGAAGAGCCATCACTGGCTGAAGTGGTGCAATAGGAGAGGCCAAGTGGGTTAGATTCGGATGATCTGAGGCCTCCGATTACTATTAAAGAAGTCACTTAATTTTAATTTTATTATTTTATATAATTTTTATCATTTAATTAATTTGTTAAGATAAAAAATAGAAAAAAAAAATTGTTGGTATAAATAGTTTATATTAAAAAGTGTAAGTTTATAGTTGTTTTTTTTTTTGTTTACAAATGGACAAAAAATACATATTACGAGTGGTTTTAGACCTTTTTATATTCAACCCATTTTTTATTGGTTCAAATCGAATTATAATGATTAGACCGATCAAATCGATGGCTATTATAATCTACATGAATAATTGGTCCTAATAAAAGATGATTCAAAATTTTTGATCAAATGAAAAGTCGCACCGATTACTAATAACTTCTTAAAAGTGTCTCCTTCAATGGCTTGTTATCAGAGATGAATAGCAGTATGCCATGTAAGAGTAAGTAGAATAAGAGTGTGCGCTCTCCCGCAAGGGATCTGAACTCTCATTCTACTAAAACTCGACATTTTCCTATTCTCTTGAACTCTCTCCCCCCTCTCGTACGCATTGCTCTCTCTCATTCCTCAAAGAAAAATGTTCTTTCTCGAGCTCTCAAAAATAAATTTTGTAGGTGGATGTGAAAATAAGGATGAGAATCATTTTACAAGCATTCGAGAGGGATTGCGGGTGCAGAGTGCCCTTTACAACTTTTTGCTATCCAAAATGAGATCTGTCTTGCTTTAAAGAAAATTTATATTCAGAAATTAAAAAAAAAATGCCTCAATGAAGAAAAAGCTTGTTAAAGGCAAAAGATCAAACAAAATGAGTGAAAAAATCAAAGTTATGTTTCCTAAATAAGTAAAAGCCAGGAAAAAATCATGTGTAACAAAAATTAATTCTAGGAATCTAGATTCATTTGGATGTTACTCCCCCATGGATTTTTCTCCCTATCAAGAAATTATAGTAGTTGATCCATTTTTAAGAGACAAAAATTATTGGTTGCAGCCCTTGTGTGCTGCAGTCCAACTGCACACAAAGGCTGCAATATCTATTTAAAAAAAAATAAAAAATTTGTGTGAGAATGTGCTGCTAGCTGCAACACACAGAGACTACAACCTAACATTTTCCTTTAAAAGAAGCTAATTTTACTTTACATGAGTTCTCTTACCTAGATATTGATTTGGCACCCTTTATCCTACATTCAAGAGCTCTTGATGACGTGAAAGATGAAGATTTGGGTGCTGTAAAAAGATTAGATGTTAATGGTACAAGCAAGAAGAAATCTAGAGAGAGCTCGAAAGAGAACAATTTTTTTTGAGGAAGGAGAGATAGGAGATCGAAAAGGAGAAATACAGTTCGAGAGAGAAATTTTTTCTTTGAGGAGGAGAGAGAGTAGTTTGGGAAGAAAGAGAGTAGTTTGGAAAGAGGGAGAGTGTTCGAGAAAAACAAGGAGATGTCGAATTTCAGTAGAATGAGAGTTCGAATTCCTTGAG
Source organism: Platycarya longipes (assembly GCA_036559045.1). Classification (NCBI taxonomy): domain Eukaryota; kingdom Viridiplantae; phylum Streptophyta; class Magnoliopsida; order Fagales; family Juglandaceae; genus Platycarya; species Platycarya longipes. The sequence continues at coordinate 8,099,563 of CM071797.1, read as the reverse complement.
AGAAAGCATACACGATTTCTTCAAATATCCCTTACATGGCAGCTCATAATCGGTGTTCAATAATCATTTCTTATAAGATATACCGGCTTAAAGCATTTCTTTATTAATAATTGGTCTGGATAAAAGATGATTCAAAATTTTTGCTCAAATAAAAAACAGATTACATTCTTAATTATTTTACTTTTAGCTGACATTTTCAGGTGAATATCTTGTGATACTTGTCCAAAGATCAAATCAACCTCGCAGTCGCATGCCACGCCAGCATAACTGCCTTTAGCCAAAGCGATGGAAAGTACTTTCCACGAACACCGCCAAAGCCACGGTGTCGGTCCCTATAAAATATGAAGCCAAACACGACCCCGGCTTTCCTTCAGCTATTGCTATAGTCGGAAGTCAACTTACCCTCCGACGCTCTGCTAGGGTTTCACTTCCATTCCCACCACCACCATCACATCATCAAGCAACAACAATACTTAGGGTTTTGAATTCGAAACGCAAGAGACATGGAGGAGGACCAGGAGTACGACCAGCCTTTGAGCTACGAGGAAGACGAAGAGGAGGAGATCACCCAGGAGGACGCCTGGGCCGTCATCTCCGCATACTTCGAGGAGAAGGGTCTGGTCCGCCAGCAGCTAGACTCCTTCGACGAGTTCATTCAGAACACAATGCAGGAGATCGTGGACGAGTCCGCCGAAATCGAGATTCGCCCAGAGTCGCAGCACAACCCCGGCCATCAGTTGGACTTCGCCGAGGTCCGATTTCTCGATGCAATTCGTGTTTCTCAACGCCATAGCTTTTATCTCTGGAAACAAACGGAGTTTTAAGCGTCTTAGGTTTCCGCGTGAGATTCAATTTTTAATTTCCACGGAGAAAGGGGGCGTTTAGGGTTTCTGGTCAGTAATCGCAGAGCTGAAATTTCATCCTGGTGAAAATTTCAATTTTAGCCGTTTCGGCTGTTCCAAATATGAAATATGAAGCTCCATTTACACTAACTTTCAGACATAGCAAGAGGGGAAAAATAAATAATAAATTGCCTTGGAACTTGAAATGCTGAATTGATGGTTTAAATCTGTTATAGTGCCCTGGGCTTGGATTGGTTTGCTTTAGTCGTTTCCTGGTGCAATTAAATTTAACGAATGGTGGAATTTGAAATACAAAGACTGTAATTATGTTCACATCATGTTTTTACAAATGAAGTCTCTAATCTTGAGACCAAGGGACTTGTCATTTTTTTGTGAAACTGTTGTTTTCTTATATTTTAGTTAGTTTCAGAAACCTTTCAATCATTTATAGCAGGAAATCTTTTACTGCATAGAATGAAGAAAACTTTAGAGATGAACATAAGCATGATTAATTCGAGAACCAGACATAGTCTTAAAATTCCAACCAAAGGCATATTTTATATTGACAAATATGTTGTATTGGTTAGGCATTGGAGGTTATTAGTCACGCAGCAATAAAATTAATGAGTTACTGGAATAGATTTAACGGTTCTCCACTGGTTTTTCACTGATCTTATTCCAAGGAATGGATCAATGAAAAAAGGCATAGGTTGGTTGACTGTAGGGTTTTTGTCCTGTTTGTCCGACCAATGAAATTTGAGAGTCTGATTTATTTCTTTTACTTTCCTTTATTTCCAACCAATAAAATGATGTTTGAGTAGTACCAAATAATTTTCATGGTTCTTTACTGGGTTCTAATACCATTCCCCTTCTATCTTGCAGACCATCTATAAGATCAGCTTTGGTCAGATATACTTGAGTAAGCCCATGATGACAGAGTCTGATGGAGAAACAGCAACCTTGTTTCCAAAGGCTGCAAGGTTGAGAAATCTAACATACTCCGCCCCCTTGTACGTGGATGTCAAAAAAAGAGTTATAAAGAAAGGGCATGATGGTGAAGAAGTGACTGAGACTCATGATTTCACCAAAGTTTTCATAGGGAAGGTTCGTAGTTTGAGATTTTTATTTCTGAAAGTTGAAATTGACTCTGCAAATTTACTGCTCTGAGTTGTTTATTATTGTATATTACTAGGTTTCCTACTCATCAAATAAAATATTTTAATAGGTTCCTATAATGCTCCGGTCGAGTTATTGCACGGTGTATGAGAATTCAGAGAAGGATTTAACAGAGCTTGGGGAGTGTCCATATGATCAAGGTGGATACTTTATAATAAATGGGAGTGAAAAGGTTCTGATCGCCCAAGAGAAGATGAGCACCAATCACGTCTATGTTTTCAAGAAGAGACAGCCTAACAAGTATGCCTATGTGGCAGAAGTGCGGTCTATGGCAGAATCTCAGAACAGACCTCCCAGTACCATGTTTGTGCGGATGCTTTCTCGGGCTAGTGCTAAAGGGGTAATGGGATTTCTGTAGTGTTTGGGCTTTTTTTCTCAAAATTTTGACTGTCTAGTTACTAGCTATTGGGGTAATTTATGGTACTCACATATTTTTGTCTAATCCACTCAATGCTACCGCAGGGCTCTTCAGGGCAGTACATTCGTGCCACTCTTCCTTATATTCGAACGGAGATTCCAATAATTATTGTATTTCGAGCACTGGGGTTTGTTGCTGACAAAGACATACTTGAGCATATATGTTATGATTTCTCAGATACTCAAATGATGGAGTTACTTCGTCCCTCCCTGGAAGAAGCCTTTGTGATTCAAAATCAACAGGTGCTCTATTGCTATCAGTTCCCCCTCTCTCTCTCCCCCCCCCCCCCCCCCCCCCCTTTTTCTAAGTTATTTATTTGAGGTCTTGTTATATCGTAACCAACTTTTTAAGCAGTGTGAGACATTGGTACACATGGTTTATTCTGCAAATTAGTGTGAGGGAGAAAAAAGGTCCTTGCTTTGTGGTGACAGAGGTCTGCCTCAGCTTCTTGTAGCTGTGCAATTATCAAACAGTTCATTCTTATTTTTAATTTAATCTGCTTCAGTGAATTTAATCTGCTTCAGTGCTAGATTAAATTATATTTTTAATCTAGCACTGAAGTGCTGTTTTGAGTAATTTTTGAGAAGTCTCATTTCCTGATAGTTTTGATCTAATGGTTGTTCCATGGTTATTATTTCCTTCTGCCCCCTTTTTGGGGGTGGGGGTGGGGGTGGGTTTGAGTTTTTTAGTGTCTGCATGTTACTCAATTTCCTACAATGTATATGTTCTGTTATGTTTTAGTTCTTCAAGTCTGCTTCTGGACTTTATTTAACTTTCCATGCTTCTCCCTCTTTTGCCGCAGGTTGCACTAGACTACATTGGAAAACGAGGAGCAACTGTTGGTGTAACTAAGGAAAAGAGGATCAAGTATGTGGTGCTTTGGTCATTTTAATTGGGCATTGGGATGTTTTGTGTAAAGTTTTGATTGATACTTTCTATGCGTCCTCCTTACAGGTATGCCAAAGAAATTCTTCAAAAGGAAATGCTTCCTCATGTAGGTGTTGGAGAATTTTGCGAGACAAAGAAGGCTTACTATTTCGGGTAAATTTTGGTCTCTATTAAATATGCATTTGCATCATGGTGGTGATATGTATGTTAAAACTTGTTACTTCTTCTGCCAGATATATTATTCACCGGCTTCTGCTCTGTGCACTAGGCCGGAGGGCTGAAGATGATAGGGATCATTATGGAAACAAGAGGCTGGACCTTGCTGGTCCCTTACTTGGAGGCCTGTTTAGAATGGTTAGTTCCGTGTGAGAATTTTGAGGTTACTTTAAATTTGGTGTGCGATAATTATTTGGATATTGATTGCTGTTCATACCATTGTTTTTAATATTTTGATACTTTGTTTATTTGATTGCAGCTATTCAGAAAATTAACTAGGGATGTGAGAGGTTATGTGCAGAAGGTGCCTTGTATAAACCCTGACATTATTTATTTTAGTTTCTACTTTTTCTGGGTTTGTACCTATGTATTTTGTGCATGGAACAGTGTGTAGATAATGGAAAGGATGTTAACCTCCAATTTGCCATCAAAGCAAAAACAATTACCAGTGGTCTCAAATACTCTCTTGCCACTGGCAATTGGGGGCAAGCAAATGCAGCTGGTACAAGAGCTGGAGTTTCACAGGTTTAAGCCTTGGTTATTATCTTACTCGTTGCGCATTTTTGCTTTCCTCTTAATTTATATTACTTTCATATTCAGTTTAAAGATTTACGGTTTGTATAGGAGCTGACTCTATGGCTTTCAATTTTTTATTTTTTATTTCCTTTTGCAGGTGTTGAATCGCTTAACTTATGCCTCCACCTTGTCACATCTGAGAAGACTAAATTCTCCCATTGGACGTGAAGGTAAAATTATTTATTTCTGTTTCATGAGTAGGTTTAGTTGTGTCTTCTGAATTTGTGAGCATGCATAGAGTTGTGTCATCATTTGTTATTTTTTTCTGTATTTTCACTTCAATTGAGGTATACCTCACCAGGAAAATTGGCGAAACCACGCCAGTTGCACAATTCACAGTGGGGAATGATGTGTCCAGCTGAAACACCGGAAGGACAAGTGAGCTTTCTTTTTCTTTTTTCTGTTTGTGGACTTCTGTTTGTGTAAAATACACTAGAAACAAGTCTACATTGCTTCCTTGGGCACTTGTGAGTTTATTTTGCTGTAACATCAGGCATGTGGGCTGGTAAAGAATCTGGCATTGATGGTGTACATAACTGTTGGATCGGCAGCATATCCAATTTTGGAATTTTTGGAAGAGTGGGGTACTGAGAATTTTGAGGTTCGTGCTTTTGATCCTATGTGAGCAGTCAATTTTCTGTTTGTTCGTTATTTTCGTAGTTTGAAGTTTTATTTTCATTTCAGGAAATTTCTCCTGCGGTTATTCCACAAGCTACAAAAATTTTTGTTAATGGTTGCTGGGTCGGTATTCACCGAGATCCCGATATGTTGGTGAAAACATTGAGACGGCTGAGGCGAAGGGTCAGTAGATGTTTGTGTAATTTCTTATGTATATACATACAATCATGACTAGGTTGTTGCCCTTGTATATGTCCCTGGTGCTTGGGCTGTGCCTATTTCTTTCAATAGAACCTGTTTACTGATAAAAAGAAAATTCTTATGTATATACTTGTGATTGACTGGAAGTGCTTGGTACTTGGCCCCTTTTTCACCTATAAATAAGTTTTTCTTTCTTATTACTTATCTATTCATGTTGATTTGCGTTTATTTCTTTTTGGGGCCCTAATGTTACAAGTGAATCATGTGTGCTTCTCATATGCAGCTTTTTGTAATAATTGCAAATCACTTCTGCTAACATCTCAAGGGAAGGTCCTCTCCCCCTCACCAACCCCCCCCCCCCCCCCCACAACAAAAAAAAAAAAAAAAATCAGATCCTTGGGTCACATTTATGTTTGCTTGAAGAATGTCCTGATACTAATGTTAAATAGATCCATACAACAAGGTCTTTGGATTGATCAATACTTTTTTGTCTTTTTTTTTTAGATTCTCAGGTTTAATCCATTGGTTACGGACGTCTATGCTCTGAACGTTATTACATGTATTGAATGCTGACTAGTCTTTACATCTTTAGGTTGATGTTAATACCGAGGTTGGGGTGGTTAGAGATATCCGATTGAAAGAACTGCGGATATATACCGACTATGGCCGTTGCAGTCGTCCGCTATTCATTGTGGAGAAGCAAAGGCTTCTCATAAAGAAGAAGGATATCCATGCATTGCAGCAGAGGGTGAGCTGTTGATTTTTTTAATACCTTTCTTTCAACTAATTTATTTGGCAATAACATCAATGTAATAACTCCAATTGACAGGAAACCCCCGAGGATGGTGGTTGGGTCGATCTTGTTTCAAAGGGATTTATTGAATATATTGACACGGAAGAAGAAGAGACCACAATGATTTCCATGACCATAAATGTGAGCCGTACAATTATGTTACAACACTATGTTCTCGGTTTTTATTTTTATTTTTTTTAAGTCAATCATCTCATAAGGAGCTATGAAGACTATCTAACTGCAAAAAACTGGTGACAGGATCTTGTTCAAGCTAGGCTCAATCCAGAGGAGGCTTATACTGAAACTTATACCCACTGTGAAATCCACCCATCATTGATTTTGGGTGTTTGTGCTTCAATTATTCCATTTCCCGACCATAATCAGGTGCATTTGTTGTGCATGTGTGGGCATCATCTGATTAATAAATACCCATGTTTTCATTCCATCTTACTAATTTGTTACTGGTGTATAGTCTCCTCGTAATACTTATCAATCAGCTATGGGTAAGCAAGCCATGGGTATTTATGTCACCAACTACCAATTTCGAATGGTATACTTCCGTTCCCATCTTTATGATTATTACTTTTGTTGCATAGTATGCATCAGATCACCTTAGGTTCTTATTTCTCTTTGCTTCACACAGGATACGTTGGCTTATGTTCTATATTATCCTCAAAAGCCACTAGTAACAACACGTGCCATGGAACATCTCCACTTTAGGCAGCTTCCTGCCGGCATTGTAAGCATCTAATTCGTTATAGCTTGTTTCTTTTTCATTTTGGTTAAAAGTTTCTTATGATGATTTCTGCCCATTATTCTGCTTTAGAATGCGATTGTTGCCATCGCCTGCTATTCTGGTTATAACCAGGAAGATTCTGTCATAATGAACCAGTCCTCCATAGACCGTGGATTCTTTCGGTCACTATTTTTCCGATCATACCGGTAAGCATACTAACACCTCTTTGAATAAGTAGTCCTTTTAATTTCTGTACTTCATTATCTTCCTTTAGGAGGTAATTTTTATTTCTCTTTGTTTCATAGGGATGAGGAGAAGAAGATGGGAACTCTTGTCAAAGAGGATTTTGGACGGCCAGACAGGGCCAATACCATGGTGACAACTTGGTTTTGGATAACACTCATGAGTCATTTCTGCTTGAGTTAACTTTTGGCATTTAACTCAGATATCTTTTTGCAGGGTATGAGGCATGGCTCTTATGATAAGTTGGATGATGATGGTCTTGCACCTCCTGTAAGTATATGTCAACTTGTGTTCTTAGCATGTTGTGCCACAATAGTCCTAAAATTTCCATTTCCTCCCAGAAACTAACTTTTTTTTTTTCTTAAATTAGGGTACACGAGTTTCAGGTGAGGATGTGATCATTGGAAAGACCACTCCCATTGCTCAGGAGGAGGCTCAGGGACTAGCTGCACGATATTCACGGCGTGATCATAGCATCAGTCTTCGTCACAGTGAAACTGGAATTGTAGATCAAGTAAATAGTTGTCTTGTCTTTTGGAATTGATCATCTGTTATATGTCTTTTGAGTTGATGGATCAGGAGCTTTAATTGAATTATTAAATTAGTATATCTAACAGGGTACCTTTTAATTTAAACATGAATTTACTCATCATTTGGTAGGTTCTACTGACAACAAATGCTGATGGGCTGAGGTTTGTGAAAGTAAGGGTGAGATCCGTTCGAATTCCTCAAATTGGGGATAAATTTAGCAGTCGGCATGGGCAAAAGGGAACAGTAGGCATGACATATACTCAAGAAGACATGCCGTGGACCATGGAAGGGATCACCCCTGATATCATTGTTAATCCACATGCTATTCCTTCACGTATGACAATTGGCCAGCTGATTGAGTGTATCATGGGAAAGGTTGCAGCTCACATGGGGAAGGAAGGAGATGCTACTCCTTTCACAGATGTTACTGTAAGTTGCATTCTCTTTCAGAACTGTAGATTCCAAAAGATGTGTCATAGAAGCATATGCGACTTCCACAATTTTTTTCATCAATCGTTACCCCTTCTTAAGCTTTATAAGTGATATTGTGTTATTTAAGTTTAATATATTTTTTTCCAAAAGTAATTGGGCGATAAAGTACTTCCTTTGGCATTACAGTGTTACGCGTTATTCAAGATTTCAAAATTTCCCCGTCTCCTGTTCTTGATTTCACTATAGGTGGACAATATCAGCAAAGCTCTTCACAAATGTGGCTATCAAATGCGTGGCTTTGAGACAATGTACAACGGTCACACAGGTCGACGTCTCAGTGCTTTGATATTCCTTGGCCCCACTTACTACCAAAGATTGAAACACATGGTTGATGACAAGATCCATTCACGTGGGCGTGGCCCTGTTCAGATCTTGACGAGGCAGCCAGCTGAGGGACGGTCCCGTGATGGTGGTCTTCGATTTGGTGAAATGGAACGAGATTGCATGATTGCCCATGGTGCTGCTCACTTTCTCAAAGAGAGGTTGTTTGATCAGAGTGATGCGTACCGAATCCATGTTTGTGAACATTGTGGGTTAATAGCCATTGCAAACTTGAAGAAGAATTCTTTTGAGTGCAGAGGTTGCAAGAACAAAACAGACATTGTTCAGGTATTATTTTTATGATTACTATTTTTCCCCAACACACACAAGACCATCATCTCTGATCTTATTTTGTTGTGAGATTTATTTTTATATTTACCTTTTTGTCTGGGGTTTTAATGCTTTGAATATCCAGGTTCACATTCCTTATGCCTGTAAGCTGCTCTTCCAAGAACTTATGGCTATGGCTATAGCACCAAGAATGCTCACAAAGGAAGTCAAACCTTCCAAAGACCAAAAGAAGAAAGGAGCCTGAGAGATAGATAAACCCCCCCAAATCACACAAAAACAAATTATCTTTGAGCAGTTTTGTAGCTAATTTATGGTATATTTCTTGGCATGGAGAAAAAGGATGTTGTTATGGGGGCTTATAGAGAGTATCGGTGAATGGAAACAAATGACGAAAGGTTTCATTAAATCAGAGTTCTCAGTTCTACATTTGTCTTGGATGGAAGAGCCTCTACGCGCTGCCTGCCTTTTCTCCTGTAATTTCCCGTCCTGACAAAAGGCATATAGTTTGGACAGAGGAGCATCAGTTCATGGATCGACCACCCTACTAAGCATAACTTATATGAGAATAAATGGAGTAATTGATGATGCGTTTGCATCGGTTCCTGGGTTGTGGTTCGGGTCAGCTGCATTACAACGTTGTTGGGAAGTTTTTCGTTTTTCTTTCCCGCCCTTTGCCTTCATTATGTGGGAGAGAAAGAGAGAGGAAGTGAGGAGTTTGTAATCAATCTATGGTAATATAACATGGAACTACCTGGTGGTAATGCCGTTTATAAACTACTGATTTTTGCTATATTACGATCAGAGTTGTGCAAATTTATAGTACCTTTAAATATCCTTGTTTTGTTTATTTTTCTACTTTCTAGTTTGGAATTTGATGAAGCCCGTAGTTTATTGCGATGGTTTGCCCCACCTATTGCGGCTTGCATCCTTCAAGATGGCGCTACTATTAACAAGAATATATCCTTTACAAATGTATATCTTTTTCAAGTCGTCCCAAATTAAATAACTTCATATAATGGTTGCAAAGCACTTCATTTATTTATTTGTTATAATTCGTTCTTCTGGGTTAACCTTGGACTAGAAAGATAATGCTGTATGTTGAGCTACAAGCGTGTCATTACAAAAGTCTGAATTTCGAGATTTTATAGATTGGAATTCATACGAGTGCTTTCAGGTATTATAATTCGGGGTGATGCTAGGGGACGAATGGGTTAACAAACGTAGAAGAACAGCCCTCTAATGAGAGAATGAAATCTATTTTAGCCTGAATCACACTAGAAAGCAAGTCGATTTCTCCATTCTCTTTGATTTCTTTCTCTTAGAGACATACTTGGGCATTTTCTAATGGCAGCAGATCGATGCCAAACCCTAAACCAGTAGCACAGTTGCCTCCTTTCTGTGACCTCCCTTCTGTCACCCATTCTCTTTGCACAAACCCCAAATCAGTTCTTCCTTTCCCTTCGCACAAATCCTAAATCAGTTCGACTCTTCCCTTCCCTTCGCACAAACCCTAGACTAGTTTTTCGGTATGGTTTATGGTGCAGTTTTCCAGGGGTAACGGCAGGGGGGTCTGTTTTGCAGGTCCTCTCTTCGACCCCAGTGTGGACAAGCTCAAGACTTATTTTTTATAATCGGCTGACGTGTCACTTATTCATTGGGGGCTGTTTTCTTACCTATAGCAGTCCATCCAATCTCCAGATTTTCTCTATAATTCGACATCATTGAAGGTCCAAATGGTTAGTAGCTGAGACTAGAGCTGATGTTGTATTTGATAAGTGATTGTTACGTTGTATAATCAGTTGAGGGAAGATTACGAACTTGTTTGGAGTTACGTTTTGAAGTTTTAAAAATAATTTTAAGTAGTTAATATTTTTTTATTAAAAAAATGACATGTTTGATAACTTTATAAAAATTTATTAGTCGATTGAAAAAGTTAAAAATCAAATTTTTTAAAAAGTTTTAAATTGAAATTTTCTTTAAAAAGTTCATGCGAATAACTGTATATTTCGAAAAAATTACTATAATTAATTTTAAGAGTATTTTAGACACATGTTTACTAAGCAGTAAATAACTTTTAAAGTATAAAACTTATTATTGATGTTATAAATTATAAGTCCTAAAGTTATAATTATATTTCTCATACTTCAACCAAAATCTTCCGCCTTCCATCCGCTTGTGCATTTTGGGGGATAGATTTGGTAACGTTTGGATACAGATCAGGTAATCTGTGAATAATAGTAAAAAAATAAATATATAATATTAAATAATAATAATAAAATAATAAATAATAAAATATTTTAAAAATATTTAAGAATACTCGTTAGCCATTAGGGAGCTACGAAAGTTTTTTTTTTTTTACGAGAGAACGGCGTCGTTCAAAGCAACTGAAGGTGAGTCTCTGGGTTAACTGCAAGTACTGGACGAGAACGACGTCACTCAGCAGGTCTAGGGAGAGACTAGAGAGGGAGAGAGAGAGTGAGGATGGAGAGCAAAGCAGTGGAGGCAGAAGAAGATGAGGGGCCACCACCAGGTTGGCAGTCCATCCCTCTCCCTTCTTCCCAGTCACCGCCACAACCACCACTTTCCGGTTACTCTCTCTCTCTCTCTCTCAAGATTTTGTTCAGTGACTATCACTGTTATTACTTCTTTGTGATTTATGTATATAGTATATATACAAAGGCGCGTCATTAGTAGCTATCAATGAGTTTTATATGCTCTTGAATTCGCCCACTCGTCGCTTTATCCTGGTTTGTCAATTGCCTTCATATACTGTTATTCTAGTAAATCAACTGGGTCATCACCCAAACTTGGTGCATCTGTAGCACTTAGCACTGGATAATATGAAGACTTGGATGTACAAAAAGATTTGTATGGATGAATATCTATATGGGTTCTACAAGGAGCTCCCATTTCCAAAAATAAAATGCAAGAAAAAGAAAAAAAAATTCATCTTGTAATTACCCACGAACTTTAATGTCTCTGGCTTTAAGGGCATTTGAATGTGCTGTGCCTGTTAGTCCTCTCGCTCGAGCTTTCTGGCACGGAATCACGGATTCCTATTGTTATTCCTATCCCAAGGTTAAGCCCGTGGTCCGTGGATGTTTGTAAGGGGAACGATCATTTCTAATATGTAACCAATAGCTATGAGTTTAGTAGTAAGACTAGGAGTTCTACTGTGCCTTAATAGGGTGTTAAAGCATGCCTATCTAAAGGTACTTCTATCTTATATCCTTTTGACTGTTGTTATGAGGTCTTATATATATTAGCTTTTGCTTTGAAGTATTTTATGTATCTCGTATTCGGATGGTATTGGTATTCCTATGATACCTCCCCCCTCCCCTTACAAGGGCATCTTGCCTCTCTGATTCACCACCGGTATAGGTATGGAGACTATGTCCTTCTGAGGAGTTCTCTTTGTGAAGATCTCATGAGAGTTATATCTCTTCAATGTTGAATTTTATTGTTGAATATTTGCTGCCTGGGGGGAGAAATCAAGAGGAAATTTTTTGTTCTTTACAATCACCTTCAATTGCATTGAGTGGAAGGATCAATGATGAAACCCTTACACTCTTCCTCTACCCTACACAATCACTTCTTGTTTTTCATGTATTTTGTGTTAAGAACTGGTAGGATGAATTAAAACGTTCCCTTTGAGATTTGCATATGCAATTAACTTCATTATGTTAACCTAGACATGACAATGATGATGACATTAGGGCCAGGCTGTTTTCAGATATTAGCAACTGGAAGGTGTCAGAAAGGACTGCGTGTTTTTTGCTGGGGAAGCATGTCTTTTTTAACCTAGAACTTAATTCATCAATACATATTGATGTTTCCCAAACTATTTCTCTTAAACAATACTAAGTAGTAAATTTTAAGGTCTCTCAACTGCTGAACCATGTTATTCTGATGCAGAAATGGCTCAAATGGTTTGTGGTTCTTGCCGTCATCTGCTGAAGTATCCTCGAGGAGCCAGGCATGTCAAATGCTCGTGCTGTGACACAGTCAACTTGGTACTTGAAGGTTCCTACTCTCCTTTCCTCCCGTAACTATTCCCTGGCCATTAGCCATTAGACTTCTCCTGCTGTTCTGTCAATATTTTGGAAAAAAAAAATGTAAATAGATTTCTTTAGTTTGTATTATTTTTTTTTCCCCGAATATATGATGGAACAAAGTTTGCAGGTTATGAATTGTCGAGATGTCTGTATTTTGCTTTTTGTTTCAACCTCAATGATCCTACCAGATACCCATCCTTAATGATTGGTTGCGAAGGAACAGCCTTAATGTTTGAATGAACAAATGTTATTCTTCTTTTCTTCTTAAAATATTAAGGAACAATTTTACTGGTTATGAATTGTCGAGAGGTCTGTATTGTGCCCTCTTTGCACCTACCTCAATAATCCTACCAGATGCCCAACCCCCTGGGAATTTTATTGAAAAAATCCATAGTGGATGTTGCATTGACCTCCCAACTGAGGTGAAACACCCCCATAGTACTTGTTCTCTAGCATTTACATAGCCAGGTAGGAATTTCACTTGGTCTGGCAAGGCTTTGATTGCATAGATCACGAGATTGTCATTCTGTGCCTTCCCGTCTGACCACATGCCTATGTGTATTACCAAAGTTCTTATTGGAGATATGTCAGATACAAAGTCTCAAGATCTATATGAAGTTGGATCTAGCAAGTCTAAATTGCACATTGAGAATTTTGCATCCAACTAGAGTATAATTTGAAGCCTTGGTTGTTGTTTTTCAATTTACTTATCAAAAAAATAATTTGAAACCTTGGTGTTGGAATGACCTTCTAACTTGGGTGAAAACACTTGCAATACTTGATTTTAGGATCCACGTATATTGATTGGTGGATGTATATATAATTATGTACCGACTTATCTAATAACTTTTCTTTTGGTCAATCAGATGGGTGCTCATGCATCAAAATCAAGTCTCCTTGTCTGTTTCTCCTTTTAGTTTTTATAGAACCTATTGTCTATCTAGTAAAATATAATTTTTTCTTAGGAGACTTCATATTAGTAGTTACTGTCAATTTGGAAAGACATGATTTTGAATGATCCTTCTTTTTCAGCTCATGAGGTTGGGCAAGTGAAGTGTGGCAGCTGTGAAGTTTTACTGATGTACCCATATGGAGCATCATCAGTCAAGTGTTCCTCTTGCACTTTTGTGACAGAAATTACAGTATGTGAACTCCTTGTCTGCAAAGATGTAGATTCCCACGTATCTAGACATCTTATTTGCAATTACTTTTGGCTACTATGCCTATGCATCAATGGTTTCCATACAAACATTCTCTCTTCAGCAACACTTTTCAAACAGAAAGATAAAAGAGTAATAAAGATGTCCATGGACACCTATAACATAGCAAACACTGATTGCATATAACCTCTGTAGAGTAGCCGACATTTTATGATTGATTGTGCTCTTCTCAACACTGATTAATGTTAATATGTTTCTTTTATAGGAGCACAACAGGCGACCTCCGTGGTCTGTACAGCAGGGGCAACCGCCCTCTCTACCTAAGCCTGTTCAGTGAACTAATTATTATCGCTGTTTGGCACATTTGCTGCTCACTAAGTTCCCCCTTTTTGGTTATATTTCCTTTCTTTTTAAAAGGACTTTCGATCACCATCCTTCAAAATGTGGATGTATAGAATCACTCAGTGAGTGAAACTGGTTTAGTTATAACCTGTTAGATTTGCCCAAACAGTTCCCATCCAAAACACTTTTTTTGTTGCATATAAAAACACATTTTATTAAGTCCTTATATAATGAACTACAATGATACAAATTAGAAATTGATGGGCTTGGTTTGACAATATCCATCTATAGTGGTAACGGAACCACGTAGTCAACGACGAGTTCAGTTTCCACAAAATCCGTAATTTTCTGCTGCTCTTTCAAATATACCAGATCCTCGTTGGAATCCAACGACTCCAGCTCACTCCGTCCCGGAAAAACGGCGAGCCATGCCAGCGAAAATCCCTTGGCTCTCCCCGGCGAGAAGTTCTCTCCAGACGTAAACTGTGTAATTCGCCCGAATCTATCTTTAAGTCCTCTAATACCCGCTAAGATCTCCGATTTTACATCATCGCCCAGGTCTTCCTTCAATTTCAAAAAGGTGACTCGGATTGCGGACCCGGGCGGTGGGTGGAGATCATGAGCGGCAGCGGCCAACCAATCAACGGCCATGATGTCATCGATCAGATGCTGGCCGTGATCTTTGACCACGCTAACGTGGCTGGGGTGGACCGAGTAGGCAGCTAGGTCCTGCTCTGAGCTGTAGCGGCAGTGGAGGATGTGAGTGAAACCGAGGGAAGAGGAGGAGGATCGGGTTCGGAGGGCTGGACCGGCGCTGAGGTGGAGGACTTCGTCTAAGGAGATCAGGCCGTTGAGCGCGTCGAGCCACGCGTTTATCTTGGACGGGTCGGCGTTGTCTTTAGCCTTGAAGAGGACGACGTGTTCGACGGTTTGGGATGACATCTTTGATCGAATTTAGAATTTGAATCGGGAGGTGTTTGGGAGTTTGGGGAAGTGAGGGAAAGTGGAGGGAGAAGGGGCGAAGACTTTCCGCACTTCGTGAGTTGAGAAGCAGTATCGGGTTTTAAGGTCTAGTTGATGACTACGCCTAAAAAAAAATTTAATTAATTGAATGCCAATTAATTGAAGGAATATCCTGGGGGCAGACCATCTGCCCCCACACAAAGTAGCCTCCACCGCTCTTGGTGGCAGTGGGCGACACCGCTCACGTTATCGAGACCGGCAGACTCAGGTGACCTTACCCCGTACGGGTCTGAAATGGGTTTAAGGCTGCCGGGGCACACCGGAGTTCGCCGTCATAGGGGTGAAGTCGCCTTAGTCCGTCCGTCCCGATGGCGTGGGCGGTGTCGCCCATCGCTACCGGCGGCGGCTTCGTTCGCTCCATGGCTGAATTCCCTTAAATTCATCTTCATTTTATTTTTTTATTGTGTTTTTTATTATGTTTTTATTTTTTTATTGTGTTTTTTATTATGTTTTGTCCATTTTATTTTTTATTATATTTTTAATCTTTATTTTTTTATTTAATCATATTTTTTTATTTTATTTTAATGTGTTTTTCATCATAAAGCAGCCCAACGTTAGTTGGGCTGCTTTAGATGCTGGGGACAGCCAGACCGATCCCCCTTGTTTCCCTTAATTGAATGCCTTGTTTTGGAAGAAGACAATTTTGTTGAAATTTCTCGTTTGCAGAAAATTTAGGCCCGATTTGAATTGAAGAATGAGTTTAATTTATTTTCATTTTATTATTATATTTTTTTAATTTTTTATACAAATATATAATTTTTAATATAATTTTTTTAAATTTTAATATATATTTTTCAAATTTTAATTTAATTTTTTTAAATTTTAAAATAATAATATTAAAAAATAAATTAAATTCATCTCAATTATCTCATCCCTCAACCCAAATGGAGCCTAAACTTATATTTTGGTCTTTCAGTCGTTTCAGATTCTGAAGAAAAATAACACCAGTTCTCTCCGACCCAACCATGGACACTAGAATATCCGGCGGTTCACATGTCAATAATTCGACTGTGCCGTCAGATGAAGAAAGA
Organism: Platycarya longipes; assembly: GCA_036559045.1. Lineage (NCBI taxonomy): Eukaryota > Viridiplantae > Streptophyta > Magnoliopsida > Fagales > Juglandaceae > Platycarya > Platycarya longipes. The sequence goes on along the minus strand of CM071797.1, from coordinate 8,083,610 downwards.
TAGCGCCTTCATCGTGGCCAAAACGAAAAGAATGGTGGGCAACGACGATAGCCGGTGTGACGTGTCATGATGTTATGACATGGAATTCTTCACTTATAATATCATTATATACGAAAATTCATGGAGAAGAATGTTAAACAGAACTAACAATCCAAGTTGGTAGGGTGAGAATTAATCAAGGGAATGTACAGAACTATAAGAGCAGCCATCCGGACAAGGGCAAGTTCTAAGAGTGTTATTTCCTGCTTGAAAGTGGAAGGTGTATTATAAACGTTTCTTGGAGAGAAAATCAAAACCTGCCCATTTTTCACCAAGGTTGAAAGAGGTTGCGGTCCTCTGTTGAAGCAATCTTCAATCATCAGGTGGGAAGTCCTCATCTGAAGCATTGTCCAGAAAGGAGCCGAGGGTCTTCCTCAGAATGCTGAAAGTCTTGTCATCCTGTTTTCGAAAAAACAATGTGGCTCAAAACAATATGAGCACAATGGCAGTTCTAACAATCAGGAAACTCAATTAGTGTACCTGCTTCTTCTTTTTTAAGGATGACTCTAATTGAGCAATTTTATCAGCACAGGATTTTTCTTGTTCTGAAATCATAGTCCTTTCTCTCTTCCCTGTTACCAAACCATAACAATGTTAACCGATATTATGTTTCATCGTATCCTCAGGATATTATGTTTCACTATATGGGAGGAAGGATTGCTCACTTAGTTGTTCATATCGAGTGAATAGCTTTTCCTTTTCTTCTTCAAATCTTGAAACGGTATCTGGGGAACAGAACCTGCCAATTAGCAGCTAATCCAAGTTCCAACCAAAACTAGTAGTTCAGAACGAAATTTCTTTGTCAGTATCATTTGAAACAGAGACATGATAAGGCACCTATCTACTGCTCTGTGCAGCTGTAGGAAGGACTAGGTCTGTCTGACAGTAAACCAAAGGAACGATTCGATCATATTCCAAGGTTAATAAGTTTACTTATACTATTAAAAAAAGAAAAATAAATCGATAATAAATGGTAATTAACAGTAGGAGTAAAATATATTTGAGCTTTAATTTTCTTCAAAATTGCTGGTGGTTGAATTTACTGTAGTTTCTTATATACTAATACATCGTCATATCGTGTATCTTATGTCTGAAACTGTGTAGAGTGGACATAAAACTACCACACTTGACATATCAGCAGCCACTCTAGATTTTTAAAAAAAAAACATGTTTTCCGATCTCTAAATTTGAGCTTGTATGACTGTATGAGTGATGCTACAAAATATAACTTGGTGAGTACCTTTTAAGGCCTGCAGATGAGAAGCTTTCTCCTTGAAAAACTTCTCATAGAGTGATTGGAACTTTGCAGTCTCATTCTTCAAGCAGCTTTCACACTAGATATATTCAATTATAAAATTTTCAGGCAAATTCTTTTGCTAAATAAAATTTGCAAACCGAATAACAAGTACTGAGATTTTCATTGCTGGCCATATATTTTGAGCACTTTGGCCACAGACCTCTTTTGAGCTCTTCGACAATGCTTTGGCAAAACTTTGTCTGACAATGGAAGGATACAACAGCATTTAATTAGATGAAGATATCACAATATTAAGATAACTTGGATACTTAAAAATTTGGTTTAGAAAGTTCATTTTTATGTATTCCACTTTACCTATCCTTCTCAATTTTCGACTTCAACTCATCAATTGTTGACTTTATCTCAGAGGCCACACTGTCACCAAAACACAATAATCGTCATAAAAGTGAACGTAGTGGAAAATGGCGCAAGAGATTGCACACGGTTTAAGCCAATCAGTTTTTGTTTTGGAAGAAAAGGCAGAGTAATACCTTAAAAAAACTATGAGAAATTTATCTGCAATTTAAAACATCTAAGAACATATACTTTCACACTTCAGGATTTAAACAAAACGAACAATAGAATGCACTTTTATCAATGAGAATATACGGTTGGAATAGCATCGGATCATAAAATCCTTCAGGTATGATCAAATGCAAGTATAGAGCCAATCGGGGCTCAGAGAAACCGAGTCTTGCTAAAAGGTATCATTTCTCAAAGCTAATAATGTACATTTCGTGCGAAATTATCGATAACATTAGGATTCGTAATAATATTATCTTCCATTTCCATAATTTGTTAGAATCATTAGAATCCTGCCAAAGTTTTTGATTATCGATGACATCAATTCGTAGATATGAGCAAAACGATGCGTATTACCTGGAGATAGTCTCTTCGTTCTTCTTCTGACCATCCTTCTGAGCCTTCTCTCTGATCTGGTGCAGTGCCGACACAATGCCTTTAATATCACTGCGAGTCCACCATTTTCGGCCAAAGTTTCAGTCTCCGATCTCCGCAAGAAATTTAAAAAAAAAAAAATAAAGGAAACATGAAAGGAGAGAAAAAAGAGTAATATTCATGGTAACAAACTTGGAGAAGTCGAGATCGAATTCATCATCGACTGGGTTCCGCTTAGCCGGTTTGAGGAGCTCGGACTCGGATCCTTCCTTCCTCGTGCTTCTTGCTTTGGATGTCGACATTTGTGAAATTGAGGCTCATAAACGGGTTTTGGTATTCAAATTTCAGACTAGTCCTGTTGAAATGATAACAACCTCTCGACTCTTTGGCCTTTGAGTCGATACAAGTTTTAGAAGCCGTTGGAAAAGGGAGTGAGATTGTTATGGCGCGCGCGCATGAAATTGTTATATGCCTCGGAAGCACTGCCAGTGGCAGATTATTAAATTGCTAGCCCATCCATGCATCAGTAGTTTTGAAACAACAAAAAATTTTAAAGAGAAACTTGTACTGTCATAGGGGGTCAAAACGTGTCATCGTGTCGTGTTTGTATCAAGACATATATATTATACTTAAAGGGTCAACACGAACACAATCCGTTAAGGGTTTCGTATCAAAAATCTCAACACTAACACGACTCTTTAAGATAACGTGTTGACACGATACGATACGACACGTTAAGACACGTTAGTCAATACAATAAATTTATACGACACGACACAATCTGACACGTTTAAACCCGTTGACACGTTTGACACGTTTAGACCGGTTGACACGTTTGACACGTTTAGGCCCGTTTGTTGAATAATTTATCTTATTATTTTATACAAATATTAACTATAAAAGATAGGCTGATAGCTATAAAACATAAAATACTAAAATACACCACAAATAATCAATATGATCCATAGTCACACCACCACAGTCCAGACATTGTAAAATATTAAAATTACATCCCAAATATAAATAATAATAAACAACACACATTGTAAACAAATTAATTTTACAAATCCAAATATGATAAAAACATAAAGTTAAACACGTTTAGAACTTGCAGAAGGAGGTGGAGCTACTGGATCATCGTCATTGTCCTTGTTGATATTCAACTCCATTACATCTTTAGTTATCTCATCCAATTCCAGATTTTCTTGTATTTCTATAAAAAAAAATATATATCAATAAACAAAATTATTAAGCATTTCCTCTACAAGTTGACAATGCTAAAAAAATGTATAGTAACTACATTATTCAACAAAACCGTTGACATATGATTTTAAAATCTTACCTTACTTATCGCGATATAACCAATCTCGTGTACAGACTAATGCTTCAACCATATTTATTTTTAGTGCACTCCGAAACTGATCAATGATACACCCACCAATAATAAAAGTAGATTCAGATGTAACTGTAGAAATTAGAACACTCAATATGTCACGAGCCATTTTAGCAAGGTCTTAATTGGCAAACTGACAGCATGAGAAAGTCAATGATAGAACATGATAAGTGCATTTACTTCCAGAAAATACATTCATTGTTTTCCATCAAAAGAGAAACTAAAGGTTGCTGATCTCAAAATACCAGCTAAGTTACCATATGACTATTACATCTATTAGACTATTATATGCTACAACTTTTGCACCTCCAAACTGGTACCTACTTTGCAATATAGTACCTAAACTACAAAACTTGAGACAATGATATTGTTATGTGCATATATACAATCATATCAATCAAATACAATTGAGGAATTCAAAGTCATTTTTGTGTACTGCTCTACCTCTTGGTTCTCTGTTTAACATGATTCATTGATTCATGGGGTTTACATAGATTGCTACAATTCTGACTCCATGAACGTACATACTAGCTGAATATATATGCAGATCAATTAATAGCCTAAGCACAAGAAAGTATAATTCGTAATCATCAGGAGTCCAATATCAATCTAACTCGTTAGAAAAATCTGACCTTTAGTTAAAAAAGAGTGTTTGGTACAAGCACTTGGTGAAGTCCAAATTCTCGCTCTGAAATCGTAGGAAGAAAAGGCCTGCACAAAAACAAGAACAATGAAAACACTCATATTAGAAACCCACAACATTAAAGACGAAAAAAAAAATTAAAAGCATGAAACCACAAAACCAATCGGATTCGAAAATCTGCTCGTCGACCTTCCAAGACCCAAAAATTAAATTAAAAAAACAGAGATCTCAGATGAGAGAAGCCGACTCCGAGAGGTGAGAAAGCGAGATCGAGATCGAGAAGGCGAGATGAGAGAAGCCAAATCCACTTGGTGAGACCGTGAGAAGGCGAGATAGAGAAGGAAGGAGCGATGAGAAGGGAGGGAGATGAGAGATGAGAGCCTGGGAAGGAAGCAAATCACCAAGTGGATTCGCCGAACTGCCGAAGCCGAAGGAGATGAGAGATGAGAGATGAGAGTCTGGGAAGGAGGGAGATTGAAAGTGAGAAAGGAGGGAAATCGCCGAACTGCCGAAGCCAAAGGAGATGAGAGATGAGAGAATCAGAGATCGCCAAACTGCCAAAGCCGAAGGAGATGAGAGATGACGGCATTGTAAGCTGAAGGTGATGAAAATCAGAGATGAGAGATGAGAGTCTGGGAATGAGGGAAATCAAAAGTGTGGGGGGGCCGCGTGCGGTAATGAGGCTAAAGATATTAGGATTTTTTGAAAATAGGTGAAAATAATTAAAAAAAGATTATACATGAAATCGTGTCTTAATGGGTTGACACAATTTGACACAAAATCGGTTAAGGTTAAACACTAACCCACTTTTTTCGTGTCGTGTTTGTTTCGTATTAACGTGTTGTGTCACATATTGACACCCCTAATGAAACTTGCTCGGAATGGTAATACTGGTGTTGGTGCTTTCAGCCTTTTTGGGGGCTATAAATAAGAAAATGCATGCCTTCTGAGTTTTTGAGCTAGACTCTTTCTCTTATGATTCACTTTCCTTGCATTGGACATCTTCTAGTTTTTTTTTTTCTAATTTTGCTTCTCCTAAAGTCGCATATCCCTTTCGGTTTGAGAGAGTGAGAATTAGGGGTGTAAATGGTCTAGTCTGGTCCGATCCGACTTGGGAAAGCAATAGACTGATTTTATTCGGTTCGTCATTTTCATCACCTTGGATCAGACTAAACTCAACACCGGTCTAATCCAATCCAAGTCCGATCCAGGGGACCATACATATATATTATAATTTTATACATATATAAAAAGCCTATCTAACAAAATTTGTTGGTTTAACGTCCGCCCGTTAAACATCTTTATTTCTTCGTTAATTTGCCGTATGTAAAAGCAAATCACTCTCACTTCGTCTTCTCCAGTTAATTATCATTTCTTCATTGATTTCATCATTTCCTCATTGATTTCCTCATTTCAGCGCTTTGTCTTCTCGAGCTTTCCTCATTTAAGCAACGACTCGACCGTTCAAGAGACCAAGAGCCTCAACGGCGTCAACACCATTCAAACTGCGCTTGAGAACCTCGAGGACCAATTCGAGTTTTTCCATGTGAGTTGCTTCTTTCGTTTATGTACGAGTCTTCTCGAGTTCTTGATGTTTCAATGTCGAGAAAAAATTGTGTGAGAAATAACGAATAGGTTCTTTCTAACGAATGGTTAGAAAGAACTTGATTTCGCAAGGTTTATATTTTTACGAATCTGGCCTCTGATATTGTCTCTAATTAACACTCATTGGAATCAGCCCATCGTTTGCAGCTACAGAGAATGTTAGATGTTTAGAATGTATTCCTAGGGTTTTCTTATATTTCAATAGATCTTCCTCAAATGGAAGTGTATTTATTCCTTAAATTTTATCTATCGGTTTGTGCTTATTTGTTCCTCAAATCACCTCAGATGGAAGTGATACATAATAAAATTTTATTTACACTCATGAATACCAGATTCTCATATCTTTCCTTTCCTCTTTTTCTCCATTTTCTCATCCTGTTGCTACTCCCTCCCTCTCTCTCTCTCTCTCTCTCTCTCTAAAAAAGCTCTTTCTCCTCTCTAGGCTTAGCACCTTCGTTTGGTTTTGCATTAATATAGCTATAAAACTGCCCATGAAATTAACGAAATTGAAAAGCAAAGATATGAAGAAGAAAAACATAAAATACAAGTCACAAAGGAAGGTATAGGCAGCAAGGGACAAGACAATAGTGGAGAGAAGAGGGAGGTGAGTGGAGTGAGGAAAGCAAAACCCAAATATTTGTGTGGTTGTCGTCTCTCCATTTTCTTCTTACGAGTTCAGCTTTTGCACACCCTTTCGATCTCTTCCAATTTCAAGAATATCATCCCCAACAGCTTTTCAATTCCTTTCTCTTTCTTTTTTTTTTGTGTTTTTATTTTTTAATTTCAACTAGAGAGAGATACATTAGGTCATGCTTGCAGAGGAGAGAGAGTATTTTTTAGAGAGAGAAGAAGAGTTGCAGCGGGGTGAGAAGAGGGAGAGAGAGATAGGAGAAATAATGGATGATAATCTGGTCTATATGAGTATTGATAGAATTTTGTTATGTGTTTTACGTGGCAACCTTTTATTGATTTGGTGTAAAAAATAGATTTATACCAGTCCAGATAGAAGGTTTTTTATACTAATATATATATTAATACTAAGTAAAAATAACGTGCAATACACGTTTATTTAGTTTAGTTGTGTAATTACTTTTAAGAAATAATATAATTTTTATGATTTTGTGATTATTTTTTGTGTGATTGCTTGAGTTTAATTTAGTTTTTAAAATTTTAAGTTCTTAGATTATTTCGAGGAGCCTGTTGGAAATAATATACTTTTCTAGTTCAATGAAATGATTATTTTTAAGAAGTAACATGCTTTTTATATATTGAAAAAGATTTAATGAACAAAATATATGGTTTTTGGAATAGAAAAAAAGTCTATTGAAATAATATAATTTTCTAATTCTAAAATTCATTTCACTTAACTAAGCTTAAGTAATACATATATTTTTTCTGTTTGGTTCTTGTAGATGAAAGAAGGCATTCAATCCCTCTATCTCTCTCGAATTATTGTAGTCAAACTAAACCTACCATCATTGTCTTGATACAAATTTCACAACAGGTAGAACATATATTACTCCAAGATCTCATAACTTTTCAACATCCACCACAACCATATTTACCACATCCAACTCTACCCAATGATTAGAAATCATCTAACTATTCCTTAAATGTGCACACACTTGCAGTTAACCCTGGCCTTTCTTCTACACATGAAATACATGACCATGAGTGCGAACCACAATAATCTTCCATTTCCAACCGCGACAAGAAGAAAATAAAAACAAATGTTGGGATGAAAAAGAGAACATAACATCATTAGAGATGGAGCACTAAAGTCACCCCAAGCTAGTAGGAACATTACAAATCAACTAAAAAAGGAAAAAGGTATATGTTGATACAGTTTTTGCTGCCAAGATCACCTCTTCAATCTTCCTAAACCCCTATAAAAGAAGAAGAGCTATGCTGGTGGTTTCAGAGGGAATAGTTACGATGGTTAATTTAAATGATGAAATGAAATTATTTTTAGAAGTAAGAGCACTTCATTAATTCTAATGGTATGTAATAATCTACATCAGTGGCAAACAAATGCCACCTATAAATTTAACATTAATAAAACTGCTTACAATCAAAGGAAGATATCATGTTTAATCCTAATACTTTTACAATTGAACAACATTATTTTGTAACAAAATAAAAGTTGTCCGCATAATAAATATCTTCATAAATTGCCTCTAACTGACAGGGCATTATGAACCCCAACATTCTACAAAGAATTTGGGATATTGACACCAGCTAAGATTACAAGAAAAGGTTGTGATCTTATAAATCTCAATGCTTTCATTTTCAAATGGTAGTTCCTATCAACAACTCTCTTATAAATAGTAGTATGCCTCTCATCCAACAGCTTAGGCTGGAAATTCCATAAAAATAGATTTTGAGGACACAAAGTAAGCAAATGAAAAATACATTTTGACATACCCATGTATTAGAGACAAAATTCTGAACAATAGTTCTCTATTTATGGATACAAGCACTAAAGTTCAAATCAAGAATATGATATAAATGCTAGAAGAGCAGAAAAAGTAAAACAGAACTGAACAAATAAAGAAACGCAACAATCAAATAAAATAAGATTACAAGAAGAAAAATAAACCTAAAAAAATTACCAATTGCAATCAGATTAAGATCTATTTCAACCCCTGACTTGAAACCTCTTTTTGCAAATGACCTATTAGGTGATTTGAGGAACAAATAAGCACAAACCGATTGATAAAATTTAAGGAATAAATACACTTCCATCTGAGGAAGATCTATTGAAATCTAAGAAAACCCTAGAAATACATTCTAAACATCTAACATTCTTTGTAGCTGTAAACGATGGGCTGATTCCAATGAGTGTTAATTAGAGACAATATCAGAGGCCAGATTCGTAAAAATATAAACCAGACAAAATCAAGTTCTGTCTAACCATTCGTTAGAAAGAACCTATTTGTTATTTCTTAAACAAATTTTTCTCGACATTGAAACATCAAGAACTCGAGAAGACTCGCACATAAACGAAAGAAGCGACTCACATGGAAAAACTCGAGTTGGTCCTCGAGGTTCTCAAGCGCGGTTTGAATGGCGTTGACGCCGTTGAGGCTCTTGGTCTCTTGAACGGTTGAGTCGTCGCTTAAATGAGGAAAGCTCGAGAAGACAAAGCGCTGAAATGAGGAAATCAATGAGGAAATGATGAAGGAACTGAAGAAGACGAAGTGAGAGTGATTTGCTTTTACGTACGGCAAATTAACAGAGAAAAAAAGACGTTTAACGGGCGGACGTTAAACCAACAAATTCTGTTAGATAGGCTATTTATATATGTATAAAATTATAATATATATGTATGGTCCCCTGGATCGGACTTGGATTGGATTAGACCGATGTTAAGTTCTGTCTGATCCAAGGTGATGAAAATGACGAACCGAATAAAATCAGTCTATTGCTTTCCCAAGTCGGATCGGACCAGACTGGACCATTTACATCTTTAATTCTCATTCTCTCAAACCGAAAGGGATATGCGACTTTAGGAGAAGCAAAATTAGAAAGAAAAAAAAAACCTAGAAGATGTCCAATGCAAGGAAAGTGAATCATAAGAGAAAGAGTCTAGCTCAAAAACTTAGAAGGCATGCATTTTATTATGCACAGCCCCAAAAAGGCTGAAAGCACCAACACCAGTATTACCATTCCGAGCAAACTCAGAAGATGTCAATATGTGACACGACACGTTAACACGAAACCCGCACGACACGAAAAAAGCGGGTTAGTGTTTAACGTTAACGGGTTTCGTGTCAAATCGTGTCAACCCGTTAAGACACGATTTCATGTATAATATATTTTTTTTTAAAAATTATTTTCACATATTTTCAAAAAACCCTAATATCTTTAGCCTCATTACTGCACGCGGCCCCCCCTCACTTTCGATATCCCTCCTTCCAAACTCTCATCTCTCATCTCTGATTCTCATCTCCTTTGGCTTACAGTGCCGTTATCTCTCATCTCATTCGGCTTCGGCAGTTTGACGATCTCTGATTCTCTCATCTCTCATCTCTTTCGGCTTCGGCAGTTCAGCGATTTCCCTCCTTTCTCACTTTCAATCTCCCTCCTTCGGCAGTGCGGCAGTTCGGCGAATCCACTTGGTGATTTCCTTCCTTCCCAGACTCTCATCTCTCATCCCCCTCCCTTCTCATCGCTCCTTATTTCTCGATCTCGCCTTCTCATGGTCTCACCAAGTGGATTCGGCTTCTCTCATCTCGCCTTCTCGATCTCGATCTCGCTTTCTCACCTCTAGGAGTCGGCCTCTCTCATCTGAGATCTCTCTCTTTTTAATTTAATTTTTGGGTCTTGGAAGGTCGACGAGCAGATTTTCGAATCCGATTGGTTTTGTGGTTTCATGCTTTTAATTATTTTTTTTCGTCTTTAATGTTGTGGGTTTCTAATGTGAGTGTTTTCATTGTTCTTGTTTTTGTGCAAGCCTTTTCTTCCTACGATTTCAAAGCGTGAATTTGGACTTCACCAAGTGCTTGTACCAGACACTCTTTTTTAACTAAAGGTCAGATTTTTCTAGCAAGTTAGATTGATCTTGGACTCCTGATGATTACGAATTATACTTTCTTGTGCTTAGGCTATTAATTGATCTGCATATATATTTAGCTAGTATGTATGTTCATGGTGTCAAACTTGTAGCAATCTATGTAAGAATCAATGAATCATGTTAAACAGAGAACCAAGAGGTAGAGCAGTACACAAAAATGACTTTGAATTCCTATATTGTATTTGATTGATATGGTTGTATATATGCACATAAAAATATCATTGTCTCAAGTTTTGTAGTTTAGGTACTATATTGCAAAGTAGGTACCAGTTTGGAGGTGCAAAAGTTGTAGCATATAATAGTCTAATAGATGTAATAGTCATATGGTAACTTAGCCAGCATTTTGAGATCAGCAACCTTTAGTTTCTCTTTTGATGGAAAACAATGAATGTATTTTCTAGAAGTAAATGCACTTATCATGTTCTATCACTGACTTTCTCATGCTGTCAGTTTGCCAATTAAGACCTTGCTAAAATGGCTCGTGACATATTGAGTGTTCTAATTTCTACGATTACATCTGAATCTACTTTTACTATTGGTGGGTGTATCATTGATCAGTTTCGGAGTGCACTAAAAATAGAAATTGTTGAAGCATTAGTCTACACACGAGATTGGTTATATGGCGATGAGCAAGATAAGATTTTAAAATTATATGTCAACGGTTTGGTTGAATAATGTAGTTACTATACATTTTTTTTGCATTGTCAACTTGTAGAGAAAATGCTTAATAATTTTGTTTATTGATATATTCTTTTTTTTATATAAATACAAGAAAATCTAGAATTGGATGAGATAACTAAAGATGTAATAGAGTTGAACATCAACAAGGACAATGACGATGATCTAGTAGCTCCACCTCCTTCTGCAAATTCTAAACGTGTTTAACTTTGTGTTTTTATCATATTTGGGATTGTAAAATTAATTTGTTTACAATGTGTGTTGTTTATTATTATTTATATTTGGGATGTAATTTTAATATTTTACAATGTCTGGACCGTGGTGGTGTGACTGTGGATCATATTGATTATTTGTGGTATATTTTAATATTTAATATTTTATAGCTATCAGCCTATCTTTTATAGTTTAATACTTGTAAAAAATAATAAGATAAATTATTCAACAAATGGGCCTAAATGTGTCAAACGTGTCAACCGGTCTAAACATGTCAACCGATCTAAACATGTCAAACGTGTTAACAAGTCTAAATGTGCCAGATCGTGTCGTGTCGTATAAATTTATTGTATTGACTAACGTGTCTTAACGTATCGTGTCATGTCAACACGTTATCTTAAAGAGTCGTATTAGTGTTGAGATTTTTTACACGAAATTCTTAACAGGTCGTATTCGTATTAACCTTTTAAATATAATATATATGTCCTGACACGATACGAACACAATACAATAACACATTTTAACACTCCTAAGTTTCATCCACTCATGAAACAATTTCTTGAAAAACACCAAATCCCAAGAGCTCAAAACATTTTTATTTCGCTTTTGCTTTTGTTTTGTTCGGATGTGCGCATCTCATGTTGGGTTTGAATGCTACGTGGCAATTTTTTATTAGTGTTAAGGTCATAAAAATGGGCCAAAGGGTCAGGGTGAAAGAAAGAATTATTTCTAACCCACAGATATGAGTTGGGCTTCATTTGAGGTCGTTTGGGGCTCCCGGTGAGGTCCCAGCGTGACTGTACGTACGTAATAACGGATGAAATAAAGAGAGATAGACACACAATTTTACGTGGTTCGGCGAATGCCTACGTCCACGGGTATTTGGGGATGAGAATCCACTATAATGGAGATTTTTACAGTCTCTCATAACTCACTGTACAGAAAAATATAGATGAATATTCAGATAAATTCGCTAGTCGAAGCTGTTGGAGGGGACTCCCCCCTCCGCTGTTGGGGAAGATGAACCCTTTTATAGCCAAGTTTCGGTCAAATATTTGTCTTGCGTGTCACAGTCGTCTTCCTTTTCGTCACCTTCTTGCTTTTCTTCTCATCTACTCCCAACGTTTATCAGCTCACCTTTCAGTCTCATCATCTGTCCTTTTGTTCCATTTGTCATAAATGCTCGATAGGTGCATTTGATTTCATTCCTTTCAGTACCCCGCAAATTCTTATCAAAGATACTTTGATGGGAATTTTATTTTTGTAGTTTTGTATCCTGAATCCCGAGAAAATACTGATTGTAAAATGTAGCTGTGGAGCTAGGTCAAGGGGAGACCTTAGTAGTCTTCGCGTGAGGTGTCATCGCGTGAGATCCGGCGGAAGTGCATCGCCTAGGACTTCGCGGGATTTTTCATCACGTGAGATTTGGCGGGAGTGCATCGCCTAGGACTTCGCGGGATTTGATTGACTTTGCGTAGGTGGGTAGGCCGACCCCGCGGGATTCTGTTATTTCGCGTGGGTGGATAAACCGACCCCGCGGGCTTATGTTTCTTCGCGTAGGCGGGTTTTTGGATAGGTTGTGGATGGTCCGACAATTCCACGAGTCGTCAATGAGATTTCGCTATGGTGAGGCGAAAAGCCTATTCCGTCGCTGTAGGAATCGTTACATGGGACTCGGCGGGAGGTGTCATCGCGTGAGACCTGGCAGGAGTGCATTGCTTGGGACTCCGCAGGATTTTTCATTGCGTGAGACCTGGCGGGAATGCATCTCCTAGGACTTCGTGGGGAATGTCATCGCGTGAGACCTAGCGGGAATGCATCGCCTGGGACTCCGCGAGAAATGTCATCACGTGAGACCTGGCGGGAATGCATCGCCTAGGACTTCGCGGGGAATGTCATTGCGTGAGACCTAGCGGGAATGCATCGCCTGAGACTCCGCGGGAAATGTCATCGCGTGAGACCTAGTGGGAATGCATCGCCCAGGATTCCGCGGGAAATGTCATCGCGTGAGACCCGGCGGGAATGCATCTCCCAGGACTCCGCGGGAAATGTCATCGCGTGAGACCCGGCGGGAATGCATCGCCCAGGACTCCGCGGGAAATGTCATCGCGTAAGACCCGGCGGGAATGCATCGTCTAGGACTCCGCGGGAAATGTCATCGCGTGAGACCAGGCGGGAATGCATCGCCTAGGACTCCGCGGGAAATGTCATCGCGTGAGACCCGGCGGGAATGCATCGCCTAGGACTCCACGGGATTCTGTCACTTTGCGTGGGTGGATAGACCGACCCCGCGGGATTCTGTTACTTCGTGTAGGTGGGCAGACCGACCCCGCGGGAGGTGATAACTCGTCGACGTCCCATGTCCCGAGCGTCGTGTTCCGAGTGTCGAGGCATGGGTGGTGGTTGCCTGATTCCTGCAGAAAGGTGAGGAAGATAGCTCTTATAGAGCATGAGCATTTCGAGCTTATGAGTTTTCCATGAGCAAGGTGAGCCCCGAGTTTATAGACAAATAAGAACCCAAGCTGCTTAGTATAGCTCCTGATAACTTTCTAAGACTGGTGTGCTTGTGAGGAAGGCATAATTGGTCCCGAGCGAGTGAAAATTTTCCATGTCCTGAGGAATGTGAGGAATGGATCCATGTAAATGGGTCCAGGAGAGTCCCAAGAGCGCAGATACTGGTAGTTCTTCCTAGTTTTTCCTAGATGAATAATTGTTGAGTGTGATGCCGGGGGTTCACGTGTGAGGCGAGTTCCCGGATGCGTGTGAGGTGTTTGACCCGAATATGCATGAGTGATGTGGGTCCTGAGCGTGGGGCCACGTGATAGGTCCCAAGAGAGATGGAGGGAGCTTGGTGGACCCTTGAGCTGATGGAGCCCGTGAAGTTGAGTCGTGCATACGATCCACTATGGCATGAGTGTCGTGGAGGGTATCGAGTGTGTTCGTGAGGCGTGTCCCGAGTGGCACCATGGGCGCGTTGTGAGTAAGTTATGCGACTGGATGAGGCGAGGGGCGTGTGAGCCCGTGTGATGGTAATTTGGGTCGGAACCCGAGATAGTGTTTGTGATAGTTAGGTTCCCGAGCTTGCGAGTTTTGAGTAAGTGAAGGGAGGCGAGCCTGTGCGGCGACTTGGTGAGCGGCGCATGTGAGAAGTCGTGATCGAATGAGTGTTCTATATACAGGATGTGTTACCGTGATACTGCACCGGTGCAATTACCGTGCACTAGCATAGTCTCTATGTATGTATGCACTCTGTGATGTGCCAGGGGCCTATAGGTACGCTGTGTACCTTAGGGTGGTAAAGTAGTCAAAGTAGTAGGCGACCGAGCCGGCAGAACCTCGAGCTGTAGGAGCCCGAGTTGGGGAAGCTTGGATTGGTGCCCCGAGCCAGTGGAAGGCCGAGCTGGGGAGTTCCCGAGCTGGAAGGGCTCGAACTGGGGATGTCCTAGTGGGTGGTGTTTGTTCGTGGTTTCAGAGCTGAGTTGTCCATGCAAGTTGGTGAGACGGACTATTGAGTCAATGTGGTTTCCGAGTGTTTGATATGTCGGTCTTGAGTTGTGGAACACTGTGTTACGGTACTCCTAGTCCCGAGACTTTTTTTTTTTTTAAGGAAACCCATGATGTCCGTGGTCGGATCCGAGCATTATAGTTGATAAGCCTAATATGTGAGATAGCGTGAATGGGCTCCCGAGCATGGAGGGTGAGGTTTCGAGGGTGACTTTTCCGAGATAAGGGAATCTGATCCGAGCTGAGAGAAATCCGAGCTGGAAGGAATCCGAGCTGGTGCTCGGTCTATCCGAACTTGAGGGAGTCCGAGAGGGAAGGTGATCCACTGAGCAACCAAGGCGAGCTCGGGAATGGTGCTTGGTCTGACCGAGCTTGAGGGAGTCCGAGAGGTATTTCCGAGCGGTGGTGGAGATCCGAGAGGTGTATCCAAGTGGTTAGGCTGGTTGGTGTGAGGTGTCCGTGTGTCCCGAGCTGGGCCTCTTGTGTGGAAATCGAGCACTAAGTGAGCTCGGGAAAGTCCGAGCTAACGGGCCTGAGCGGGCTGAAGGTATCCGAGGTGTGAAGAAGGTATCTGAACGGGTGCTGTTAGTGAACCCAAGCTGGCCGAGGGTGTCGACCGGAGTTGGAGGGAGTGATGTCTGGAGTAGTTCCCGTGGGGAACCAACCTGAGCTGGACTCCCCCGTGTGAAACACCATGCGCTAGGTGAACTCGGGAAAGTCCGAGCTAAGGGGTCCGAGAGGTGGCCCGACCACCCTGGAAGTCGCCGGTGGGCCAGCCATGTCCGAACGGGACTGGGCTTCCCGAATGCAGCTGTGCGGGAGGTATTGAGCCACCATGCCATTTCCGGCGAGATGGCCGGTTGGCACCAAGGTTGCCGGAAATAGAAACTGCCGGCGGTCAAGGAAGCGATTGCCGGCAAGCCGTTGGAGCTCACGGCTTGATGCAGTGAGCTTTTCGAGGAAGTCCGGCTGTGTGGGAGGTGATGAGCCACCCCACTATTTCTGGCGAGATGGCCGGTTGGCACCAAGGTCGCCGAAAACAGAAATTGCCGACGGTCAAGGAAGCGACCGCCGGCAGGCCATTGGAGCTCACGGCTGTCGTGAGCTTCTCAGGGTGGCACACCCGGCGTGTCCCCAAGATACCAAGAGCTCCGGCGACCGAGACCCTTCTGACCGGTCGCCGGACAGAATCCGTCGATGGTCCCAACGGGGACCACCGGTGGTCCAGCCGAGCTCACGGCTGCCGCCGTGAGCTTCGGGGTGCACCAAGCACTGCCCCCGAGCACTGTGCATGCATGCACAGTACATGCATGGCTGTGTATGCATGCAGTCTCATGCAGTCTCTCATGTATGCACGGCACACTGCATTACTGTGCATGTTACCATTGTATCACCGTGCACGTTTAAGTGCACAGTGTTTTTCGGATCACACTTAGACCAACATAACATACGCATGCATCCGTGTTTCTTGAAAACATCTCGAGTCAGAAAAATAAATAAATAGACGGTTGAGCTCGAGATCGATCGAGCTGGTGTCAGCGTCTTTCCGATCGTATTAGTGATAAAAGTAATAAAATATAAAAATAAGAATAAAGTGATTGAGCATACTTATCTAGAAAAATTTTTGTTGAGTCGGTCGGTCAGATACATTTATCCAGTGGGTTAGGAAATTATCATTTTCTCACCACTGATTCTCAAATCCCACAGACGGCGCCACTGTTAAGGTCATAAAAATCGGCCAACGGGTCGGGGTGAGAGAAAAAATTATTTTTAACCCACAGGTGCGAGTTGGGCTTCATTTGAGTTCATTTGGGACTCCTGGTGAGGTCCCGGCGTGACTGTACGTACGTAATAACGGATGAAATAAAGAGAGATAGACACACAATTTTACGTGGTTCGGCGAATGCCTACGTCCACGGGTATTTGGGGATGAGAATCCACTATAATGGAGATTTTTACAGTCTCTCATAACTCATTATACAGAAAAATATAGATGAATATTCAGATAAATTCGCTAGTCGAAGTTGTTGGAGGAGACTTCCTCCTCCGCTATTGGGGAAGATGAACCATTTTATAGCCAAGTTTCGGTCAGATATTTGTCTTGCGTGTCACAGTCGTCTTCCTTTTCGTCACTGTCTTACTTTTCTTCTCATCTACTCTCAACGTCTATCAGCTCATCTTTCAGTCCCATCATCTGTCATTTTGTTCCCTTTGTCATAAATGCTCTATAGGTGCATTTGATTTCATTCCTTTCAATTAGTATCTGATAATTAGATTTTATAAGTGACATTTGTTAGAAGTCTTTCTTTTTATATAATATATGTTATAAAATAAAATATTTTTATACAGTCATATTAAGTTTATAAAATAGTTCATCAAAATAATCTCATGTTATAATATAATTTGTTAGAAGCGTTTCTCTTTTATATAATATATTTTATAAAATGAGAATATTTTTATAAAATAATATTAATCTTACAAAATGAGTTTATAAACATAATCTCATTTTATAATATATATTTTATAATTATTGTAAAGTATATTATGTTGATGACTTCTCATCTCTATAAAATCTGCAAGTCCTTCAGGAAAAAAAATAAATAAAAGTGGGTGAAATTCCTAGCGTGCAGCCTCGTCACCTCAGAGAACACGACAACGTATCTTTTGATCTGGGCCCAATCAAAGTGAAAATCCAAGGAATTTGTTTAAGAAAAGAAAATTCTTATAGGACGATGGATCGACCACAGTGTATTTTATTTTTATCTCTTTACAAATATAAAAACTCTCGTATTTGGGAAAGGTTAATTAGTTTGAAATATTTCACTATTATATAATATTTCACTATTTCACCTCATTGCCTAAATGCAATCCAAGTATGAATAGTGGAAGAAGTGTCCTCTATATTATTTTTAAATAATAAAATATGACACTTCTTATTTAAGATTGGTAGAACTTCTACACTATTTTCTACACTTAAAAATTGTATCTAACGTGTTATTCAAGATTAATAATTCTTAAAAAAAAAAAAAAAAAAGATCAAAACTGTCTTTTATTGTTTATTGCTTGGGGTGCAGGAAGTTGAGGCTCGTGAAACAGTGAATGTAGACTTGGTGTGCGTCAAAAAAAAAAAAAAATTGTAGGCTTGGAGTGATGCAAGGTTCGTTCACCAAATGTATTTTTGTATTAACCGAGCACATCCATATGTCATGTGCCGCGAAACTGTTTTTCTGTTTTGAGCAATAAAGTGGTGCATTTATTATTCGGATTCAGAGTAGAAGGGGAGGCCAGTGGGGGACACAGTCACGTACGTAGTGCTCCGTGATTTGACAAACAGCCCAACATTATGTGTTGGCAACTTATAATTTCAACCAATCCAATCGGCCTTCTAGATTTGAAACACCCCCCCCATGTGTAAGCCGCAAGGTATCAGGACTCGGAAGGCCATAGATAAAGTTCGATCCTACGGTTATGAGAGCGGGGCAGATGTCTTCCTCGTGGAAAAGCGAAACACGCAGGTACTTTACTTCTTTTATACTTTTCATTATTTCATTATTTTATTTGTGTTTTAAATATCTGTGCCTGTGGAGACTAGCGAGAGCGACTGCTTGTTCTAGAAGGGAAGCGCTAGCCGCTACTTTATACCTTGTTTTATTATTTTTTATTATTTAAAATAATAATAAAAAGGTATAAAGATACGATATTTTTTTATTGCATGTGTTGGCATTCTCTGATTGGATAAAATATTTTTAAGAACCTACCGTGGGCCAGGGGCCTTCATTATTGAAGAAAATGATATTTTGGACACGCATTCAAGAGAATCGGCTTTTATCAAGAAGGAAAATTCTTGTTGGCGATCTGTGCAATTATTGAGTACTCACCTGATGTGGCAAGTGAAACGGTGCACATTTGAGTACAGTTTCAGAGGCAAAATTGTATGTAGCGAGATTTCGAGTTTTTGAATCCTTGTTAAAGACATTGAAATTGAAAACGCTAGTGGCAAAGCCTTTTTAAAATTATGTTCAGATATTGAGAATGTTTAAAAATATTTATAAATAATAATAAAAAGTAGGTAAAAAATAATAATAAACAAATAAACAAATAATGATAAAAATATATAATAAATAATAATAAAATAATAAATGTTTGAAACACTCTTATTTCCAAACCTAAGTATCTTCTTCCGCATCCTTCCCTTCTCATTCTTCTCTGGCACCCTCTTATTCTCCTTGTAAATGAGACCAATAGCCTAGAATGCTGGCACGGATTCTTTCTGATTATCGATCTCAACTTTTCAAGAATTGTAGTCGGTGAAACTTTTTTACGTGGGTTATCGCATATTGGAAAAATTATTTGCTCTGGATTTTTGGACAATTACCAATCTACAAAATCTTATTGAAAATGTGTAGTAGATAGAGATGAAAACTTATGATTTGGAGTTTCTCTTCTTCGATTTGAGTTCTCGCTTGTTCCTTTTTTTTTTTTTTTTTATGTTTTCGCTTGGAGATGGAAACCACGAGAGTGCCTGTTTTGTTCATGAAGCTTAACGAAATATCAATATTCTCTTTTCTTTGTTTCTTCATTTTTTTCGCGCCTTTGAACAAAAAAAAAAAAAAAGGCATTTGACTCTCTTTATTCACAATCACGTCATATGCGTCTACTTGGTTATGCAAGTTGCCTGAATGTAACACTACTATATCACAATATCATCTCTCAATGCCTATTTTAAGATGAAAAATTCTAAATATAAGTTAACACAGTACACATCACATATTTTTTTTATTATTTTTTTTATAAAATATTTGGTATATGAATAATGAATAAAATAATTTGATTAATTTAAGCAAAATAAACACGAATTTAAATATATATATATATATGTGATGTATGATGTACAAACTTATCTATAGCAAAACTCTTTTAAAATTATTAAACAATAAAAATGCTACGCAAAGGATGGGTCATCCTTGAGTCATCCTTATCACACTTCAAATTAACTTGGATTTCCTTACTCCCTATATCACTTGGACTTGGAGTCACTACAATAAATTAAATTTTTTGTTGCGTTTTATTTAGCTAAGAGTTAAATTTTATCGTAAATAGTAATATTTACTGCGTTTTCTAGTCGCAAATAGTAGTATTGCGGCAAGAAATCAGGCATTTACTGCAAGAAATTAGGCTTATTGTCACGCCCAAATAACCTCAGTTAACCCACGATTTTTAAAATGTGGCAAATGACTTTTTACCGCGATTTTAAAATTTTTGTAGCAATTTTGAAATTTTTTATGACAATTTTGAAGTTTTTTGCGGCGACTTATCAAACGCCGCAAAAAGTCTTATATGTTGTAGTGAGGATTACTGTAAATTATTATAAAAGGTGTGTTTTGGATGATTAAATATTTCATGATTTTGTGAGTAGCAATATTAAATGAAGATCTTGTTTATTTTTATAGATGAGATAAAATTAGTTGAGATGAAGGTTAAAAATTAAATAAAATATTGTGAGAATATATTTCCTAATATTACTTTTGTTTTGGAATTTGAAAAAATTGAATTATTTATATTATTTTATGCGTAAATTTAAAAAAATTATAATGATTAAATGAAATGAGTTGAGAAGTTTTCTAAAAACAAACCAGACCGAGTTAATTTGGGTGGTGGAGTGTGTTCAAAATACTACACATATTATTTATTATTTTATTACTTATATATATTTAATCATAATTCATTATTATTTACTATTTTTTTATTATTTTTTTTATAAAATATCTAAAATATCTTACTCTTCAAATACAACCTAACACTAACATTGGATTAGCTAAATGCCAATGCCCCTCATATTTTAGAGAACATGAAGTAAAATGATCCCACATTGAATTAATCAAATACTTTTTATCTGAATTTTAAGTTACAATTCCATTATACTTTTCATATTGAAAAGAACTGTAGCTTTTCATTCCTGTTACTTTATTATTTCCTTCTTGGGACTCCAGGGATCTTCTCATTTCCGCGACCGCACCTATTCTCTCCTTCAAAGTAGTGCATTTCCATTTCCAGGTCGTCCCTGTCACAAAGTCATTCCTATCAGCAACAACTCCCCATCGCCAGCCTCTCTTTGTCGCCAATGAGGTTTACGTTATTGTCTCCACTCCAAACAATGATTTTTCTCTCCAGGTGAATACATTTATTTTGCCATTTTCTCCACTCCTAGTTGGGCTAATTTTAGCCTTTGGGAGTTTGGTTTTTGTTTATTATTTTTGATAAGGAAGTTGGCTTTCTTGCATTTTCTACCGTTTTGTTTTGTGGGTTTCTGAGTAAATATATATCTCTGTTTTTTGAGATTTTGTTGTTTATTTATTTTTTATTTGAGTGATTTTGTGGGTCTATTACATTTTCAACTGATTTCCTTCATGAGTTCCTATTTATTTTTCTTCGACGTATTTCAAGGTTAGAAGGATTATTGTCTCCGGAGTTCTTGATCAAATTCTATTATTTGAGTAGAAGAGAAACACATATATGAAGTAAAATCCACAACATTTATAGTTGCTCGAATAAATTGCTTGAGAAGCATTTAATGCTCAATAAATATTGCAGATCATCTACTTCAGAATCTTATCTCTCTCTTAGTTTAGATATTTTAACTAGTTTCATAACAAAATCTAGGCGATCTCTGTCCAAGATATATATCCCTTACAAACTGTACTTCAATTGTAAATTTAACTAGTTTTTTTTTTTGGTCAAGCGAAATGACATTGTCAAATCTAAATATCAAGCCAAATGGCATTGTCAACAAAAGGTGTACTCTGCAATCAAATCTAAATATTAGTAGAGCTCCAAACATTTCTTGTAAGTCTATAGGCAACCTCATTTGCCAATCTGTTAACAAGTTGCAGCTTTCACACCTTAAAGAATTGCATCCTTGCATCATAGTTCTTTGGGGAATAAAAGACACCATACCATGATTAACTTCTTCAATCATCAACAAGAGTTCTTTGGTTTGCAATAAGCATGTTGTTAATGGCTTCTTCTGGGATGGAAAACCTATTGCTAATCAAGGAGAGACAGCTCGATCATGTAAGTGCCTTGTGCTCATCTTAACTTCAAACTTCACTCAAATTAACTTCTCAAAAAGCATTATCAAATTATATCAGGCAGTGTACGATTATACGTGAATGTGCAGTGTACTGCCTTATTTGATTTTTACCCAGGCATCAAATATTCAAATTATAATGCTCATGCAAGTGTACCGTTTACTGTTTCTTGTACATATGAGATTTTTATTTTATGGATTGTTGGATTGTGAGAATGAAAATATATATGATTGTTGCATGTTATTGGAGATTATGAAAATAAAATAAAAAATTATTTAAAAATAAAAAATTAATTAAAAAATAGAAATAATAAAATAATAAAAATGTATTATTATAGAGAATATAACGACTATTTTAATATAAATTTTAAGTTTTGAATAATTAAGTAAAAGAAAAGAGTTACGTATTTTCCAAATCTTGATGATTGGGATGGCGTGAATGCTCAAATCATCAATAATTAGTCATTTTGATATGCAAAGAAAAAAAAATAGTCATTTTGATAGGTTTCCGGTGAAGATCCGATGTGGTCGAGGTACGTATTAAGCCAGTCGAGGAGTTCACGTCAGCAGGGTCCGGTGTAGGGAAAAGAGAGAGTGCTCTCTTCGAAGCAGTGAGCTACAGTCATTTTGATCGCTACATTTTGATATCGAGAGAATTGAATCTTTTATAAATAATAATAATTAAAAAAAATGTAAATCTCAATACTGAGTTAAAAAAATTTAAGTTAAATAAGATTACAATTTTAAAACTCAAATATTTATATTAAAATATGTCTAAAATAAAAACTAACTAAAACTTAGGCTTCGTTTGTATTCAGAGGTGAGCTCAGCTCATCTCAATTCATCTCAACTCATCTTTATTTTATTATTATATTTTCATAATTTTTTATATAAAACACAAATTCTTATACACATTTTTTAATTTTTAATACACATTTTTTAATTTCCAATATACTTTTTTTAAATCCTAGAATAATAATAATATTAAAAAATAAACTAAACTCATTTCAACTCATCTCATCTCTGAATCAAGCGAGGCTTTAGTTGAACTTTCCAAGAATACAAACGAAGTATGACAGATTCATTCGCCTATATAAAACCCGGACGAGAAACCATCTCAGACAGTCCCGCTCTCTCTCTCTCTCTCTCTCTCTCTCTCTGAATTGCATTGAAGCTTCGCCGAAGCGCTCTCTGGCAGATCAGAACAAATCACACTGCCACAGTGCCTCTGATCCCGTGACGTTTTTTTCGGTACGTGTCCGAAATCTCTTATAATATTTTCCTGTCCATTACGCTTTCTACTTTTGCTGGAAACGAGAATCTTGTGAGTCTGTGACTTCGATTTTCTTCTCTCGGAGTTTCACAAGTTTAGAGTTTGCTTTCATTTCAAGGGGATAGATCTAGCGGCTATTTGCGATTTTGGCTGTGTCGGATTCTATTTTCGTTGTAAAATAGGCCTTCATTGGTTTCTGGGGAAAAAAATAGGGAAAAAAAAAACAGAGGAAAGTTATACGAAGCGGGTTCTTATGCTAAAAAATTCCTGCGATTTCCACCAATTTACCATTTTTTTTTTCTTGAGAACCTAATAGAGAGGTAACGAGTATCATATTACGGTTATTTTATTTATTTTAAGGGCAAATGATTGTAGGCATTATCGTTTAGAATTTGTAAACTTTGTTGTTATTATTAATTTGCTAAAATTGTGAGAACCACACGCATTCGAGTGCAGCTTTATTTATGCGTGAAAAAAACTTCATCGGGTCTGTGGATTTGTTTTCAGTTAGAGGTGAAAGCTTTTTCTCCCTACTTTTAACACAACTGAGTGGAAAATCAACCTTGATTCTTTGTGGGGAAAGAGAAACTTGATACATGAACAGATTTTGAGAAATTGTTTAAAAATAGCGTGTTGGGTTTGTATCGCCTTACATTTTAAAGCTGTTTTAGGGTCTATGTAAGCCTGTTTTTTAGCTTTTCTTTGTTCAATGAAGGCCTTTTTGGTCCCTGAACATGATGTTTTGAAGTTCATAGCCAGAGGGATCATATGCTCGCTCATTCTTTACTTCGAAATGGAAGCCTCTTTTTTGTTCTTCTTTATTCTAGTTCTCTCTTATTATATCAAATGAGAACGAGACTTGCTTCCCTGATTGCCAATTGATATGGAGTTCTCTAGCCAAACAAAGCGTTGGGGGTTGGGATCGGGATAATTTTCAGTTTCTTTATGTTGGTTAGACAAGAACTATTTCAAAATTGTCGTGGGCTGCTCCTTGACCATTTGAAGTTGGATTATCCTTATTGGGGCGGCTAGCTGGATTGTTGGACTTTTCGGACTTTTCTTGGAAGCTTTGTGCATTATTATCTTGGTAAATTTATTATGTTTGATTTCTGTGCCTCACCGAAATCTGATCTAGAAGATTCGCCAATACTTTTAACGGGGCTACTGTTTTCTATATTCTATATTGCACGGATGATCAATATTCAATATGTAGGTTGCCCAACAATTTGTAAAAGCCCTCACATGTATCGTATCTGATTGGAATTCGAGTTCCTTACAAATTGCTTTCTTTATTTATTCCTTTGATAGTTGAGGTCTTGGGCCCTTGGTCCCTTTAGCATAGAAATTAATTGCCGTGGTGCGACCCTTCTGTTTGGTTCATTTGTTTGTTTCTAAGTCCCAGACTCCCTGCTATACATACTCCAAAACCCAAATAGCTTTATTTCTTATTCTGTTAGTTCTCTGCAAACCTATTCAGATCTGGGAATTCTTAGCACTAAACTTGTTTCATGCCTCTTATCTGTAACAGCATCGAGTCGTGAGGACAAGCGATGGCTTTTGAGCACTACTATGCCCAGGAATGGAAATCAATCCAAGGTGTAGCAACAGACTCGGAAAATACCAATGCGTGCTTTGACTGCAACATCTGCTTAGACTTTGCAAAGGAGCCAGTGGTCACTCTCTGCGGCCACCTATACTGCTGGCCTTGCATCTACAAATGGCTCCACGTCCAGAGCGCAACCCTTGACCCTGATGAGCACCCTCAGTGCCCAGTTTGTAAGGCTGACATATCTCATACCACCATGGTCCCGCTGTACGGTCGGGGCCAAATCCTAAACGGGGCTGAAGATGAAGGCGAAAGCAAGGCACCCCTTAGGGGTATGGTTATACCTCCTCGGCCTGCGGCCTGCGGAGTTCAATCTCTGCTTTCTGCCGTGCATAATACTGGTCAGCAGCTTCCATATCGGAATCCTTATCAAAGTCCTCAGTTTGACCCAAATCCATATGGCAGCCATGGAGAGCATTCTACATCGCCATGGCTTAATCTAGGAGGAACTAGTACAGGTTTCCAGCATCCGGTTGCCGGCAATGGCATGTTCGGAGAGATGGTTTATGCGAGGGTATTTGGGAACTCGGCAAGCTTATATACATATCCAAACTCATATCAAATAATGGGGAGCAGTAGCCCTAGGTTGAGAAGGCAGGAGATGCAAGCGAACAAGTCTCTTAACAGAATTTCATTTTTTCTTTTCTGTTGCTTTCTCCTTTGCCTCATGGTCTTCTAATTCTGTAGTTTGGGTTACCATCCCCCCCACGTTTTGTTGTATACTTTGTAAAGAGTATGAAGCTTATGAACGTGAATATAATACTATTTATATCAGTAATATACTAGATTTGCTTCTAGCAACTTGGCTTTTCATCTCGTGTTTGGTCAATGGCTTCTATTTTTTTCTTTATTTTTGTTTGGAGGGGAAAAAAATTAAGGTTTTTAATTAAAATTATTCATTATTTTAATTTTCATCATCTTTTTATTATTTTATAAATAAAATTATATTTTATTTATAAATCTATTATTAATGTGACATTAAATGATTAAAAATTATTTATTATATTTTATATATAAATCTATCATTTAATGATAATGATAAAAAGAAGCTAAGAAAAGAAATGATTTTAATAAATAATTAAACGGTCTCTCGGGTTTTGATCATAGCAGTATTTACACGGATGGAAATCCTCCCGCAAGGATAGTGAAAAGAGGGATAAGTTATTTGTAAACCGTGCATTTATATTTATATTTATTAAATTAAATTATTTAAAACAATTAAATTAGCATATTTTAAGATATTATTAGTTTGATTCTTAATAATTTGATTAAGAAAGTGATAAAATCTATTTAAATGATGTGTTAAAAAGAAAAAGAAAAAGAAACATCGGCTGGTAACTAAAAAAGACAGTAATTTTAGAAATAATCCAATATCTTAGTAGTTAGTACTTCCCAACCAACCTCGGGACTTTTTATGTGCCTGTCCAACTGTGCAAGTTAAATGAAAGATTTGCCGCTCTTGGTTTTAGCTTTTGCTAGGTAGGACCGTAGGAGTCCAAGGAATGTCCATGGCTACCGGCCTACTACCAAAATATAATTTACCTTATTTTGGTAAATAAGGTAAATTGAAATTGCATATGCTATAATAGTCCTAAATAATTTTTCTTCAAATTATAATTTAACTTCAAGACCTTTATTTTGATGGTACGTTAAATAATATTCATTTTTGAAATTTAAAATAAAATAATAATAAAAAAAAAAGATTTTATTATTTATATATAATTCAGAGCTGCGAAACTAATCCCACCCATTTGAAACAGGGAATATGCGTTATGAATCAAAGCATTTCCATCAACTAATTCAACGCCCATTATATTTAAGCAGCAAATGAAATCGTGATTGGTGGCCAAACTGGTTCCCCAAATGAGAGAAGGTGAAGGGACACGCTCTCTCATCTTCCTTGGTTGAAATATTATGCGGCCATAATTTCCTTACAACACAAAGCACCTATCACTCAACTACTGCCACTAATATACCATCTCTCCATTGTTAATTTGATGCACTCATGTAAACTTGTCATAGTATAGCAGGGTCTCAAATTACTTGTAGTGGACAGCATTTTCATTACTATGTTACGTCCTGAAGTCTTATAAATTCCTCATTATGAAAAGACTCTCTATGATTTAAATAATAATAATAATAATAAATCATTGACCAGCATTAGGCACCTAGTTTCTCTCTGTGCATGCATACACGCACACAAAATTTTGACAGTACTCTACAGTCTAGCTACCTCAAAACCAATATTCACACGCCACCGTAGAATATTTTAGAGGCGCCAATTTGGGTAAATGATGAATGGGTCTTCAAAACATCGTTGTCTCAGTCTATTTAGGGTGAACTTTAATAGTTGTAGGCACAAGTGATGTGGGATCTAATTTTCTCTTGTTTTCTTCTTCTTTAAGTCAACACCTAAAGTTGACGATTAGCTATATTAATATGGTCCATGGGGCTACTTGAGAAAGGATGGGACGGGAAATAGAGGACTTGTAGGAGGAGAGGCGCTCACGTGGGTAGACCCTTCCTTCATTGTCATGCGTAACATGACTTATAACGGGCGAATGCATGGCCTTATGCTGTTTAAAGGCTGGCCATATGGGTGGACTATATATAAACTCCTTCAATTGTTTTTTGAATCATCTTAAATATATAAAAGCTCTCTCTTTTTTTGGTTTTCTCTTAAAATAATATTTAGATCGTAAATTTGTTAAATATTACTCTAATTTTATGTTATATAATATACTTTGTCACAAAAAAAAAAACGTTTGAAATCAGCTAAACTTGAGATACTTTATCCTATACATTCTTACAGTAACTGAACTAATTACAGGTCTACTACCGACAAAAAGAAAATTAAAGGCCAATGGGGTCAGGACTCAAAAAAATCAGTCCCATTACTTTTCATAGATCTGAACCAAATGCGTTCATACCGAAATGTCAAAGAAAACATATAAAAAAAACAAAAAACAAAAAAGTACTAAAATGAAATGCTTGTCGGCTGTCCGCATCAAAAATCCATTAGGCTTTTGTGATCCACCTTTGACTCCTTCTGCCCTAACTTCACGGGCACATTAGTACTCATGCATGGCTACAAAATGTACTTGCTTATAGAAACAGTTCTGTTCGATCGATACTTGTAAGTTTTTTTTTTTTAGTCTAAGAGAGATAGAAACTATGCATCATAATATATTGTTATTTATATGAATTTTCGAATAATATTGCATATTTATCAGATATCATAAGATTCTTGGGTTACGTTTATCTTTATTGCATAGAAGCTAATTCTCTACTGGTAGATGAACGAACTAACATGGAAGCTAGACTAGACTGGCTGCATCGTAATCAGCTTTGATTCTGTTGTTAGTCCTAATTCTCTATTGTAACTAGGAGTGAACAAAAAATCCATTAATCCAATCTGCCCAATACATCAACCTGCCATTGACTCGAAATACTTGGCCTATAAGCTTTAAACGGAACTGACCCATTCTGATACCGTTACCACTCAACCATTTTTAAATCGGGTAATATCCGATACGCCGATTTCACACATTAGGTCAAATAGATCTCTCATTTCTGCGCCCCTTTGGTTGGACGATTGATTATCTCTCTACTTTGACCTCAGGCCATAGGCTAGAGTTGTTAGACAAAAGATCTCTTCTAATCTCTCTCTCATTCTCTCGTGATCTCTTCTGCTATATGGGACACTGCACGCTACCATCTTTGAGGTGGAAGAAATCCACATGGGCGGTGGCAAGAACATTTTCAGCAAGGTATATATATATATATATTTTATTTTATTATGATTTTCTATACAAGCTGGTTTGTATATAATATATATCATGATCAGCTTGGATCTAAGTCAATCATGGCGATTATATGGCATAACTTCTTCACGACAAGTCTTTTTTTTTTTTTATCTTTGATTGATTTATCGTAAGTCGGTCTTCGACTACTATAACTCTCCGATTAAAATATTCCATTGGGCTCAAGCTTCGGAATATCGATTATCGATAAGGGTATTGGGGTTGGCTAATTGGCCAAATGGCCAAACAGCCTATTGGAACCTGTTACAATCGGATCGAATTGAAAACTCACCTGGCAGGTCGAAAGTTCACCCCTAACTGTAACAGTACTTGTCATTTGCAGTATAATTAATGCCTAAAATCATGAATAGAGATAATAATAAGAATCCTATATTATTAACCTCTTTATTGATACACTAATTAAACAGATTGTTAATGTGAAAATATGTCACATTAAAAAAATATTGATTCATTAACTCTTTGTGTACATAAAGAATTTCACAATAAATGGTATACATTACACGCCAAACGTCTAAATATATAATTTCATATATTGGGTTCAGTGCGGTGCTACACCACTCCTGGGGGATCACAAATGGATCCCATCCGGGCCAATAATTTTATTTATTCAGATAGTTTTTATATTTTATTTTTTAAAATATTATTAAAAAGTACTTGCTTAATCATTAAGTTAAAAAATATATTATTTTTTAATAAAGTGTGACTTTTGTGTGTAACTTTTATTTGTCACTTTAACATTTCTCTTGGTTTTAACACTCAAACCTTACTCGTTACCAATTATTGAAGGATCTCCCTAGTCCCTGCTAATACAAGATACACTCCAATTGCTCTCGAATGAAGATGCCGATCTCTATGATTAAAAATAATAAAAAATTCACTGCAACTGTAATGGGTTTGTGATCACGACTAAGATGGAGGAAAAGGGAGCAATGGTCTGAACAGCATTAATGCTTTTTCCAAAGTAGTCTCAACTCTCAAGTCCGAATAAGAAACACTGAGTCTATTGACATCCAATTATTTTAACGTTCGGTTTGAATTGAGAGATGAAAAGAGATGGGTTGAGATAAGTTTGAAAATTAAATAAAATATTATTTTTTTAATATTATTATTATTTTAAAATTTAAAAAGTCTGTATTAAAATTTAAAACAATTATATTAAAATTTATGTTTTGTATGAAAATTTAAAAAAAATATAATAATAAATTTAAGATAAGTTCAAATAAGCTCAACTCATTTTTCAATCAAAATGGGGCCTAAGGGATGGTTTGAATAAAGAGATGAGATGAGATAAATTTTGAAAGTTAAATAAAATATTATTATAATATTATTTTTTAATATTATTATTGTGTTGAAATTTTAAAAAGTTGAATAGAAATTTGAAAAAATTAAATTAAAATTTAAAAAAATTGAGTTATTTATTATATTTTATATTAAAATTTTAAAAATATATTAATAAATTTACAATAAAATAAAATGAGATGAGTTAAATCTTGAATCAAAACTGGCCTAAGTCCCACCATGTTCAAGTCCCACCAAGTCCCACCATGTTCAAGTTTCTTGACTCCTCCACCATTTGTTTCGGCTACTTTTCAAAAGAGAAAATATAGCTAATTTAAAAATATAATAGTAAAATATAAATATAATAAATGAGTGGTGGTAGGAATTAGTAGTCTATCATTATCCTTTTGTGCTTGATGTTTGCCTTTGAAAATAAATCGACACAACTCCATTTCTGATCCAAATTAGCAGAGATTTCGTTTTTTTTTTAGGTTTCATAAACCATTTGCTCTTTTTTTTTTGGCAATGTTATATACAGTTCATAAAAATGAACTTATTTACAGTTTAAATAATGAATAAAAAAATCTTAATTTTAGAATAAATTTAATTAAAATACTCTTATTTACAAATTAAAACTTTAAAAATTTGAAAAATTTATTTCATTTACTCATAAAATAATAGCGTTTCAATTAGATTTGTAATACAGCTATAAATATAGACTGTAAGAAAAATTATTCAATGGCTTTAATTTTATACGTATTGAGACTGTTTTATAATATACTCTTTTTGGAGAAAAAAAAAATATGGTAGATGAACTAACATAAATCTTATCTTGGAAGATTCACATTAATAATTTCCAACAAAACTTAGACCTTTTAATTTCTTATTAGATGTGTCGATTTCATTATTTTCATGTCGTACGCGTTCAATCAATTGCAAACCAATATTCGACTGGTTCGTCGATATCTTGAACCAAAAAAGGAAATTATATGTAACTTAAATTTTTTTCCCAATTTACTATTGTTTTATTAATGCAGTTCCATATTTCTTTGTCATGAGTTCTGTGAATATCCTCATTGATTTGGGTTGAGATCCACGTCTTTGTCTTTGGAGAAGAAACATTTGCCCACATTTGACGTTAGCATTAAATTAAGGGAACCGAAATTTAAGTTTGATGAACTACACATCGCACGTACTAAGGTTTAATTTTAAAAACTAAACTTAGCTTGCATAAATTTGTTTAACAAATAATAACCATCAATCTAAAACAAATTTTTAGTCATAAAAAGATTTCATAAAAATAAATTTAAAATTTGACGTGATTTGATATCATATGTTACATTATAAATTATTTATTTTTGTTATAAAATAAATCTCATATATTATATATATTTATATGAATTTATATATTTATATAAATATATATAGTACAAAAATTTATTTTTATGACTTGTGGGATGACTCGACATGCAACGTCTCTCTCTCTCTCTCTCTTTCTCTCTTTCTCTCAGCGATCACTGATGATAAGGAATTAAGGATTGCCCATAATCATAATTGCACCGGACATATAGCATTTTCCATGATAATTTGTTGGATTGTCTTTGTTTTCTACAAAACTCCAGGCATGCATGGTTGACACATTGACTTGGACTCCCAATACATCGATTGCCCAACCCAACCGCAACGTCGATCTCTAATGGATTATCTTTTGCCAGCTAGCTGCAGCATGAACAGGTTCGATTCGGAAGCTAATGGAAGAAAACAAACTTGCAAGACTTTGCATCCGTTCTGACTAATTGGGATATATATTTATATATTCCCTTTCAATTTTCATGATGTGATCACACGTACCATTATATTTTGACAGATATTGATGTCCACATACTCCCCACTAATTATATTAGAAATTGTTTTTGCCGACCGAAGAACAATCTGCTCAAAAAGAAGTAAAATCTGAAACCCGAGTGTGGCGGCTGCAATCCGCATGCGATTTATAGTATGATGAATCATAAAAAGTTTGAAACTTGCAAACCAACCCACTTATTTCGGAGTCGGAATTCGGAGCTCATATGCTCATATGAGCAAGTACATTTCAAAATTCGGTCAAAGTCGGAACCTCATCAGAATTCGGTCGAAATCAAAATTTTGAAATTTCTGCCCACCCCTAACTCTATGCTTTAGCCACGCGACCTCTTCCATTTTTTGGGTGGAAGTGTATATGATTGTTAGTTCTCACTCCAAATTCCCAATTTCATGTCTGTAATCAAGGCTTGCACCCTTTCATTTTTTAATCTCCCGTTTAAATGATTTTTTCTCCAACTTTTAAAAGAAGCTACTGATGCCAAAAGCTTGAAGACATAATTCAATTTAGAAAATACTATAATTATAAAGAAATTACACAAAAATAATTTTACAAACTGACGTGATTTAATATGATTCGTCAAATTATAATGTTATTAATACCCATCCAATTTTCAAAATAAAAAAAATATAGGTTCAAAGTCCAAACCCCTTTATTTAGAAAATAAGCAGAACTACATCCTAATCTGAATATATCTCAAAAAGATCAAAAGATATTTTTCTTCATTTTTTTTAGATTTTGTTTTTCATTCATTTTGAATATCAATGTTGTTAGTGCTGTAATTAATATTTAGACAAGTTTTGTGACTCCAAAGATGCAAGGAGATGGAAGGGAATAAAATCAGGTGGAATTTGGCAAGAATTTAGAAGAGAATTCTTGGCAGTGAGATGACATATGTAGGCTGGATAAGTGGAAAATATTGAAGTTGTTTACAAGTTTAGTACTCTGTTTCTCGATCTCTCGAATCCATTGAAATTTGAGTTGCAGTCCCACCCCACTAAATAGAACTTTTTTAAGCCCAAACTCTCAATGAATAGGGTCCAGCCGAAAATTCAAAATTAAGGTAACAATAATGGACAAGGCCCACTACAGTTGCAAGCAAAGGTGATAAATCAAGGCCTTGGCCCACAGGATCCATATAAACAGTACCTCAAGAGTAAAAAATTCCCCAGATCGCAGTTACACCATCCACAATATCAAATTTAACACGAACATGCCAATGCTTAATTTCTTTAGAATTATAAGTTATAACCAATCACTCAAAGATGGTCAAAATTTTGAAAACCCAAGAATTTATTTTTAATTCTGTTTTGGCACCGACGTACATGTGTAAAATACAAACATATTTTTATAGTAGATCGTTTAAGAGTATTCTAATTAGATTAGTTAAAAGTTAAATCTTATGATAATTTGGATATTAAAACTCATTTTAAGTCCACATTAAATTGTTCAAAATTTAAATAATTTTGCCTTTGTGAATAGTAAATCCAAATTAAATATTAAATATGGTCAATCAAAGACAATGACTAAATCTTTATTTTATTTTATTTTATTTTTTACTTTATTCTCTCTTTACAATTCTTGGATAGAAAAAATTAAGTTATTAAAAAAATATAGTTGGATGAGAAATAGGTAGAAATGTTTTTTTTTTTTAAATATCGATTAGTAATTTAATTTAAATATAATATGATTACTAATTATTATTATTTTAATTATAATTTAATTAAAATATATTTATTAATTAATATATAATAAATAGAATAGTCAAATATAATAAAATTAATTATCATATAAATGGATAATCCAAATAATTAATTATCATATAGATAGAATAGTCAAATAATTAATTAAAATTAATTATTAATTACTTATTATTATGTATCTAATAAAAAAATTTAATGTAAATAGTCAAATTCAAAAGTTAATTATATTATTTTATTATTATATTTTTAAAAAAAATAATCATTTTAATATAAAGACTTATGTGAAAGAAATGTTCAAAAATAAAAAATGCTTATTCATATAGTCATCGACAGCACAATAAAAAAATGGTAAGACAGGGAAGGTACTATAGAAAACTGAGGGTGTTGCTGCCCAGGATCGAACTGGGGACCTTCAGTGTGTAAGACTGACGTGATAACCACTACACCACAGCAACTTGGTCATTAGAGGGCATGGCTACAAAATACATTAATAGTTTATTTAATCAGAATACGTCTCACAGGTAAATCTTTGACCTCCATTTTTTTTTCAAATGATTAGTATGTAATCCCGCGTATTTACTTTAGAAAAATGAATAAATATAAGACTCAGATCTCGTTTGTGTTTACAATTTTTCTCAGTTTAATTCAATTTCATTTGAGATCATATGTGAAAATAAACGAGATCTTATATGAAAAAAATTATCTTTTTAATGATAAATCTTACTATTTTTAAAAAATGAATACACAGTATTTATATACTCTAAAATTATATATAGCGTTAATACACTTTTCTAGATATGGCAACTTATATCTAGGCAGACTCGAAACGTACGTCCTGATCGGCCAGTAAGCACCAATCTTTAAATCCTGACAATATATACATATATATCCTATATTATATGTGCCAGCTTATTTGGTTTGGACTTCCATTTCCAACTACATGACATACCTGATCTCTCTCAATTGTAAGCGTGTACGCTAATATAACTTTCAAAAATAAGGAAAAATACAAATCTTCAAAGGCGAAAAAAATATATATATATATATTATATAAAAAATATCCTTTTTGAACTTCAAACAAAAACAACGCACTTTGCATTTTCTTCTTTGTTGTATACGGTTATTTATTATTATTATTATTATTATTGTTATCATTAATAATTATTATTACTTGAACGTGGAAAACCTTTCGGCTTAAAACTTAATTAAAAAAGGAAAAAGAAGAAGTGGACAGTGGACTATACTTTTGCACATTGTACTCTTCAATATTCTAGAGTTGAGCCAACACCTAACCACAGCTTTGGGAGTCGTATCAATTATATATCAAGGTTGCCAACAACTCTGGTCTCTCGGAGATTCTAAATCCTAATTAATTAACTCATCAACGTGATAAGCGACCCCATGCATTAACAAGCAAATGCATTGAATATTAAATAATCAAATTATCCACGGCCTACCAATATCATAAAATAAATAGAATATATATATATTAATGTCCGTATAAATGATGTAATTTTTTTTATCATTTCTTAGAAAAATCCTATGCATTTGCATCATGTGAGTTAGCAATTATTACTTTATTCATTAGAGTATTGTCATTAGATATATCAAAATTTTTTTTAAAATTTGATAAAAATACATGTTTAATAAATATTCAACACTTTTACATCCATAATTTTATATTAGACTCATCATTAAATTTATCAAAATAATAATATAATATATAATTTATAAAATTAATAAACATATCTATAATTTATTTATTTAATAAATATATTAAAAAATAATAAAATATATTTTGATGGATGAATAATAACTTCTTAAATATAAAATATGATGCTCAAATACTATGGTTTAAAATTTAAATGAATAGATTTTAATGAATCTAATATAAAATTATTTTAAATTAAACTATCAAATCTATATTTAAAAAATTCAATAATAAGTACAATACCAATTACACTCTTAAGAATTTTTGTCTAAAATTAAATTTCAAAAAATATAAATTTGCATATATATAAAAAAAAATAGTATATTTGATATAAAAAAAAAATAACAAGGAAAATTTTATGAAAATAGGGAATAAAAATACTTTTTGTCTTCAAAAATAAATAATAAAACTAAAAATTTTGTTAAATTTAGTCAATGTTAGATAAAAATTTTGTTATATTATTTACAAAAAATATTTTTATTTTATTTATTTTTTTAATTAAATATAATTAAATTTTTTTAATAAATATATAAATTTATATATTTTTTAAAATAATTTAAAACAAATTTAATGAGAGTGCTCTGATAAGAAATAGATAAGGATGGCAATGCCCTATCAATTATTATGTCACGAGGTGAATAGTGGGCCAGTGGCAATGCAGATATATTGGGAATAGACAGAT
The DNA here is from genome assembly GCA_036559045.1 of Platycarya longipes. NCBI lineage: Eukaryota > Viridiplantae > Streptophyta > Magnoliopsida > Fagales > Juglandaceae > Platycarya > Platycarya longipes. The sequence continues at coordinate 8,047,740 of CM071797.1, read as the reverse complement.
TTTGCGATCTAGCTAGACTCTTCCAAAACTGGGTCAGAGTTCGCGGCCCTTCCTTTGAATTTTCCGTTCTCTTGCATGCTTGAGCTTGTCGGGTGACTGATATGGTGACATAAGAGTGGATAATATTCAATGTACCCAAACCCTGTTCCAACTTCCAATCCTTTTTCCCGGGAATTTCGTCTTATTTTGCTTTTGTTTTTCTCATTTGTTTAATTTTGGTTTTTACCTTTGGACGCTGGAACTCTTTTGCTAAGATTTCAAGATTAATTAGCTCAATTCATCCTCAAAGGAAAGTCTACTAAGTTGTAACAACCGAGATTTGATAAACATTTCACATACTATATAAATCATGAATATGAAATCGTACGTATATGTCAAGATACTCAATTTTGTTGTTGATGATGATGATAGAAGAGTACTGCAACTGTAAAATAATTATAAAAAAGTAATTTTATATATTGACTTGATTGTATGTACGGATTATTAGATATATTTTATAATAAAAATTATTTTCTAATATGATAAATCACATCAAATTATATTAATTTATAAAATTATTTTTATTCAATTACTTTACTATTGGAGTATTTCTGTATGTATTATACCTTGCGTAAAGCCTTTACTAGTAAAGTAAAATAGACCTAGCAACTAACTCCGTAGTGCCACTTGTCACTGCCTGATGCAGGATTCATGGAACTTCCGTTCCTAGCTTGGTTTCAAACTTCAAATCTGTCGCTAGAAACTACATTCCTGATCTCTTTCCTTAAAGAAAGTTGCATGCACTAAACAAAGAAGAAAGAAACGGGCGGGAGAGAGAGAGAGAGAGAGAGAGAGAAAGATGTGTGTAAGTGTCACGTACTCTCTTAGGAAACTGCTAGTGCCGTGTACCCGAACTTCTTTCTCTCTCTCTCTCTCTCTCTCTCTCTCTATATATATATATGTAAGGAAAGGTCAGGAACGAGGAACGGTTTTTGGGTAGTCGATGGAGAAGGAGGCCACAAGCAAGAGTAATAGTTCGAGCCAATCTCCGAGATCACGAAGCCCAGCTCCCTTTTTGTCGAAGACTTATGACTTGTTAGAAGAAGGAAGAGCAGATGATGATCATAATGATGATGGTGCAGGCAAGAGAATCGTGTCATGGAATGGGGAGGGAAGTGGGTTTGTTGTTTGGTCTCCGGCAGAGTTCTCGGAGCTCTTGTTGCCTAAATACTTCAAGCACAACAACTTCTCTAGCTTCATTCGCCAGCTTAATACCTATGTACGTAAGCAGTACTATACTGATCTGATCTCTTTCAGTCTCTTCCTCTTTCAGTACTTCAAACTAAATCACCCATCATCATTATTCCAGTTTATTAACATGTGGGTTTTGGTCATACATTTGTATTAATTTTCCTATATTATTGGCAAGAATATATATATTTACTTAATTTCTTTAATTAGGAAGTAATTACTGTAGGTTAGAATCTGGAATGGAGAATTTCAATGGTGGCCGGGAATTTCTCCATTCCTTGTGGAATCTAGTTAGCTAGCCGGGTAAACGTTGAATGGTCGCATGCGCTACCCTTATTCTTAGAATTTGAAATAAGACTCGGATGTGTGATGGATATATGCACTTGAATTTCAAACTGTTAATACTAAAAAAACTCGTTTTTTCAAAGATATATAATATTGGGTGAAAGCAGATTATGATGTGATGAAAAATATATTCGACTTTGTTGGTCATAGTTGATAATAGAGCCAGGCCGGGAACGATGGAATTAAATTAAAAGAACGTGTATTTTTTTTCTCTTTCTTTTAACAAGTCAAGATAATCACACTGCCAAAAAAAGTAAACAAAGGGAAAGTTCACCCTACAGTTGTTGCTTGTCTCAAGCAACAACTAGAGGTACAGTGCAATGACAAAATTATTAAGGAGATACAGTGTATTAGGTCTCGTTTGGATAGTGAGTTAAATTGAGATGAATTAAATTTTTTATGAATAGTAATAAATTTATTTGGTAGAATGAGTTTTATGAAGCCCACTTAAAATAACTCAAATGTATTTATGAAAAATTAAAAAAATTGTGAATCCTGCGTATAAAAAAGTGTTGGGTTGAAAAAGTTGTTGGCCCACGTATAAAAATATTTTGAATTTAGATAGAATTTAATAATTTAAAAATTGAGTGTTTGAATGTTAAATTTAGCTTAAAATTTTTAGACTAAAATATTGATCTTAGTCGAAATAATGATCTTAGGCCCGTAAGTGTCTGATAATTTAAATTGTAAGATTAGACTCAGTTCTTAATAGTTGCATTCATGCATATGGTATGATATCACTGCGTCCAAGGAATTAAATCGGAGACTGCGGTATATAAGCCGGAAAGCGAAGACACAACAAAACGAAAGCTATCTATTATCTCGTGTCTTAATTTGGGTTTGGCTTATTTGCTAATTCTTTCAACCAAAAAAAACAGGGATTCAAGAAAACATCTTCGAAAAGATGGGAATTCAAGCACGAGAAGTTCAAGAAGGGGTGCAAGCAAATTCTAGCTGAGATCACTAGGAAGAAGAGCGAGCCAAGTATCTTTCCAGCATACCTCAAGGCTTCTGAAGAGAGCAGTACCGGTACGATGACTGCTGACATGGATCAGGAGACTAATCGTCTGCAACTCCTCAAGGAGAACGAGGACCTAAGGAGGGAGAAGTTGGAATTGGAGATGCAAATAGCCCATTTCAAAGCACTGGAATTAAAGTTGTTGGATTGCCTCTCTCAATACATGGGTGGAAACAACAATCAGAACAAAGTTAGGAGCTAGCTGGTCTTGTAATTAGAGGGTCGTCTGAGTCTGAGAAACAAATCATGCTAATTTGTATGATATATAGCCTACTTAGAGAAAATTTGTATTATATCTTTGGGTGGTGCATGGAAATTATTTTCCAGGTTTAGTTATCTCATGGGGAATGAATATATATATATATATATATATATAGAACCAAAACATCGAATGTTCTCAACAGAATTTGTAACGGTCCAACATATTAGGCAAAACTCAACTCACAAATGGATTTTTATGTCATAAAATAAAAATAATTAGTGAAATCTTTTCAAATCGTTAAAAATCTTAATGATTTCTTCTTTCCAAATAATATAGAATTCTATTTTTCATCATTTTATGTTAAGAGATTTATCATTTTTGCTGTTAAGCTTGATGGGACATTGTCAAGCAGTTTTCATCATTTTTATGCCTTTGAGAAGGGTTGTCTCAAGTTAGAAGGGATAAAATAAAGTATAATAATTCTACATGGACTCGGATTCCTTGTTGTCGGATGGGAGTCGGTTGATGTGGCAACACACCACGTCAAATTTTTTTTTTTTTTTTTTTTTGAAAAAAAGTTAGAAAATAGAGTTGAAGACAACATTGAGGAGAGAGAAATGCCATGTAGTCAGAAAAATTGGTATTCTTTTAGACTACAATTAAGGTTTGTTTGGATATAGAAATAATTTCATTTCATCTCATTTTATTATTGCAATTTTTTTAATATAAAATATAATAAATAATTTAATTTTTAAAAATTTTAAAATAATAATAATATAAAAAAATAATTATTTAATAATATTTTATTAAACTTTCATCTAAAAGTATCTGATATCTTTTCACTATAAGAGATAAATCGTTAAACATAAATTTAAAAAAAAAAAAGAGAGAGAGAGAGAGAAAAAAAATAAACAAAAATTATTTGAGGCTCAACCAATACTTTTGAGGCCAGAATTCAGACCCAGAAACTCAAGCCCGTATTCTATAATGGGCTCGATCGGCCCAACCTAGAGCCCATATTTAAAACCTTAAACCCTACTGACCACTGAGCTTCCCCATTTCCATTCCTCCCCATTTCTGCTCTCTCGCCCTATCCCTGTCTCTGGCTCTAACGTCTTCCTAAAACCCTTAGCCAATGGATCCAAAGCTCTTCTCGAAAACCCTAATCCGTAGTGCGATTACAACAAGATTGTACTACACGAATAGGAGTCGCAAGCCGACCCTGTACTCGAGAATCAGTCCCCTTGGAAGCCCTGGCTTAAGCGTGGTACCAGAGCTCGACGATTGGGTCCAGAAGGGAAACAAGGTCCGAATCGCGGAGCTTCATCGCATCATTCACGATCTTCGCAAGCGCAAGAGGTTCTCTCAGGCCCTTGAGGTTTGCAATTGCCTTTTTTTGGGGGACTAGTTTTGTGTTTGTCTCTGTTGGTTGCTGTGAAAATGTGGGAGAGTAGAAGATAGTTCAGAGTTAGAAATTTTAGTTAACCTTCACCGATCGAAAAGAAATTTTAGTTAACTGTCGAGAAAATAAACATTCAGACGTCTGAGGCTAGTGCAACTGTGTGGGGGCAACGGAAATAAGAATTCTTTTTTGCTTTTTAACTAATGGAGGATAATTGTGTATAGGGGGAGGGGGCCAGAAGCAAATTTTTTGTCCAATTCCAGTAATTTTAATAAAGGTTAAAGGTTTCAAATTTTAATTTTTTGTACTGTTCATTGACTGGTTTTTGTATGGTACTTTATTGATTTTTGCTTATTAAGTTTGTTCATCTTGAAGGACTCTGTGTGTACTAATTGATTTTGACGAGACTTCCTTTATGTGCTGGTAATATTAATCAAGAAACAATTTGCTGATTAGCGCGGTTAATTCAGTAATCTTCACCTTATTTGTGGTGCAGGTTTCTGAGTGGATGAATGAAAAGGCTATATGCATATTTTCTCACGTTGAACATGCGGTGCAGTTGGATCTCATAGGCAAAGTTCGTGGATTTCTTTCTGCAGAAAGTTACTTCAATAACTTGAAGGATCAACATAAGACTGATAAGACGTATGGTGCTCTGCTGAATTGCTATGTCCGTCAGCGCCAAACTGAGAAGTCCCTCTCTCATTTGCAGAAAATGAAGGAGATGGGTTTTGTTTCGTCGTCTCTCACTTACAATGACCTTATGTGTCTTTATACAAATGTTGGGCAGCACGAGAAGATTCCTGATGTGCTAACTGAGATGAAGAAGAACGGTGTTTCCCCTGACAACTTCAGCTACAGAATATGCATCAATTCTTATGGTGTGAGATCTGATCTCGAGGGAATGGAAAACATTTTAAAAGAGATGGAGCGCCAACCTGATATTGTCATGGATTGGAATACATATGCTGTTGCTGCTAATTTCTACATAAAAGCTGGCCTGACTGATAAGGCAATTGATGCTCTGAAGAAATCAGAACAGAAGCTGGTTGAGAAAGATGGGCTTGGCTTCAACCAGCTGATTTCACTTTATGCCAAACTAGGGAAGAAGGATGAGGTCTTAAGATTATGGGGTCTGGAGAAAAGTGTTTGTAAGAGATGCATAAACAGAGATTTTATCACAATGCTGGAGTCTCTTATGAGGCTTGGTGAGGTTGGAGAAGCTGAGAAAGTAATAAAGGAGTGGGAATCATCTGGGAACTGTTACGATTTTCGAATACCAAATATCGTCATTGTTGGGTGTTCTGAAAAGGGCTTACTTGAGAAAGCGAAAGCCATGCTCGAAGACTTGAGGGAGAAAGGAAAGGCAACTACTCCCAACAGTTGGAGCCTGGTGGCAGCTGGATACCTGGGTAAGGGTGAAATGGAGAAAGCCGTGGAAGGCTTGAAAGTAGCGTTCTCTTTACAGGCGGAGAATAAAGGATGGAAGCCCAACCCAAAGGTAATTTCAGGGATACTGTCTTGGCTTGGTGAGAAAGGCAGTAGCGGAGATGTAGAAGCTTTTGTGAGCTCGGTTCAGACCGTAGTCCCAGTGAATAGGCAGATGTATCATGCTCTGATCAAGGCACATGTTAGAGATGGTAAAGAAGTGGACAAACTTTTGCAACGCATGAAAATTGATAAGATAGATGAAGACGAAAGAAACGAAGAAATTGTTGGCATGAGGCAGACCCTAGATTTTAAACTGCTTCTGTTGGGAACAAAATGGCTGATTTTCTTTTGAAGGCCGTTTAATTTGCTCAAACTGGGGTCAAGAGTGTTGAGAAAGCGTTAAATTACCTAATATAGGCTTATAGCACTGCTTTGCATTTGCTGCACATCAAATGAATCTCGAACAGCAACCATTCACTATAGTGCTCTGTAGAACATTGTACATTATAGAGTCTTTGATGTACTCTGGATCAAGTCCAGTCGAGAAGTGCTAGGTACACACGCGGTCGTGTACCATTTGTGGACACGCTGACCACGTTAGTTATAATATTATTTAAAAAAAATAAAAGGACAAAACTTGAATGAATGAGAGAGAAATGGAAAGCTGACGAGAGACATCAAGAGGAAATTTGAGGTGAAAGCATTCATGCAAAAACACATAAACAACGCCCAACCATTTTCCATTTTGGATCAATCACGGTTTAAAAAATCACGGCCGGTTCACAAAACATTTCCTTCTTGATGTAGGTTGAAGAACTTGTAACTTCTATAAAAGATGAGATAAAAAATTGATCGGATTTGGAGAAAGAATTAGACGCAAAAAAAGGAACAAATGATCGAAGTAATCATCGCCATTGAACAAAGCAAAGAGCAGGCTAAGTTCATTGCTACGAATAGAGGACTTTCTTTCTTCACAAATTAAATAAATAAACCAATCAATTTGCTTCAAGAGTACACTTTCAAGCAATAAAATCCAAAAAAAATGATTCGGTACCCATAAAAAAAAACTGTCTCATTTCAGATTCAAAGTCTCATTTTAGCTTCATTGATTAAAAACCAAGATCTTCACCTACTTGGTAATGATAGATTTCGTTGATTTTGTCTATGAGGAGATTATCTATTAATCTGTGGGTTTATGAGCCAGAGGAAATTCAAAATGAAATTGGGTGTGCACTGAAAAAGAACTTGAAATTAGAGGGGAGCAATGAAAGTTAAAACGTACCGTTTCATTTAATTGGCTATGTGGATGATGTGTACGCATGTGTCCCTCCGTCGCGTGTGCAACAATCATTTCTCAAAATAAAATAAGATTTCTTTTGACTTGCCAACAATGTTGTCATGTATAAAAATTTAAGGGTCCTTTTACGATACTAAAAGTTGTACCTTGCATTTTTATTTTTTGTTTTAAATACATTTTTTGTTCTAAAAAATCTGTTAGTGTGCCGTCTTTGACTACTGGACATATCCACTAATATAAATTGCACATTTTTTTATTGTCTTTTCTTTTTATATTTAAAAAAAAATCAAAAAATTTTAAACAATAAAAAAATACACTAATATAAAAGTCAAGTTCTTAATTATTAAGTAAAAAAAATTAAATACATGATGGATCAAAACAATAGAACAAATTCATGAAACATACTAACATTTTCCTAAAAAGAGAATTAGAAGAAATGCACCACATTTGATCGGTACCCCATTCGGTTTCTAAACATTTTTCAAGTGATCCGGTTCACTTTTACAAACATTTTCATATCGTATTATCTCATCTTATTATTATTATTTTTTAAATTTTTATACAAAATAAAATAAATAATTTAATTTTTTTAAATTTCAAAAAAACTTTTTTAAATCTCAAAATAAAATAATATTATAATAATATATTATTCAATTTTTAATTTTTATTTCATCTATAAAAGTAAACAAGACCTGTATGCAAATTCCGCACACCTGATATGTCGGCAGGATGACATGTTTGATGTTACCAGCAAGCAACTCGCTTCCTGCTGTGCTTTAGATTGCAAATCCTTGGCGGGAACAACCGTACAAATTGTTCCATTCATATCGAGATTTTGAACTCAGGATGAACAGAAAAATAGAAGAAAACCTATCTGATAGGCTGTTTGTCGTACGTTGTAAACAACTTCGAATCTAAGGCCCAGTTTGATTGTCATTTCAACTAATTTCAAATTTATTATTATATTTTTAAATTTTTATACAAAATACAATTTTAATATAATTTTTTAAAATTTTAATACAACTTTTTCAAATATCAAAATAATAATAATATTAAAAAAATAATATTTTATTCATCTTTTAAAACTTATATCATTTGTCAATCCAGACCATTTATCTCATTTGTCAATCCAGACCGGACCTAAGTTGTACGTTATATCACACCAAGCAAATTATATACTAACACATGTAAACCTGCCAGGCTAATTGCAAACATAAAATTACTTGAGTTACTCCATAATTCTCCGCCAAAAAGGTAGGATGTTTTGCAGACAACTATTAACCTTCATAACATAACTTCGATGTGCACAAATAATGCAGAGCTTTTCAGACATTGAAGCATTTGAGTAATATACCCACCCAAAAATAAAAAACATACAAAGAGTATCCGAACATCAAGGCAAACGTTTAAAACATGTATGATGTCAAAAGCATGGCTTCGAACACAGTTCCGAAATTTGGGTAAAAAGATGCCCGCATTATTTGCAGAAATCAAACCAATCCTTACTCAGATAGGGTAGATTTTAGCTCTCCATTATCTCGCAGCTCCATCACAATGTCACAGCCTCCTATTAGCTCCCCTTTATAGTAAAGCTGGGGAAAAGTTGGCCAGTTGGAGAGGGCCTTTAGCCCCTGCCTCACTTCCTCATCAGTTAATATATCGAAGGACCCAAAAGTTAAACCCTCCTCGCGTAGGGCATTTATGACCTTGGAACTGAAACCACACCTAGGAGCATCTGGGGCACCCTTCATAAAGAGCATTACTGGTGAAGAACTTATCAACTTCCTCAAACGATCTTCAAGAGCTTCCTTCTGAACAATACCTTTCTCAGCTAAGACCTTCTTCAGTTCCCCGCTTTTCTGCATCTCCAACACAATGTCTGATCCACCAACGAGTTCACCCTTAATATATAACTGTGGGTAACTAGACCAGTTTGAATAAACTTTGAGCCCTTGACGGACTTCTTCATCAGAAAGAATGTCAAAACTCTCAAATTCCACCTTTTCTTGCCTGAGGATTTCAACTACCTTCCGGCTGAAACCACACTTGGGTTCATCTGGTTTTCCCTTCATAAACAGCATGATGGGGCTTGAATTGATCAGGTTTTCAATCTGAGTGGTTAAAATAGAACTTAGACCAGTGGATTCGGTGATTCCACCCTTTCCACTTCCAGCTTCACTCACTTTTACCTCAGTTGAAGCATTAGTATCAATCCCGTGATCTCTGAAAACTTCTTGTAGTTCACCACTCTCATGCATTGCAATTACGATATCACATCCACCGAGAAGCTCCCCTTTGCAATAGAGCTGTGGATATGTCGGCCAGTTGGAAAATTTCTTCAAACCATCACGAACGTCGTTGTCAGCGAAAATATCAAAGCTTCCAAATTTAACATTTTCCTTATTCAAAATTTCAATAACTTTTTGGCTAAATCCACACTTTGGCTCTTCAGGGCTTCCTTTCATGAATAGCATGATTGGGTGAGCGTTAATCAGCAGCTCCAGGCGTTTTTTCAATGCATCACTGAGGCCATGTTTCCCCAGGTTTTCCACTTTGGCAGAGCCATTTTCATGAGCAAACTCTTTGACTGTTTCAAGGACAGTAGGTCCTGCAGCCAGCCCAAGACTGGCAGGAGCAGCAGGCTCTCCAGGGCCAACTGGACCAGCGACTTTAGCAACTTTATTGGCCAAACTAGATGGATCTGCACCCTCCAAGGTATCAACAGTCTTACCATCCTGACACAGAACGCAAGTTTAATAATACAGATTTACCACAAGAACATTATTTGATAAAGGGAGAGAATAATCATACGTCCTAAACTTAGATGCAGATTAACACCAACTGACAAAAATTATTTAGATACAGTGGTGTCGAGTTATGCAGTTACAAAAATTGGGGTTTTTACAAAAAGTAGAACATCAAAACATAAAGTGCCAAATTATCTCACAACCCTAGTATTAGTATAGATAAAAGTCATATTTTTCAAATGACACACCCCTAAAAAAACTGGAGGCAAAAGATGCAATGGCTCAATAATAATTAAGGAGATAGAGAGAAAGAAATGCCCATCAAACCACACAATAATATGGCAGTTGATGGTTATTAGCCATAATCATTACTTCAAGCATAATGCAATAAAAACAGCACCGATTACTTTTTTTTCTACAATAATGACAAGATAACAAACTCCATTCTTTTGGTGGGGGTGTTTAACCAACCACCATTTCTGGACGTTCAAAGTTCTTGTACAAGACAGGAAGAACCTTTGTCACCCAAATCTGGCCATTAAAAGCCATGGATATTTACGAATTATTCCTCAAGCTACTTGAGCTACAGTAGAAACATTCAGATTCATGATCTTATGATCGGTTCAAGCATCTTCTGAGAGATGCATCTCAGCTGCCCCAACCAAATGGACGGTGTCATGTACCCAACCCACTCACATATGCTTTTCATGTTCCATTAGGAATTCACTTCCATATCTTATCAAAACATCTCACTATTTAAACGTCTTCCCAAATCTCACTGAACTACATTTGTTAAAAGTGATGGCATTGAACTTCTATAATCTAATCTTAGTTCCATGTTCCTGTAGTAAATCCCAAGTCACCTCTTCCTCAGATGATGCTGTCGTGCGTAGTCATTCAAACTAACACTGAGGATACATAACTTTGAGCATCCAATACCACCTTAAGTTGCTATAATCTAATCTTAGTTCATTAAAAATTAGTTGCTAGTCTACTTCCAACCAATCTAAAACCTGCAAAATTGCTAGTATCATCACAAACCATCATTTTATTTTGTTTATCAACGTTAACAACCTTTGTATTGCAAAATAAAACTCTCAAACTACGGTCTTTTACTAATCCTTCAGCAATTTCTAAATACTTGGTCGTGCTATTATAATACATAAAAATATTGACACTTTGACCACCGAATTATAAGTATACACTGACATAGTAACACAACTATCCAACAGAAAAAATAACACTCAGCACATATTAGTTGCAAAGATTTAGGCCTCATTTGGTTTTACAAGTATTATCAACTCAACTCATCTAATCTAACTATTACAACTTTTCCAAATTATTCACAAAATAAAATAAACAATTCAATTTTTTCAATCCTAAAGCAAAAATAATATTTAAAAAGTATAATCTAAAAATATTTTATTTCTCATCTCATCTCATCTCATCTCATCTTTAGAGATGACCGCAACATGTTATCAACAATATTCATATCCCTGATACCAATACATACCATTTAAAAATACTTGCCAATAAACTACAGATGGAATACAATCCAAAACCCGTATATCAACTTCTGTAATTGATAACTTCTAAAAAAGCTAAAAAAAAATAATGATTATCCAACATACCCTTCCAGCCTCCTTACTGCACAACCAAAAATTAGACCTCGAAAAAATTCCGAATCAAAATGAGAAAAATAAGAAAAATACATCAACAAACCTTGAAGAGAACAAAGAAAGGAACCGCAGAAACCGAGTAAGCCTCAGATATCTCAGGTTGCCCTTCAGCTTCAACCTACAATAATTTTGCCCAAACTTCAATAAATAAAAAAGAAAAACCACTGAAAATACAATTGAGAAAAAAAATGAAAGCGATAAAAGAGGATAAAAAAAATATGAAAGAAGAAGGAACCCTGAGGAAGTGGGCGCGAGGGAAATCGGTGGACAGGTGGGAGAAGACTTGGTCCATGTGCTTGGAAGCTTCGCACCATGAGGCCCAGAAGTGTAGGATAACCGGTGCGCCACTCCCCACCACGTTATCAAGCTCAGCCTTTGAGTGCACGTCCTTTACCGACCCACCCATAGTTGGCTAAAACGCGAAAAAAAAAAAACTCGCACACAGTGTGAGAGCTGAAGAGGAATGGAGATAGAAACTTTGATGCTCGCGTAGGATTCCAGTGCCCCCCCCAAACCCTAGAAGACGCGCGCAAAAAGTGAGCCTGTCGCTCTTTTTGTTGCTGAAAAAATAGTGGAGGCTATTCATGATTCTTCTTATGGGTCCCACCTACACGTGTCTGACTCCTATAACAATTCAGCTAAACCAGTCGGGAGAAGTGAGCTGGTACGGCTGTGCTCACTGCTCTCAGCCTCTCACACGTGTCTTAAATAGTGTGCACGCACTCGTGCGTGCGGGATGGAATCTATTATCTACCTCTAATTTTTTTTTTTTTTCAGAAAGAAGAAAGAGGTATACTGGACTCACCAAGATTTTATAAAAATAAATTTATAAGTTATTATAATTTATTATATTAAAAAAAATTATAAAGCTCTGGATAATGTAAATTATTAATATGAAAAATTATTGAAAATAAATTATGCTAAGGAGTGTGCTAGATTGTGATTTCCACAGTGAACACCAATATTCATTTATAAGTAATTTCGTTCCAAGACAGTAACTAAAATGCAGATATGTTTATTTAATAATTGATAAATAAAAAGCCCAACAGAGGCGGTAAATTCTCAGATAATCAGTTTAGGAAAAAAAGCTCTCAGACGATGCATTTCAATTTCAAATATGTTTATTCGTTAGTCCTAAGGTGAGGGTTTAATAGGGAAAATCAGGTGTGACCTCGTTATACCTAAACATCAAACTCAACATCTATTGGCTATCAGAAACTATGAAAATATTCACCGCCTCTGCTGCTAATTATACAGCAATCTAGTAGCTCTTTCTTCAAGCATTAAAATCCTAATTCAAATTAAACAGTAACCTACTAACCTGCTACAGAGAGTGAAATACTAACATATATATATTTTTTTTGGTTTGAAAATTATGTACTCCCTTAATTAGGATTAACATTTCTCTTTAAGTAATAAAAAATATTTACTCATCATTCTCACGCCTCACGCTATACATAATTTTTTTTTCTCTAATCAAATGTGTGGGATATGTATGATAAGTAGAAGAAATTAATTAGTTTATGAAGAATAGAATAAAATAAAATAAAATAATTAAGAATAAATGTGGTGTGTGGTGATGATAATTAGCAAACCTATAAAATATAAAGATATAGACAAGGCAAGTAAACGAAATTCCAAAACTTGATGAAAAATACTAAATATCACGTTAAAACAGCCATCACATTTCAGAACTTAAAGACTCATTGCAGCATTGCTTACATACAAAGTAAGGCCAAAACAGGAAAAGAGTTCATACAAATTATGACCAACGAAGAACTGGCCAGCAATAAATACGCAAGGCCTTCAAACTGTTAACAATTTTTGTCCTCTACCACCGCATAGCCTCTATTGCTTACAGTGCTCTTACTTTCAAGAATCGATAATTTTACCTTGATATGAATAGATGCTTTTTTAAGGATATTAACTTGATCTTATGATTCATTATTTTTTGACAAAACTCAAACGTTTTGGGTTGATAGTGTTCAAGTGGATTAATATTGTTCCAGCATTTTCTTCTTCGGTCCAAGCAATGGATTCCTTCTCCAATAGCTTCATAACCTATCCAAAATGAAGGAAAATTAAGGTGCTTAAAAAATTCAAATAATTAATATATATAAAAAAAAAAAAAAAGGCAAAAGAAAGAAAAGAGGCTTCACAAGTAGGGAAATTCTAACCCTGGATAGTTCAATCAAATTTTCAAATGTGAATTAATGCTTCATTCTACAAAAAACCGTTCAGGTGTGATTCCTGAACTGCCTTTTGAATTTCACAGACTTATAAATTTCTTTTCACCTATTATTACATTATCCCTATTAGGCCTGTTCATCCGGGCCGGGTTGTACCCGGCCCGGTTTGAAATTTTAATATATTTCTTAATATTTTAATTTTTTTTTTTAAAACGATTGAAAAAAATTTTAAATCCGGGTTCGAACCCGGATGAACACCCCTAATCTCTATAAAGTTGTTAATTGGAGAAGCATTATCCAACTAAAATCAACTAAGATGGAAAAATCAGCCATTCTTACCAGTCGTCTACGAGATCCTTTTCTGGCATCTTCATCCTCTGTGTCTAAAATGACCTTAAGGGACTTGAATGCTGAAGGGAACGACAATGAAATGCCAATTATTTCAATTACTGTAAATAATTTGATAGAAAATTACAAACGAGAGAATACTGACTTACACGGGATGCCTGAAAATGATGAAAGATGGCATTTCAGAAGGCGTACTGCCGCCTTGGCACCATGGTCATGCAAGTCAAGCGTCATTTCATCTTGTGCCTCGTCATTTCTGATAATGAACAAACAGAGGTAAATTACATTATATGGATCGTTTATGTAACCTTCCATCCAACCAAACAGATGATATGACCAAATCAACACACAATGTAAAGAAAAGGGAAATCACCTAGATTCAAAAAATTTTCTATTGGACTCTTCATCTGCTTCAGAAGCTTTATCACGAAAAAAATGTCCCTGCAATTTCCATAGCATTTGTTATAACATTTTTAAAATTGGCCAAGTAAGGGCATTCGACCACGTGACATTCCATTTAGAACTCCTATTTTTTAGTCCAGATACATGACAGATATCTGAAAAATCTGCATGTAACTGAAAATAAGAGCCACAATGAAGAGCAGTTCGCCATTAAATCAATTTGCAACAATGTTTAGTAAAAATATATTGAATGAAGTAGAACAAATGGAACACTACTGCTTCTAGTCTCATCAAACCACTGTTACTCTAGTCAATATGGCATTCTTACCTGATCTAGAAGCTTTCCTGCTTTAACACGATCGCCCTCAGAAAATGCATCAAGAGCCTGAGAAGCAAATGGTATCCTTACTTTGTAATGTTCAAAGATAAAACAGATGGCATAAAAAAAGAAATTATTAAGTGGTGACCTACAGCTTTATAGTATTCCTTCATGGTGGCCCGATACTCCTTCACAGCTTTACGAAGAAGTTGGTAGCTATCCTCATCTTCCATATCTGCAATTGAGATACAAACTCTAGTAAGCAAAGGAAAATATGACTCGAAAAAACCATGTGACAGGAATAGACCTGTTTTTGTAGCAGTGAATGAAACTGCAAGGGCAATACATCACTTCTAACAAACTGATGCCTCATGTTTCGCAAACATTTAACAACATATCAACTTTTCCACAGACCATTCTCTGCCATGTGTAGACTTGGGGTACCCAAAGTTTTGAAAATTTCCTTTCCACCCTCTCCCGTTAAAAATTTAAAAAAAAAAAATCAGAAAATTTCTTTATGCCCCCTCCCCCTCCAAAAATTTTAAACCCCCCCCCCCCCCCCTCCTTGACCCACTAAAAAGTTCTCCTTGGCCATCCTTCCAAAATATTATATGACTCCTGTAATCCACAAAAAATTAGTGTGTTTCAAAATATTTTGAACCTCTCCACAAACTCGATTCAGGACACTGAAGAAAAGTTCATAGAAAATAGAGTACATACCATCAATATCTTTCTGCACGTATGTCACAGTCTTCTTGTGTTCTACATCATCTATTATAGGTCCATCCACCACTTGAAGTGCTGCATATCTCTTTACAGCCTTTGTTTTTCTTCTAAGAAGCTCACCATGTCTCTCAGGAGCATTAAATAAAGCCACCAAAACTTCCTCTTCCTTCTGGAGACCATTTCTCTCTTCAACTTTTCCAGGTGGTTCTACTTCATTTATAGATGAAGCTCCATTTCCATTGCTGGATTAATGCAAATAAATATTAAGCAAGAACTAGAAGAAAAAGTATAAACAGCTGTTTTTCCCATGGAGCATGGGGTTGAGGGCAGTTAAATGGCAATAGAACTCCCACCTCGTGCCTTTAACATAGAAGTTATAATAGTAAGAACAGACTGGTATATCAATAGCCATTGCAAAAGGGATGTAAAGGAAACAACCAAACCTTCTGGGATGATTTACATATTGCAGCTTTCCCTGATGTGAAGGTACTTCAGCTTTTTGACCTTTGTCTGCAAGCTGAAAGATGAACTCAAAAAAGTAAGAAAAAACATGATGTATGATAAACCACAATGACTTGCTAGTCTTTTTTATCAGTAAATTACTAGTCTTAATAGAAAAGGTGCGTATGTGTGATACATGAAGGCAAATATTTGAACTTAAGCAAAATAGTTAGCTTTTTTTCTTTTTTCTTTTTTCTTTTTTATATAAGTAAAAATATTATATATATATATATATCAATAGAAGTAACCAAGTACACTGGATGTATACAAGAAAACACCTATCCCATACTAGAGAACTCCCAATGATCCCAAAAAGCCTGTAAAAAAAACTAGCCAAAATACATCAAGCCCGAGTAAGAATAAAAAAACTTCCCCAACCCCAACCCAAAACACCCTCTATGAGAACATCATACCCTCCCTTTAGACTAATACTCCACCCAAAACACCCTCTATGAGAATATCATGCCCTCCCTTCAGTCTTTCGACTTGAGCTACCGCCAAGAGCGTCACAATTGATTCCCCAAGAAAGACGCTGCAACTCCCTACTTTTCTTAAAACTTGATTTGGAATCACGCGAGTGACTCGCCTCAATCGTAGTGAGTAGTGCTTTAAATTGATCTTCACATCTTCCATGTGAGATTCCCACAATATGCTGGATCTCGTAAAACTTTTGCAAAACCGAATTCGACGATGATCCAAGGGGAGGAAGAGATACCAAGGGGACAACATCTTCTCCTGAAACACCGTATCCAAAGCCTTCATCTTCGCAAGGCACCAATAACAAACCCTTATTCAAATCCTGTGCGTCCTCAACAACTCTAATGGTACTATCCATTTGAGATTCTGGGTTGGCAACAAGTCTCTTCAACTCTGATGACCTTGTATGAGCCACTTCGACGGACATTGCATCTCTTTCAGAGTTCGATATTACACCATTATCTTTTAACTCTAACGTGTAAGCCATAGTTTTTTCGGGACTAACCAAGGGCGTAACACCGACTATCAGTCTTTCCTGTATCACCTATGGCGAAAGGCATTCCATTACGGATGTCTCAACACCAATACCCGATGGAGAACCAACTTCAAATAACCCACTTTTCCTTTTAACCCACCACACTTTCTTAGATCTGGTTATAGGGACAAGGCCAAATCTAATTTTCTTTTTTCCTTTATCTGAGCTTAAAGGATTCAGGCCTATCTTAGGCTTGTTTCTTACAATCATGTTGCCACCAATTGAAAGCAAGCTTATTTCGTAGACAAGAGAGTGATCGTTGCCTTCACCTCGACAAGCTGGGTTTCCATCTCCTTTAAAGTTTTATGCATTACGACAAGCTGGTTTTGAGCTTGCATGATCTGCATACCACTTACACTGTTTCCCTCACGCTAAGTCACCGAAGCTTGTCCTGACTTCAAAATTGTCGCATATGATTGCATCGCTACATTGGTTGTGCTTAGGTCTTTTTGTTTAAATTCCAAATTGATGTGCTTATGAACGAATGTCTTCTTTCTGCCTTTCTTTCCTTGATCCAAAGGAAAATAACATATATACAACTCTGCGTAACTCAACATCAAACTTCTCCTAACCCTGACCTTCATATCCTTCCGGAATGAGTACAACACTTTGTTGGCCTCCTCCACCATGTTCGGTGACAGTTAAAAACCTACCATGAGTCTTGGAGCATTGTTGAGCTACGAATGCTCGATTTCCTTTGCACAAAAGTTTGAGAATTCTGAATTTTTTCCGACCTTTAGAATTGCTTTTATCGTAGCCACCAGCCATCCTATACCACTACAACCCATATCTAGAGACCTCCAAACCCTTCTGCTCCTCTCCACAATTTTCAATAAGGACCTCCATGCCTCTGGTAAAAACTCAAAAGCTTTAGACTCCACCCAAAAAGGAACCACCTCCCCCATATTAATAGCAAAGTTTCGTTTCACATTTTCCCAATCTTCATTCCTGATGACTGGTCATACGGAAACCAAGCACAAACAAGAAGCAAATCTGTTGCATTGAAGTTGGAAAAAAAAACAGACAACAACGAGACAGACTGTCGCAGTACTCCCAACAATCTGGGGTCTCTTTCCGTGTCGACAGCACGACCAACGGCACCGGAGTAATCTCAGTAGACTAGCCGGAGGCGGTTGACTCTCTCTACGTCAACGAAAGGACTTAAAGTAGCCAAAACCTCAAAAGTCCAACTTGCCAGAGGAGGACCGATGTTGGATGGCCCTCGACGAAGTCACCGAGGCCTGTCGACCTTGCATGTGATGGCAATGTAGCTTATTTCATAAAGAAAAATAAGGAACTATGTTTTTCAGGACAAACCATCCAGTCCTTGCAGAGGGCATGCAAAATGTTCACCATCTGTAACACGATGACACTGGGGGAATACAAGAACCAACCAAAACCAGCAACTTGTATGTCAAACCAAAGATTATTGGTTGTCTTTAGTCAAAGTGGCTTGGTTCACCCAGAATGAACCAAACAATATCTATAAATATATAATTTTAAATATATTGTATTCTTTTTTTTTTTTTACATGCACAAAATTTTTTTTAGTTATTTATTTTTACCCTTTAAATATTAGAGCCCGATAGTCACGAAGGGTTATAATTTTTCTAGTATGATTCACTCACCACCAGTTGTATGTCACAATCCAAAGCCCACCTATCGTCATGGTAGCTGCCATTCTACTCGCCGCTTCACCCTCTCTCACCACTTACGTCCACTCTCTCAAAGCTACTCTCTCTCATCCCACACCTATTCGGTGATTCCCTCTTTCCTTTTAGTTTGTCACT
Source organism: Platycarya longipes (assembly GCA_036559045.1). Lineage (NCBI taxonomy): Eukaryota > Viridiplantae > Streptophyta > Magnoliopsida > Fagales > Juglandaceae > Platycarya > Platycarya longipes. The sequence continues at coordinate 8,029,102 of CM071797.1, read as the reverse complement.
TAGGCCTGATTTGCTTTGGGAGACAAAACCAAAAGCTCCAAACTCTTCTCAAATTCATTATTACACTTTTTCAAATCCTCATACAAAATATAATAAGAAATTCAACTTTTTCAAATTCTAAAACCATTTTTTCAAATTCTAAAACAAAACTAATATTAAAAAAAATATATCACAACAATATTTTATATTTTATTCTTTTTTTAACTTTGATCTCATCTCATCTCTAAAAATAAATAGGGCCTTAGTTGATTGTTGTTTTGATATAAGATTAAATCTGTTTTGAATCTAGTCTCTAATTTCCCCTAGTTTATTTTTGTTTGGTTTTTATCTTAAAATTCATCTATTCATTATGTTTCTTCTCTTTCATTTTAAAATCCATCTCTTCGTTATGTTTCTCCCATGCAACAAAACCAACCAAACTACCAACACATTAACAATGCTAGAAACAGCCGACTAGACCTACACTCTGTGTGGTTCAATCAGGTCCACTCTTTGAGAAAGCAGGAGGCAAGGTCATGACTTTGGTGCCCCTCAGTTCACACCCCTAGACAATGCTAAAAAACTTACGAAAAAAAAGAGCCTCTCTTCTCAAAGATCCATGTTCAAAATATGGCAAATACTCTCTTTACAATAACCTAAAACATTGCAAATGAACAGATGCCTCTAGGAGTGCAATCAGTCCGGTTCAGTCCGATTTTAGACAAAATTAATAACCAAACCGGTATTACCGGTTTTGCATTTCTTAAAACTGATTTCGCTCCGATTAACCCCCAAAACCGGTAGTATCGATTTTACCGATTTCGGTCCGGTTTTCCGATTTTGATAAAATGTAAATTTATTTATAAAAAAAAAAAAAAACTGGTTTAAAAATCTGTTTTAGTAAAAAAATTGTGATCCATTACAAAAATTTGTTTTAGTAAAAAAAAATCCGTTACAGAAAAAAAACTATAAAAAAACTGTTATAAAATAAAAACTATTTTATAAAAAAAATTTGCAATAAAAATCTGCTTTTACAAGTTCAAAAATCTCACAATTTAAAGTATAAATTCCAAAAATCTAAAGTCTAATATTATATTTTTATTTATTATAACATTATCTTATATCTAATTATAATTTATATTATTATATATAATATAAAACATATTATATAATTATACTTAAAAATAAAAAATAAATAAAAGTAAATAGGACCGGCCGGTCTTAAAATAACAGGACCGGTTATATCCATTTCCTCAATTTCTAAAACCGGTATTGGACCGGACCGATTCAAAACTAGAATTTCCGGTCCGGGCCGGTTCTCTGATTTAGATTTACACCCCTAGATGCCACCAAAATTTGGGATTTTTCACTAAACCTCAAACAACAAATGAGAAAAAAAGCCTCTGCAGCATAACCCAATCGACATCTCATCTAGCCAAATTATAACTCTATATATTCCAACCAAGGTTATATATAGCTACTTGATGACAAGCCAAAGGTTTTATGGAAGATATTGCATTCAATGAAAACTTCCAGTTTACATTGAAAAGTCCTATTCACATGCACAATTCTATTAGACAAAGATATAACTGTTATCATCTGTTCTCTTCTTGTTTATTCTATATTCACATGGATAACTCCAAAAGCCATGAATATAAAAGTCACCATCTACGTTGTCATCAATAGTATAGAGAGGAACCGACCATTTACAATAAAATAATCAATGCATTGAAGCAAATATGAAAAATTCCCAGCCTGTGAAAAGTAAATATTCAGTGATTCACAATAAGTTTCTCTCGCTTTAATCAAAATAAAATGCAAAATATTTAATCAAGCTGAAAATAATGTTCCTCTGGCAAAATACTGAAAATGCAAAACCAATTTGATTTCAGACCATCTCTTTTACATGGTGTCATAGCAACTCCAATAAATACTCCATGCCTTTGACTCTCATAAGCTAGGTTGAGTGGCAAAAAACCAGGATTGCCAGTTTCTTAAAAACTTATAGTAATTAATTAAAGCATTACAACAGTTTCTAACTGAAGAAGGAAGCATATATAATCTAAATGGCCACTGCTTTCTAAAATTACTCGTAAAATACTAACCTTTTCAGTAGATACACCAAGAAAATTGTTCCCTGTGCCTAAATTTGCTGCTGATAGTTCAAGTAATTTCTCCATGCACTGAACAGTTGGAGAGAAAAAAGGAATTTGTAATTAGAGATGCTTTTTTTTCTTATCTTACATGTATCATAAGAATGTCGTGGATGAGAAAATGACATAGACAGCACTAGGAAACTACATTTTATAATTTGGAGAATCAATTTACCATCTAGATTTACTACAACAGTTAAATTGGATGTCTGTCAAGGGCATATAACTTATCTCTTTTATTTCAGAGAGACTTTATTAGAGTATCATTTCCATTTCTTAGAGTGATAGCTCTTCAAATAGGGATACTTGTCCCATTATTTACCTTCCATTATTTACCTTAAGTCCTCACTTCATTTTCATTAACTACTAGTCTATATCTTATTCATGCCTGATATTCCATAAAGGCCACCTATTGCCTACGGGCACCGCCTGTTTAGTTTGCTAAGGATGTTATGATAAATTTGTCATGGAAAGGCTGACACTGTGTGGCTCGTACTTCTCAGTATTCAGACCCTTGGTTCATTGGGTTAACCATGAAGTGCTAGGATCTTCTCAGTTTAAATAGATTTATTCAGTAACGTATCATAAACCGCCAACAATATTTCCTCTATTAACTTTTCATTGAAGAAATCAGCAGCCTTTGATGTCAACAAACCGTATGAACATATCCAAAAGCATGATAAGGTTAACTCTAGTAATTTATTATTGAAATTTATCGCAAAATAAAGGATTTTTTTAACGTGGAAACAACATAAACAGTATATTATGCATACCTTTTGCATATCAGGTCCACAATAATCTGCATATTGAATAAGAAGCCTGATTAGTGGCCACAGATGTTTATTCTGTCAAATTAACATCAATAAAATTAGATGCAATGAATGGTTTACCAATAACTTCTCGGATCACAATCCTATCCACCTTGAACCCATCCCCAAGCATTTTGAAAAGAAAATCTTCCATGCCCCAATGCATTGGATCATCTACTGGAGAACCTGACTTGGCTTCAACTTTAGAAAGTTCAGACATCGGCATCCCCAGTGAGTCCGGTTTGGATGGTTTGCTCATCCTATAAGACCCTTTCGATGATGATGTGGACCTGATATAGTCCTTACCAAGAATGCTTGAAACAGTACCTCCAGAAACTGGACGACTTTTTCGCCTTGGAGCTCTAGGATCTCCATTTTCTCGACCCAACTTCTCAGAACAGTTACCACAGGATGACTCTGAAGATTCTTCCCCCTTTAGCTCAAAATTAGATGCATTGGTAGTAGAGGTAGAGCCACTTCCCTGCATATCATACAGAACCTTAGCAGCCAAATCTGCATTTCGGTCTGCCTTGCAATAAGCAGAAGCTATTTCATCAAGAGAACATGTAGAACTAAATGCGTCGAGCAAACCCTTCAGTGCTTTCTCCTCATCGTCATATTGTGGCACATTCGAGCCAGATGCTTCCATTCCAGGGAAGCTTCACTGCACAAAAAACGTTCAGAAAGAGTTTAATCAACATTATAAAATCCAAATCCGGAAGGCAACTATATACTGAGGACTAGTGAAATTGCACCAGAACATAAACCACAGTTGAGAGGTTGGAAAAAGTATCTCTCACTAGAAAATTAACAAAAAAAAAAGGTGCATCAATAACTTGATGGCTAACTACCAAAAATCAGCTGACAAAAGATGTTGATCCGTCATCTCAATTGACATACAACAAGAATTTTCATCTTCCATGGGTGAGGAAAAAACAATTAGTAAAACAAGTCCCTAAAATAATAAAATGAAAGAATGCTAATCAAAGGAAGGACGACGTCAATGTTAGAGGCACAAATGTGCGGCGTCTCCAACAAGGACTTCTCGATGGTCTTCAACCAACTTTGGCACGGAACATTTTAAAAATAATAATAATAATAAGCGCAAATAATCAAAAAGAAAATATTAGAGTCGATAAGTAGAACAAAATGCATCAATATTACGCAAAAGCATGACAAAGTAATCATTCAGAGTTTTTTCTTAAAAAAGATGAAATGAAAGTTATCAAAATACAAACTATCACTCTTCGCGTCTCGGTTGTTGCGTTTATTTCAATTCAATAATTGAGCATTGAACCACTTAACCATAGCAGCAAACAATCAAATAACTCTGCAGAACAATTAAACGCAAAGACTAAAGAGCCACAGAGAGAGAGAGAGACAGAGAGAGAGAGAAATATCAATATACTTCCGCATACAAACAAATGGATAATTAAAGAAATCAAACAAAACAGAAACCAAATTAATTAAAAAGCCAAACCACCTCAGTCAATCGGCACCACACATCAGAACAAGAATGCAGCGAGAGGAAGACCAGTATTAAGATTAATGCAAGAGTGATTCAATCAACCTATCAAATTAAACTAGTATCCCAATCGAATCAAATTCCGAAGCAAGAACAAACACGACCGCGTTTGGTAGCACAAAAAATGCATTCCGCTCGGAGGTTCCTCGTGAATTTTAAACCTCATTGCTCTTGCGAGTAGTAATTAGAGACGTCATCAGTAGCATTAAGAAGATAAATCGAAATTCAAGTTCACAGACAGAACTCAGTCCGAAGAGAGAAGAGAGTTGTGAGGCACTTACGGTGAGACGAAATGAGGGCCTTCGATGAAATGGATGGTCTCTAGAGACCGAGTTTGCGGTATTTAAGAACGAGAAAAAGCAATGAATGAAAATAAAAAAAATTAAAGAGTGAAAATGATACGACAATACACTACAGTAAAATAAAATAAAGAGGGAGGGGGATGCTTTTGGCGCCTCTGAGCACTGCGCCGCAGGGCCAGATCTCGATGCCTTCCTCTACCTCGTAGCCCATATCGGTCTCTTCCCCGCGACTTCCTCATTAAGTTTGCCAATGCTATTTTCGTTATTAATGAAAATTCCAAGGTTATAAATCCGATAGGATACTGGTTTGGCAAGTTTCATTCCATGTGCGATCTATTCAATTGGCAAGTTTCATCCAACGGTTGATATTTGAAAGTATGGATGGATTTGTGATCTTTGCCTATTGAATATAATTAGGAGAATTGAATATATAAGGGTTTGTGTGTTTTTTGAGATGGGATAAGATAAAAATAAATAAATAAATAAAATATTTTTATAAGATATTTTTTTAATATTAATTTTTATATAAATTTTAAAAAAATTAAATTTTAAAAAATTAAATTTTTTATTATATTTTATATAAAAATTTAAAAAAATATAATAATAAATTTGTAATATATTTTAAATTTTTTATCTCATCTTCAAAACAAATAACTGTCATTTGACTCACGGATTTCGATAATGATAATATTAATAATTAGTACTAAATAATTAATGCTAAGAAAGATTATAAATAATAGTGAAGTGCATTCAGCCGGTATAATTTTTTTTAAATAAATAAATACAAAATTTATATAAAAATTTAAATTTTTAATAAAAGATTACTTTTTTTAAATAATTGATAATTATATATTTCACAATTATTACCATTATTCAATTGCTAAATAAGTAGAATAAATTTAATATTTTAAAACTTCTAGACCACACATAATTTATATAAGAGTGGTGCGGGATGTAGCCCGAAATCTTTCGAGGAAGGCAAAAAAAAAATCTTATTTTTTTCATACATTTCTTTTAGTATTCTTCAATATTTTTTAAAAAATAAAAAAAATCCATATTATTATTTAAAAATACTTTTTTAACTATAAAGTAAAAATAAAAAATAATTCTTTTAATCAAGAAGTTTTCGAAATAAATATTCGATTGATACGGAAATTTTTTTTTGAACGTAGATACGGCATTTCTCTTTATATAAAAAATAGAGAAATGATACAAAAATTAAGATTTCAGTAAGATAATTATGAATGATCGAAAAGACATGTCACGTGACAACTGACAAGTTGTTATTGTGGAATCTGTTCATCTGGAAACAGCCGAGGTCTCGGTCCTCATCGTGTACTCTTTATTGGGCTTTGGCCCAGTAAGCTAGGACAAATCTCGTAAAGTTTTATCTTGAGATTTAAAATTGAAATTATATTTTAAAATTTTAAAAATATTTTTAAGTAGTTAAAATTATTTTAAAAATAAAAATAATATATTTAAATAATTTTATTAAAAATGATTTAATTAGTTAAAAAAAAATTAAAAATTAACTTTTTAAATAAGCACAAAATTAAAACTTTTATCAAAAAGTTCCGACAAATAATTATATGTTTTTAAAAAATTATCATAACTAACTCCAAAAATATTTTAGATATATAGATCCCAAACAGTAAATGACTTTTTAGTAGTAGAGTTTATTACATTAAATTTTAAGCTATAAACCTTAAGTTAAAAGCAATATTTTTTACCGCAACTCCAAATATGCACTTAATGCTATCATTTTATTCTACATAAAAGCCCTCATTTATTTGTATTAGTAATCTCATTTTATTTTATTTTATTATTATATTTTTTAAAATTTTTCATATAAAATAAAATAAAAAATTTAATTTTTTCAAATATTAAAATAAAAATAATATTAAAAAAATATATTCTAACATATTTGATCAAAGACCATTTTTTATCTCAATTAATCATCTTATATTCTTATCTTATTTTATATATGAAAACAATCGAGGCCATTAAATTTATGCTGGAGCTATTGTTTTTTTATTTTTCTCAAGAGAAGTTTTAGAAGAAGCGGCTGTAGTGAGTAGAAGAAGCTCAGTTTAAGGCATTAAAAGGATATAAATCAAGAAAAATGCTAAAGTTAGGCATACTCGGGAGTCGGGAGGCCCCTCGCATGCCTTTTAGGGTGTATTATGAAACGCTTTGTTTCGTGGATGAATCCTTCATGAAGTAAGAACGTCTACCAATAAAATTGAAATATCATCATCTTGATCTTAAAAAGAATTATTTTGATATTTTGTTTTAAATTAATCATGAAGAATTTTAAGTCATTATAATCAGATAAATAAAAAATTATTTACAATAGGATATGAGGGTTCGACTCCAATAAAAGAATTAATTCTAGAAGATTATCACGATGATCAGGAAAACACAAAACGAGTAGCGAAGTGATCGGCCTCAGACGGCCTCCATGCGTATTCTAAACAGAATTCCTCCTCATGAGAGAGAAGCATAAAGGGTTTGATCCCTTGTTCATGTACTAATTAACAAATTGAGACGACGAAGGGTTTGTTCACACAAGCAGCATGCATATTGTACCTGATTCTCGTAACAAACAAAATGCATGCGATTTCGACCTTCCACAATCAACTCCAGCCTTTGCGCCAGTTTCCTCCAAAACCAAACCATGCATCCATGCATGTAGGTACGTAGTCGACATGATATATATAAATATGTAGCAGTCCTCAAGAGGGGGAGCAAGGCATTGAATATATTACATAGTCCAACAACATGGCAATAACAAAATGTGCTTACATAGCTTACTTATTTTTTCTTAGCTTGGGATTTTCTGGTGCTTTTCGATGGCCCCCTCCCAAGCCTGATCAAGAAGCTGATCATAAACATGAAGGCGGCCATGTCATCCAAGGAGGAATGTTGTCATGGGAAAAAGGTGGCGGCGATGGTGGTGCCGTTGGAGGAGTTGGCAGTGCTATTGCTGGTTCCGTCGTTGATCCTGGTACTGCTCAGGGTTCTGGGGTTGGTGTAGGAGGTGGGGCCGGTGGTTCTGGTGATGGATCAAAATCATCAACTACTAGTTCGGTAAGTGGCTCTGGTGGTTCTGGCTATGGTTCTGATAGCGGTTCTGGCATTGGGTCTGACAGTGTCAAATGTGGTTCCGGCTCTGGGGGAGGCTGTGGTGAAGGTTCAGGAAGTGGTTACGGCAGTGGCTCGGGCAGCGGTTCTGGCCAAGGGAGTGGAGGTGGTTCCGGTACTGGGAGCGGCTGGGGTGGAGGAGGTTCTGGAGGTGGTTCCGGTTATGGCTGGGGCAGTGGTTCTGGTGGGGGTTCCGGCTCCGGCCAAGGGAGTGGAGGCGGTTCCGGCACTGGACACGGCTGTGGTGAAGGAGGTTCTGGAAGCGGTTCCGGTTATGGCTGGGGCAGTGGTTCTGGTGGAGGTTCCGGCTCCGGCCAAGGGAGTGGAGGCGGCTCCGGCACTGGGCACGGCTGTGGTGAAGGAGGTTCTGGAGGTGGTTCTGGCTGGGGCAGTGGTTCTGGTGGAGGTTCCGGCTCCGGCCAAGGGAGTGGAGGCGGCTCCGGCACTGGGCACGGCTGTGGTGAAGGAGGTTCTGGAGGTGGTTCCGGTTATGGCTGGGGCAGTGGTTCTGGTTCTGGTGGCGGCTCCGGCTCCGGCTCAGGCCAAGGAAGTGGAGGTGGTAAGAGCGGTGGCCCAGTCGGTTGGATCCCATCGTTCGGAATTCCTGGTTTTACTGGTAGTGGCGGCATTAGTGGTAGTATTGGTGGTGGTTTTAATGGATGGGGTGGTCTCCAGTGCACACCGGTGAATTGTGGGGATGGATGCGATTCAATCAGACTGTACTTCGATTATGGCAACCACATAGACAGCAAGGAAGGTGGCGACCATCATGATCATGATCAGGACCATAATGGTGTAAAGAGGCCCACAGATGGAAGCCATGGCCAGGATATTGTTGAGCACGAGGTCGACCATCGTGACCAAATGCACATGAGAGATGCCATGGCTCCAAAGTCAGGCTAGGTAGAATTGCAGGCCGGTACTTCAATAAAAACACGTGCTGTATATATCTCAATAAAACTTTCAGACTCTGGTCTAATGGCCCCCAATATTTGATATCGTGTTTGAAATATATTGCCAGTCAAAATGCCATTATTAAGAAGCACATATATAATTGAAAAAAAAAAAAAAAAAACTTAACACTAACATTGCTTAAACTTGTGTTCCTAGAAAACAACATACAGAAAGGCTTTTACGATTGTAAAGTGATAATTCGTTTGAAATGGTCCATTATTTCATCAAACACGAACCCACTAACACCTTTCCAGAGTATTTTAGTGATTATTACACCAGCTTAATTGCATAATCTTAAGATGTTTGCTCGCTCTCAGCGACAGCGGCATCTGCCCAATTGGCTGCACTTCCTGTGCGTGGAATACTAGGACGCCGAGTGTAAAGGTCAACCTGAAAGATAACTCCACAGATGTGTCCATTGTCGTCTTCACGAACAATTGGCTTAATCCTGTTAAGTGGATGATCAAAGCTCAAAAGCCCACTTCCATTCATGAAAATGCATCCTGTCATATCATTACGAAAGCTCATTTTTCAGCATATATATAAAAAGTAAAACTCGCTCGTTGTTCAGCATATAAAAGGGAGCTGAACTAACCAGGAGGAAAAGGTGCACAAGAGTTTCCACAGGCTTCTCTTATAAGGTTGGGATCATTTGAGCAGACCAAGGACCCATCACTGCCCATTCCCCATTCAAGTTCTGCGCCTCCTTCACGGTCCTAACAATGGTAGCAATAATTGTTTGATCAGAAGGAAGCATGTTTTTATCACAAAATTTGATTTTGTATATTGAGAAAAATAACCAATCAGGCTAGCTAGCTTGATCTCACCCTGGCTAAAAAAAGTCTGCCAGATGTAGCATCAAAGATAATGAATGCGAATTTTCCGTCGAGATCTTTAATGATTTGATCAGGTGGATAGGGTGCTCGATCTCTCAGAACCTTATAGGCTTCAACTATAATCATGGCTTCCGTTGCTTGTCTTGAAAGGCCATAGTGTCGTCTAAGGTCAGGAGTGTTCACTAGAATCCCATGGAAAATGCAGAAGATATCGTCTTTTACTATGCTAGACCTATCATCATTCAAATGAGTGAAATTTTAGCCCGTCATGCACTTCATTTCATATATATATAAATATATATATGCTTTCTTTTAAATTATACAATTTCAGGAGCAAGAATATCACTCAATCTCTCTTTCAACTAATAAGAATTGTATAGGAAGTTGGCTTTACATGTGAACCCCTGTATTTACTTGTCTATATAAACTGTGGATCAACTTCTACTTCTAAATATATATTATGCACAGAAGTAGTACCATATTCTATGTAAAGTTAGCATATTGAACAAGATTGAGAAACTTTTGTGATTTAGTACTGGCCAATTGTGAAGGACATGGAAACGTTCTAGCTAATAAATCGATGTCGTTTTTGTTTGGTTAGGAAGAACATAACCAATGTACCATTATTTTGTAGATATGGGACATCTTTGACTGAGAATGATATTTATAATCCAGCTTTAGGAACTGGGGTTTAGGTTCTTTATGGCACATAATTTTATAAGATTTCAGGGTTTAAGGGCTTTGTGTGATGTATTTAAATTTTAAGGGGGGGAAATTGTAGACATACTGTTGGAACTTTCAAAAAAGAATTGAAAGCGAATTCACTTGGTTTTTGGTGCAAGCAATCCGACCGTATCAGACATGGGGAATTAACCACACAAAACTATGAAGTAGAAAAAAGATTCATTTAAAAAGTAATACCTGGGCTGTAATGGGCTTTCATTTTGATGCGACATGGCCATCAAATTCCCATTTGGAAGGTTGTACACCATAGAGTCCGGCCAGAATGACCGGATAATCTCTGCTATTTCGTGCCTAGATTTCATATTTTCTAACCCCATCGAAGGAAGCTTCAGCTCCTCCGGTGGTTTTCCTATTGCTTTCTCAAACACAGCCAACATTTTCAGGCAATACTTCCAACAATTCCCAGCTTCCTGAATTTGGTGCACTGAATGTCGTCGAGCTTTACGGATGCTTATGCTTGCAAGAGTGCTGTGTTGGGAGTATGCATGTGGCAGCTACAGGAGCTGTTTGGGTGATACGTGTAATGTGCATGGTTGGCTTGGCATGCAAGCACAGTGCCAAATAGTGTTTGTGTAATGCAAATGTTTGTACAGTTATTTTGAAAAAAATAGACTATTATTAAAAATTAACTTTTTTATATAAATTATATATATATATATATTCTAAATAATTATAACACGTTTGCACACTCATAAATGCAACTATCATTTCTATGCCAGACTTGATTAAGTACTTGGTTTTATGGATGTGGTAATTTTGTTTTGTTCATGCAAGTTGCTGACTTTGTCTTCACGATCTTAATATTCTTCTCTTTTGTTGCTGTCCCTAGAACTTAATGTTAAGAAGAATTAGCACTGATATTCACGTTTATTTTGAGTATAGTCGGTCCTATCCAATGGATTTGGTGGGTCTGAGAATTATAATTTTGCCTGATTTTCCATTATTCCTATACTGATTAACATTATTTCATATGGACTTCAGGCATATCCTCCTCTTCCCCCCTCAAAATTATTTACATCAAAACTGAGCCTGGAGCTGACATCAATTTTATTACAAATAAGGGAGTCTTCATCAACCAGAAAATCTGGCGGCTGCAACATGCATTTGCTTATTATGAACTTGTATATATCCAGTGGCATAGCCCCCAACAGTAACTGGTTCACCCTCGACTGAAACTAGGCTAGGAAATAGACAAAAGTTGAAGGGATTGTCAAAAAATCCATAATTGAAGAAAGATGATAACTCACATACCATTGATCTTGCTAGTTTGTGTAGTATATTCCACTACTATTTATTATTTTATTATTACTTTTTCTCTACTTTTTACTACTATTCATTACTATTCTCTACCATTCAATGTTCTATCATTATTTTTTTATTACTATTCGCAGAGTATCTAAGATTACCTCACTGCCCAAACACAACCTAAAATCAGTTACATAGAAGAGAAACTAGTAAATTAAGTTTTTCATCTTGCAAGAATGGGAACACCACAGGCAGCAGAAGCATGCTCCTTTTTGTAGACAAGATTCCCCCTTACAAAGGTTGCCACCGTTCTTCCAGATAGTTTTGATCCCATGTAGGCAGAGATACTCTATACGGATGAAGTTCACAGCAGTAAGTACTGTATTAGAAGAGAATCTGAGTATGCATAATAAAAGTGTAGTAGACAAATAACAAAGACATACAGGATGCTTGAGGTATACAGTATAGCCATCATTGAGTTCAAACTCCACTTCTGGTTCCCATATGGCAATATCTGCATGGTTTCCCACAGCAATTGCACCCTTGATGATAGAATCAAAATTCAAAGATGATTATTGGGCAAGAAATTGTTAGGAAATAATACAAAATTGTCTAATCTGCTTCTACTGGACTGATTCCAGTAAGCCTCTATTTTTGAGGTTGTTAATAATGTCACTTCAAGAAAGCTTAAGACAATATATAAAGGTCAAATGTGATGACTCTTTTTTATCATTTAATGTGCATGGTAATGGCTACGAAAAAAGCAAAATACTTATTTATTCCCAAATGTTTAAATCTCAATGATAAATATGAAAGAAGTAGTAATATCACCTTTAGTTCTAGTCCGGCAAGTTTGGCGGGCCTCTCACTCCACCATAGAGCCAACTGTTCCAAAGTTACCCCATATTTCTGCCCATATGACCACGTCACAGGAAGAATGAACTGCAGATACTCACAAAAGGATGGCAGTTACTTCTTAGAACCAAGGACCGAAAGACTGTCAAACTAATTGAACCAAGAAATTGGAGCATACTTTCCTTATTACACTACTCTGCATATTTGAAATCACAAGTTTAATGTATATTTCAGTGCCCCTTAAAGTACATCATTTCAATATTCCCACCATGGAGCATGCCTAATTATGGGCAACAAATATCCAATGGCCATAATATAATCCTCCACCTCTGCCATAGAATGGGATTAGAAATGAAAACTTTGCCTTTGAGTTGGATGATAGAGTATCTAAATTCTAAAGGACAATGTATAGATTTGGCTCTCACAATGCTTACATATATTATGATACACCTGGGCCTCTACGTGTATATATATATATATTCATATATCCAAGCAGTTAGTTCTCATGTCTCCTTTATTTTGTTATTCTTCTAAATTTCCTCCAAGATAAAGACAAATATTATGCATACTATTAAAATATATAAACATATATATATATATATATCTACCATATAGACAAGCTTCCTCATCAGTGGCCAATGTGTAGTAACTTTTCCCTGTTAAAACTTAAAACCATGCAAGCACACAGAACAGGACAATGAGGTCCCCTCACTAACATGAAACCTCCCTCGCCCAAAGATGTAGGCCTGTAGCTAGGTACAGTGCTCAATCAATTGCATGAAAATCTTACTGCAACTTCTAAGATGAGTCCCTCAAAGTAGCACCCTATATAAACAATTGCAAGCTATGGTATTCTTCAGTCAAGTTCCAAGGTATCCATATATTTTGACAAGTTATCTATTTATACTAAATGTAAAAGCACCAACCTGCAAAGACGATATGCCCCCCCAGGCCTTCAAAAAGTTGCCATCATCAAGCAGCTTGAGTTCTGGCAGTGTCGGAGAATGATCAGAACTTAACAGATCAATATGTCCTTCCTGAAAATACGTTAAAACCATGTAGAATCACATGTGGCGTATGGTAAAAATATGGAATTTAAGTCATATGGAATAGAAAATAGTAAAATACCAACAAAGCTTCCCATAGTTTTTCTTTATTGGCTGAATCACGAATGGGTGGAGAACACTTAAAACGTGTATCTCCATCCCGAATCTCTTCTGCTGAGAAAGCCAAATAATGGGGGCATGTCTCAACAGTTATGCTGTCACCACCATCTTTTGCTTCCTGTAACAGAATGTAGAAATGAGACCAACATTCTCATTCAGTCAAAAGAAAAAAGCATTTACAGGTATTGCTTTCCATGAGAGAAGTAAAATTTGAAAGGATTAACAGAGGCAAATGGCTCTAAGGAAATTCATGTAGCCATCCATTCTCAGTTGGCTGAAATTGAAGATCCCCTGAAGGAAGAGAACACAGTAAAAAAGGCTTCAAACTAAAAGAAGAACAGATAATTTTGATTATTGATCTTGCCATGAGTGCAAATCTATGCCAAAGTATATGCGTATAAAGGTCAATAAGAATTTGGCATCTTCAGTAATATCTATGCCCCACTGGAGCTACGTGCATGATACCTTAATAAGATCTAAGGAAGAACTCGAATCAGACAAGTGAACAATGTGAAGATGAGCTCCTTCTGCAGGGCCACCATTTCTAGTGTCCTTTGTGACAGTTACGAGCTCCTTAATAGCTGCCTCCTCCCTGATTTGGAATAATGAATGATATCACAAATAACATAAAATGACATTGATAGAGATCGCTCCAACTAAAGAGATTATTCTGAAATGCTAAAGGTAAATCCTTTTGATAATTAATGGAGAGAAAAATAATGACTACTTTTCTCAGTTTCAAGGGGCATGAAAATTCATAAAGTAGTTATCTGGTGCCGAAAAAGGTGGTCAAAACTAGAGATCCTACGTGTTTATGAAATATTGTGGCTAATTCATCAGGTATTGGAATGTTTTAACATTAATCATGGTACGAAAACATAATGAGTTGATACATGATTTGTATGCCAGGTTGAAGCAGAAAGCATGTACACTATGTCCCAGTGCAAGCCAGAATGGATGATTGACCGAACCAATATGGATAACCACCAGAAATAAATTATTCTCATAAAAACTTTTGTCTGGAGGATAAGAACATAGCAAGCAATAGCTGAATAGATTGATTACTTCTACACAAAGTCACATGCAATCTTACCATGAAGGTGGCCTAGTTTTAAGATAAGTTGAGTACAAACGAGGATCATCACTACCCTCTTTAATACGCAAGTGGCTTTCAGAATCTTGTGGAAGCTCTGCATGTACAAGTAATGGTCTACTGTATTTTGCCAGTACAGACAGTCCCTCCTGAAGAATGAAGAATTGTAAATTTGATGCAAGTAAGCTAAAATAATGAGTATACATGCAAGTTTACATAATAGCCATAAAGGCAACCTACACAATTTTCCTGTACCATGACCGAATATTGTATAATTGGATGAAAAGAACAGTTAGACAATTGTATGAACATTTGGATTGAGTATCAGGAAACAAACCTTAATATGACTGATGTTTGTCATGGGAAAATCGTTGATCCCTGAAGGACACATGAAGGACTACAAAGAAACACAGAACTTTATCAGATGATCTCTAATAGAATTATCAGAAATGGAAAATCTTGAGTCAAGATGATCTAAATAATACATGCATACTTTATGTTGTTGTATTTTCATCGCATAATGAGCCTTCTTCATGCGTATTTTATCAATAAAAATTCAAAGATGCTGATGAATAAAAAAACCTACATGATGTGATATTTACAAAATGTTCCATTTTTTACCCTGTAGAACCAGTTTTAGCAAGTTAGCTAAGTAGAATATGCCAAAAATCAATTCATGTTGTTATCATGCCAAAGCAGGCAGTTGATACTATTATAAGTTTGAAGCAGCACAGAACCACTCCTGAAACTTAGGTTCCAGTAATTGACGGTGGATCTTAAGTTGCAGTCCTTAGTAGCTAGAGAGCATTATTTTCATCCGCCTTAAAAAGATTAGGTTACTAAACTGATAGAGAAAGGGGGGAAGTTATACGATCATACTTTATGCATCAATCCCTCGTAAGCCTGCTAAATTAGCTTACACTCTGAAAGTAATTCTATGTGAAGATGTTAAATTTAACATTAGAAAAACGGGAGTCAAGAGAAATAAGGATTTGGAGGTTCTGTTGTTCAAATAGGGAAATATTATCACCAGTGTAGACTTTGTTCCATCCACTTTTCTCAAATGTAAGCAAGATGTGTAGTGCCGTGAAAGCAACAAATATGGCTCTAGCAATTATACATATGCAGGAAGTTAAATGAAAAAAAAAAGACACTGGTGGAATAACACAAGCACCATGATCGAAATTGAGATATCCAAAAGTGGTAGCGTAGTTGTGGTGGCAAGATGGCTTCCAATTAGTAAAATAGAATGCAATTCTCCCCCTAGTTCTTGATCTAAGAAAAAATAACCAATCCTACACATGCTTTAAAATAAAGAGGAAAAAACTGAGCATAATGGTTCACACGTTTTTGTGTGGCTGAGAACTGACATATTTTAGGACGATAAACAGTTTTAGAGTTTGCAAGTTGTTAATACTGTAAATTCTACCCAACTGATAAACTAACGGTAACCTTGTCCTATGCAGGTTATGCGAGAATGATTGATGACAACCAACAGCACTTCTGAAATAGTTTACCTTCAAACCAAGAGCACCTGCATTTAGGAGACCCTCAAGAGCACTTGAGTTGAATGCATTTTCAGGAACTAAACCTCCCCAGAAACCTGTTGGTCGCATAGTTCAGAAACAATAGTCCTTGAATTTTCATTAGGCTAAGTTATAGATTCAACAGCATACCAACATCAACATAAATCCTCTCCTCTGCTGCTTCAATCTGTTAAGCAGAAGCATAAATGGTAAAATTAGATAGCAATAAATTGAACTGATCTGAAATTATAACCTCATATAAATTCACAGCTTCATTTCTAAATAAAAAGAGATGGAGGGATATGACAGCAGAAGAAACTCACACAAATGAACATGAAAAGAAAAAAAGAGTTAAAAGAAATAGTTGGCTTTGTGATGTGTAAATGTAATCGAGAGACAATTTCTGCTCATCAGTAGGTACCTTGAGTTTCAAAGTCTCCTGAGACACGGTTGAAGGAAAACTATTCAGAGGCATGTCAACCAATGTTGTTATACCGCCTGCGGAAAACACAGTGATGCAAAATAAGAACAGAGGAGATCACTATTGAAGGGTCAAAAGTTCTGGTATTGCATAGAAATGATGTTAAAAGGTCATAACCAACAGAAGGACTTCGGAACACAAGTACAAATGAGGGAGACTGCCATACCTGCAGCGGCTGCTTTAGTCCCCGATGGAAATCCTTCCCAATCAGCTCTTCCAGGATCATCAAGATGTGCATGCCTTCCACGAACAAAACCAAAGAAGTTCGCATTAAAAAAATAATAATATCTTACTTTTTGCAAGCAAGTTATCTTATTGATACAATCAAATTGACTAACCTCTTATGCACGGCAAATTACAGCCCAACTAAATAACTACTTGATAAACAACTTCCAACAATATAGCATAGGGTTTAATGCAATCATCTGTGCCCTTGGTCATGGGGTTTCATATCATTGCATAATGAGTAAGATGAGTTTGCTACAAGAGATATGTACATCAAACAATAAACACATTTGAAAGGGCTCGGCTAAGGTTACATCTGAAATACATTACAAAGGGCTTGTGCGAGTTGTACATTTGGGGGCTTGTATATATCATTTCTCAATACAATTTCTGTACAGGATTCTCAGAAGTTTGAACTTTTATTCAGTTTTTGAGAAATCTAAATTGACGTGGCCTTATCATTCCTTTGTAATCAACACTAATCAAAATAGAACATTTGAATGGACTCAGTTTCGCTTTTAGACAAAATCAAAGTTGCAGTACCTTACACTTTGAGCCAAAATGTTAATGAAAATACAGTGCGAAAATGTCATGTATAATTAGACAAAGAAGTTATTTATGTCTTTAGCCGGACAACCCAAAATACGGCACCAAATCTATGCAACCATTTATTATGCATTCAAGGTGAAGGAATATACAACAAGGAAGAGAGAGCTTTCACGGCTTACACGTCAATCAGGCCAGGCATGACAACAGCCTCCCCATAATCAACTACATGTCCCTCCTTGGAATTCCAATGTCTATCCTCTTCTTCTACAATGGATACAATCTTCCCTTCCTTTATTTCAACTGCCCATTTACAGATTTCATCAAGAAAACTGCATCAACTAAGTGGTTAAATGATAAGCCTAAAAAAATCTTTGTTTAACAAAAATTCAGTAATGCTATTTCAGGAATCATAATCTTTTAAACAACATCCTTCTTTCTTCCTTCCTTCACTGGGAATCATATGATTGAAAAATTATTTGATTTTTTTTTATTTATCATCAATCATATGATTAAAAGTGCGATGAATATCAAATTTTCCTAGATTAATACCATCTAAACAGACCTGCACCAGAAATGACTCCTTGCGGTGTCACAATACGCTTGCTGGCTATCCAATACCGCTGGTAAGGAAGAAGGCTGCATTCCTTGTGAGGCAACTGCCACATGGAATGTCAAATTCCATCAGCATAATATTCACCCGATATATGAAGATACTAAAATTGCCATAAAAAGCCAAAAACCATTCCAAAAAATTACTACTCTCTCAGGTTTTTTACTCAATATGAACACAAACCTTGGAAGGGTTGTTCTGGACGTAGAACAGGAACAAAAACGAAGCGCCCAGTGTCAGCAGAGGTAATATCTTCCATAGTAGCGTATACTCCATTTTCTCTGCTACCACACGAGCACACACAAAGTTGAAAACGCACACCGATTGAGGGACGGACTCCTCGGGGTTCACGAACTTGTAAAAGGTTGACTACTTGTGTCACCAGCCGGGGAAAAAATCCATGTCACAGCACTCCCTCGGCACCTCACAGCCGGTTGCTGATATCAGGACCCATTTGTTTCTTCGATGTGATGGGGATACGACAAGATACTCAGAATTTGCAGTGCATAATGTTCTTGAATTCAGGGAACTACCAGACCCTACTTACATGTGTTGAGCCAGAGATTTGAACATTCTCTGATTCTATGTCTAATTGGATGCTTAAATTTGGAAAATAAGACCCTACATTGAATATCCTCGTTGAAGATGGACATCACTTTCTTTAAAGCCTATTCTGCCGTCAGCGGTTACCTTAGGCCAAATGCTACTTTTTTACTTTTTTTATTTTTTATTTCCATGTTTTTAAAATATTTTTAAAATTTGTAATAAATAAAAAATATATATCAATATATTAATAATCACTTCTTTAATTATTAAATAATAAATTATAAAAATAAATCATAAATGGTAAAAATAAAAAGACAAAATCATGAAACATATTATCATATTTTTCTTCAAATGGAAATTATTTATTGATGTCTTTGATATCTAAAACTATATTATATATACTTATAATTTTTTACGTATTAAATTCTAAATTTTATAATTTTTAACTGATACATAAAAACGTAAATATTTATAATTTTTTTTCTTAAATACATATAATATTTTTCATAATAAATACTGGATAAAAATAGTACTTATATTTATAATAATATTATTATGTGCATAAATACTACATAATTATTTTGAAAAATACTAAAGATTTATTATTAAAAAATTAATTTTTTTTATATTAATCTTATATTTATTTATTTTATATAATTGTACCATACTAATACACTCTATAATTATCAATATTATTTGTATTCTATCTATACTAGTTAACTCCTGCCTTTAGAGAAAATAATAATAATAATAATAATAATAATAATAATAACTCCTGCCTAGGAAAATTAATTATACTGAATAACTCCTAACTTTTCCATAAACAACCAAATTTATATCGCAATTTGAAATTTCTGAGTGTCCACATTGATTTGTGGGACTGGGACAGCTCTGGTGGAGCATAGCTGTGTATTTTGTATGTTTCCAGATTGAATAATGAATATTTTGTACAATAATGGTTAAGTCTTGGAGAGATTCTTTCTGATGAGTCGAGGGACCATTAAAACTAATATTTATAATTTTTTATTCCACATGTTATTATAAAACTAAAAAGAAAACTATTATTATTGTAAGAGAAATATAAAAAAAAAAACTCTTAAAAATTGATACTTTTTTCGTTTTATAAATTTTTCTTATGAATTTCAGAACGAATAAAACTCATATTTATAGGCGTTGAAATTACTATGCAAGTTATTGTACAAGACTTAAAATAATAGTGGTGGAGTCATTTATAAAAATAATTAAGGGGGCGGGGGCTGCCCTCAATAATTCATAACACTCCCCCTTGAATAACCACCCATAAAGAATCTGCATCGTTAAAATTTTATCAAGGAAAAATCCAGTAGAAAGAAAAACTAGGAAAAAATAGTACAGTATTCTTATGTACCGTCAAGTGCTTTAAGATTGTCTCATTAAAACCTTGCAAAGAAAAACCCAGTGGGGCAAAACCTCAGCGAAGAAAAAAGAGTACAATCAGCACAAGTCTTCAAGACATTTACTCTCTCTGAAAAGTGCATATCGATAGATTTTTGAGTCTTCGCATTCTAATATTTTGCACAATCTTCTTAAATGTTGTAGTTGGTAATATTTTTGTGAATAAATCTGCCAGATTATCACTTGATCGTATCTTTTATATATCCTCCTCTGATATAAGCAGTATTATCTTCATTTAAATTTTTGGGCTATCATTAATCATGAAAGACCATACTTTTCTTAGATATGTTGAATCACTGATCTCAGCTAAATACACTCTCAACTTGCTTTATGAATTGCAATAATCTCTGAATGATTTGAAGATGTGGCATATATAAGTAGCTCCATATCCTTATCCGATATTGTCCGCTTTGGCACTTCAGGACCTTATGGGTTTAAAATACGTCGGACAAAGTAGAGGGAACCTTACATATAAAACGCTTGACAAACTTAGTAAAAATCTGATACCTGCAGTAATACTTAAACTTCCCCTGATAATATACGTTAGTGTTTCAAGTAATAAGCAAACATGATTTCAGCATATATAACAGGTTAATAATTCAAACATGATTTTCATCTAAACAATGCATTAGAAAAAACATTATAATATTTTCATCTAAATTTTTCTCCCCCTCATTCGACGTTATTAGGGAGAATTTGTTTATGTACGGCGAGAAGGACATTGAAAACCATCCATATATCGATTCGGCGGAAAATCAAATTCGCTTGAAATTGTTGACAAACAAGATCTTAAAGAGATTTAAAGGTTTTGGATTGCTGTTTAAATATAACCCATTTTACCATTGGTTTACTCCAGCAAAAAGATCTCACATTTTTCATAAATTCAGTTATTGTTCATCCAGAATGATATTATGTCTGATAGAATTTCTTTTGTTAATATCCCAGATTTGAACCGTAAATATTTTATACCTCAACCACTCATATTTTCAGCTGAAACTGTAAACACCATGATAGGAGCAGAGATATATCTTTATAATGAAACTGATCTTGAAATTGTTACAGCATCAAGAATCATCAGTGCTCAATATAATGCCTCTCTTACAACCATGTCTCAGAAGCTATTGGCAAAAACGAGTGAGGTTGATTATCTTAAAAATCAAATATATGAATTGCATCAAACGCTTGCAACTAAAAATAGAAAAAATAAAAATTTAAGACAAGAAAACAAGGAGCTGAAGAAATTTGTAGACTGGTATTTTCGTGACCTAAAAACACAAATAGAAGAGCTGGAATAAGATAAAACTCAAATACAAGGTCAACAACAGTAACTAACGACAGAAATTCAGTGTTTACAAGAAAATCAGGATAGCTGCAATTAATCTCGCTGGATTTTAAAATTATGCATCCAGCATATCTTGTAATCTTGATTAAGTGAGATTTGAAGAGATGATAATTTGTCTTGTTCTTATTTTCATTTCTATAAGAACCGTTTTTAGCTTCATTTAGTACGCATCAAATTTTCTTCTCATATTTATAATTCATCTGTATTTACATTCTTATTTTACAAATTTTCAATGGTTCATCAATTTTCTTTCAATATTCCTCACGATCAACATATGAGATATCCTTCACTTTAGTTACAAGTTGTTCTTGCATCTTCCGCAGGTGCCATGTTGCAGCAAGCGAATGATCTGGCTAATAGGTCAAATCGTGAAGCCATTTATGAGCTGGTGACTCTTGGCACTCGATACTCCTCCTCTATTGTTGGATTTTCCAATTGGTTACAATCTAAAAATCGTGAGATTGAGGAGGTTAATGAGAAGGTTTCCGTACTTCAACGACTCGTTCAATAGTTTGACAGAAAAATAGCAGACTTAAAGCAAGAGAATAAGGATTTAAAATCCTTACTTGCCTCTTCATTTCGACTACCTAATCTTTTAGATAAAGACGTCATGTTGTTTTATGAAGAACAAATGCATTTGAAGGATGAGACTAGAAATCTCAAATTTCTATAACTTATCTAGCATTTGAATAATAAGATATTTCATTTTTCAAATGCATTTTTTGAAA
The DNA here is from genome assembly GCA_036559045.1 of Platycarya longipes. Classification (NCBI taxonomy): domain Eukaryota; kingdom Viridiplantae; phylum Streptophyta; class Magnoliopsida; order Fagales; family Juglandaceae; genus Platycarya; species Platycarya longipes. The sequence continues at coordinate 8,006,856 of CM071797.1, read as the reverse complement.
TTATAGCAATTTTTGTGATCTCTTTAGAACTTCTAACAAGGTAAATCATCAACGTAAATTGCAATAATGACAAATCTGAATTTTGATAAAAATACATGGGCATATAGGATTATTCTCAAATCATTCTTTCAATAGATACTCGTTAAGTTAATCATACCACATGTGTCCGGATTGCTTTAACTCATATAAAGGTTTTTGAAGCTTTATAAAGTACATACTCCTAAATGTACTTGGATTAGATGTTTCAAGTATTGTATATCTTTATATATGTAATGATCTAATGATCCTTATAAATATGCAGTAACAACATTCATTAACTGCATATCTAATCCTTTTGTAATAACCAAACCGATTAAAAATATGAATGTGATTGCATTCATAATAAGAAAATATGTTTCCTCATAACTAATCTCGTGTTTCTGCAGAAAACCTTGTGCGACAAATTGTATCGCACAATTTCATTTCTCATTACGATATCGTATAAATACTCACTTATATCTCATAGGCATTACACCATTCACTGTTTAGACAACAGGTTCAAATACTTCTCGCTTTACTAGCGATTTTAATTCAGCTTCAATAACTGCTTTTTATTTTGGCCAATCATTTCTACGTCGACATTATTCGACGATTCTTGACTTACTTTCTTCATTACTTCTGGTAATGTCAATGGTCATCATATATGTTGTTGACAATAGTTTTATTTCTATCCATAATTTTTCCAGTACTCATGAAATGTATTGAGATCTCATTGTTCCTCTCTAGGGAAAAATATTTCATGAAACACCTTTTCAGGAGGTTTGTACTCTTCAGGAATTTTCTTTTCAGAAGTTACCTCTTCAGGAAGTTTTCTCTTCAGGAGTTTCTTTTTCTGTACAAAAAGTTTGGACAAATCTTATTGCTTGTTTTGTGGGTACGGTCTCAACAGAAGCACCAATTTATTTTCTTTTGCACAAAAAAGTCTTCAACACTTCAGGTGTGTCTTAGATTTATCTATTGCTGTTTTAACAACTTGTCCTTCAGGGATTTCAATTCTTGCTTAAGCATTAACAGCAGTAATATATGATTTTATAACACATTTAGTGTCAGTAAATACATCCAATAATTGATTTGCAACACTTTGCAAATAGGTAATCTTCTGAACTTCTGGTTCACATTCATTTGTAAGAGGATCAAATTTAGATAGGATTTTATTATCCCAAGTAATTTATTGTCGTGCTTCAGGCACCGAATTTTTGTTATTTCAAAACATGATAAAACTTTACTATAATGTATAAAAACTTAGTATAAGTAAATCAAGTGCTTGGCCATACAATAAGTACGTGACCACTGTTCAGTTATACCACATCTATGATAAACATCTTCATTTTTTTATGAAAAATTATTCTAAAGGCCTTTACCCTTCTCTGAGTTGGATCACTTCTGGTGATATGGTATATTTTTATCATCTTTAGTGTTGTCACTTTTGGGATCAACACTTCTATAATTTTTCTACCACGTATACACTCTTGGTTCTTTTGAAATGATACACCGTTCACTTTTGTAAGTGGTGTAAATTCAATATCATTAATAAGACGTAACTGGTGATTTATTAACAAAAACTCATTATTTAGTTTAATTACTAGAAGATAAAATAAAAGTTTAGAATATTTGTTGAACTTTTACTCTCGATACTGATACTGCAGGAGCATATTCGATATATGAAAAATAGTATATGTTTTCTTTAACATATAATCATCAGTGACTTTATCACTGCATAATTTTAATATTGAGTTAATTTTAAAGAGTACATAATATTCAATACCACTCTTAAAATCTTGCAACTTCAGGTACAATAAGTCATAATAACCTTTTGGGAAGATTACATCTTCTAATACTCATATCTCTCCCTTAAATCATTTCACACAGTAAGATAATTTTTTACCATGAGATACACAGCACGGTCCTGTAAGGACACGTGATTTTCTTTTTTAATTGTATCTCCCAATTTCATCATATCCAAATAGGGATTCTAGATAAATAATTTTTTTCAAAAATGTCAATAGTAATAAATCTCCATATTTGACATTATATATATGTATAAATCACAAAAATAAATTTGTGAATTTAAGAAATATATTCACATAATCATAAGAATAAAAGTAGAATTTTATCAAGTAATATTCAGCAATATTACCTTTAATATTTATCTCGAAGACTGTAAATAATATATTGAAAAACTTACTTAAAGTAGAAGACCACTAATTTCAGTATCGGTAGAATCTTGTGCTGATAACTTGTTATAAAACTAAAAAGAAAAATACTACTATTGTAAGAGAAATATAAAAGAAACTCTTAAAAATTGAAATTCTCTTCGTTATATAAATTTTTCTTATGAATCTCAGAACGAATGAAACTCATATTTATAAGCGATGAAATTACTATATAAGTTACTGTGCAAGACTTAAAATAATAGTGGTGGGGTCATTCACAAAAATAATTAAGGAGGGCGGGGTCTACCCCCAATAATTCATAACACATACTAATATATAGTTTATTATTTTCAATAATTTATTTAAATATATGTTTATATATAAACATATATTTAAATAAAATAATAAAAATAATAGATTACATATTAATATACAATGTAATAATGATAAGAGTATTCGAAAGCCACCTAAGCATTAAACCATTTTAAAAGCGGGAGAAATAAGAGGATGATATAGTCATGACTCATGAATTTCTTTTTTTTTTGGAATATCCAGGCGTCCAACCCCCATAATAAAAGCAATCTTTGTCGTTGCCAGCTATCGTGGGAGACACCGCCCATGTCATCAGGATCGCCTCCCTCCGACGACTCCCGATGACCTCTCACCTTCCCCTAGCAGCCTTAAACCTGAAATGGGTCCGTTAGGAGACGTTCCCGATGGCATGAACGGTGTCACCCACAGTAGCCGACGGTGGCGGAGGCTAGGTTGAGACCGAACGCATCTCTACTAAATCATCTTCATTTTATTTTTTTATTGTATTTTCTTCATTTTATTTTTTTATTGTGTTTTCTAAATCTTATTTTTTTATTATATTTTTATTGTATTTTTTAGAATTTTTTATTATATTTTTATGAGGGCTACTCTTTACACTGGGGGTAACCGGACCGACCCCCAACATCACCATTTTTTTCTGTCCAAACAATATTTGAATTATATAATATTTATATTCAACTTTTTTTTTCTTTCTCCTTTTTTAAAATCTCATAAAATATTTTAATTCAAATCAATTCAATACTATTAATCAATTATATTATTACTACTCTCGTCTTATCTCATACGTGCAACTAAATGAAGTCTAATACCATGAGTATCTCAGTCGATCTCGGCATCCAAATCGCTCCAAAATTTGTTAATAGTACTCGACCATGAGTATGGTAAGATGTAGGCTTGATTGTTAAGAGAAATTTAATCTTGGATGCGCGATAGATATTCAAAGATTTTTATCTCATAAACACAATGAAAACAACTTCTTTGACATCTCTCCATGTATATGAAGTTGTGCACATCATTCTATTTATACTTAGGGTTGCGCAGGATATTTAGTTATGTTTGGCAAGCACAGGGCTGACTCAATATATATTGCAACTTAAGGCAAAATTTAAGTGAGTCATTCATAATTATATATAATATAATAAAATATAAATTATTATATGAAAATAAAATGAAATTTTATTTAAATCTTTACATATATTTTTTTAAAATTTATATTTAATATGATAATTTATATGAAATGAGGTCTTAACACAAGTTTTATACCTTAATTTAACATGATCTTAATAAAATTATTTAAAAATATAAATAATTCATTGTATTAAATATTAAATTTATTATTATGAGATCTTGTATACATTAAAAAATATAAAAATTATTTAAATTTTATTTAATGAGATAATTTTTTATTTTTTTTAAAAAAACTCAAGAGAAAAATATTTGATCACTTTTAATTTTAAAGATCTTGTATAAAGTAGAACCTTATCCAATGACCTAAATGGCCTTATGGTTAAGCCAGCCCTGGGCAGGCGAGGTAATCTTCTACCTTTAGTCTGGTTGTATTCTACTTTTTGTAAGAGTAAAAAGAATTCCCAAGAAGTCTCAACAAATCTCCATCATTCGCTCAATCTCGACTGTCTTCTCCAATTTTACATTACATTGAATTTCTTACGTTTGCATTTCGATAGTTTTTTCTTGTTTTGATTTCAGAATTTTTTCAGGTTTTTTACTTTAATCGAAAATATTTATGCAAATATTTATGGTTTTTCTTGATTCGGTTTTAAAATCTTTTCAAGTTTTTGACTTCAGTCTTGTTGTCCCATGGTTTATGCAATATTGAAATAAACAAAGCTATTCTACAGGAAAAACCGAAAAAATATATGAATCTGCAAGAAATCCCAAACATGCACCATCAATAAATCTATAAGGAAATCCCAAAAAGTAATAGGCTAATTTGTTGAGCTCCCAAACCTGCACCATTTATAAGTGAGCTACGATGGATTGTCGTGGTTTGAAGTCATTGCCATCAAGTGAGCAAATGGAAACTAATAGAATTCTTTTTAGAAGATTTTGAGAGTCTCTAGACTCACATTTAGGGGTGGGCAAAAATTTCGACTTCCGACTTCCAAACGACTTTCGTTCCGATTCCGACTCCAATCAGAATCGAAAGTCGGAAGTCAGAATCGGAGTCGGAAGAATTCCAACTCCGAAATCGAAGTTCGGAATTAGAGTCGGAGCACACAATTACTCCGAACTCCAACTCCGAACTTTGATCTTTTTATAAAAAAATCCAGATGCAAAACGACGTGGGTTTTTTTTTTTTTTAAAAAAATGAAACGACGTCGTTCCAATTAATGAGGAACAACACTGTTTTGTTATTACTTCACCTTCCCTCGATCCCCTCTTTCTCTTCACTTCAGTCTTCTCTTTCTCTCCTCTTCTTTCTTCTTTCTTCCGCTTCGCCATTTGGTTTCTCTGCGCAGCCCTTTTTCCAGCTTCATCTTCTCCCGTCTTTGAGGCTCGAGCAACCGTTTCTCCAGCCGCAACGCCGCCGTCTGACTTTCGCTCCGCCACTGCCTAGGAGATCCGAGAAATCAGAAATCTCCATTTTTAATTGGTATTTTTTAGGGTTTCAAAATAAAAATTTATTTTTAATTTTAATCTGAAAAATTGAGTTTGGATTGTGTTAATTATTTTCTATTGTATTAATTTTGTAAGGTAATTGAAGATTCGAAATTTCTAGTGTTTAATTTCTTTGTTTTTTCAAATTTCTAGCCTCTGCCGTGACGCCGTCTACCTTCTGGGGTTTCGAAATTTTTTTGGTAGCAAATTAAAGAATTCTCTACTTGTATATGGTTTTGGTTGTATTGCATATAGTTTATTTAAGAGAAAAATTATCCTGGTTTTGATAGAATGTTGAGATGCTCACTGCCCACTAGGTGTTTAATAGAATGCTCAGTCCGGACTCCATATGATTGTTTGAGACTTTGAGTCACTTCGATGGCTGGTATTTGGTGTTATGCAAATATGATTATCACAGATTCACATGATAAAAGTTCCAATCAATGAGTAGAGAAGATTGAGAAGAACAATTCAAAAGAAAATAAAAAGAGAAAAAACAGTTTAGTTTTCTAAATTTGGATTAAAATTTAGAAAAACTGGATTTTCTTGATAACCTATTTAACACAATATAAACATGGTGTAGGAAGGACCACGGCCCAAATTGTTTTAAAGCTTTAAAAAAATGAGATTCTTTGTATGTAAACCTGTCCATGACATGAAATCACTAATGCTTAGGTGCCTCATGGGTAGACAGCAAACGTATAAAAATAGGGCCATACTAATTTTTCTACTGATCCCCTAGCCTAAAATGCCAGATTGTGTTATGTGCATGGTTGGATGGTCAGAATTGCTGCAAAGGAGGATTAAAGGTGTCAAAGGAAAGTAATAAAGCTTTCGAAAAGAACAACTTGTACATGAATGAAACTAGGTAGTAAATATCCATAAGAAAACTAGTTACCTTGACTTTCTACATTCACAAAGATCACATTAATAATTTTTAACAATCCATCCCAATCATGCACATGACAAAAATAGCATAACTAGTTGTATGTGTTGTCCTTAAAACCCTTTCATATAGCTAGTCACTCGAAATATTGATATCCCTGTGGCAAAAAGTACTTATCCCCTATGATTTAGCCTAGATTTATGACTTTTAATTTAATAGAGTGTGCAAAAGAACTTATATCCTGTAGTAGATGTATACAAGGCTTCAATTTCTTGTGTGTTTGGATGTCCCACCAAACATAACTCTGCTTTCATATAGGATTATTACCTTTTTCGATTACCAACTTGCTGAACAGAATCAATTCTGGAGAATTATTGAAGCTGGGAATGATATTTTCATGAATGCCCATATGAGTAGTTGGCAGCAAGGCCCACTATTGGTATAAAAACTAGTGAATAATGATTGACACAGGACCTATATATAAATTATAATAATATAAAAAAATGATAAACTAGTATGATTTTTGACTCCTTTACATGATTTCTGACTGGGGTTCTTTAATCAAACATATATAGCTAGCGGCGTGAGTTGGGTGGTGTTTTATAAGCATATATATAAACTTATATATAAGTCAAACATATATAACATTTTTTATATTGTTATACCTGAATTTCAGATTTACTTAACAGATGGATCCCTCACGCTCACATAATGCCAGTGGGACTCTGACTCCATATGAGACTCCGGATGTCAGGACTCCGTCGGCATCCCAAGCAGCAGTACCGAGTCGGACTCGGAGTCGATTACCTAGCTCCACTTGAGCACAGACCTCATGTGCTAGTAGTAGATTTCAACTTTCAGTCAACATAGAATTAAAAGCGGAAGATTTCGATAGTTTATGGAGAAGGAGGATATGGGTCTTGGGGACGATTTGGTTCAGGATCTGGATGTACTAGTACACCCTGCAGCTATGAGGCCACCCCGTCCACGATCAAATAAAAAAAGATCATAGACATGGGAACATTTCACGAAAGTTGACAATGGGGATCCCGAGAAGCCACGGGCTGAATGCAACCATTGTGGCGCTTAAATTGGGTGTCATTCAAAAAGACAAGGCACCACTTGTCTATCGTCATATCTCAACGATTGCCAGCGATACTAAATAGTGAAGGGGCTGGTGTCAAGAGGTTAGTATTTTATTAATCTCATAGGGTCATATGTATTATGTATGCTAATTGATTTATTCATTTAATCCCATTTAATTTTAACTTAAAAGTTTAAAACTAATATTGGGCCATAAAATAATTATATGCAGTCGCAGGTGGGTCTCAAACTAATCTTAGCTACGAGACCTCTACAGTAACTGATGGGACAGGAAACCAGATGAGAAATCTGGTGATTCCTCAATACAGTGAGAAGGTGTACCGTGAGGCACTTGCAGAGATGGTTATAGAGGATGAGATGCCATTTAACATTGTTGAGAAGAAAGGGTTCCGCAAGTTTGTGAAGCTACTTGAGCCAAGTTCCACTGCCATCTCGTTATACAGCAATGCGTGATTGCATGAAGAGGCATATGAGGGAGAAAGCAGAGATGAATAAGATGTTCATCACCACTGGCCAGAGAATATCATTTACGACTGACACATGGACGTCTATACAGAATACCTCGTACATGTGTATCACAGCACACTACATTGATAGTGAGTGGAATCTTAAAAAGAGAATTATTGGATTTAAAGAAATAGTTGACCATAAGGGTGCATCAATAGGGGCAGAGATGGATGATTTTCTGGTGGACTGGGGCATCCAAAAAATGTTATGCATTATAGTTGATAATGCCAGTACTAATGAGACTGTCATCGAGTGGTTTTTGCGGAATACAAGGGCAAGATACGATGTGATTAAAAATCATCAGTATATCCACATTCGATGCACTGCTCACATACTCAACCTTATTGTTGGTGAGCCTTTCTGGTTTTGATTTTATATTTTATATTTTAATATTTTTATAATTAAAGTTTTTGAAAATGGTATCATTTTTAAATGATGAAACAGTTAAGGAGATGGAAAATGTGGACGACTCCATCAAGAAAGTTTGCAACATTGTGTGGTACGCGAGGGCTTCTCCCCAAAGGCTGCAGAAGTTCAAAGCAATAGCAGAATAGGTTGGGGTTGAGTCTTCAAAAATTTTGTGTTTGGATGTTCTTACTCGATGGAACTCCACATATCTGATGTTGGATGTGGCACTAAAGTACCAGAAGGCATTTGAGCGGTTGGAGATTGAGGATGGGGGTCTGAGGTATGCCCTGCTGGAGCCTAATGGAACGGGGCTTGGTCCGCCAGACAGCACTGATTGGCAAGCTATATCAGAGTTTGTCAACTTTTTACAGATTTTCTATGATATTACTAAGCGGGTATCTGGATCCGCATATGCGATGGCAAACATGTGGTTCAATGAGATCTCAATAGTACACCACCACTTGAAAGAAGGTTGTGCTAACCCGAGCGGACTGTTATCTGGTATAGCATTACAGATGCAGTCGAAATATGATAAATATTGAGGGCAAGTTGAGAAAATAAATCGATTGTTGTTCATAGCATCGATCCTCGACCCCCGATTGAAGTTGGCGGTGATAAAATGGTGGGCAACTGAAGTTCTCAGGACAGTGAAGGCAGCTGCATTTTTCACAGCACTTAAGGTAGATCTGAACGACTTATACACCCACTACAGCATTAATAGCCAGCCTTCATCCTCAGCAACCGCAAGTAGCTCACATTTGAGTTCGAGGTCAGGACCTCTTTTAGATGCCCGTACCTGTCAGGCCAGTGCAGACAATGTCAGTTGATCCCGAGACTTCAACGTTATGACGTCGTTTCACGCACGATCGACGAGAAATCCACTGCAGTGTACGAAAAAGGTTGAGCGGTATTTATTGGCAGAGGTCGATGAGCTTACTGATGAGTTTCAAATCTTGATATGGTGGAGGGCTAATTCCTCCAAGTACCCAATCCTCTCCCGTATTGCTCGAGATGTACTAGCTGTTCCTATCACTACAGTTGCATCTGAGTCGGCGTTTAGCATCGGAGGTCGAGTGTTGGATGCTTATCGGAGTTCATTGGCACCGTTAACTGTGGAGGCCCTAATTTGCACGTAGAATTAGATTAGTGATATTCTTTTTGGACTAGAGAGCATTGGCATCGATACTGTTAGCTATAGGCTTGAGTTAGGTAAAATTAAATTAATTTATTTACTTGTTTTTTATGATTAAAGTAACAAAATGTATATAATTATTTCAATAACTATTTTTTATGATTTCATAAATCTATCTAACTTATATTGTCTATAATTTCACAGATCTACATATCAATCCTGATATAATTGTCGATGACTGATGAACCACATTACGATGGAGCGGTTGCATATATTTTTTCTCTCCTTTACAAATAGTTTATTTTGTAGTTTGTACTATTATTTGTATTATTCAATTTGTCCTATATTTTGTATTAGCCTTAGCAGTTAGCATTAACAATTAGTATTGTAAATTATAATAATATAATTTGTATTATTTGTTTATCAAATATCAACTATTCAACGGTAGATTATTTAATACTAATTTAGTTTGTCCTATTTTTTGTATTAGCCTTAGCAGGTAGCATTAACAATTAGCATTGTAAATTATAATAATATAATTTGTATTATTTATTTATCAAATATCAACTATTCAACGGTAGATTATTTAACACTAATTTACTAATTTATTATTTATATGTAAAACAAATAAAATACATCAAAATATTGGCTCCCTTGAGCCAAGTAGAATCAGAAATGGGCCAAAAAATTTTCCCATTTCAGTCGGAAGTTGGAAAGGAATCAGAGTTCCGACTTCCGTTCGGAATTCCGATCGAACTCCGATCCGAACTCTGATCGGAGTTAGACTCGGAGTCGGAAGTGATTTTCGACTCCGACTTAAGTCGGAGTCAGAGTCGGAAACTTTGAACTCCGACTCCATCGGAGTCGGAGCCCATCTCTACTCATATTTGGTAGGTTGAAGAAGCTAATTTTGGTAAAAGTCCTTTTTAGTCATTTTATATTGTCCAGATGGACGGTATAGCCGGAGTGTTAAAAAAAAGAGTAATTCTATGCAACTGCCCCTTCTCTCATATGCCACACGAGATGTTGATCTGGCTTTTTTTTTTTCTTCCAAATCAAAAGCACATTTTGGTTCTAGGTTACTCCCTCATCCCCCCCCCCCCACGCCGCGTTCTTCCTCAACCATCATCGTCATTGTTTGGGACTTTTGACGAGAAATCTTTGACCGAACGACGGAACCCACCCACAACCGACTCACACAAGTTTTATTTTTCTCAAAAAAATTCTTTTTTTTCTCTATTTTTCTTATGCCCTATAATGCCCGTTCAAGCATTCATGGTTGAAGATGAAGACAAATGATGGTTATAGGTCTCCAGATTAGTGCTTATTGTTGGATAAAGTTTGATTTTTTTTTTTATATCAAGCATCGAAAAAGAAAAAAAAAACTAGAACAACTATGGAAGTTTGGTTTTTTTTTTTTTTTTTGGTTTTGTATTTTTCTAGAGAGTTAATATAAAACGAATGAGGATGAAACAGGTAGGAAAGCCTTTTAATTTCTGACTACAAAAAGCATGGACCTATCTACTTTACACATGAGCTAGTATCATGAAAAAACTTTGAAGATTGTAGAGCCAAGTTTTGAGCAAAGTCAGTGGGAACTTTGTGAGTGTATAGCCCAGTTTTAAATTCCTATTATTTTGGTCTTTGTATTTATCTCCAAAACTGAAAATAGCATGTATATGTATATATATGATCAGGGAATTAACCATGTACAAAAATATGTTCGTACTCAAGTGTAGTGGATTGTTTTATGGATTTAATTTGAAGATTTATGTTTAACCATCATGCTTTTAGCATACTCAATTGAGGAATGATTTGTGCCTTTTTGTTTAATTACTTAATTGTAATAGCCGAATGGATAAAAATGAAGATGAAATGTCTCCTATGCCTTCTACATTGATTTCACAGAGTCAAGCATAAACATATTGGTCATTTGAAAATGTCGTTATGTCCAATATTATCATTTAGTTAATGTATTTTTATTTGTAAATTATAGGGATATTATGCGGGTTTTGGGTGAATTTGAGCATAATTTTAAAAGATTACCACTTAAGTTTGGTTCAATCAAAGTCAATGAGAGCAACGTCGTGAATAAATGTAAAAAAAATATTAAGCCCCAAAATTGCTCGAGGGAAGGGGAGACCTTCAACGAAGAGAAAGATTTCGCCTGTAAAGAAAGTTGCGAACAAGAAAAAGAAGAAACAAGTACTATATTTTTTTTATTAATTGTATATATGGAATGTCTACTGTTTCTTTTCTTTCTAATATATGTGTAGTTTTATTTTAAAGATTAGACTTGCAAGAAAATATTTGATGACGAACAAATTGGTGAGGTCCCACACAATCAAGTTGGTGAGGTTCTATTAAGTCAAATTGGTGAGGTCTCACATAGTCAAATTGGTGCTAACATTGAAGCTATTATTGTTGGAACCCAATGTAATGCTGTCACACAGCAAACACCATTGGGCAATAATGAGATGTGAGGTTGTGATTGAAAATCCTCGATCTATTTTTGAAGTGTTTCTTTTAAAATATGTTGTGAAAATCAGAAGGCTTTCTTTTGAAGGTTGTGGTTGTAAAGAATGTATAGATTTATGAGTGTTCTACTTGTATGAAATTCATTATTCAATTTTTTTGATGTTCTTAAAATATGTTATGAAAATCTGGAATTTTTTTTTTTTGCAGGTTGTGGTTGTAAAAATGTACAAATTTTGCAAAAAAGCTATTAAAAATAATGTTGCCCATGGGGCTTTATTTTTAGAATTAGGAAATTTAACCTGAGGTGAGGATCTGTTTGATAGCCAAGCTATTTACAAATTGTTAATTTTTAGAAATAGGTACACAATTTTTTTCTATTAATACAAATGATCGCCCACTTGATTTTATGAATATGAAGACTACTATTTCTTCCGTGTTTGTGCACGCATTTCTCTACGTTTAGCTTCTTATTCCGTTTCTTATTATTCTCAACATTCACCTCTATGTCTATCTAGCAATTAGGTTGCTAGATAGGACAAAAAACTATGTTCCTCATCTCTTTATTTTGCTGCTCTTGATCTATATAAGCCATCAGGAATTAGATTTTCAAGCATAGATTTTCAATCATTCACGTCCTCTCTAACTTTCAGCTTAGATTTTCAAGCTAATCTTTTTTTTTTTCCTTTTCTTTGATGGTAGAGAAATTTATTTTGACATGCTTATACTCATGTTCTGTTTCACAAGTGCACAAACAGAGCATGTTTTGCCTATTCTTTGAATGTAATGTGGCTAGAAAGTACAGACCAGCATGTTGAAAGTTAACAAATAATCCTCAAAGCCAAGGGTCAAAAACATTAAATCAAGTGAATTACTTGATGTGATTATTATTACCTATCATCCTGTATATTCTCAGTAGTAGAAGTTTGAACCGAGAGTAAACCAAAAATCATGCAAAAAACTCTACACAATTTATTATCACAAGTATTCCAAAACTGTTATAGAACATTTTTAAGTGTAAAAAACAAAACATTCCAACATGTTCAAAATATACAATAACATCAATTTGGCCAACTTTTCCAAGCTTATTTAGAACTATTCCAAAGCATATCACATCCTGAACTCCAAACCACATCTATAATCGTGTTCAAGACTTCTTCTTTAGGAAAAATTTATGTTCCACCTTCGGATCTTTCACTTCTCTATCTTTTTCCTTTTTTTCCACAATAATCTGCAAAAAAAAAAAAATGTAAACTAACTGTAAATAATTAGATCTTATGTAAATTAAGAACAACCCATTATTTGAAACCCAACAAATTCACAAATCAGAGCACCTTAATAACAAAAACTAATACATATTGAAAATTCAAGAGGGAAAAAAATAAGAATTGGTACACTTCAAAGTTAGCAAACACATCAAAGAGCATATGACACTCAAATGAGAGATTTGGTTCCCTTTTTAACATTTGCTCAACTAAATATATTCAACATTCCTCATTGCACCTCCTCTCTTATCATAGCCAAAGTTATAACATGACCTTTGCCCATTTTCTTCTAATTCTTGTCCTTTTGCCTCACCTCGAAGCTCTCTCCCATGGACACTCTTCAAAAGAACCAGGCGAAATCGTGCAAATCCTAATGATACAAGCTTGTGCCTTTCGCCTCGTTCGCCTTAAATCGTGCAAAAGAACCAGATGAAATCGTGCAAAGAACCAGATGAAATCGTCCCTTTGCCTCATTCTTCATGCTTCACAACAGTGGATTAATTAGGGATTTTTGTACAAGTGGAGTGAGGGTACATCAAGAGTATGAGAGAGAGTCGAGGAGAGAAGCAAAAAAGGGAGACTCACATGAGATGATGCCGCTGGCGCTGAACAACGGTGGTAAGAGATCACAGAGACGAGATGAGTGTGACGAGCCTTTTCCTATCTGTGCTCTGCAGGTACAACAATTTCTTACTGACCAAGCCGAATGCCTCCTTGTCTTTGTCACTCCCACGCTTAGCTGAAGCAATCATATCCCTTCGTCCGAGTAGATTTCATTTATGCAGACTCCTTAACCATAGCTTGCACAATGGTCACAATCCAAACCCTCACTTTCATTTTGTTTAGGAGGGGAATGACTGAATGAGCCAAGTTTGAAGCTTGATATTTGTTTTGGACTGGATTTCAATTAGACCGGCTTGCTGTATCAGATTCGTGTGGCGTGTGATACCTAAACCAAATTGAGGGTAGATTTTTTCTAAAAAAAAAGGGTTGAAGAATATATATATTATATATTTTTTTAATATTTTACTTAAAACAACACAATGTACACGCTGACAACGTGATCAGAATGTTATAAAAAAAAAAAATTGAGTGTAGCATGACTTTAAATAAAATGATCTAATAATGTTACGGGTTATAAAAAAATTGAAGCGGACTAGCGGATCATATAGATCGAATAAATTCGATCCGGTCCCCGTCCCCGAACTCCCACCATATTTATATATATATATAAATAATAGTATATAAATTATAATTTTAATATTAATATAAATTAATATAATAACATATTAATATATAATATATATTAACATATTAATATATAATATATAAAAATAGTAGTTGATTAATTGTAATATAAAAATATAAATTATAGTATATCTATATAGTGTATTAGTAATAACCTATAAGTAATAAGTGTATTATTATTATTTAATATATTTTTACTAATTTATCACTATTTATTAACATATAAATATATAATATATTAATGTAATAGTGTTATTAGTAATATTTTTTTCCTATTTTTTTTATTTAGATTATTTTTCTTTTGCCATTTTTTTAAGAGTAAGTTTTTTAAATATTTTTTGACTTAAATTTGTGATAAATATGTAAATTGGACTGAAAATAATCAAATTTGGACAAAAAAAATTGATCATTATAAATTTTAGATTAAATCTAACTCATTAAATCATATGTGATACTTCTGGACTAAACCGGACCGTCCTTGGACTGAATTGAACTGGACCACTATAGATCAAATAGGAGTTCGGTTCGGTCTAGAATGAGAGAATTCTTGGATCAAATGAAACTAGTTCACAAATTTTTCGAATTGGACTGGACAATTTACACCCATAAATAATATAATAAAATCTTAAAAATTGTTAAAAAAAATTATAATTTTAACTTTATTTATCTGATTTGTTTTCAAAAATGAAATTAGATAAAAGTTAAAAAAAAATATTATTATAAAATATTTTTTAATATTAATTTTATTTTATAATTTAAAAAAATAATTTAAAATTTTGAAAAAATTAAAATCTTTTTATTATATTTTATATAAAAATTTTTTAAAAATTAAATTGTAATTTTCTCACCCAAAGCAAACAAGCCATAACCTCCTAAAACAAGTTTCTGGCTCCCGCTACTGCCCACTCCCATGGCTGCTCGTCCACTCCAGCACCTTCAGATGCCATAACAGAGCACCACACCGAGGTCGTAAAGCGACGTCGCAATTGGTTCGTAGCGAACTCCTTGTAAAATCTCGGAGATGTTTACGTATTTGAACCTTTAGCTTGATTAAACTCAGTAATCGAAAAGCCGAAAAGCCGAAAAGCCGAAAACCCTAAGATCGTAGTCGATTCAGGGAAAGATAAAATTTAAATAGGAAAAATAAAACGGAATAGGAATCCTACTCGAAATGCCTCAGGTGAAGATAATCGCGAAGAATTTCATGGACATGGTGTCCTCCTTGCCCGCCATGAAGCTGGATAAACTATACGAGAATGCGTTCATCTGCGAAGCCATTCTCAGGTCCTCCGTCATTCTGTTCCTATACTGCTCCTGTTTGTTTATGATCACTTCTTTCTCTCCTTTATGCCCTAATGTATATACGTGTCGTTTTTCTTATCAATTATATATCATTTCCTGTTATTCATCCTCATTTATAATACTGCTGGACTAATTCATTGTTAATAAATGCATCGTTGTACGCTAGTAGCTTCTTCGCCAATGATGATAGAATATTGATATTGATATTTTCTGGAAAGGAAAAAAAAAAAAAAAACTCTGAGATGCTTTATGTTCAAATTTCAGCATCACTTAGGTTTACATACATACAGTGGAAGTCCTAGAGATTTACTGCATTAAGTTAGTTCTCTGAGATATTTTTTTCTTGTAAGTTAGTTCTCTGAGAATTGTAATAGCATTTGTGGCTTTCCTTTGTTACTCAGGTCACTGCCACCTCTGGCCAAGAAGTATGTTTTGCAGACGTTGTACATTGATGTTCCAATAACAGCCAAGACAATGGAGGAGTGGGTGCTTCCAGATGGGTCCTCAAAGCATAGAGTTGCAATTGATAGATTGATTCAATTAAGGATATTCACTGAGACTGTTGACAGGTTAATGGCTTTCTGTTTTGTGCAAAGATTGAAGTATGTATGTAAGAAACCCTTTTGCTCCTTTGAAGGTGTAAGAGATGATTAAAAATAAAATGCATAGATTGAGGAGGAGATGAACCATTTTTTTTTTTTGGGATAAATAAGAGATCAATATTATTGATATGAATGAAATAGGCATAGCCGGTGTACACAGGAAGTATACAAAAGAACACCTAAATATATTCTAAGTGATTCATTAAAGAAAGGAAGTCATGGACATTATCCCCATTTAATGCAATAGTTGAAAACCAAAGTAGTAAAGCGTGGAGGAAAAAGTTCTTCAACTTTGCCAGCGTTCCTTATCTTCGAAACAACAAGCATTCCTTTCTGACCAAATGCACCACATAAGACACAACAAGATCATCTTCCACATTGCTGCAACTTGAGAACAACCTTGCCTCTTCTTCCAACAACCCAACAAGTCCACCACCCTCAAAGGCATGACCCAAGCAACATCAACGCTTGGAAATATCTCATCCCACAACACCCTTGTTACCTCACAATAGAATAATAGATGATCAACAGATTCTCCATCCTTTTTACACAAGTAACACCAAACCATCACTACACAACCCCTCCTTCTCAAGTTGTCTGAAGTCAAGATCTTCCTAAGGGTGGCATTTCATACAAAAAATGCTACTTTAGAGGGCACACGAGACCTCCAAGTACTCTTCCAAGGAAAATGGTTACTTCTTGAGAGTGACAACATTTTATAATACGCCTTAACTGTATATTTCTTGTGGTTGTTAGTCTTCCACTTCAATCTGGCGTGATGTGCAGTGGCATTTCCCATGGAATAGAGTAGACGGAAAAAACCGGAAAAGCCCTCTCCAATGCTTGAACCATTTAAAGAACGTTTTTTAAAGTACTTTTCACTACAACGACAACCAAAATGGTTGTATGATGTGAGCTATGGAAATGAGGAATGAATCTCTTGGGAAATACTGCCTCCCGTAGCATAAAATTATTTTCTGCACTAGAAAATACCTATGGAGCTTGCAACAAGGCTGTCATATCTTGAAGCTTGACGAAGCTTGACTTAGATTGAGCAGGCATCCATGCCCATGCCCATCTGATTGCAATACTTTTTTATGGGAATACGGGATAGAAAACATACTCAAGTTTAGAGGTTTTTTCCGATATCCTGGGTTCTATTGTGGACTGCATGGCATTGGATGAAATGACTTCATGCTATGCAATATTATTGTACATGCTTATGTGATAAGACTGGAATTAAGTTTGTCATTCCACCTCATAATGAGTACCCCTGAAATTTAATGGCTTTCATTTTTTTTTTGTTGAAATTTTTTAAGAATTAAAAGTATATTTGGATTTTAGTTGCATATTGTTGGACTTCCAAGATGCTACATCTAGCCAGTCTCTTAATTACTAGTATTATATGTTTTTGTTTTTGGTATAAAGGCCATACATTTTTTATACTTTATTTGAGACGACATTCTTCCATCACCATTATCATTCTAATATTCATGTTGGATTACTGGACTGCAGTTTTGAATCTGCCCATATTCTGTTGGCCTTTTACCATGAACTTTGATGTTTTGCTGGCAGGAGAAGGGAAACAACTTACAGAATTCATCCAACGTTTCAGACAAACCTCCAAAAGCTTGTAACACTTGGGTGAGTTTAGATTCATTGCTGTAACTTTTACTTGTATTAGTTAGCTGTGAAGAATGTTTTTCTTGCCCTTTTATTTGGATCGTGCATCGTTGGGAGTCTACTAATTACAGAAAAAGGAATAGATCGACGATGGTTCAAGTATTCAATAAGTCACTCTTGGAGAGGTTACATGATCTTTATTAGTTCCAATATGGAGTTTTAAAGGAAACAATTCTGGTTTTATTCTTTTTTTTTTTTACTTAATCATATGCTGCGGTGTGTTCTTATGAATGTATTTAATTTTTGACATCGGAATGCATAGGTTATTTTAGTTGCTGTATAAGTGTAATTCTAATGCCTATTGTTTCAATTTTTTAATGTCATGAAAAAACTACAAAAATATGATCATGCAGTCAATGATTTCAGTTGTTGCAATGTTCAAGACGTTTTAACTTTATTTGGGATATGACCACATCATTTAATATGACAGTGAGGTTTTGCCAAGGGAACCGATGTCTTCTGACATAACAGTGAGGCTCCCAAGCTTGGAGGATCTTGAGGTTTATGCCCTTGCACAATGGGAGGTGCTAAGTTCATCTATTTGTTTCCATTGTCTGTTTACTTGCACATGTTTTTGAAGAAATTTGTGTTTGCAATTACTCATTGTTCATTTTACCGACTACACTCTTGTGATTTTTATTTTTTTAAATTAGTGTTTTTTGCTCCAACTTATAAACTCGGCTCAAGCTGAAAGGCCATTAAATATAAGCCCTTCTATGATGAAAGTTTTCCAGCGAGGCCTTTTGAGTCAAAGGTATTCTCTCTTGTATCAGTCTAATCTATAATCATTGTATATATGCTTATTTTTTGTGTGTACGCAAGTATGCCCTAGCACATATTTGGTATAGTGACGTGTATGTGCATTATCACAGGGAGAAGGAAGCTCCACGATTAACCGAAAGTGGTTTTCAATTCTTGGTATGCATCATATGAATCATGATCTGCTTGCACTTCTTATGATGTGTTTTAATTGAAATATATTTTATCTGTACAAATTATAGCTGATGGACACGAATGCACAACTTTGGTACATCATCAGAGAGTACATCTCTAATTCTGAGGTATGAGATAGTGAGATTTCTTTTCATAGTTCACTTTCCCACTTCCCTTGGTAGGTCCCCATCTCAAGTATATGTGTTTCTTCTACATTCTTTAGAAATTTTGCCAACAGCATCATTAGAATTGGTTTCTCACCAAATCTCTCTCTCTCTCTCTCTCTCTCTCTCTCTATGGTGCTTACTGATCATTGTAGAAATTTTATGATTATATTATCAACAAACGAAACATTTGATCCTAGAGTCTTGCATATTAGATGCTCACAATTTCCCCCATTTGATTAAAAAATTGTAACCATTTTTTTTTCTGCAGACAAAACCAAAGTTAGGATGTTTTGTCTCTCTTGGTTCTTGTCTTTTATGCTTCCCAAAGTAGACCTTTTCCTCGAAAAATTTTACTCCCGAAAGGATCATTGTATTGTTTTTTTGAATGAGTTATAGAGATGGAAGTTCAATGATATTTTGTGTATTGTTTCTTGAAATTGGTACTTGCCTTCTGCTACTTATTTCTAGTTTGACTATGTAGGATAACACAGCTTCATATTTTTCTGCATGATGCTGTTATTCACTTTACATCTGTTTTTTCTAATTTTGTTCCAGGAGCGAGGTGTGGATCCAGCTGATTTGATTTCATTCTTACTAGAACTTAGTTTTCATGTCACTGGCAAGGTATTTGATATGCCTTGTTTAAAGGGTGCTTGAACTATTTTTCTTATATTTTCGACAATGTTCTTTTAACCCAATGATAAACAAATAGTAAAGGGTGAGTCCCGGATTCAATCCCATCCAGGAGTAGTGTGAGTTACATTTACCAGTTTGAAAAACTAATTCTTGTATCATGTGTGGAGACCTGTCTGCCTGCTTTCTAGGAAGTTTGATATTTCATTGGCATGATGTTGTTTGCTTCATTATGTCTTAGGCATATAATAGTAACACGTTGACTGAGATTCAGAGGAGTTTGCTCAAGGACCTCACAGATTTGGGATTGGTCAAACTCCAGCAGGTATGCTAGTTCTTTTCTTTGTGTAGAATATTTTATCAGTTACCAATAAAAATATCTTAATGCTCCCTCAGATAATCGTTGGAGTATAGCTTTCTTAGAGGTTTGATTTTTGGCATATCTACAGGGCAGGAAAGAGAGTTGGTTTATACCTACTAAATTAGCTACCAATCTTTCAGTAAGCTTGACAGATTCATCGTCGCGGAAACAAGTATGTCTTCTTGGAAGGCTTGAATTATTGTTCAGTTCATAGACTCAGACCTTTTAAATCGGCAGTTGATTTCTTCTTCTTTTTTTTTTTTGGGGGGGGGGGGGGGGGCTTTGTTTGTGATATCACCGCCCCACGGTATATGGCCTTACTCCTGAGTGGAAGACAAATCAGTCTTTCAGCGAACATAATTGGTATTTTCATTTTTGTTTGTGCCAATGTAATATAACATATGCCTTTATACTCTTGCTGGCATGGACTCTGTAATATTATGCGCACACCTGTTTCCCTTGTACATGAGCTCTTGCCTATTCTTATGATCAATAAAATCTTGTTTAATGATAAAAAAAAAAATGTGCACGCCTTTTCTTTCTGGCTTGGCCCGCTAGCTTCAGGAGCTAGCTAAAGTTTTGCTCTATTCTCTCTGATGGAGCCTCAGAAGAAAATTGCTTGTTTCTGCTCATCAGTTCTTTTGTAAAATTAAACCACTAACAATGCTGCTAACTTCTTGAAGAATTTGGGAGTAGTTATCTCATAACAATTTCTATATCTGATGGTTTGTTCTTAGCTAACAGTTCCTGGATTTTTGTCTCTGTATTATTACGTAATTACTATCAGCTAGAGCTGAATTGGAACTTAATTTCTATGTGGTCATACTTATCAAAAAAGAAATTAGTATGTGGTCATTACAGGTCATATGTTCAAAAACAGGCAACTTATTTTATCTTCATGGTATTGGTATCATGAAATATAGTGGCCCATTAATTGCAAGGTGTTGGCTGTCACATTTATATGCCTGCATTCTTTTTTTTTTTGATAAGTTATATGCCTGCATTCTTTAACATACCCTTATCACTTGTTGAGCAATTTTGGATTTTTTGGTTGTTTTGTTGTCACCAGCCCTGAATACTGACATTTGTAGGATAAATTGGATTTGTTAAGTCATTTTATTCACTCAGGAAGTGATTCATCCGAGTGCTTCTGACTGTCAATTTTAATCTTAGGTTCACCTGTCATGACTTTGATTAATATTTTTTCCTTATTTAGATTGTAATAAGAGTCTCTTTGTCTCACCTCTTTTTTTCTGATTCTTTCTGTCTTCCTTCTCTGCAATATTTTCCCTATTTTCCCAGATAAGAATTATGTGTGTGTGTGTGTGTGTATGTGTCTCATAGTTAGGGCATACTTTTGTTTTCTACTTGCGTATTGTACTTGGCTATGCCTACTCATTGATTAATAAAATTTGTTTACTTATCAAAAATATATATAGCATAAGTTTATTAATACATATTCCATCTCTTGTTTTTCTTTTTTCCAGGGGTTTGTGGTTGTGGAAACAAATTTTAGATTGTATGCTTACTCCTCTTCAAAGTTGCACTCTGAAGTTCTGCGTCTTTTCTCAAAGTATGTAAGCCAATTGGTTGATAGAATCTTGTTGGCCTTCTCTTTTAGTCAATCTCTTCTTCGTAGACAAGCTAATTGTTTGTGGGTATTGAATTTGTCAAGACAACTTTTAAAGAGGTCTTGATGTGGTTGTGAGGTATTATTATCTTTTAAAATAATGGGGAGGTGCATAAACATGATAAAGCAGTAACCAAATAAATGGAATTTGAAAAGAAAAGCTATCGCAGCGAAGAACCTTGAGAGGTCCATTCTTTGGTGAAAGGTTTGATATTTTACTTTGTTAGTTTTTTGGAAAAGTTTGAAGGTTAAACTTCATTGAGAACCTTTTTCTTGTTTTTATTATCTTCCAACTTTGACATCAATAGAACTACCTACTCAGGTCAGAATGTTATTTTTATTCAGATTCAAGACTAGTACCATAAAAATTATAAGCATAAGAATCTGTAGTTTGTGATTTTCAAGTGATCCCTCTTTGGTATTATATAGATGGCAGTTTTGGTTGAAGTGATTCTTTGAAAATAAGGAACCAGTTGCTTCTCATATCAAGTGGAATTGGGTATCTGAGTGGTGAACAGTAAAGTGAATTCTTTACATCCTGCTCTAAACAAGTCTCCAAATATTTTATTACTAGAACTCATTCATATTTGAAAATGTTTCTAAACAGACCAATAATATTTGACAAAGAGCCAACATTATGTCAGTTCTTCCATATGATATCCTTTTTTTTTTTATATATATTTAAAAAATCGAGTATTTCTCTTTTGTATCTGTCATTGAATTCATGTCTTGAATGCCTATATCGTCTTTATGCTAGACTTTCTCTTTACTGCTATCTAGCTAGGTGTTATTGTTACTATCTTCATGCTATCCGGGCGGCGTTATTACATTTTATTAATACTCTCTTAGATGAAAAATGCTGTGCTTGCATATGCAGGATAGAGTATCAACTTCCTAATCTTATAGTCGGAGCAATCACAAAAGAAAGTTTATATAATGCCTTTGAAAATGGTATTGCAGCAGAGCAGGCAAGTGTAGATTTCTAGTCTGCTCTAATGCCTTCTAGTTTACAACTCGTTATTCATCAAAAAGTTTACAACTCAACTTCATTAAGCTTTAGACCCGCTACATGGATCCATTTACACAAGTTGAGCCTCTGGTTTAACCCCTGAACAATATTTGCAGATAATTACCTTTCTTCAGCAGAATGCCCATCCTCGTGTAGCAGGGAGAATACCATCTGTTCCTGAAAATGTCACGGATCAGGTTTCAGTTTTTCGCAGTATTCATCTCTGTATTTAATATATATATATATATATATTTACGCTCCGTTCTTGTGGTCTAATTTGTGTGATTCTATCTGATATTGGAGTTGGCAGTAATCTTAAAGTTTATTTATTTATTTTCCATGATTTTCCTTTGTTTTCTGATGTCTTCGACAGATTAGGCTGTGGGAATCAGATCTTAATAGAGTTGAGATGAGTCCTGCACATTACTACGATGAATTTCCTTCTAGGGTACTGATATTTGGTAGTACCTTAATGAGTGACATGCAATGACTACATTTTTCGCATGATTGTATCTGATTGTATCTTATGTTATGTAGGATGTCTTCGAGGCTGCTTGTGATTACGCACGAGAGTGGAATGGGTTGCTATGGGAGGATTCAAAAAGCATGCGTATAGTAGTCAAAGCAGAAATACACAGCCACATGCGTGAACATTTACGCCGTCAAAAGTAGTAGCTCCGATATGATTTAATCGGTCTGTGATGAAGATAACGGGTAACAATCGATTTCAGGCAGAGAGCAATAGGCAGCTGAACGTGCTGTGATATATGCTAAGCGAGGGTGTCTCGCCTATATCTTGTAATGCAGATCACGGCAGTATAATGTCCTCTTTAATTAGAATTATTGAATCAAAGGATCTCCATGTATCATAATATTTTTCAGTTTTTTCCCCTTAAAATTATAAAATATAGATTTTATTTTCTCCATTTATCTCGAGCATTTTTTTTTTTTTTATCATTTCTATGCACGGCCTGCTTAATTTAAGATGGTTGAAATTTTGAAAGATGACAAACATTAAATCGTGCTGGCCAGCAGCATTCGGCAGAACATATTAATGTATTCAGTGTTCACTCTGCGACCGACGTCTAAAACCTAAAAACCTAAGAGACCAAGCAAGGAGGAGGGGGGGTAGATAAATGGCAGAGGAGGCTTGTTAGCCAGCACTACAGCTAAAGTAGCTTAAACTCCCGAGAGCAAAAATAGAAAGTATCTTCCACTTGCAAATTAGACTTAAAAAACTCAAAATGTTGCTGCCCAGGATCGAACTGGGGACTTTTAGTGTGTAAGACTAACGTGATAACCACTACACCACAGCAACAGTTTTTGTTTATAAATCCGAATAATTAAAATAATTTGATTTGAATTGATTTCCACCTCGCCAGGAGTTGGAGGAAAGAAATTTCTTTCCACCTCAAAAGACACGATAGAGATGTCAATGGTTCGTTTCCCCGCAAGGAAATCCTGTAGGACCAACCCATAAGAAGACATAATAGAGACGGTTTCTAAGAAATTTCCTACCTACCTGCCGCGGCTCTCGTTATTTCTTCCCCAATATATATTTTGCACCTCTAAATCTAGTACTGACTAAGATACTAAAAGCTCTAAATTTTGTCGTACCGTTAGTTGTATTAGGCTCGGTTGCGTATATATATTTTTTTAAGAAAAAATATAGAGAGCATCCAACACTCATCACATTCACTCACTCATGTGAGTGAGTGTGATGAGTATTGGATGCACTCTAGCATTACTCTTTTTTTAATTATGGAATAGCGAGTTTTGTCTTTAAAAAAAAAAAGAAAAATTTTTTATAAGCAATTATGAATAACACATAATAAATTATTACAATAAATTAATTTAAAAGATAAATTTTAAAATTTGAATCTTACAAATTAAGTCTGATGTGATATGGATTATATGTTCTACAATCTAGACACCAACTTAAAAAATAGAATAACTCTTATAAAAAATATTTATAAGATCCATATTTTGAATCTCTCTCTCTCCAAGGAGAGACAGTGGCATATGTAATATGGAAAGCAGCTTTCATATTAAAACTTTGAAAAACACTATGGTCGTTTCTTAAAATTCATGACTAGGAAACCCCAGTTTTGTCTTTGTCTGTTTATCATATATTGAGTAGGCTAAATTTCTATGACGTGAGGGCTGGTTGTAACTTGTAAACTCTTAAATACTGTGTTCCTCTCTTTCTCCGAGTGCCTGAAAACTTTCCTGGGTTTGTAAAAAATGGGAAGAATTGCTAAGACTTGCCTAAGGTCATTGCTCAAACTTGCGAATTCCGTTATGGGTATTATTGGGATTGCGATGATTCTGTATAGTTGTTGGATGATTAGAGTTTGGCAGAGAGATTCCTCGCATGTTGATTATAATTCTACCGGTCCATGGTAAAGTACCTGCTCTTTGTCATTGTAGAGTTCTTGCCCTGTCTCTACTCATTCTTCAAAAAAAGAGAAATATGTATCTTTTGTCCCCTTCATTCTGTGGTTAAATAACATGAAACCTGATTAATATTTTGGTAAGCTTATGTTCAGAAAGACAAATTTGTTCAAAACATTTTGACAACTGAAAACGTATATTGTGTTGAAATTGCAGGTTCATATACAGTTTTCTTGGAATTGGTGTTATCTTGGGTGCAATAGCTTGTCTAGGCCATATTGCTGCCGATAGTGCAAATGGTTGTTGCCTTTCATTTGTATCCTTCTAAACTTCATATCCTTGGCAGATGATAGCATGTTTTTTAAGTGGATGTCAATGGGTCTCCGTTCCTGAAAACATCATGTATATGTGTACGCTTTCTGAACTCTTCTTCTGAAATTATAAGATTGAGAACAACATACTAGCAGTCTTTTTCTCTTTTCTGAGTGTTTCAGGAACTTAAAAAATATATATATATATTTAAAAAAAAATTCCATCGTTTGCTGCACTTAAAATATGTGTCCAAGGCTCGTGTATCTCAGATTCTCAAGTATTGCTGGCCTTAAATGAAAAAAGTATGTGGGGATCATCAGTTTGCTTCTCCTATTGGAGATTGCAATGACAGCAGACATGCTCCTGAATTCTGACTGGGAAAAGGTGATGTTATCTTCATTTCTATCCTACTTCTTTCCATGTCCTCTTTTCTATTTATGATATATATATATATATATATATATATATTCTCTCGGCTTCTTTTTTGCCAAATTTAACATGCGAAAATTTGTCTCTTATCTTGAAATGCCATGACACACTATATCAGGATTTGCCAGAGGATCCAACTGGGAGGTTACATGATTTTGAAGATTTTGTGAAGTCAAACTTTGATATTTTCCAATGGATAGGCTTGCTGTTCACCTTAGCACAGGTAACATTAACTTGTTCTTTCAATTTGCATACTAACAAGAAGCTGCAGTAAAAATGTTAGGAAAAAGAATTTGGATCACTGCTTATCCTCTACCTATCATTCCATTTTAATTTTTTTAAAAAAAAGATTAATTTGTTCCATTATGTGCTGGGATGAGAATTTTCTGATAACTTTGTCTTTATGAATCGTTAAGTTAGTGAGTTTTCTGACATGCTGACTTTGAGCTTGGGTGAAAGTATTAAATGAACTCTTAAACCAAAATTAATTGGATCAGTTATCTGAACCAATGATTTTGATCGAATCTGCAATCTGAGTCCAATGGAAGTTGGGTTGGAGCATACTGCATTAATTTAAGTTCTTAAGGAAAAAAAAAAAAAAAAAAAAACCGAGTCTTGACTGCATTATTTGATTTCTTAGTCATATCAACAAAAGAAAAAGAAAAACCAGGAGACCTATTCAACCAGGCTTTTTCTGTAGACGTTTAAAGGCAAATGTGAAACCAACATGCATTTTGAGACTCTTTTCCATGTGCCATTTTCATGTTAGCTGGTTCAAAACAACAATTTGTTTTTTTCCTTAAGACCTGTGTACACGTTCTTCACCTGCAGGGACTTTCAATTCTGCTGGCCGTGGCTCTGAGAACTCTTGGGACAAATCCGGGATCCTATTACAACTATGATACTGACGAGGATTATGCTCCCGAGAGGCTTCCGCTCGTAAATAACAAAGTCCAACCGCCACCTTATGTGAAAGTTATATCCGACCCGCGCTTTGCCACCAATAATAGTAGCACCTGGAATGTTAGTTCTCTTTCTCAACTTCCATTATCCATGGCTCACTTTTGTTAGTTTTTTCTCAACGAGGTCTTAGGATTGATTTTCTTGGCTTATGTTTTCTTTTTTATCTTCTCAGGCAAACAAGTGAAGGGAGCAGTGTCGAATGTTGTTCACATAATGCAACTCAGCGTCGCATTTGCTGAGGAGTTTGATGTTTAGGAGGAATTGATGAATGCTAGTGGATACTCTGCTATAAGCGAGTACGAAAAA
This sequence comes from Platycarya longipes, assembly GCA_036559045.1. Classification (NCBI taxonomy): domain Eukaryota; kingdom Viridiplantae; phylum Streptophyta; class Magnoliopsida; order Fagales; family Juglandaceae; genus Platycarya; species Platycarya longipes. The sequence continues at coordinate 7,979,963 of CM071797.1, read as the reverse complement.
TTGATTGTATGTGTGCCCTCCAGGGCTTTTATAATGTCTGTATCTATGCATGAGTAAAACATTCATGTCATGCTATTGTTCTTATTGTTGATGCATGCTCATTTTCTTTCTGCTTGAGTCCGACTTGTTCTTTTCAGGAAAATCTTTCATGGTAGTGAAAAGTGTAGTTGAGAGAGAGAGAGAGAGAATAAAAATATTATCCACTAATTGGCACATAAATCAGTAAATAAGGACTTCTGCATTATAAATGAATAAAAAAATGACTAAATCTTTTCGTTGTAAAACTATATCATTCCTAAAAAATGAGACAAATAATACTAATTCTGGCAATAACCATTACAAATCCAGGAAATAACCAAAAAAAAAAAAAAAACGAACTAGTATAGATTAAACACACCTATTCAGATTTATTTGCCTTCCTCTTCATTCGGCTGAATGGACCCACTGCTTGGTCCATAATGTACATGTATATAACTTGGCTCCAAGATTTATATGACTCTAAATCCTCATAATACTCTGGTGCAATCTCTTTCACCTTGTGGAGCTTGCTCCCGGGAATTCTAGGGAAATCATGGTGCTCGTTGTGGTATCCCACACTCCAAGTCATGAGATTCAGGGGGCCATAGTAAGAATATGTCTCCTGGTCAGGATTGAAAATATAATGTTCTGAAATGAAGTGACCAGCCATTGGGTGCAACCCACCCCCAACGAATGTGGAAAGAATCATATAGGCAAAAGATTTCCAGCCCCAAAAGTAAACCATGGATGCATCAAGGGCTATCTGAATAAATAAATTGATGAACTCCCAATAACCAGGAGGTTTTGGTTTCAGAAAGAGAGGCCGGAGAGCATAGAAGAAAAGTTGGAAGACGACCCATATGCTTTTAGTGACAACATTTGTCACAAGATGGGCTTCAGTGTGGCTTGGAATGTCCATATCAATACCATCTACTCCTTGGAAGCGATGATGTTCAAGGTGATATTTTTGAAACGTGACAGACATGGGTACACCAATAGGGAGGTTGGCAAAAATCCCAAGCCAACGGTTATAGACTGGAGTTGAGAAGGCAAGATTGTGGCTGAGTTCATGGATGGCTAAGAAAAGGTTATGGTTGAGAAAAGACCCAAAGAAGTAGGCTATGATGAGTATCTTCAGCCAACCAGCATCATGGAGCAGAGTAGCAGTACATAACTGAAGGACAACTGCTGTTGAAACCTACAGCAACACAGTTACAAGCACATGAAACATAAACGTTAATATCAATAACTGATATACTAAAGCGCAGGACAGTCACCACATCAAATTACCACTGCAAAAATAATGAAATTATGACAGGCAGAAAACTGTCCAAAAAGAAAACTGGGTTTCCAAAACACAGTCATGATATTCTTCATATTTGTTGTTCATAATGGTTTCTCATATAATTTGAAATTCCCTACAACTCAAACTGGGAAAATCTTGATACATAGAACATGAGAGCATATTCATCTCCAACAATTGCCAATAATTTTGCTACTTCATGTTCTTGCTGCATACCCACAGGGGTTTAGAAGATTGTTCATAGGAAAGAATGTCGTTTAGTTTCAAATATGGACTAGTAGCTTTTGGAATTTCTACACAGCCTCCAAGGCATGAAACAGGACTTTGATGAATGCAAAGGTAACACTGTCAATATCATAGGGTTGAGCAGCATGCCCCCGGAATTCGGCCGAACCAACAGGGGTAAAGGTGGGAAAATTTACCCCTACTCCAGCAGGCCAGCAGGAATAACGCATTCTAATCGCATCACTGAATTGCTTTTTGTACTTCAAAATTGAATATGAAATACAAAACAGGTGTCATTCAAATTCATTGATAGGAGAGTAAATCAACAGAAGATGGCAATATGCATTAACTTTGTGTTATCAAATCTGGAAGATTACATAGATAGATGATTTAGAATCCAAAATAAATAAGTTTACATCATCAAACAGACCGCACTGAACATAAATTTTTAACAGGAAGTTCAATGCTGGAAATGTGGGACTTGGAATAGAATTAACGAAATCAGACTCAAATCTACAATTACAAAAAAAATGCGGATTCCTGAGAAGTCATCAAACATTAAGAACACATTAAAACTGTACCGCCAATCGTGAAGAATGCAGAAACCTTTAAATATAATCCAAAACAAGCACAGCCCTGCATTGACATAATGGCATAAGAAACAAAACCAAGAAAGTTCAATTTGAGTTTCTCCTTTAAGTGGGAAAAAGTGGACTTAAAAAGACACAACGGTTACGAAACAACACCGGCCAAACCGCACGTCATTTGAAGAAAATGCAATCCTTAACCGACATCCAAAGATCAAGAAGCATCTTTTTCATAGAAAAAATAGAAAAAAAGAAAAAAAAAAAAAAAAAAGTTATCAAGCAGCATCACGCAACCGCGTAAATCACATTCAAACAGAATATATGCAAAGAGCGATACAGAGACAAGAGACAGGAAGAATAAGAGAACCTTGAGGAAAGCCCAAGGGTCGGGGCCAAAGAGATCCTTGATCTGAGGGTACCGAGAGAGAATCTGGCGGCGCCTAGTAGCGTGGGGCTCGTCCGTGTACGACCAGAAGAAGTCTGTAGCCATCACTCCTTCCGCTCGCTCTTCCCCTTTGCGCCCCATTTCCTCTCTCTTCTACTCTCCCCTCCTCTCCTCACGCTTACTTGTTTTGCAAGTTCAAAAATTTGAAGGTGAATCCGAATGAATGAGCTGTGAGGCCGCGACTGTGCGGACAAGAATCCAGAGAGGAGCGTTTCGTTTGGACCGCATTGGCCATTCACGTGGGTCGTACAGCTTATAGGATTAGTGGCATTCTGGCAACAGCTAATTCCATATCCATTGTTGCCTTATATATCATTAGACAGTCTATATTTCCTTTAACATGCATTGATATTAGTTATTTTTAAAATTTTCGGTTTTTAAAAATATGTTATTTATCATATCACTAAATTTCAATTTAGATATAAAAACCATCACATTTCACCTCATTTTATTATTACAATTCTCTCAAATTTTTATATAAAATAAAATAAACTATAATTTTTTTTCAAATTTCAAAATAATAATAATATTATTAAATAATATTTTTAATAATATTTTATTCAACTTTTATCTAATTTATTCTAAATTTATTTAATCTCATCTCATTATTTAAATCAGTCCTAAATGATGGGCAAATAAATAAAGAATAATACTATAATAATAAAAAATTAAAAAATTTTATAACATAATTTTTTTTCTGTAAATAAGTCACTACAGGCACATGTGATGACAGGTTGTCCTATCGAGACGCCATAAAAAAACAGAAGAAAATGCCAATAATTGCTCAGCATTCCGTGTAAACGCACGTAATGCTTTAGAATTTTAAAAAAGAAAAATTCGACATAAAAACTCTAGTCACTAAGTGATTTGTTATTTTACCTTGAAACTTGAGCAAGCTATTAAGAATAGAACAGAAAGCTCATCGGTGTAATAACAAAAGATATCCAACAGAGAGAGACATTTTCAAATGCTTCTTTATAAGCAAGCTTCAAGCTGTACAGACATATACAAATGGTTCTTAAATACAATCGATGAACCCTCCAAATTAGAAGACTATCTCAACTTCACGCACCAGCCCCATCATAATTCAGGCTGGGTTCTTCTAATCAGAAGCGGGAAGAAAGCACTGCAATTTCAGCTGAGCTGATCTAAATTAGCCGCATAAATTATAGTCCTTATGAAACCAAGAAGAAAGGTCTTGATTTTCTTTCATTCTTTCTTCTTTTTTTTTTTTTTTTTTTTAAAATTCTACTCATCACCGTAGGTGAGAATCATAGGTATCAAAAAGAGTATCAGGCACAATCAACGGTAACTTATCTACATACATGAAAAGCCTCCTAAGATTCTCCCTCGTTACCGTTGCCAAGTCGATTACGTCCTTGCCGTCGGTGAATACCCAGAGATCACACGAGTTCACTCTCTTAAGACTGTCGCGGCAAAAGGGACACGACTGCGACCGTGAACGCCTGCATTAAATGCAATAGATCCTTACTCTTATTTAGATTAATTGCATAATAAACAAACAAACGTTTATAGCCTGAACCAACAGAAAATGAGCTAAATTACTCAAAAGCCAATATGGAATACAGGTAGACAACCAAAGAAACGCATTACAACCACATAACGAGAAGCTATACACAAACAAGAAACTAACTGCAACCTGCAAAGGAACTCAATATCAAAATGCAGCATTCCAGCGCCAACATGGTTAATTCACATAAACATGTTATTATGATTTGTTCCTCCCAGTCTAACATGTTGAAGAAAAAAAGCGTATATGAGACAGACAATCTAAGTAAAAATGAATTGTCACAAGACAAGATAAAAACATAATAAGCCAGACATCTAAATTGCCAAGATCATTTCATCAGGAACAAGAAGCTTGTGTGACAAGATGCTAGAGTCCTAGCAATCATTTAACAGTTACAAGAGTCTTTGACAATCAACTAATTTCTAACTCATCTCATCTCAACTCATTTCATTTAATTATTACAACTTTTTCAAATTTTGATACAAAATAAAATAAATAATTCAACATTTTCAAATCACAAAACAAAATAATATTAAAAAAACCTATTCTAATAATAATTTATTTAACTTTAAACTTCTATCTAAACTCATTTCATCGCATCTTAAAAAACAAACCAGTCCGAAATTGTGTGCGGGCCTCCATTGCAACATATATTTCCTTCCCTTTACATTTCAAATTCAGAATTCACACATGGTTGCACGTGATGCTTGACAATTCACAAAATTCAGGACTACAGGTGGTATCTTCGGATGGCACAGTCAACGAAGTAAAAGTCAAATACAATTTTATGCTGATAATCCTAAATTCAGAGTCCCTAAAATACCGGAAAAAAGCTGAAATTTAATAAACTAAATTCCAAATGCTTCCTATCGGAATCTTGCATGCTCTGCTATTAAATGCAATGAACCAGAGATTTGTGGAAGAATGTAAAATTTAAGCTTTGAAGTTTTGGCAATGGACAGATGTCTTGAGGCAGCCAAAGATTGAAACAGGGAATTAGTATTATTAAGGTACAGGGAAAGTAGATGACAAGTTTAATGGGCTACTATCCTTTTTTTTTATAGGCTAATGGGCTACTATCCTTTAAATCAAGGAATCAAGTCAATAGAGTAGCACAGGATCATAAAATGCACTAAAGCTTGTGTGAGTAAGATTTTTCAAATTCTGTTCCGCTATATATATATATATATACACATATAATTAGCACACTTCAATTAATTACTCCAAGCATCCCACATTCAAACCTAATACATCATAGGCATAATCTTTCCAGTATCAGCACACAGAATAATAAAAATTACAACACAGATCACGGCTTCCATTTTTATTGGCAGAAAGATAACCAACAGGCCACACCATTCAATAATTAATATGCCTCGGACTAAAAATTATTGAACCCATTGTCATCTACCTTTTCAGAATCCACATATTGTTTATGATCTTACATATTCATATGCACCAATTGAAGGGGGAAAAAAAGATGTTTCTGTATTTCATATTCATGCACAGGTACATCTATCTCATTAACATAATCCAGGGACAACCCAATGTTCACAGAGTGAATCAATGCATATGCACATATAAATCAATCCAAGACAGACGTCTTACTTGTAACTGTTTAGGTTATTAAGAGTTCACTGGAACGAGTCCTGATTGTGGTTGATCATTTACTTAAATTACTAGTCTTTTCCACTAAACATTTAGGGACAAGTATATCATTCCAAATGGGGCAACAATCAATGAAGAAGGGGCTTGCTGGAACTGATTATCTAGTATTAGATACAAATTAATAATAATAATAATAATAATAGCAACAACAACAACAAGTCCATGATCCATCCAGTGCATCATTAATTAACTTCATTTGCAGGTACCAAATATTATATACTAATTATCACATAGCAAGTATTATCTATTAACTATTTACCCAAGACCAAGACTAAATAAATTGTGGAATGTTTTGAGTTCAAGAACCAAGTAAAAAGTACCAAGTAAATAGAGAGAAACTTGGAAGTACCATTCACGGTAACATTTTAAGCACATGGCATGGTTGCAGTTGGGCAATACAATCTTACTATTCATTTCCATGCATATTCCACATTCTTCCTCTCTTTCATCATCTACATCTGAGAACTGTCTATATTCCGCATCATCTCTTCTTCGATACCTCTCCACACAAACTGCCTTCTGCTTTTTATCTTCTGTATCAGTAACACCACTTTGGAGTTGCAGTAAAGAGGGATAAATGACCGCTGATCCCAACAAGAATCACATATTAGAAAGATAATAGGGAATAAATTAGGCAAGTCAATGACTCCAAACCCGAATTTGAAATATGCTGACTCCAGAAGTTACCATAGAACTCCCTTATACTTGCTTTTCTTTCATGAGTGGACATGGTGGTTGTGCCATCCACATAAACCTGAAGCATAAGGCAAAGTGCTGAGGTCAGCCATCTCCTCGATTGGACAATGAGCAAAGGCATAAATCCCATTTAAAGGTAGACAAGTGCAACCTTGTAAATGAGTATTCTTAACAGTCCAAGGGCTCCTGCAAGGTGGCAGTCTGTCCATTGCACCAGAAAGAGGAACAGGTGTGCTGCCGGACTATATGACATCCTCATCTGAAGGCAGGCACCATCATACTCCCCTGGAAAATCTGACGCACTGCATCTTTGCAAGATAAGAATTTAAATAGAAAGATGAAAATGGATGATCAGTTTAAGCTAGCAACGTCATCACAAAACATTAGAAATTCATGAGGCACCCAAGTGAGAAGTATCGAGCATTTCAAATCCAAATAACAAGCCATTAAAACTTCAGCTTGCCACTTCCTATAACTTAGATTAATAATTATTAAACACCCAATTATATAGATAAATGCCCATTTAATCATTACAAAAACATTACAATGGAATTATGGAAACATTGGAGTTTGGACAATACAATCCGTAACCTGACTCATTAAACACCCAATTATACAGATAAATGCCCATTTATTCATTACAAAAACATTACAATGGGATTATGGAAACATTGGAGTTTGGACAATACAATCCGTAACCTGACTCATTTAATAATTTAAGCGCATCAAGATCAATGCTGCAGCTCCCCAAACTGGTGGAACCCATTGGCCACATGGGCTTACAGACGCATGTTATCAAGATAAAGATAACGCCAAGACCTAAATATAAAAGCTTCAATGTTTGGCATCATTAAACCCCCGCCCCTTCTTTCCCCTCTTTCTCACCACTAAAAAAGAAGAAAACACAGAGAGAGAGAGAGAGAGAGAGCAAAAATGTGCTTCAATATCACAAAAGATATTATCCTTAGCATCATCTTACCAACTTTTTTTTTCTTTGGATGGGTTTCTTACCAATAAAAAATTGAGATAACACCAAGCTACGGTTCGGACTTCTGAGCAACATATGGTGGGAAATTAAAAAGAAAAGTAAATAAATCGAAAACCCACCTCGAGCGAAAAAAGAACCAAACTTGCATGTGGGGAATTAAAAAAAATATGCTAACTCCTCTTCACCGAAGTGTTTCAGAGAGAGAAAGAGTTTGGCTAGTAAGATTATATCCATTAGAAAATCACACTTCTTTTTTCTTTTTTTAATATACACGCCAAGTAGTTGGTAAAAAATAAAAATGTAAATGTAAGAACCAGAAAACCCAAGAACATTAAATTCACATTTCATGCGACGCACGTAGGAAATTCAAACCGATGGCATGCATATTCAATTTTATTTTTTAAATGACAAAAATGAGACCCTTTCAATTTTTTTTTTAATGACAAAAATGAGACCTTTTACAAGAAAAAAAGGACAAAGAAACCAAATTTAGAGAGACCCTCATGAACTTACAGAGTATTGGCGTGCTGAATGTCAGCTTCAAGAACTTTGAGAGAGTCCTTGAATGATTTTCTCATAGAAGCAATATACATCTCGCCTTTTTTTCACTCACGACGTGTGAGGAAGGGGAAGAAAAAATCCAGAATCAGAATCGATTCTAAAAGCCAAAAACCCTAATTTGAGCCCCAAAAACCCCCCCGAGACTCTCTCTCTCTCTCTCTGAGTCGAATTCCTTTTCAGTGTTTTGCGGTCTGTGGCTTCTATAGTTTCTATTCCATTCTGTTCTTGAAAGTGAAGACGGAGAGAGAGAGAAGACGAGGACACGTGGAACCAGGAGGGATGTCGTGGAGCCTCGATACAGAGCAATTACAATAAATAAAATTGCGAGCTTCGAAGAGATGCACGAAAGGCGAGCCCCGTGGGCCGTGACGCCCTTATCCACACTCTCTCTCTCTCTCTCTGGGGTGTGTGTTTTTTGTCTGCCACTTTTTCCTTCTCTTTCGGTTGCTTTCGCTCCACGCAGTCCGATACTGACGATCATCACACTATCCCCTTCGACACACTTTGCAGTTTGCCTTTGCCCCCCGTCATTCCATTTTATTTACGATAATGACTTGAATATGTATGCTTAATAGTTAACTAAAATTTAGTTTGTTTTTATAAATAATTTCATCTCATTGATTATTATTATTATTATTTTTTAAATTTTTATATATAATAAAATAAATAATTTTTTTTTTAATTATAAAATAATTTTTTTAAATTTCAAAATTAAATTAATATTAAAAAATATCTTATAATAATATTTTATTCAATTTTTAATTTTTAATTTCATTTTATCTATAAAAATAAATAAGGATAAATTTGTTTGTACTGTGCCAAAAATTTAAACAAAAAATTTAATTTAACAAAATCTAATTTAATCTAATAAATTATATAATTTAGTGAATTTTCGATAGATTCTTTCAAAAAAAAAAGAAATAGGAAATAATTTGTCATAGATTTGCAGATCCCCAGGAAAAATGGTATGGAATTTCCAAGAGTTTATGTTTCTTTGGAGGATAAAACCGTCATTGTGTGATATCATGGATTCGTGTTATCAAATTTGATATATGCACCTCAATCTCTTTCTGAAAAGAATTTTTTCCTCGTTTCGGCTCCCTTTTTTATTCCTATGTACGTGGCCACATACATTTTAATGTCGTTTTGAGATTGACAAATCGCCAATCAGGTGTGAACACTTTTTCATTTTCCAAAAGTCGTATGCTGTAGCAGTATAATACATCAATCACCTAGCTAGCGTCTTTGTCATTTTCTTTCTTCACATATTTGATGATTAACCTTTTTTATTTTTTATTTTTTATAAATAAATTAAAATAAGATGAGATAAAAATTTAAAAATAAATAATATATTATTATAATATAAATTTTATTTTAAGATTTATAAAATATATTTTGAGATTTAAAAAAATTGAGTTATTTATTTTATTTTATATATAAAAAAAATTTAAAATATAATAATATATTTGAGACAAAATAAATTAAGATAATTTTAAAAAAATAAATGACTAAATTGATCACAAAACTATTTGTACTTGTGTTTTACAAATAATTCAATTAACTTTATGCGGTTTAATGTATTAGAAAAGCCGTGCAGATTGGGGCATACAGAAGGGCAATGAATAGTTTTTGAGTCTACGAATAGGACATAAAATGGTAGATACTCCCAACATTCATTTATTCATTCATAATTGCAAGTTCCTGTTTTAACATCTCTAATTGCTTTTATCATTGGTAATTGAGTGTGATGCAATCATATATAATTATAATTCCAATGTCTACTAATAATTTTTCCCAACAAAATTGTTGTCTGAACCGCCAACAGACATCACCTAAACTGGTTTTGTGTAAAATATTGTGTTACACAATATATAGTACATTTCACAATATTTACATAATATATTATAAAATAATATATGATAAAATAACGATATTTTTAAAATTAATATCATTTTACAAAAATATTCTTACTTTCCAACACATATTATATAAAATATTGTAAAAAATATTGTGAATTTATTATTTATATATATATATATGGATTTTATTTTTTATTATTTATTTTTTTAATTGAGAGTTGAGTAATATTAGATATAGTCATAAATTATGTAAGTATATATATTCTTTTGAAAAAAAGTGATATATATTAATAATTTTTTTTACATAAATTATATATATATATTTTGAAAAAATACATAACACTTTCACACTATCATTTCTCGTGCTTTAAAGGAAGAACGTGGGATTTAATGAATCTGTAGGGAAGATTATTCTGATTTCTGGTTAGTAATTGTGGAAGAATTAAAGATAAGTGGGAAAAGATAGTGGTGGGGGCCGGAAACCCGGGGAGTATGGTATGGGTTAGGTAACACAATTGGTGGATCCTGGTTGGTGCTCTCCAACTCAGCCTGCAATCCTTAACCGCTACTAAAATATATATCTCAGTTAGGTGTTGAAATAAAAATTAATTAATCACATTCACCCACCTTCTTAATTAGTATCATTCAACTAACCATATCCTCAATTAAAAAAACAAATAACTATATCGGCAAATAACATAAATTGAGTCGGTTATAAAAATGAAAATATACAAAGTTTTGGGTTGGGTATAGAAATCGCCACTGGGTTCCAACGGTCTGAGCCCAGCCTGGACTTTGGGCAAGCTTAGTTTGAGTTCTCGGCCTACTGAAACTGGGCCGTCAATGAGGCTCCCACAGCCTTGATTCAGCCCTTAGCTCAAATTTAATGAGCCCGGTTCGTAGCTGGACCTGTAAATAAGCCTGGATTGTCCACCTGCTCGTGTTGCAGTTCCGGTTAGAGGTTAGCCTGTCCGTGCGACATTTTCGTCTCCGATCGATTCCCAAATGGAATCCCAAATTTTCGCGATTCCCATCAGTTATTCGAATCCTCAATTTGCACCCTCAGTTTTTCTCTTTGATTTTCCGTTATTTTCGCGGGGAAGCCGAGAAAGTCTTCGTTTTCACCGCCGAAAATGTCTTCTCGTGTCCCACAAGAGCATCTCTGTAAGAGCTAGTTGTGCTTCAGGCTCGGTGAATTACGGCGGGTGGGACGAGTTTAGAATCTTCGGAGACTCGGAATTCGCTGGTGAGTCGGATCAATTTCGAAACTTTATGGTTTCTGTTAAAGTTGAAGATAGAAAGCACATATTCGTGTTCCTTTTGGGGCTTGTGTGCGCCCTAGCCATTTCTAGAGTTAGAGTCTCGTCGACTGTAATCTTTCCAGCTTCAATTTTGGTCTTTGCTATTGGTTTTTCGTTTGGGTTTATTCGTGCCGGAAAATTCAGTGAGGTGAGTGAAAATGGAGGGAAGAAAAGGGTAAAAGAGGAGATTAATACCGTTTATACTGATAATTTGAGGAACTTGGTGGATTTTTTTGAAGGGTTTTATGTCAAGGTTAATTATTTAAAGAATGATATACAAAAAGCTATTGATAATAACGAAATCACTGTAAGTGATTTGGAAAGTTATGTAAATGAAATTGAATCAATTAGTTCATCAGCTTCGAATGCAAGAAGCCTCGCCAAGGCTTCCATAGATAACGCTGGCAAGAACTCTGATGTTTTGTTAGTGGAGAACCAGAAGCCAAGTAGAAGGAAGAAAGCGCTTGGTGAAGTTGGGTTTGAGTTGTTGCAGTCTGTTGGAAGTTTCTTTGGGGAGAACTCGGTTGGTTCCAAGCCTAATAAAGTGAAAGATAACATTAAGCGACAGACTGTAGAGAGATTGGCAAATGATCAAAATCAAGCTAATGTGTCTACTTCTGCAGTTGAAGAAAGTGATTTCAATTTAGTCAATGGCAATAAAGGAAATGGGAAGTTGGGTGTGTCTCAAGATTCATCAGCTTTTGTTGAGAATGGTGGTAGAAGAATAAAAATTGACTCAGAGATGGGGAAAATGAGGGAGATGGGCGGCAGTGGTAAAAGATTTATTGAAAGTGAAGAGTATAGTTACCGGAATAACAGTTTGCGATTTACAAATAGTCAAAGTCTCTCTTTGAAGCTGGGCCGTGATAACCGAACCGAGATGTGGGAATCCCACGATAAGTTTAACTCTGAGGAGTTTAGAGTTAGGATGAAACGTTTCGGAACTGAAGCATCCTTTGTTCAACAACAGATGCTCAAGAAATCCAATGGAGCTTACCGAACTTCTCTCGACAGGGAAATGAATAACGATGAGACATACAGGTTCCAATCTAGAGAAGAAATTTTGAATCAAGAATATGATTCTCATATGGCTAATCAGCTGTTCTCAAATGAGAGTGAGGTTGATTCCTTTTCATCTCCAAAGGTTTCTGATGATGTGGTCTTTGATAGGTATCTTACAGAAGCTAATGAGCTTTTGAAACAAGCAAAAGAGTGTATAAGGAGTAGACGTGATAAGGAGCGTGCTGAGATCATATTGTACAGGTCTGCCAAGTTACTCTCCAAAGCCATAGCTATGAAGCCAGTGAGTTTGTTGGCTGCGGGCCAATTAGGCAACACCTATCTTCTTCATGGGGAATTGAAGTTGAAGATGAGTCGTGAATTGAGAGCTCTCCTTTTGGGGGGTGGTCCTTTTCCTATTGAGAAGCAAAATGGAGTACTCAAGGGATTAGGTGATCAAATCACTGGCAAGGATGAAATTGCATCTGTCCTTGTTAATGTGTGTGAAGAGTGTGAAGAACTTCTTGTGGAGGCAGGAAGAAAATATAGATTGGCATTATCTATTGATGGGAATGATGTAAGAGCCCTATACAACTGGGGTCTTGCTCTCTCCTTCCGTGCACAATTGATTGCGGATATTGGACCGGTAGGCATTCTTCTTCAGTATAAACTTGAGTTTTGGAGTCCTCATATTGTTAGCTGAATGAGGTGTGGAAGTTAGAGGAATATATTGTTATGTTGTTACGTTGTTACGTTGGTTTTGGTTACATTTTGATTTGATATGCATTATCAATTTATACTTTGCTGCTGGATTTTTAAATCTGAAATAAATCTTTTCAGGAAGCTGCTTTTGAGGCCGATGAAGTATTCTTGGCTGCAATTGATAAATTTGATGCTATGATGTCCAAAGGCAATGTTTATGCACCTGATGGTAAGTTTTGATTGCCAGTCTAACTGGTTCATGATGTGAATATTTATTGCAGTTGCATCTACATGGTTCAATTACTAGTTTTGAATAAACTGGCGAAGATAGAATCTATTGTCATCATACGGGAATGGTACTGTAAAGATTATGAAATAGATGTGTTGCATGACAATGATAACACTTGCCTGTGCATCCCGAGATTGGTCGGGACGCTGTTTCAGACACCCGGTGCCAATAAAAAGCAAAAAATGATTTAACAATTATGCAATGCCTTGAACTACCAATGAGACAACAACATACCGGGGTAAAACGTTGAATGGATGGGTTTTGTGTTTTTATACTTGGCTGCATTTTCATAATTCTACTTTCATAAAAATGCTTTGAAGTGAAAGCATGGAGCATTCATTTTTTTTGCCGGATGATACATGAAATCATGCAGTAGAGAGAAGCACAAAGCTTATTTTTGCCATTCCAAATTTTAATTCAGACATAATTTTGACCAAGTGTAAGATTCTCATTTAATTCATTGTGCGAGTTTCAGCTTTGTTCAGATGGGGTGTGGCTTTGCAGCAAAGATCTCGCTTACGCCCACGTAATAGTAAAGAGAAAGTGAAGTTACTGCAGCAGGCTAAGAGGCTATATGAAGATGCACTCCACATGGACTCCGACAATCTCCAAGCAAGAGAAGCCCTATCAACATGTGTATCTGAACTCAATTTTAGGCACTTTTGAAGAAAGAATTAGCTCATATTGCTTTTTTCTTCTTTTTTTTTTTTTGCATCTCTCTTTGTTTAGATTTATTGTCATCACTTGTTCTCTCTTTTCCCTGTTTTGTCCCTTCTCCACCATTGGGGTGCAAAATGCATGATGGATAGCCTCTTATATCTTCTTTTCTTTTTTCCTTTTTTTAGTGTATTATGAATAACGTTGATGTAATAATATGAAAGAAACCCGCTCTTGTTGCTCGGTGTCTGCTCTCTCGAGCTATTGATTTCACTGGATCCATGCCTTATTTTTCTCATTCCCAACCAATGCTTTTCCATTCGGTGTAAGTTCCCTGGACACGGTCGATGATATTATCGCAAAGCTAGGTTTGGAAACCAAAGTTTCCTAAATCTTCTCAAACACTCTCTACTACTATTCACTATTTTATTATTACTTTTCACTTACTTTTATTATTATTCATTACTTTTTCATTACTATTCATTATTTTATTATTACTTTTTACCTATTTTTTTCTACTATTCACTTTTTTTTATTATTACTTTTCATTAGTGTCGCTGATCAACCTGGTAGGAATGGAGTTTTTGTTTGGGTCAGTTTATATCAGCCGACTGCTATTGTTTTTTTTTTTTTTTTTTCCTGATAGGAGACGGAGGTTTCAAACTTCGAACTTCCATTTTGGAGGCTGGGGAGGTTTCAGGCCTTGGCCAGCCGACTGCTCTCTTAAGTGTAGGTTTCATAGTTTAATTGCCCCGCGGCTGCATCCATTTGCATTCCGAAGCGTTGTATATATTATTTTACAATTGAAGAGCAGCATCTGCAGCTTGCATTATAGAACTTTACAAGCACAAGCACAGAATCCATGGTAGTGTTTTAGAGGATTAGATATCAATGCAGTGTCAATATACGCTCTCGTTGGGATTGGAAACTCATCTCATCATATCTCATCATTGTAATTTTCTTAAATTTTTATATAAAATATAATAATTAATACAACTTTTTTTAAATTTTAAAACAATAATAATATTAAAAAGTAATTTTTTTTATAAGTTAAATAAAAAAGAAAAAAAATTAGAATGCCCAAAACTATCTAGGAAAGGAACAAGAACTCACATAAAAAACGTCCCATCTCATCTGAATTAATAATATTTTATTTAATTTTTATAAAAATAAAAATTAAAAATTAAAAATTAAAAGCTTGTTCCAATGTAATAATACAAAGGGATGACGGGTAAACCCGTGTAAGTATAAATAAACTTGTAAGCAAAATCCTCTTTTGAACTTATCTGGAATTTGGACGAAGACATCTGATTGACTTCATTGGACGTTTTCATCGGATGTTATGTTCTTTGAAGCTCGATTATGTTAGTTATCCCTGCCTAAAATTCCCCACAGTACTCGAAACCGGCACCGTTTTGAACTTTTTAATCAAAAGTCTTAGGAATCGGGCCTCGGCACGGTTGTTTATTTGCAGAAGAGCACTGATACACGTTTAATCCGTTTACAACTAATCTCTTCTGTATTTAAATTTTTAAATTTCTTATTATTATTTATAAATATTTTTTTAACATTCTTAAACATTAAAATATATATAATTTTATTAATATTCACATTCTTAATCATTAAAAAAATTAAAAAATAATAATAATTCTAAAATAATAATAATTCTAAAATTTCCCTTTGTGGAATACCATTTGCAACTTTGTTTTAATTCGGGAATAAAGCTTATTGTTGTTATTAGAGCACAACCTTATTCAAACTTCAAACGTTCGATTATAGCAGAACATTGTAAATTCAGATTCTTTGGCAAACTCTTCTATGGTGATCTTGCAGTTTTCACTTTTGATTTACCATCTTCTGAGTTATATTTCTTATAACGAGTTCAAACGTTCCCGGAAAACTTTCAACATGGCTGCAAAAGTAACGATCCCAGACAAACTCCCATCTTCTTCAACAACCCACACATAACTCACGCGATGCGCGAGTGCCTGAATCATCACCGCCACCAATGAGTTCCACGGATAGCACACGATTGCTTCTGATCTCCTAACCAACCTCGCCGAGTACGACCCCCCTGACTTACTCCTCCCCGGCCCAGACTCTTCGTCCGACGAAGACGAGCACAGCGACAATGATGTGATTGTCGATTCCTCTTCCATTAGTTCCAAAGCCGCTTCTAAGTTTTGCGCTTCCAGTCGGTCTTTCACCAGCTGCACTAGGTCCTCCGGTGGACCACCACAGTCTATATATGCCATGAGATCACCCGTCGAGAGAGTCGCGATCGCCGCCGAGACAGACTCGTCGCAAGAATTGAGGGTGAACGGCGAGATTTCGCCGATCAACTTGCCGTCTAGGTCGACGATGGCAACAGAGGTGTGATTGACGAGGGACTGGGAGATAAGCGGCAATGCAGCCGATGCAGGGTCGTCGTATTGGACGGCGAAGATGTTTTTTGGGTCGATTACATTAAGGGTGTTGATGGGGTTGATGGGGGTGGGGCAGAAAAGACCAATGGAGTTGAGAAGGTAGCGGATTATGTCTTCTTGGGTAAGCCAACAGTATTCCCGATTGTTGTGGATGGTGGATTTGGAGGAGGGCTTCTGCAAAATCTTCTTCCTCCGGCTTTGACTTGGTATTGGTATCACAAGATTCTGTGCTCCTTCAAGTATGAGATCTATAGCCTCCACTAAACTGCAAATTTATCATAAGTAAATAGCAAATTAGGCATACAGCAGACACCAAATCAGATATATAAGGAAAGAAATCTATTTCGTTGTGTTCAAACATTTCTTGGGTAACAAACCTTGCGTTGGGCTCCAAATGCCTAACGATCGCAGTAGGAGTCTTGGGAATCAGAACCGAGAGCGGCGACTGAAGGGCGGCGGCAGGGGACCTGAGGTTCTCTTCTTTGCAGAGGAAACAGATTATGTCTACCATGCAAACCTTGCCTACACAGCGGCAATCATCGGAGATCCTCGACGACTTGTCGTGATCACAGCTCCACAAGCTCAAATAGCTCTCGCCGAGCCTCTTCAGGGTCGACAGGGCGTCGCCGACAGTGGCGGAAACAGAAAGGCTCCTAAGGGCAGGCTTTCCCAGACATAGATCGAATACTTCACGGGAAAATATGCTCACTGCCATGCACAAACAAGAAGCTCAAAAGAGAGAGCTCGAAGAGCTGGAATGTGAAGACGGAGAAGTTTCTGGAGAGAGAGAGAGAGAGAGAGAGAGAGAGAGTTTTGCAGATAGAGAGGACGACAGTCTGGAGATTATTATTGATTCTTTGAAGTATCGATGCTGGCATCTGATACATATAGACGGTTTTTTACAGGGACTAGCCGGTCACCACGGTCACACCGTACAGTACGATGCTCATTAAGGACCGTGTAGTGGAGGGGCCCAACGTTTTCCGGTTAGGTATAGATGACAGCTAACCCTAAGCTAGAAGCCAAAAGCGGCCCGGCGAAAGTAGGATTAATTCGCGTACTTACCGTGTACAACTGGGGCACGTTCAGGAAGCCATTTTGGTGACGGGTATAATTTTTTAAGAAGTGTTATAACTTATTAATGTAAATAAATTTTATAAAAATAAATTTATAAACATTTTTATGTGATGTATTATATTTGTTTTATAATAAAGATAATTTAATAATTTAATAAATTATTTACAATTTTTTATAAATTATATTAAATTATTATCTAATAAATTATATTAAATTAGAATTTTTTTTTTATATATAATTATATTGTAACTAATATATTTCTTTAATTTTTTACAATTTTTTAATATGATTATGTGTTTTGAAAACAGAATATTTGTATAAAGTAATATTATTTGTATAAATCATTTTTATAATATAGTTGTATAAAAGATTGTAGGATGAATATATGCCTATCATTTTCCTTTTAGTTATTAGTGCTTTGGTTAAATTTGTATTTGGAATTGGATGTCTATTATCAAATAGAAATGTTCAGCCGAAAAGAGATATTATAAAAATAAATTGATAAAATTTGATTTGGTATGATTAAAAAATTATTTTTATTATAATAAATCTAATATACCGTATAAAATTATGTCAATTTATGAGTCTATAGTGTAGAAAGGAAAATAAACATCTTTCATAATTTTTTAATATTTAGGATTATCGGTGTATATTTTCGTAATACTCACTTTAGTATTTATTTTTCTCGTTTGAAACCAAATGTTTTGAATATAAAATCAAGAGAATCTACATTTAAAAAAAGGAACAACATATATTACAAAAAGTAATAGTTTTATACCAACAGAATCTAGAGAATTAAACTAATTTCACGTCATGTAATAAATATACTTTTAATTTTAAGAACTTATCTTTTAATATTAATTTGCAATTTAAGACATATCATCTTGTAATTAAAAATACAATAAAATTATGTCTCTAAGTTCTATATATATGCCCTTAGGTATTAGTATGAAACATCACATGGACTTGCTCGCAAAAATAAAATTTTAAAAATTTTGTAATAGTTTTCCCAACTAGATTTATAAATTATAATATTGCTGGCGGAGCTATCGATTTCCTAATTTGATAATTTTTGAGCAAGCTAAAGCTGTCGAAGTTATGATCACAGACACGACCAAATGAATTTTCCTCAATTTTTTTGTTTCCCAACATAATAATTTTCCTTCCGTACTTTCTGGTAAAGATTTAGAAGCAAATATATATAGTACCATTCCAAATGGCAAATACCTATGATCTTAGCCCATTTTCCTCAATCCTCCTCCTTCACATCTCTAACAAAGTTCTAAAATCAAAAATAAAAATGTAATATTTGTACAAAACTTTATATACAGTCAATTTTATAGTTTATTATGCGCTCTATTAAAGTGATTAATTGCATCATTTTTTTAATATAAAAAATATTTTAATCAATCATATTAGTAAAACATATTAAAAAAATATATATCAAAAAAATAATTGTACATAACAAAATCCGTATTAATATTCTTCGATCATCATTAATTTCTCATTAATGGAATTAGAGGATGTTTTCAACAAATGTGAACTGTATACATGCATGTGATATTGTGATGTGAATGTGACACAAAAAAATAATATCAGGCATATACTCCCATTGGGAACACAAAAAAAAAAAAAAAAATGTAAGTCGTATCAATCGTTTTAAAATAAATAAATATATGTAAGATTTATATAAAAAGAAAAAATTAATTTTTTTAATTATAAATTTCACTTTTTTTCTAAAATAATTATATGTTACTTGCATTTTCATAATTAGAAGTAACATTACTCATATTATATATATATATATATATATATTACACCAATTGGACCGCAGCACGACTCATATATGCGTGGTTGTGAATAACCTATATATATATGGTTAAAGAATTGAGATTGTGACAACCACGACCACGTATGTACGTGCTTAATGGCAACACTTGATCAGAAAACTTCAGCCACAAATATTGCAGATATTGCTATTGGTCCACGTACGTCCTTTTAATAAAGTTTTCAGCGGACGGGTCACGGGGGACATGGAAAGCGATTTCTTAAAAAGAAATTCAAAAAACAAAAAGACATAAAGCTAATATTATATATATATATATATATATATATATATATATATATAGGAATATATGATGCTATCATATTACTTTTTGATTAATTAAGCAGCATTGACACAAAAAGAACTTACATATAAAGTTTTGCAACTTACAAGCAGTACCACTCTTTTGATCATTTGGTGCATATTTAAAATTATGATAGAAAATATTATTTATAATTATAAATTTATAATTTAAATTTTACTATTAAAAAATTATTTATTATTTAATAATCAAAATACTCAACCATTAATGTATTAGTACTTCCCATTAATCTGCGACGCAATGGGTCAAATATTAATCCACAACCATATGATCCCGGTCAAATAGATACCAACTTCTTTCTTGGAATTAAGTACTGTTAATAAGTACATGTTTAGGATTGAGATAAAAATATAACTAATTTTAAGGCTTATAACTTAAATAATAAATTATAGACTTTAAAAGTTGTTTGTTATTTAATAAAATATATATATATCTATAATGCTTTTAAAGTTAATTATAACAATTTTTTAAAAATATACAAATATTCTTAAGAGCTTTTTTTTTTAAGTTTTAATTTTAAAATTTTTTAAAAAATTAGACTTTCAACTTATTTTAGTGATTAAAATATTATATATAAATTTAATTTATTAAACGTATCATTTTTTTTTAAAGAATTTTTAATCAATTAAAAGAATTTTTTAAACTTCGAAATACTACCTCAGACATGTTCTAAATATATAGACCAAACTTCCTAATTATAGACCAAATGAGTAATGAATTTGGGCAGTACATATTTGACTGGGTAATGAATGCAATCGATGCCATTATGGGTAAACAAACTTCCTAATAATAGACCAAATGAGTTTATTGAATTATTCTACAAACTTATATTTTAAAAATAAAATGTAATGTATTTCTTAAGTTTTGTTTGGATTCAGAAATAAGATGAATTTAATTTATTTTTTAATATTATTATTATTATTATATTTAAAAAAAATGTATTAAAATTTGAAAAGGATGTATTAAAATTTGAAAAATATGTATAGAAATTTATATTTTATATAAAAAATTATAAAAATATAATAATAAAATTAAAATGAATTATTTTATCAATTCGCATTCGCGAGTGATAGAAAGCAAATTCTCTTATAGCATTAGTCATGCATCTATCAAAATTTTTTTGCTTTAAAAAAAAGTTTGTACATATATATAAAAAAATTAATTATATTTAATTAAAAATAAAAGAAAAATATAAGAAGAAAGAAATAAAAGAATTTTTTATTTAATTTTTAAATAATAATCCTTTAAAAATATACTGCAAACTTATATATATTTAAAAAAAAAAAAAATTAGTTGCTAATGCTCTTATTCCATATCTTGTCAATGCGCATTCGCGAGTGATGGACAGCCAAAAATGAAAAAAAATATGAGAAATGCTAGAGGCAACCGGGAGCTGTCTCCTCTGCGGCCTCACGGCTGATCAGCTGCTATTTAAAATAAATAAATAAATTAAAAAAAAAAAAAAAAAAAAAAAGAGAGAGAGAGAGAGAAGGACGAAAATGTGAGGAAGAGAAGGACGAAGGCGAAACTAGAGAGAGGAAGACGTTCCACTACCGTCTGGATGCTTATCACCTGGTCTGATAATGGACTTCTTTCAAAAGAAAAAAAGAAATCAAAGCAGAGCAGTGCTTCTTTAAAAAACTTTTGAAGACGAAAGTAAAAGCGAAACCAAGAACCCCAACTGAAAACTCCATCAAATAAGCCCAAAGGAAAACTCAAATGGTCAAGCAACTGAGCAAGTAACCCATACATTAAAAGAAAAAACTGGATGAAACAGAGAGGAAAAACAGTAATTAAAATGGAAAAACATTTACTTTTTGCCACCATCAAGCTCCATTCAAAACGAAGCTTCAACCCCAAAATCATTACTTTCCTTTGATTTATTTCCCTTCGGATGAGAAGAACCTGTTCTGTGAGTGGGGGAATCGTGATAATTCTTCCATATTCAAAAATTGCTGGCAAACCTAATTGCCTCTAACAGTTCTGTGCCAATCTGCCATTTTCAATTTAGGGCAGTTTGGATTTAAATGTGAGTCAACTTACTTTTATTTTATTCTTATAATTTTATAATTTTTTATATATTTTTTTTAAATTTTAATAATTTTTTAAATTTTAATATATTTTTTTAAATATTAAAATAATAATAATATTAAAAAAAAAAAATTCATCTCAGAATTTAAACGAGACTTTAGTCGCACGCACTCAAGCCATTACCATCTTAAGAAAATAAATATTAATGATGACCGGGAGTTGAGAAGACGAATGATGAAAAGAAGA
The DNA here is from genome assembly GCA_036559045.1 of Platycarya longipes. NCBI lineage: Eukaryota > Viridiplantae > Streptophyta > Magnoliopsida > Fagales > Juglandaceae > Platycarya > Platycarya longipes. The sequence continues at coordinate 7,958,207 of CM071797.1, read as the reverse complement.
CAATGATCGAGAAATATAGAGAAAGTTCGAGAGCTAAACGGTGGGAGAAATTTTTATTTTTTATTTTTAATAAAATACTTGCATAAAATCAGCAATGCCGTACTAGGGTTAATAATTACCCCGAATTTCTATAGCTTTTTCGAAAAAATATTGTCACGTACTTCAACGGTTCAAGCTACTTGACAAGAGTAAAGTTACAAGTGGGCTGTAAATAAAAATTAGCTACAATCAAAGAAACTGATTATATATTACTATCGTAATTTATTGGATAAGTTTGACAGCTTTTCATTCATTCAAATAACACCAAAGATGTAATTAGCCAACAACCAAGACGGGGGATATTATATTAGATATTCCTGTATGAAACCAACTTTTCATTTGAGACAGACACGACCGCCAGATTTTCTGAGGATCATGATGATTTAGGTCTCGTTTGTATTTGAAAATGAGTTCAACTCATCTTAATTAATTTTCATTTCATTATTATATTTTTATAATTTTTTATATAAAACACAAATTCTTATATACATTTTCTAAATCTCAATATATTTTTTTCAAATCTTAACACACACATTTTTCAAATTCTAAAATAATAATTTTATTAAAAAATAAATTAAATTCATTTTAACTCACCCATCTCGAAATCTAAGCTAGCCTTACTTGGTATTATCTTAAATGTGATATTGGGCTCGACGCTCTAATTGGTCCCCATACATATATCGATTAACAACGCGTTTGGGTCTTCCTTACTGTTTATTAATTTTGTACTTTTGTGAATCGGGAAATTATATATAATTTTTTCAATTTTTATATATTATTTTTTTTTTAATATTTTTTTTTAATTTATTTTTTTAAAATTAATTTAATTTTTTTTTATTATCCATATATCAAATATTTAATTAAAAAAAATATGACATATAAAAATTGTAGAAATAATAAAAAATTGTAAAAAAAATTTCAATTTATTAACACTGTCAAATCAAACGACTTGAGAATCATCATAACATCAACATAATAAAATAAAATTCGTATCTGTATATCAAAACATCAACATAATAAAGCAAAGTTGTATTTTTTTCTCGAATAATCTCGATTTAATTTTTCCATCCATCAACATAGAAGTGTTGAATATTGTCAATCTGTATATCTACCTATATATATATACACATGCATGTATGTGTAGTACGTATTTGTATGTGTGTGAAGTTGACGGTTGATGATCAATGTCCCACATGGATTTCAATATCTTAGATGGGTCCCGCCTACAAGGCGTTAATTTCTAATCTGCAAAGCGCAAAATCATTTATATAGGTCACTGATACATACAATAAATTTGTACAATATATTTCATAATAATATTATAATATAAGAATATTTTTATAAAATAATATTATTTTATAAAATTATTTTATAAAATTATCTTCCATCTAATTTATTGCTGTGAAATTTATTATAAAAAATATTATGTAGATATCATTTTTCTTTATATTTTGAATTTATTATAAAAAAATATTATGTAGATATCATTACCCTTTATATTTTGTGCCCGACCGACAACATGATTTCGGAGACCCACGAGGTCCCCCACAAGTGCACGACATGATGAATCATGACGATCTAGAAGAAGATCGAGCACAAAAACAAAAAAAAAAAATGAAATACACGATATTTTTTACAATATATTTCACAATCTTAGTTTAAAATGAGGAATACCATTTTAAAATATCATATAAAAATAATACTATTTTATAAATAAAAAATATTTTATATCATATCTTCATGAAAAGTATTGTGAAAATTATTATGGGTGTACCATTAGTCGTGAGAGAAAAAGAACACGCGCATGCAAGGCCAAATGACCCAAAACAAAATCTCTTCTTCTCCTTCCCCTTCTCCCTCTGGCCTCCCTCCCCCGTCTGCACTAACGCCGATTGTCCATTTCCTTATTTCTCTCCCTCTCCCACCCATCTGCACTCAAGTCTCCATTGTTGAATGGCCGGTGTCCATTTCCTTATTTCTCTCCCTCTCCCACTAAGTCAAGCAAAATAAAGAAGCCAAAAAATAGTTTTTTTTTTTTTTTCAAGATCAAGAACAATGATGGACCCAGAAAAGAAAGAATAAAAAAATGCAATAGAGTGTTGGGTGGAATCAAGAACGCGTCTCTGAAGCAATTGGAGCACTGTCGGTCACCTGGTGGACCTCATCTACCGAAATTCCCAAAACCTGTTTACGCAACTTAAGATAGTCAAGCAATAAAACTGTTGTAAACGACATTCATCTGTGAATGTAACATTAAATAGCCTGAACAAAGGTGCTGCTGCCCAACGGCGTCGCTACAGCTCTGTTGAGCACTAGATCACCCTGAGCGCAGATGAAGAGGAGGAAGAGAAAGAAGGAAATGGAGAAGTTTGGAGTGTTTGTGGGTCGAATTTAATTATTTTGCAATGCCCATCTGGTATTTGTTGATTGGTCTGCGTAAAATTAATTTTCACACCCATCCTGTCACAAGACTTTTCCTATTGGATAAGTGTAGTGACACTGTGACAGGGGTTAAGATAAGGGACGAAGTTAGCTTATCTATTCGCGTCGATGCCGCCATAGCCGACTCAATAAGTCAGGACGCTTAGGACGAAAATTTTGATTAAAATAAAATAAAATAAAATAATTTTAATATTTACAGTATATTTTTTTTATTTAAAACTAATATAAAATTATTAATTAAGATTTATACTATCTTTTTAACTAACAACCAACTTAATTTTTATTAAAACAAATTCTATTTAAAAAAAATTTTATCAAACATAATTTTATAAGAAGTGTTCTTGAATTTTCAAAGTCATTTGAGAACACAATTATTTTTATGTATTCTCGTATATTTCAAATTCAACTCATTTTTCTCTCTTAAAGTCTAATAAAATATCTTAACCTAAATTATTTAATTACTATTCTAAATATTTTGAAGTATTCGTAATATTTAAAAAAGACTTAGAGCAATTATAATAATTATTGTCAATAAAATTCTATAAAAAAGTGATCTCTTACCTCTTTAAATGATCAAACAAAATTATTTTATAAACACTCAAAGATTAGATTTTATTATTTATAATTATCATTGTTGAACCCAAAGTTTCAAGTCTCGTATTTACGTATAAATTTTGATAATAACAAATAATATTGAAAACTCAAGCTCAAGTTGTTTACGCATGAAGGGAGCTAAACACATCAAGAAATTAAGCATGAGCAAAAAAGAGATCAAGTCTACAAATGAAGCTCATAGATTATTTTTGTACATCTCTTGATAAAATTAGAAATTGGATTAAGGCTCCAAATTACTCTTTTTTCTCATAAAACATCAAATCACTTTTTCCACATATGCAAGACATTTTTAAATGTCTTAGTTTTGAAAATTATGTTTTTCACATGTGCATAACATCATCTAACAAAATAATTTCGAAAATTATATATATTTATAAAAACTTGAATTTATAAGATGATTGATTATCATATTTGACATATGCATATTTTGTTTGAAAGTCTTGAAGGGAGGTGGTGTGTTTTTTTGACAAATGTAAAAGGTAGATGATTTTGTTTGAGAATTTTAAAGGGTGGTTGTGTGTTTTTTTGACAAATGTAAAAGATAGATGATTTGTTTGAAAATGTTAAAGGGTGGTTGTGTGTTTTTTTGACATATGCAAAAAGAAACTGTTTTTGTTTGAAAAATAAATCATACTCATTTTGTCATATATGAAAAGCAAAAGATTAGGTTTGAATTCTTTAAAAAATGAATGGAGTTGTCTTTGACAAATGTAAAAGGGAAATGCTTTTATTTGAATTTTTTGAAAAGTGAATAGTATTCTTATTTGACATGTGAATCTTTTCAAATTTGAAATTGAAGACTTATTTGCCCATAAATAACTCACTTGAGTTTTGCAAAAATCACAACAAGAGCTTACACATCTATTGCTAAGTTTTGCATCATTCCTTCAAAGCTCTCATTCTCTCTTTTCTAAAGTTTTGAGCCTTAATTCTTACTCTTGTTGAGAGAGATATAGGTTGCGCTGTATTGTTTCTATCTCACTCGTTGAGGAGTGTACTTTGATAGTCTATCCACTATCAACTCTTGTATTTGTAAGAGGGTGCGTATAACCCTTGTGTGTGTAGAAGGTGTTCTACACAGGGAATAGTTAAATCACCAAGTGTGAGGTGATTGGAAGTGTAGAGAGTGTTCTACACGGATTCTTTGGAGCGGTGCTGCTCAAAAGTGTAATAGGTTTTTATCTCCACCTAAAGAAGATTGACTAGTGAATTCGAGATCTTCAAGGGGTAGTTTGAGGTAAGGACGTAGAAAATGGGGCTGAACCTTGTAAAAATACTGAGTTTGCTTTCTCTTACCCTACTCTTTACATTTCTTACTGCTTTACATTCTGTTTATATTTTATATTACGTATTTGATTAATAAGTGTTAATTTTTATAATATAACTCAATTCACCTCCCCTCTTGTGTTAGTCATCTGGGTAACAATCATTTTATATATTAAATTAATAATGATAAAAGAGAAGTATATTCTTATAAAAAGAGTAATTGAAATAATTATAATATAGAATACTTTAAAAATTAATAATGTCATATATAATATCTATTTAATATTTTTATTCTTTTATTATTTTTAAAATTTTATTTTAGATTTTTTCTTTTTATTGAGTCTACTTCATTCAATTTCAAATTAGCATATGACAGATAAAAAAAGAATTTCCTCCAACACCATTCTCTAGAGAATTTAAGTGCTTCCTTAACTAAATATTCGGGCTCCTTTATATCATTGTTTCTGTTAAGCTTGGTTTCTAGGCTCTTTACAATAATTTACATAAAAAATGGTTGTGAGAAATATGAGAAATTTTATTTACAATCTTAATTAAGGGTTTATATGTATAGTCTAATTACTGTATATAGATAATAGGAAAATAAATATTATTTCAAAAGGAATATTATTTTAATTAAAAAAAATTAAACAAAATTGTATGAATTTGTATTATTAATTTTTATTTAAAGATTATATATAGAATAACTCATTCTAATACCAAGCGATAGAGAATTTCAACATTCAGCATTGTGTCAAAACACGAACACTAGGTATTACAAGAAGTTGTATCTTTATGAAAGGTCTCATATTACCTAATTTCAAGTTGAAAAAAAAGAATGTGTCAAGGAAAATGAAAGTTAACGGTTCATCAATTAACAACGTCAATCTATGAAAAATAAAATAAAATTAACAACGTCAAATATTCTCAAAATAATGTGTCTCTCAAGTATTGTTTTGATTAGATATAGTACATAAAAAGAAGATAATCCGAATATGCTCGATTCTAAACTAATCTAGAAAGTAGAAACATCATTCATTAAAATCTTGATCGGGTTGATTCATTTATCCACAGGTGTACGCAAGAGGCACAAGGAAGTCACCGACCCAGAATAATCTTGCTGACTCGGAACACTGTCACTCACTCTGACCACAGTCTGTTTTTTTATGCTTTCTTGTGGATATAAGATTCTGCACTTTGACCATTTCTCACGTTTAAATATTGCTCTTACTTTTTCAGTACTATAAATTATTTTTATTATAAAATATATTAACCTATTAAATTAAATTATATCAATTTCATTATTTATATATAATTTCTTTATAAATATAACAATCTTCAATAATTTATTGGTTGATACTAATTAATAAAGGATATCTGATGGTATTATTAGCTGCATAAATAATACTCCTCTTTGATTATATGTTAAATTTATTAATAAATAAATCAAGGAGATAAAAGAAACTTAGAATTTTATTCTTACTTTTTATATTTTTTATATCTTTTAATGTCCTTTTTATTTTTTTAGTTTTAATAAATCAAGTTATACGTAATGATATACCTATGAGCAATAAATTTCAAATAGTCTAACAATACTTGTCTTAGCTGTATAATGCAATATTAATACTAATTACAGATAATTTTGACAACAAAAAGCAGAATTTACAACTTTAATTAATCATTTTATCCAAATTCAAGCCTCGATATTTGAGATTGGATAACTTTGACACGTTGTCTTTCTCTGTCTCTCACTCTATATAAGATCCAGACAAGATATGTATCTCTGCATCAATATCTGTTACCTATCTCCTACTGTAAAACTCTCTCGATCGGCTCTTGTATTTGATCGGTTTACTCTTTTTTGAAGTTTGTTGATTGTTAGGAAGATTTTGTTCTTTTAGAAAAATCAGGAAGAGATGTTGAGTATATTCAACAAAGGTTTGGTTCAGCCACCTCAGGAGCTGAATAGCCCGGCGCCATTGAATTCTTCTGTGAAGCCGGCCAAGCTTTCATCAGAGATTTTGAAGGATTTCGTTTCTGAATCTGGCAATGCCTTCTCAATCAGCTTTGAAAATGCGACGTCGTTTGCTTATGTTCCACCCGAGAAACCACATCCCATTCATCAGAGGTACGGACGTTTCCTATCTCGATTCTCTCTGTCCAATCTATGCTTTGTTTAAACCCATTTGTTTCTGATACGCAGAATAATTAATAAATTGATATTTTTGCAGATTGTTCTGTGCTATGGATGAAATATACTGCATTTTCTTGGGGAATCTAAACAATCTGTGCAGCCTGATAAAGCAATACGGCCTATCAAAGGGCACAAACGAGGCCATGTTCGTGATGGAGGCCTATCGGACTCTACGTGATCGAGGTCCATATCCAGCCGATCAGGTCCTCAAAGATCTTGATGGAAGCTTTGGATTTGTGATCTACGATAACAAGGCTAAAACAGTCTTTACTGCACTGGTAAATATTCCTCCACCTCTCTAAAATGACAGGAGGATTTGAATCCATTTGCTCACGGCTTTTGTTGTTTGGTTGTGTAGGGTGAGAATGAAGAAATTAGACTCTTTTGGGGCATTTCAGCTGATGGGTCTGTTGTGATTTCTGACAAGTTAGAGGTCATAAAAGCAAGCTGTGCTAAATCATTCGCACCATTCCCTACTGGTATGTACATGATACATCATGGAGCTTTGTCAAAAAGAATCGTGCGTTTTCCTGGTTAATAAAATTATTGTTATATAAATAATGATCGTGGCCGCCAATTCTTTTATTTGGGTTGAAATGCAGGGTGCATGTTCCACAGCGAGCATGGGTTGATGAGCTTCGAGCACCCAAGAATGAAAATCAAAGCAATGCCTAGGGTTGACAGTGAGGGGGTCATGTGTGGGGCCGACTTCAAGGTTGATGTTCAATCAAGGATTCACAGCATTCCACGTGTTGGAAGCGAAGCCAACTGGGCAATATAGGGCTGACAATCTTGATTTCTGACGAGATTTTTAGGACAGGATAATAACGTGAAATCAATCCACACCCCCATCTGTTTTAAGTTTATTTTCCTAGTTAATTCGCGTTTGTATGTACATCTGTCTATCTTTGGCGAGTTGCAGTGACCTGCAGTACTTTTATATAGATAAAAGAATGTTTTAATATGACTTGGGGCTACAGCCTACAATTACATTGTTGACAAAATAAACCAACAAAACTCTCTCTCTCTCTCTCTCTCTCACACACACACACACACACACACATCTTGTAGAACTGGTACTCAGAGTCAGATTATACATAGAGAACAATAAATACTAAAAGAGTGATAAAAAGGACAAATGGATGTGTCCCCCAACTGCTAATGGCCCATCGGCCATCACCATATTTCTGTTCTCCAAGAGGATGACAAGGGTTTAATCTTCAAAAGTTGGAAATCATGCTCAAGCTTTAAATAGGAAAGCATTACTTTCCATTTACCAAATTGACTCGGTCGGGGAATGGATTGATTCTAAATTTCCGAACTCTATTGCCAATTTTCCAATGATGAAGAGGACAATCGTTGGAAAATAAAATAAAATAAAGGACAATCGTTCTGCCATTTGCATGCAAGGCAAGGCACAAAACCTGTTTAGTGTTTAGAATATCATTGTGGTTTAATAATTCTGTGTGCCGGCAATAACGTCCCTTAATCTAGTTAACCTCGTATCCAAAAATGGCATAAGATATTTTCTGTAAGATCAACACCCGAAACCGTCCCGCAAAACAAAAAAAACAAAAAAACAAAAAAACAAAAAAACAAATAAAAACAAATAAAAACAAGTCAAAGTGAAGTTGATCAAAAGCTAGTAACAGTTCCTTGTACAGGGAGAAAACCTCATTTGCTAGTCTTTTAGCTTCATGAGTCGACATAACAAAGTACTTAACCAAAAAAAAAAAAAAAAAAATTGTCGACATAACAAAGTCATTTGATTCTTCACAACTAGAGAGCGAGAGCAGGTTATACATGTAAAAGCGATCAGCTTTGTGTTTGATCTCAAAGTAATGGAGTCACAACACTTTTGATAAACAGATTGTATTTGTTCTTGCTGTGAGAATTGCAAGATTCATTTGAAAGCACCGCAGCAAAAACTGTCCTATGATCCTCAGAAGGGTGGGTCTCAGTCTCACGGTCATAAAGCGGGAAGAATTTGGGTTTCTATAGCTTTGTCTTCATCTGCTCGATCTAACTAAAGCCCACTGATGATAGAACTCATGATATCCATCTATCACAGACTGACTGATCCCTCCAAAAGTGTAAGAACAAAATCAACCCCAGCAGGCGAAAAACTAGCCAATCTATTACTCCAAATCCACGAAAATCTGCAACATTCGGGAGCACAGATCAGATCAGAGCAGTCATTCAACAAACCATGTTGGCGTTATAGAGTTCAAGTGGCAAGACTGTTGATTGAACATTTAACAACATCAACAATGAGTTGATTTTGCCAAACTAGTACGAAAACCTAGTTTAGTACGAAAACCTAGTTTAGTACTAAAACCAAAAATAAAAATATAAAATTTGTACGAAAACTCTGTATACGGTCAATTTTGCAATTTATTGTACTCTATTGAAGTGATTAATAACGTCATTTTTGTTAATATAAAAAATATCTTAAACCATCATATCAGTAAAATGTACACAAAATTCATAAAAATAATTGTATATAAGATTACCCGTATTAGTATTCTTCGATCATCATTAATTTCTCATTAATGGAATTAGAGGATATTTTCAAACAAATGTGAACTGTATGCATGCATGTGATATTGTGATGTGAATGTGACCAAAAATAAAAATATCAGGCATATACTCCCGTATAAAAATAAATATGCATGGTTGTGAATGATACATATATATATATATATAGTTTTAGAATTGAGATTGTGACAACCACGACCACGTATGTACGTGCTATATGGCAACACTTGATCAGAAAATTTCAGCCACAAATATTGCAGATATTGCTATTGGTCCACGTACGTCCTTTTAAAAAAAATTTCAGCAGACGGGCCACGGGGACGTGGAGAGCGATTTCTTTAAAAAAAAAAAAATCAAAAAACAAAAAGAAAAAAGCTTATATTATAATTTTTATATATAGGAATATATGATGCTATCATATTACTTTTTGATTAATTAAGCAGCATTGACATAAAAAGAACTTACATATAAAGTTTTGCAACATACAAGCAGTACTACTTTTTAACCATTTGACATTTGGTATAATTTAAAATTACGATAAAAAATATTATTTATAATTTTAAAACTTATATAACCTTAATTATAAATAATAAATTCTATTATTAAAAACTTATTTATTATTTGATAATTACAATCATACTCAACCATTCATGCATTAGTACTTCACATAATTGATCTGCGAGGCAATGGGTCAGATATTAATCCACAATCATATGATCCCGGTCAGTTCCCAGCTTTGTAGAAATAGATACCACCTTATTTCTTGGAATTAAGTACTGTATATATATATATATATATATATATATATATTAAGTACTGTATATATATATATATATATATATATATATATATATATATATATATATATAGATATAGATATTATAATGAACGAACGTAATTTATCAGCCGCCCCTGTCCCACCACTAAATTATGTGAATGACCCCACCACTATTATTTTAAATTCTGCATAGTGACTTGCATAGTGACTTGCATAGTAACTTGCATAGTAATTTCAAAGCCTATAAATAGGGGCTTCAGTTGTAATGAAATTCATAAGAAAAAATAGAGAGAGAAAGAAAGTTTCAGTTCTTAAGAGTTTCAGAAAGAATTTCTTATTTCTCTTTTGCAATAGTAGCTCTTTTCTTTAAGTTTCATAACACGTTATCAGCACGACGGTTCTACCAATTCTGAAGCTAGTGGCCTTATTCCTCTGTAAGTTTTTCAATATATTATTTGAAATCTTTGATATATTTTATTGATGATTATCTGTGTGAATTTATAAATGTATTTTCTAAGATACACATATTTATTATTTATATGTGTAGAAAATGGCAAATCTTACAAAATTGAAATTTGTTGCTCTTGATATATCTGGGAAAAATTATTTATCCTGGATACTTGATGCCGAAATACATCTTGATGCAATGAACCTGGGAGAAACTATTAAAGAAGGAAATCAAGCATCCCTGCAGGAACGTGCTAAAGCAATGATTTTCCTTCGCCACCATCTTCATGAAAAATTGAAAACTGAATATCTCACAGTAAAAGATCCCTATATTTTGTGGAACAATTTAAGGGAGAGGTATGAACACCAGAAGACTGTCATCCTCCCAAGAGCTCGTTCTGAATGGATGCACCTGAGGTTGCAAGATTTTAAAAGTGTTAGTGAGTATAATTCCGCACTTTTTAAAATAAGCTCAGTATTAAAATTATGCGGTGAGAAAATCACCGATGAAGATATGCTAGAGAAGACTTTTACTACATTTCATGCCTCGAATGTGCTCCTGCAGCAGCAGTATCGAGAGAGAAAGTTCAAGAAATATTCTGAACTTATATCATGTCTTCTAGTAGCTGAGCAGAATAATGAGCTCTTATTAGAAAGCCACAAGTCACGCCCTACTGGCTCAATATCATTCCCTGAAGTGAATGGTAATAGGTTTGCATCATTCCCAGAAGTGAATGGTGCATCCTTTAGAAGAAATCGGAGGCGTGGACGTGGTAGGAGAAATTATAGAAATGTTGGTCCCAGGAATGACAACATTAAAAGGGATTATAATATACCATATCACCAGAAGTGGTACAATTCAGAGAGGGGTAAAAATCCTCAAAATAATTCTTCAAAGAAAAGTGAAGAGGTGTGCCATAGATGTGGAATGACTGGACATTGGTCACGTACCTGTCGTACGGCCAGGCACTTAACTGATTTATATCAAGCTTCTATTAAAGGAAAGAATAAAGTGCATGAAACAAATTTAGTAGAACCATCAGATGATTTATTAGATTCAGTAAATGTAGACGTTACTCATCTTGATGTATCTGATTTCTTTAATCATCCTGATGGTAGTATTGAACACTTAATTGGAGATGGAAGTGTTCCACTCAATTAATGTATTTTCTTTCTATCAGTAATAAAAGTTTTGTATATTTTGTAGAATCATGGATCACATTGATGAGCTTTTTATCTCTGAGTTGAATGATAAAGATATATGTCTGGCTGACAGTGCTACAACTCACACAATTCTCAAAGAAAAGAAATATTTTCAAAATCTAACACTAAGTAAAGCCTATGTCCATACCATATCAGGTTCATCGGATTTAATTGAGGGCTCCGGAAGAGCTTATATTGTGTTGCCTAATGGCACCAAATTTTGTATTGATGATGCTCTATTCTCTTCACAATCCAGAAGAAATTTATTGAGTTTCAAAGATATACGTCGTAATGATTACCATATTGAAACGACCAATGAAGGCAGTAAAGAGCATCTTCTTATTACTAAAACAGTATCGGGCCAGAAGCTCGTATTAGAAAAACTGCCTGCTCTATGTTCTGGATTGTATTATACAAAAATGAGAACAATTGAATCATATGTGGTAATGCACCAGAAGTGCATTGACCCTAAAGTATTTATGACTTGGCATGATCGCCTTGGACATCCGGGTTCTATAATGATGAGACGAATTATTGAAAATTCGCATGGGCATCCCTTAAAGAATCAAAAGATATTTCTACCCAATGAATTTTCGTGCTCTGCATGTTCTCAAGGTAAGTTAATTATTAGACCATCTCCCTCAAAAGTCATTGTTGAATCTCCATCCTTTTTACAAAGGATTCACGGAGATATATGTGGGCCTATTCATCCATCAAGTGGACCATTTAGATATTTTATGGTTCTAATTGATGCATCTAGTCGATGGTCACATGTTTGTCTTCTTTCCACTAGAAATGTTGCATTTGCTAGACTTCTTGCTCAGATAATTAAACTACGAGCACAATTTCCTGAGTATCCGATCAAGACCATTCGATTGGATAATGCAGGTGAATTTTCATCTCAAGTTTTTGATGATTATTGCATGTCAATAGGAATAGATGTTGAACATCCTGTTGCCCATACACACACACAAAACGGTTTAGCTGAGTCTTTGATCAAAAGGCTTCAACTAATCGCTAGACCTTTACTTATGAAATCAAGACTACCTATTTCTGTTTGGGGACATGCTATACTTCATGCAGCATCTCTAATTCGCATTAGACCATCTGCATATCATAAATATTCTCCATTACAGCTTGCATTTGGTCAACAACCAAATATTTCTCATCTTCGTACTTTTGGATGTGCTGTATATGTTCCAATTGCACCTCCACAACGTACAAAAATGGGCCCTCAACGTAGACTTGGGATATATGTTGGTTTTGATTCTCCATCCATTATTAGATACCTTGAACCCCTTACAGGGGATATGTTTAAAGCACGTTTTGAGGATTGTCATTTTGACGAATCAAATTTTCCGTTAATGGGTAAAGAAAAGTCGGTGCCTGAAGCACGACAAGATATTACCTGGGATAATAAGACCCTGTCTCATTTTGATCCTCCTACAAATGAATGTAAACGGGAAGTTCAAAGGATTATTCATTTGCAAAATGTTGCAAATCAGTTACCGGATGTATTTACTGACACTAAAGGTGTAGTAAAATCTTATATTCCTGCTGTTAATACTCCAGCAAGGATTGAAGTCCCTGAAGGACAAATTGTCAAAGCAGCAATAGGTGAATCTAAAATACGCCTGAAGCGTGGAAGACCTATTGGTGCAAAAGACAAAATTCCTAGAAGGAAAAGAATACAAAATGAATTTGGTGTTCCTGAAGAACACGTACCCACAATACAGGCCACAAATATAATTGGTGCTCCTAAAGAGCTTAAATCTTCTATTCCAGAACCTCCTGAAGAGGAAACTCTTGAAGAGTATAAATCTCCTAAAAAGGGACCTCCTGAAGAGGTGTGTCATGAAATGTTTTCCCCTGAAGAGGAACAGGTACTTGAAAATAATGAGATCTCAATACATTTCATGAAAACTGGAGAAATTCTGGATAGAAATAAAACTGTTGTCGACAACATATTTTCATATAAAATGGCCCTTGATATTACCAGAAGTAATGAAGAAAGTGAGCCAAAAAGCGTCGAAGAATGTCGACGTAGAAATGATTGGCCAAAATGGAAAACAGCTATTGAAGCTGAATTAAATTCGCTAGCAAAACGAGAAGTATTTGGACCTGTTGTCCAAACACCAAAGGGTGTAATGCCTGTTGGATATAAGTGGGTATTTGTACGAAAACGTAATGAGAAAAATGAAATTGTGCGATACAAAGCACGGCTTGTCGCACAAGGTTTCCTGCAGAAACCCGGGATTGATTATGAAGAAACATACTCTCCCGTTATGGATGCAATCACATTTAGATTTTTGATTAGTCTGGTTGTTACAAAAGGATTAGAAATGCGGTTGATGGATGTGGTCACTGCATATTTATATGGATCCTTAGACCATGACATATATATGAAAATCCCTGAAGGATATAAGATGCCTGAAGCATCTACAAGTACATCTAGAAATATGTACTCAATCAGACTACAAAGATCTTTATATGGGTTGAAGCAATCCGGACGCATGTGGTATAATCGCTTAAGCGAATATCTATTGAAAGAAGGATTTGAGAATAATCTTATATGCCCATGTGTTTTTATTAAGAAATCAGAATCCGGATTTGTCATTATTGCGGTTTATGTTGATGATTTAAATATTGTGGGAACTCCTGAAGAGATCTCAAAAACCGCTATATATTTAAAGAATGAATTTGAAATGAAAGATCTTGGCAAAACAAAACTTTGTCTCGGCCTGCAGCTTGAGCACTTGCCAAATGGAATTTTTATTCATCAGTCCATGTATACTGAGAAAGTCCTAAAGCATTTTTATATGGACAAATCTCATCCCCTGAGTACTCCAATGATTGTTCGAACACTTGATGTGAAGAAAGATCCATTCCGTCCTTGTGATGACGATGAAGAAATTCTTGGTCCTGAAGTACCATATCTCAGTGCAATTGGAGCTTTGATGTATCTTGCAAATTGCACTCGACCAGATATTACATTCTCAGTTAATCTACTTGCAAGATATAGTTCTGCACCAACTCGAAGGCATTGGAATGGCATTAAACATGTCCTTCGTTACCTTCATGGTACGGTTGATATGGGATTATTTTATCAACGTGGTTCAAGTCCAGAATTGATTGGGTATGCAGATGCAGGTTATCTTTCAGACCCACACAGAGGTAGATCTCAAACTGGATATTTATTTACTTATGGAGATACTGCCATATCATGGAAATCTGTTAAGCAGACACTATCTGCTACTTCTTCAAATCACTCAGAGATCATTGCTATTCATGAAGCAAGTCGAGAGTGTATTTGGTTGAGATCAGTTATTCAACATATCCAGGAAAAGTGTGGACTTCCCATGATCGATAATAGCCCAACAATCTTATATGAAGATAATACTGCTTGTATCACTCAAATCAGAGGAGGATATATCAAAGGTGACAGAACCAAACATATTTCACCGAAATTCTTTTATACTCATGAACTTCAAGAAAAAGGTGAAATTGATGTCAAGCAGATACGATCTAGTGATAATCTGGCAGATTTATTCACAAAAGCGTTACCAACTTCCACATTCAAGAAGATTGTGTATAACATTGGAATGCGAAGACTCAAAGATCTTTTGTCATGCACTTTTCAGGGGGAGTAAATGTGCTGATTGTACTCTTTTTCCTTCGCTGAGGTTTTGTCCCACTGGGTTTTCCTCTGCAAGGTTTTAATGAGGCAATCTTAAAGCACTTGTGAATACATAAGAAGACTGTACTCTTTTTCCTTCGCCATTGGTTTTTCTTCCCACTGGGTTTTTACTTGGCAAGGTTTTAACGAGGCAGATTTCTTATTGGCGGTCATTCAAGGGGGAGTATAATGAACGAACGTAATTTATCAGCCGCCCCTGTCCCACCACTAAATTATGTGAATGACCCCACCACTATTATTTTAAATTCTGCATAGTGACTTGCATAGTGACTTGCATAGTAACTTGCATAGTAATTTCAAAGCCTATAAATAGGGGCTTCAGTTGTAATGAAATTCATAAGAAAAAATAGAGAGAGAAAGAAAGTTTCAGTTCTTAAGAGTTTCAGAGAGAATTTCTTATTTCTCTTTTGCAATAGTAGCTCTTTTCTTTAAGTTTCATAACAGATATATATTTATATATGTTGATGGGCAGTACATATTTGACTGAGTAAATGGATGCAATCGATACCATTATGGGTAAACAAACTTCTTAATTATAGACCATCTAGATCATGATACAGTGATTCTCAACCATTTTGTTTTCTCCGAGCGACATTTCCACCAACTTAATTATTAATTACTCCCGAAAAATAATTACAAAAAAAAAAAATACTTTTAAAAAATAAAATAAAATAAAATCAATCGATCGTATGAACATATGTTAAAGGGCTCTCATGATCATTCATAAAAATTAAAAATGAAAATAAAAAGAGAAAAGTTTTCCACTCTATTAGAAAACTTTAAAAAGGGTGACGCTTTTCACCGGAATCTCCTATATGTCTTAGTTATCAGAGGCTATTGGTACGATGACATTAGGGGTGGACAAAATTTCCGACTTCCGATTTCTGAACGATTTTTAATTTTTCGCTCTGATTCTGACTCCGATCGGAATTAAAATTTAGAATTCGGAGTCGGAGTCAGAAGTCTTTCGACTCTAAAATCGGAGTTCGGAATCGGAGTTGGAGCACACGATTGCTTTGAACTCCGACTCCGAACTCCGAACTCCGATCTTTTAAAAAAAATCCATATGCAAAACGAGGACGGGTTTTTTTTTTTTTAAATGAAACGATGTCGTTCCAATTAATGAGGAACAACGCCGTTTTGATATTATTTTATCTTCCCCCAATCCCCTCTTCTCTTTCTCTCATCTTCTTTCTTCCGCTTCGCCATTCGGTTTCTCTGCGCAGCCGTTTCTCCAGCTTCATCTTCGATTCTTCTCCCGTCTTCGAGGCTCAAGCAACCGTTTTTCCAGCCGCGACGCCGCCGTCTGACTTTCGCTTTGCCACTATCGAGGAGATCCAAGAAATCAGAAATTCCCATTTTTAATTGGTATTTTTTAGGGTTCAAAATAGGAATTTATTTTTAATTTTAATCTGATAAATTGAGTTTGGATTGTGTTAATTATTTTATATTGTATTAATTTTGTAAGGTAATTGAAAATTGAAAATTATAGTGTTTAATTTCTCCCTGGAACTCAAATTTCAAGCCCCTACCGTGGCCCGTGACGCTGTCGCCATCTGCCCTCTAGGGTTTCGAAATTTTTTTGGTAGCAAATTAAAAAATTCTCTGCTTGTATATGGTTTTGGTTGTTTTGCATATAGTTTATTTAAGAGAAAAATTATCCATGTTTTGATAGAATGTTGAGATGCTCACTGCCCACTAGGTGTTTGATAGAATGCTCATCTTTTAGGTTTTGACTTGTGAACATTAATGTGTTTTATAATACAAACTAGATGAACAAAGACTTGCAACTTTGATTCGTCTTTGTTCAGCTTTTGCCAGCCTTGAATGAATTGCAGTATTTGATTCTGGTGCCGCAATGGAGAGCCATTGTGTGTGTTTCAGATGAGTAGCATCCTTTGGTCAAACAAAAAGTGAATAAGGTCATAAAATTCCAGACTTAAAACATGTGTCATGAGATCTCTGAAATCCAAAGTAGAAAACTGGACAAATGGATTTTGGAGAAAGATCATATAGATGCTAGTAATCAAGTTGTCAGCTTATTGACATTTTTCTTCACAACCTAGCCAAACTTAAACAATCATCCAACAGAAGAACAACAAAATATAAACCTAGAACAAATTTAAAAACATAAGTAATTCCCTTTTCACATCTACAAAAGCCCTCTTCAAGAGTTTTTCTGCAGAAAATGTAAAAAGGAAAGGTAGTTTTTGTCAGAAGTGGGATTTGAACCCACGCCCTCGTTAGAGGACCAGAACTTGAGTCTAGCGCCTTAGACCACTCGGCCATCCTGACTGATGCTAATTAACACCGAGGAGTTATTTATTTTCTTCATGAATCACTTCTATGATAAATGGGCGGATTGTAGAGGGTTCCCAACTTTCCATCTTTTGCCTTGAGTGGCTTAGTCATTACTTTTCTCACAGTAAATGAATATATTCAATATAATGCCAGCCTCCACGGTCCACATCAAACACCTAATATCTAAAGAGTTACTATTGGTATAAAAACTGGTGGATAATGATCGACACGGGATCTATATATAAATTATAATAATATAAAAAAATGATAAACTATTATGATCTTTGACTCCTTTACATGATTTTTATATTAGGTTCTTTAATCAAACATATATAGTTAGCGGCGTGAGTTAGGTGATGTTTTATAAGCATGTATATAAACTTATATATAAGTCAAACATATATAACATTTTTATATTGTTATACTTGAATTTCAGGTCTACTTAACAGATGGATCCCTCACGCTCACATAGTGCCAGTGGGACTTCGACTCCATATGAGACTCCGGATGCCAGGACTCCGTCGACATCCCAAGCAGCAGTACCGAGTCGGACTCGGAGTCGATTACTTAACTCCACTTGAGCACAGACCTCGTGTGCTAATAGTGGATTTCCACTTCCAGTTAATATAGAATTGAAGCGGGATATTTCAATCAGTTTACGGAGGAGGAGGATATGGGTCTTGGGGAGGTTCCGATTCAGGATCCGGATATACCAATACACCCTGCAGCTATGAGGCCACCCCGTCCACGATCAAATAAAAAAAGATCGTGGACATGGGAATATTTCACGAAAGTTGATGGTGGGGATCCCGAGAAGCCACAAGTTAAATGCAACCATTGTGACGCTCAAGTTGGGTGTCATTCAAAAAGACAAGGCACCGCTTGTCTATCATCACATCTCAACGGTTGCCAACGATACCAAATAGCGAAGGGGCTGGCGTCAAGAGATTAGTGTTTTATTAATCTCATAGGGCCATATGCATTATGTATGCTAATTGATTTATTCATTTAATTCCATTTAATTTTAACTTAAAAGTTTAAAACTAATATTGGGTCATAAATTATTATATGCAGTCGCAGGTAGATCTCAAACTAATCTTAGTTACGAGACCTCTACAGCAACTGATGGGACAGGAAACCAGATGAGGAATCTGGTGGTCTCTCAATACAGTGAGAAGGTATACCGTGAGGCACTTGTAGAGATAGTTATAGAGGATGAGATGCCATTTAACATTGTTGAGAAGAAAGGGTTGCGCAAGTTTGTGAAGCTGTTTGAGCCAAGATTTCCACTGCCATCTCGTTATACAGCAATGCGTGATTGCATGAAGAGACATATGAGGGAGAAGACAAAGATGAAGAAGATGTTCATCACCACTGGCCAGAGAGTGTCATTTACAACTGACACATGAACGTATATACAGAATACGTCGTACATGTGTAGCACAGCACACTACATTAACAGTGAGTGGAATCTTAAAAAGAGAATTATTGGATTTAAAGAAATAGTTGACCATAAGGGTGCATCAATAGGGGCAGAGATGGATAATTGTCTGGTGGACTGGAGCATCCAAAATATGCTATGCATTACAGTTGATAATGCCAGTGCTAATGAGACTGCCATCGAGTGGTTTTTGCGGAATACGAGGACAAGATACGATGTGATTAAAAATCATCAGTATATCCAAGTTCGATGCACTGCTCACATACTCAACCTTATTGTTGGTGAGCCTTTCTGGTTTTGATTTTAAATTTTATATTTTAATATTTTTATGCTAGTAATAATTTTGAAAAATGTATCATTTTTCAATGATGAAATAGTTAAGGGGATGGAAAATGTGGACGACTCCATCAAGAAAGTCCGTAACATTGTGCGGTACGCGAGAGCTTCTCCCCAAAGGTTGCGGAAGTTCAAGGCAATAGTAGAACAGGTTGGGGTTGAGTCTTTAAAAATGTTGTGTTTGGATGTTCCCACTCGATGGAACTCCACATATCTAATGTTGGATGTGGCACTAAAGTACCAGAAGGCATTTGAGTGGTTGGAGATTGAGGATGGGGGTTTGAGGTATGCCCTGCTGGAGTCTAATGGAACGGGGCTCGGTCCACCAGATAGTACGGATTGGCAAGCTATATCGAGTTTGTCAACTTTTTACAGATTTTCTATGATATTACTAAGCGGGTCTCTGGATCCGCATATGCAACGACAAACATGTGGTTCAGCGAGATCTCAATGGTACACCACCACTTGAAAGAAGGTTGTGCTGACCCGAGCGGACTGTTATCTAGTATGACATTACAGATGCAGTCAAAATATGATAAATATTGGGAGCAAGTTGAGAAAATAAATCGATTGTTGTTCATAGCATCGATCATCGACCCCCGATTGAAGTTGGCGGTGATAGAATGGTGGATAACTGAAGTTCTTGGGGCAGTGAAGGCAGCTGCAATGATCACAGCACTTAGGTAGATCTGAACGACTTATACAACGACTACAGCATTAATAGCCAGCCTTCATCCTTAGCAACCGTAGGTAGCTCACATTTGAGCTTGAGGTCCGGATCTCCTTCAGATGCCCGTACCCGTCAGGCCAGTGCAAACAGTGTCAGTCAATCCCGAGACTTCAACGTTGTTGCCCAGATGACTAACACAAGAGGGGGGTGAATTAAGTTATATTATAAAAATTAACACGTATTAATCAAATACACAATATAAAATATAAACAGAATGTAAAGCAGTAAGAAATGTAAAAAGTAGGGTAAGAGAAAACAAACTCAGTATTTTTACGAGGTTCAGCCCCACTGCCTACGTCCTCGCCTCAAGCTACCCCTTGAGGATCCCAAATTCACTAGTCAATCTCCTTTAGGTGGAGATAGAAACCTATTACACTTTTGAGCAGCACCGCTCCAAAGAATCCGTGTAGAACATCCTCTAGACTTCCAATCACCTCACACTTGGTGATTTAACTATTCCCCGTGTAGAACACCTTCTACACACACAAGGGTTATACGCACCCTCTTACAAATACAAGAGTTGATAGTGGGTAGACTATCAAAGTACACTCCTCAACGAGTGAGATAGAAACAATACAGCGCAACCTATATCTCTCTCAACAAGAACAATAATTAAGGCTCAAAATTTTAGAAAAGAGAGAATGAGAACTTTGAAGGAATGATGCAAAACTTAGCAATAGATGTGTAAGCTCTTGTTGTAATTTTTGTAAAACTCAAGTGAGTTATTTATAGGCAAATGAGTCTTCAATTTCAAATTTGAAAAGATTCTCATGTCAAAGACATCATCATTCACTTTTCAAAATTTTCAAATCTAATCTTTTTACTTTTTGCATGTGACAAAAGGAGCACACTTTACTTTTCAAAAATTTCAAACCTAATCTTTTACTTTTTGCATATGACAAAAGGAGCACACTTTACTTTTCAAAATTTTCAAACAAAGACATCTACCTTTTGCATAAGTCAAGAAAAGCATCTATCACTTTTGAAAATAGTCAAATAAAACATGCACATGTGAAATATGACAATCAATCATCTTAATATTTTCAAAGTTCAAACTTTTAATAATGTCATGCACATGTGAAAGATGATAATCAATCATCTTTCAAAATTTTCAAATTTAATTTTCAAAATATTCATGCATATGTGGAAAATGTATTTTAATGCTTTATGATAAAATATTAATTTTGAGCATTAATCCTAATTTTGAATTTTTTAAGAGATTTACAACATTACTCTATGATTTTAATGTGAACTTGTTCCCTTCTTGCTCATGCTTGGTTCCTTGATGTGCTTGATTCTATTGTGTGGACAACTTGAGTTTGAGACTCCTTTATTCTTTGAATTCATTTGTTATCATCAAAATCCATGTGTAAATTTATAATTACACGAAACTTGAAACTTTGGGTTCAACAATCTCCCCCTTTTTGATGATGACAAATACTTGATAAAACCTGAAGCCTGTATTTAATACTTAAGCTCCCCCTGAGAATGTGCGTTAGTTTTTCAAGTAAAAATATAAATATAATTCCAAGCATATATAACAAGTTTAGTAATTTAAACAATGTTAATGTTCTAGTCTAAAACTTCTCCCCCTTTTGGCATCATTAAAAAGGAATCATAATTAGCTCAATAAGATATATTGCTACAATAACCAATAGACAAATAAAACGCTGCGTTAGTAGAGAATTCGGTGCGTAGTCACACGTGTTTGACAAAACCTGTAAAGGCTGGAGGCCTAGTTCTGGCAATTTGGTGCGGAAAGAGATTTTGTAAAGAGCTGAATAATTGAAACCACCCGTGCCCGACAAAACCTGCAAAGGCTAGAGGCGTAGCTCTGGCAATTCGGTGCAGAGATTTGATCCGCTTGATGTTGCTGAAAAATGAGATATTATCAGGATTTGTAAGCTTGTCTTGTTCTTATTTCCGTTTCTATAAGAGCAATCTTTAGCTTTATCTATTTTGCATCAAATTTTCTTCTCATCTATGCAATTTGCTTGCATTCTCATTCTACAAATTTTCAATGGCTCATCGATTTCCCTTCAGTAGTTCTCTTGATTAAGATTTGAGATATTCTTCACCTCAGTCTCAATCTATTTCTGTATCTGTCGTGGGTGCCATGAAGCAACAAGAGACTGATTTGGCTAATAAATCAGATCATGATGCCATTTACGAGCTTGTGGGTCTCAGAACTCGATACTCATCATCCATCGTCGCGTTTTCTGCTCGGTTGCAGTCCAAAACTCGCGAAATTGAGAAGTTTAGTGAGACTGTTGCTGTACTTCAACGACTTGTTTATGAGTCAAATAAAAAAATAGTAGAGTTAAAGCAACAGAATAAGGACTTGAAATCTTTGCTTGCCTCTTCATTTCGATTGCCTAATCCTTTAGACAAGGATGGCATGATGATTTATGAGGAGCAAATGCATTTGAATGATGAGGCTAAACGTCTCAAGTTTCTGTAGGTCATTTAAGATAATGAAATAAAAGTATCTAGTAGATATTCATGGCATGCATCATTCCTATTTCTCTTCTAATCATGCATAGTCTATCTTCTGGTAGGGATTTTGTAAAAATTTCTGCCAATTGATCATGTGTACTAGTGAATTCTAATACAATATCGCCCTTTTGCACATGATCTCTAAGAAAATAATATCTAATTTCAATATATTTGGCCCGAGAATGTTGTATTGGATTCTTTGAAAGATTTATAGCACTTGTATTATCACATTTGATTGGAATGTGATTGTACATAAATTTAAAATCCTCAAGTTGTTGCTTCATGTAAAGAACTTGAGCACAACAACTACCCGCAGCAACATATTCTGCCTCAGCAGTAAATAATACAACAGAATTTTATTTTTTACTAAACCAGGAAACTAGTGCACGACCTAAGAAGTGACATGCTCCACTAGTGCTTTTTTGATCTATTTTACAGCCAGCATAATCTGCATCTGTATAGCTGATTAGATTGAAAGATGTGTGCTTAGGGTACCATAACCCTAAGTTAATTATACCACTAAGATATCTAAGAATGCGCTTAACTGCAATTAAATGTGATTCTTTTGGAGATGATTGAAAGCGTGCACATAAGCACACACTAAACATAATATCTGGTCTACTGGCTGTCAAATATAATAAACTACCAATCATACCTCGATATATCTTCGAGTCAACTGGTTTACCGGATTCATCTTTATCAAGTTTAGTGGATGGGCTCATTGGTGTTCCAGTTTCCTTAGCACCTTCCATCCCAAACCTCTTCAGCAATTCCTTAATATATTTTGATTGATTGATGAATGTCCCACTTTTTGCTTGCTTAATTTACAATCTGAGAAAGAATGTAAGCTCTCCCATCATACTCATTTCAAATTCTTCCTGCATAGTCTTAGCAAAAACTTGGCACATATTTTCATTAGTAGCACCGAATATTATATCATCAACATAAATCTGAATCAAAAGAATATCATCATTTTCGTATTTAATGAAAAGAGTTGTATCAATTTTTCCTCTTGAAAAACCTTTTTTCAATCAATAAACCACTGAGTCTCTCGTACCACACTCTAGGAGCTTGTTTGAGTCCATATAGTGCTTTTGTGAGTTTGAAAACATGATTTGGAAAAATATGATTTTCAAAACCTGGAGGTTGCTCAACATATACCTCTTCATTTATAAAACCGTTCAAGAAAGCACTTTTAACATCCATTTGAAAAAGTTTGAAATCTTTATAACAAGCATATGTAAGTAGCATTTGAATAGTTTCTAATCTTGCGACTGATACATATGTCTCATCATAATCGATTCTTTCTTCTTGATTGAAACCTTGGGCTACAAGTCAAGCCTTATTTCTAGTAATGACTCTGGACTCATCTTTCTTGTTTCTAAAAATCCATTTTGTTCCAATAATAATATGATTTTTGGGTTTAGGAACAAGTGTCCAAACATCATTTCTTTCAAATTGATTAAGCTCTTCTTGCATAACTAGAATCCAAGATTCATCAAAAAGTACTTCATCAATATTTTTAGGTTCAATCTGAGATAGAAAAGCAGTATGATTGCAAATATTTCTAAGAGATGATCGAGTGCTTACACCTCGTGAAGGTTCTCCCAGAATTTGTTCCACTGGATGATCTTTCACAAATTTTCACTGTTTGGTTGCATCTTGTATTAAATTTTGATGATCTTTCCTGATGTCTCCATGTTGGACTTCCTCTATTGTGTTCTCTTTGTTGAGATTGAGACTTTTCGTATTATTTATACCTCCTGTTTCTTCATCAATGGATTTCTTGGAGAGTAGAGAATTAGATTCATCAAAACTACATGCATAGATTCTTGTACAGTCAAAGTCTTTTTATTAAATACTCTATAAGTTTTACTATTAGTAGAATACCCGAGAAAGATACCTTCATCAGATTTTGCATCAAACTTGCCTAAATTATCCCTGTCATTTAAAATAAAACATTTGCATCCAAATACATGAAAGTAATCAATGTTGGGCTTTTTCTCATTCTAAAGCTCATAGGAGGTTTTATCTAATTTGGACCTTAGCATAACTTTATTTATAATATAACATGCAGTACTTACCGCTTTGGCAAAAAAATAACTAGGCAAGTTGTTCTCATTGAGCATTGTTCTTGCCATCTCTTGAAGAGATCTATTTTTCCTCTCTACTACCCTATTTTGTTGAGGAGTTTGAGGAGCAGAAAAATTATGCACAAAATCATTTTCATCACAAAATGTTTCAATACTTTTATTAACAAACTCTTTTCCCCTATCACTTCGGATACTTGAAATAGTATAACCCTTTTCATTTTGAATTCTCTTGCATAACTTGGTAAATGTATTATGTGCCTCATCTTTATGAGTAAGAAAGATGACCCAAATATATCTAAAGAAATCATCAACAATAACAAATACATAATATTTTCCTTCTAAACTTGCAACTCTATTTGATCCAAAAAGATCCATGTGTATCAGTTGCAGTGGTCTAGTAGTGGAAATATATTTCTTGGTTTTAAAAGAAATTTTTGTTTGTTTACCAAATTGGCATGCATCACAAATTTTATCTTTAAGAAAATTTGCCTTTGGTAAACCTCTCACAAGATCATTTTTTGAAAGTTTGGAAATAAGTTTCATGTTTGCATGACTTAGTCTTCTATGCCATAACCAATTAGTTTCATTTTGAGCTGAAAAACAAATAGCATCTTGTGAGATAATTTCTTCAAAATCAATTGTATAAACATTGTTGCTTCTAAAAGCAATAAAACAAATATTACAATCATAATCATTCAAAATAATGCACTTATCAATTTTGAAAGTAACTGTAAATCCTTTATCACATAATTGACTTATGCTCAAAAGATTATGTTTTAGACCTTCAACAAGTAGAACATCTTCAATTATGAAAGAAGACTCATTACCAATTTTACCTATTCCTACGATCTTCCCTTTCGAGTTGTCTCCAAATGTCACGTGTCCTTCTTCTTTAAATCTAAGATCAAAGAACTTAGTCTTGTCTCCCGTCATGTGTCTTGAACATCCACTATCTAAAAACCATTTATTTTTTTTTGTGGAAGACTTCATGCACACCTCAATGTCATCTTTAGCTATAAGACAAAGATTTGCTGATTCTCCATTGCTTGTTTCACTATCTGAACTACTTGAATCATCATCCCATGTAGCTTTTATTGTTTTTTTGCCTTTGTTTCGATCTTTCTTTAGCAAATGACAATCTGACTTGATATGACCAGGCTTATTGCATTTATAACAAATTAAAGTATCATTTTTACCTGAATATTTCTTGGAAAACTTTTTGAAGGATTTCCTTGGAGGAGTTTTATTTTTCTTTAAGAACCTCTAAATTCTTCTTGTTATCATCGCAACTTCTTCATCTTTATCGTCATTTTCCTCATCTTCATCACTTTCACTTTCATATGGAACAACTTTAAATGCCAAACTCTTCTTTGGCTTTCCTTATTCTTCTCCTCTTTTCAATGTGTACTCATGGGTGATAAGTGACCCGATGAGTTCATTCACTTCGAGCTTCTTGAGGTCTCTAGTTTCAAGAATCGCTGTCACTTTTGATTCTCAACGTTTTGGTAGAGAGTTGAGAATTTTTTTTACTATCTCCACTTTGGAATAAATTTTGCCAAGAGTTGTCAAGCTGTTTATGATGTTAGTAAAACGAGTGTGCATACTAGAAATAGATTCATCATCATTCATCTTAAACATTTCATATTCATGAGTAAGAATATAAATTTTTGATTCCTTGACTTGAGAAGTTCCTTCATTAGTAACTTCCAAATTATCCCAAATTTCCTTTGCTGTAGCGCAAGTCATTACTCTATTAAACTCATTACCATTGAGAGCATTATATAATAAATTCATAGCAGTTAAATTCAAAGTATAAAGTCTATCGTCTTCACGATCAAACTCTTTTTCTTTCTTTTTGACCTTTACTCCATTAACCACTTTTATTGGAATATAATGTCCATTTACAATGCATTTCCAGATTTCTCGACCTTGAGCCTGAAGGAATATTCTCATTCATACTTTCCAGAATGAGTAATTGTCTCCGCAAAAGAGTGGAGGCCGACTGCTAGATTGACCTTCACCAAATGAAGCTGCAATGTTAGCCATAAGATCTTAACTCAAAAGATAGTTAATCTTATAACAGAGTTCTAGCTCTGATACCAATTGTTGTCCAGATGACTAACACAAGAGGGGGTGAATTGGGTTATATTATAAAAATTAACACGTATTAATCAAATACACAATATAAAATATAAACAGAATGTAAAGTAGTAAGAAATGTAAAGAGTAGAGTAAGAGAAAGCAAACTCAGTATTTTTACGAGGTTCAGCCCCACTGCCTACGTCCTTGCCTCAAGCTACCCCTTGAGGATCCCGAATTCACTAGTCAATCTCCTTTAAGTGGAGATAGAAACCTATTACACTTTTGAGCAGCACCGCTCCAAAGAATCCGTGTAGAACACCCTCTACACTTTCAATCACCTCACACTTGGTGATTTAACTATTCCCCGTATAGAACACCTTCTACACACACAAGGGTTATACGCACCCTCTTACAAATACAAGAGTTGATAGTGGGTAGACTATCAAAGTACACTCCTCAACGAGTGAGATAGAAATAATACAGCGCAACCTATATCTCTCTCAATAAGAACAAGAATTAAGGCTCAAAATTTTAGAAAAGAGAAAATGAAAACTTTGAAGAAATGATGCAAAACTTAGCAATAGATGTGTAACCTCTTGTTGTAATTTTTGCAAAACTCAAGTGAGCTATTTATAGGCAAATGAGTTTTCAATTTCAAATTTGAAAAGATTCCCATGTCAAAGACATCATCATTCACTTTTCAAAAATTTCAAACCTAATCTTTTTAGTTTTTGCATGTGACAAAAGGAGCATACTTTACTTTTCAAAAATTTCAAACATAATCTTTTACTTTTTGCATATGACAAAAGGAGCACACTTTACTTTTCAAAATTTTCAAACAAAGACATCTACCTTTTGCATAAGTCAAAAAAATCATCCATCACTTTTAAAAATATTCAAATAAAACATGCACATGTGAAAGATGACAATCAATCATCTTAATATTTTCAAAATTCAAACCTTTAATCATGTCATGCACATGTGAAAGATGACAATTAATCATCTTTCAAAATTTTTAAATTTAATTTTCAAAATATTCATGCACATGTGGAAAATGTATTTTAATGCTTTATGATAAAATATTAATTTTGAGCCTTAATCCTAATTTCAAATTTTTTAAGAGATTTACAACATTACACTATGATTTTAATGTGAACTTGTTCCCTTCTTCCTCATGCTTGGTTCCTTGATGTGCTTGATTCTATTATGTGGACAACTTGAGTTTGAGACTCCTTTATTCTTTGAATTCATTTGTTATCATCAAAATCCATGTGTAAATTTATAATTACACGAAACTTGAAACATTGGGTTCAACAAACGTTATGACATCATTTCACGTACGGTCGGCAAGAAATCCACTGCAGTGTACGAATGAGGTTGAGCAGTATTTATTGGCAGAGGTCGATGAGCCTACTGATGAGTTTCAAATCTTGATATGGTGGAGGGCTAATTCTTCCAAGCACCTAATCCTCTCCCGTATTGCTTGAGATGTACCAGCCGAACCTATTACTACAGTTGCATTTGAGTCAGCGTTTAGCATCAGAGGTTGAGTGTTGGATGCTTATCGGAGTTCATTGGCATGGTCAACTGTGGAGGCTCTCATTTGCACGCAGAATTGGATTAGTGATATTCCTTCTAGACTAGAGAGCATTGGCATCGATGTTGTTAGCTATAGACTTGAGTCAGGTAAAATTAAATTAATTTATTTACTTATTTTTTTATGATTAAAGTAACAAAGTGTATATAATTATTTCAATAACTATTTTTTATGATTTCATAAATCTATCTAACTTATATTGTCTATAATTTCACAAATCTACATATCAATCCTGACATAATTGCCGATGACTGATGATTCGATGAACCACATTACGATGGAGCGGTTGCATATATTTTTTCTCTATTTTACATCGAGTGGTTTTGTAGTTTGTACTATTATTTGTATTATTCAGTTTGTCCTATTTTTTGTATTAGCCTTAGCAGTTAGCATTAACAATTAGCATTGTAAATTATAATAAGATAATTTGTATTATTTGTTTATCAAATATCAACTATTCAACGGTAGATTATTTAACACTAATTTATTAATTTATTATTTATATGTAAAACAGATAAAATACATCAAAAAATTGGCTTCTTTGAGCCAAGTAGAAATTAGAATCAGAAATGGGCCAAAAAATTTGCCCATTTTAGTCGGAAGTTAGAACGGAAATCGGAGTTCCGACTTCCGATCGGAACTTCGATCGAACTCCGATCGGAGTTCGAAGTTGCAAACTCCGATCGGAGTCGGACTCCGATTCCATTTCGGAGTCGGAGTCGGAGTCGGAGTCGGAGTCGGAGTCGGAAACTCTGAAATCCGAATCCATCGAAGTCGTAGCCCACCCT
Source organism: Platycarya longipes (assembly GCA_036559045.1). Classification (NCBI taxonomy): domain Eukaryota; kingdom Viridiplantae; phylum Streptophyta; class Magnoliopsida; order Fagales; family Juglandaceae; genus Platycarya; species Platycarya longipes. Next base: position 7,929,127 of record CM071797.1, on the reverse strand, counting down.
AGATGACACGTGTGAGATTTTAGACTTAGTGTATTTGGACGTATTATTTTATTTTTATTATTAATCATTTTAATTTATTTTAATAATATTATTGGTTATGTTTATTTTTTTAAAATTATTATTTGAACAATTAGTTAGTTAATATTAGTTTTACATTATTTTTAAGTTGAAATATTGAGTTACGTTACTTTTTTTATTAATTTAAATGTGAGGTAATTATTTAAATGATTGGAATTAAATTTCTATATTTTATTACGAGATTTTATTTGATGTATTTTATTTATTGTAATTAAGTGTGTTTTGGAATGGGTTTATATATATATACATATTGTGATTTTAAATAATTTGTGACCCTAGTTGTGATAATTGAATTTCATTTATTTCCCTTCATTTTTCTTTTTTCTTTTTCTTTTTCTCATCTTTTTCTTTTCTCTTGTTCTTCTTTCTTTTCTTCCCGGTTTCCACCCTAGCCCCGCGCGACACCACCCCCCCTCCCCTGGTTTTCCGTTCGGCTTTCATGCCCCGATAGTGTCACCGCCGGTCGCCAACCCTCACCGCCCCCACCACCAACATCTCCTCACACCGATGAGTCCACCGGTACCGGATGTGTCATCTCCGGTCACCCCACCACCCCTGCACGGCCATAAATCCGAAATGAGACTTATGATTTTTCTTGCATTTTCCAGTGCCACCACCAGTCGCCTTAGCCCACCACCACCACCATTAGACTCCCTATTCTCCAGAGTACAAAATCCACTGCCGGTAGCTATCACAGCTCCTTCCTTCCTCCTTCACTCGAAATGAGTTTGTAAATGGATCTATCTTCGCTGCGCCGCCATCCGGCTATCGTGGGTCTCACCTTCACCAGCAAAAGTTCCCCCTTGCTCAGCCGACCACCCCCCTAGCTCGATTTTTCCATCCATGGCCTTACCTCCCGTGTATGAACAAAAATTCAAAAATGGGTTTCCATCCATTTTGAGCTAGATACGCCACATTCCGGTGGTTGCAACGCCTTACCACCACCTGTATGAGATTCTCTACCTTCCAATGATTATTTCTCTAAATTTTGGCGTCAAACCAAGCACCCTAACCCAACGTACGAAGTGACCCTGATAGTACCCCATTTAAAACCGCCCTAGATCATGCATTGACACCGCTAGTGGAAGGTCAGGACAGTCACTTGGCTAGCCTGCATGCATGCCTTGGCTCAGGCCTTGACATGCAGCAAGCAACCATGGAGGCTACTGGCCACGCGCAGCTCATGCGCCCAGACCGCCAGCTTGGGCCATTCATGACCATCACCCCGGCACTCAGCCCGAGCCATGCAAGACCACCGCCCAAGCCACCTGACTGGGCCACACTACCACAGCACGGCATCACCCGGGACACATCATCAAGTTTAGGCATGTCACCATGTCATGCACACTATCAGATGCCATGCAGCCAGGCGCCATGCAGACAACCATCCGTGGGCCATGCCATGCCACAGGCCACAACATGCCACGGCCCATCATCATTGGCGCCACATTTGCTTATTTATGTATTTATTTTATTTATTTATGCATTTGGTTATTTTAGTAATTATCTTATTTTGCTAGGGACCTTTTGGGGGTTTCCAATTTGTTAGACTCTATAAATAGGACCTCTAGGTTTTCATTTCACATCTTTGGACAATTTGAGACTAGACTTTTGCTCTTGGAAAAGAGTTAGGCCGGCCACAAGTATTGTGGTTTGGATTTCGGTGCTTAGCACTTGGGCTTCCCTAGGGTGCAATTCGTGAATCCCTTTGGAAGAGGATCATCGTGCAATTCGTGAATCGGTGATCCACATCTATCATTTTATTTGTTTTTCATTTTTATTTATAAAAATCTTGAGGTAATTCATAAAAAGAGTTTTGGTTTTGGAGTGAGTTGTGTTGAGTGATTTTCATGTTTTTGTGTTCTTGAGAGGTTTGTTGATTGTTGAGTGATTTTGTGTTTGTGAGGCCAAATCCACACCACTTGTGGATTTGAGAATTTGTGTGTGTGTCCATAGAGGAATTCGAAATCCTCCTCCATAGGAAGATTCGGATTGCTCATGTGAGTGAGAGTGAGTGATTTGTTGATTGAAGGAAGTGTTGGAGACTTGAAGATCTTGTGTGTGCCGAACCCTCTTGGTATCTTGAAGGAGTTGGTTTGTTCATCAATTGTCTTTTGTTCAATCTTCATTTAGTTGTTCAATTGATCAATTTGGTGTTCAAATTGGCCCATAGCAGCCACGGCAACAAGCCCTCAAAACCCTACCCACACCACACGGCATAAGGCATGAAACCCTAGCCTAAACACTTGCTCATCTTGCCCTTTACCCTAGCCGGCCACTTAACCCCATCCTCTCCTATATTTCCTCATTTAAATCCACCTCATCCCTCATCTAAAACAAACCAATTTCGTGCCCCTCAAACCCTAGCAAGACCGGCCACCCATTGGATTTGAATTCAAAAGAATTCAAATTCAAATCTCACCAAAATCCCTACAAAGTCTCAACCGGCCATTCACCCTTATCCTAGCCGAAATCACCTTGCCACATCATTTAAATTGCCACCTCATACTCTTATTTGATTGGTCATCAAGTGAAGAAGAGAACCAATCAAATCCCTCCCTATAACCCTAGCAAATTCGGCCAAAACACTAACCCTAGGTGCCGCCCACTTCAAATGGCTATAAGCCATGTTCCTACTTTTTAGGACTTATCCAAACTCCATCAAAACCCTATAATCCTATCCCTAATTACATGTGCCGAAAACCCTAGCCTCCCATAAGCCATGTTCGGCCACATCAAATCCTAAATAAACCCCATCTAGCCTAAACACAATCAAGCCTAACCGAACCCCTCACTTGCCACCTTATCCACCATAACTTCCCATATTTCTCTCAACCAAGTCAATTCAAATTCAAAACCTATTCTACCGACCAAATCCATTCCATAACCGACCACTATTATAATCCCTATATCCGGCCACATACATTCCTCCATTTCAAATCATTTCAAAATTTAAATCAAAATTCCAACCAAATCTCCAACAACAATAACCGGCCATCATTCCCTTATCTTCTCCTAAATTTACCCAATTAAATCAAATCTTCCCTCATCCAAAAACAACCCAAATCTCGGCCCCAACAAGCCTCCATCAGCTCTAACCAAATCAATTCAAAATCAAATCTTTCCACTTTCCACAAATATCTCACTCGGCCATTCCAAACTCTAACCTAATCTCAATCTTGAAATTCCCTTTAGCCTCCACTAAAACCCTAACCCTACTACACTATATGACCCATATTCCTTACCAAAGAGACCCTAATACATAGGCCTACTCAAAGGACATTCGCCTAAACCTTTTCTACCCTAATCTACCACTCAGCCCACCACATCTCCCTTCCCATTACCATAACCAAGACTACCATAGCCTAAATACCACCTTATTGCTCCATACACTTAGCCATCCAATCCCATTGCCGTACACCACTCTACCCTACTTAGCCAAGACGAACTCAATCAGATTCTCTTAACCATCTCAACCTCATATCACCATTTCATCCATTGTTGGTGCACGTGAACCATCACAAGCAAAAGGAGCCTTACTCGGTCATTGAGGAGCAACAAGGCGAATAGGACCAACTTAGTTGAGTAGGGACACGACCGAGGTCCCTATCAGACCCGCTATGAGCGCTGTGGATCGACGATTGTTTGAAGATCTATGTTTTTACCCGCTGTAAGTATTTTCCAAATGAATTTTAAGATTTAAATATATTTTTTCATTAACAACTCTATGTTTGGTTGATGTTGGGATTTGTTGGTTGTTGGATATTCTTATGTATTTTCATAAATATTGTATTGTGTAATTGTACGCATGTTCATATGTTGGAAATGAAAATCAGATTTTCATGTGTTAATAGTTTTCGAGTGCGTGTGTATCACAACTCCAAGCTGAGATGAGACATTATCTTGGTGGAGCTTCTCTAGTCACTCGGGAGCAGAATATACTAAGTGACATCCCCTGGGTTGTTGCCGGGCGACAACGAGACTGAACGGGATGGTAACGCTCTCGTGTCGACTCCGTGGCTTTTTTGTTGGCGGGAGCTAGGGGATGCCTGGTCATGGTAAGTGTTGAGCGCGGTTAGCTAGACATCACCCATTCTAAAGTCACATGCGTGGTTGTTACTTACGGTATAATGATGAGAGTCAGAGTGTGCAGATGGTCCCTAGGAGAGACCATGGTGCATACGGTTAATAAAATGGATGTTGAGGTCATTTTCTGGGAAAATGAAGAGTTTTGATTATTGGTTTTACGTGAACCATTTTTTGGAAAAATGGTTTTGGTTTTAATAGATTTACGTGTATAATTTTCTGGAAAAATAATTAATGTTTTTATTGAAATTTTATCTTGGGTCAAAATGGGATTTTGGCATGTGTGTTTATTTATTTATTTTAAAAAGATGATTTTTGAGTTTCATGCATATGGTGTCACGTACATGTGTTTTGTTGTTGCATGAATATATTTTATATCTTGTGGTTTGTTTAGATTATACTTACCTGCGATGCCATTTTTGGCGTCGTAAATTTTGGATGCAGGGGTCGAGCAGGCTGAGCCTGAGGAGACGGCTTTACCGTTGAAGTAATTGTGTTATAATTTATTATCTTGGGAAATATTTTTCCCCTTTTAATAAATGTATTTTTATGTTTTGACTTCCGGATGACTGTATTAAATCTCTTGTTGGAGAATTTGTGTTAAACTGGTTAGTAAAATATTTCTAAAAATTCTGGTACTTAGATATTGATTTCAGTTATTCGTTGCTTTTATTCTGTGCATGTCACGTGTGCACACACTCTTATCACTTGTCGTTGGGATGTGTAACCCGTGTTGTCAACATCATGATGCCTCGATTCCTGTGTTTTCGTAAGAGGGAGTTGGGGGCTTCACAACATGTAAGTGAAATAGAAAAATGTATGTTAAATGCGTCGCATGGGAACATCCCTCACATCTCCCTTTTCTCGAACCAAACTCCCTCTACAATCGAAAACTCTCACATCTCCCTTGCTTAAGATTGAACTGATCAAACTGCCCCCTGCAATCAAAACCCTTCGAGATCGAACTCGCCCTCCCTTGTTTTCTATTTTCACGATTTCATCCAGGAAAAACAACACTTCGATTTTCATAGGAACCAAACACTTTAATTTTCACAGGAACCAAAACCTTTCTATTTTCATTTTCGCCATTTCGTTCAAGGAAAATAACCTTGCGATTTCATTTTTGTTTTCCATTTTTGCAATTTCATCAAGGAAAAACAACCCTTCAACTTTTACAGGAATCAAATACTTCGATTTTCATTTTCGCAGGAGCCAAAACCTTTCAATTTTCATTTTCGCAATTTCATTCAAGGAAAATAACCATGTGATTTCATATTTGTTTTCCATTTTTTCGATTTCATCCAAGGAAAAACAACCCTTCAATTTTCGCAGGAACTAAACACTTTAATTTTCATTCTTGCAGAAACCAAATTCCTTTTATTTTCATTTTTGCAATTTCATTCAAGGAAAATAATCATGCAATTTCATTTTTGCGATTTCGAGACCCATTATCACCAAACCATCATCAAAGCATTGAACTCAAAGACCCATTATCAATCAAACTCAGAAATCCATTATCACCAGAGAATTCAAAGAGAAATGAAGAATTCATTATAGGAAAGATAGAGCAGATATAAGAAGTGAGGATTTGAAATCCTATGCAAAAATGTATACTGTATAATCGTTGATCTCTCTCATTATTCTGATGCGGTATTCGGTGATTGGCTTCTAATAACTTAATTTTATAAGTTCCGATTGAAAAATTTTCTCCTTTAAAAAAGGTAGGATGCCATTGCATTATATCCATCCAAAAACAATGCAACTTGAATATCTGGTGCTCTAGCTTGGCTAGCCGCCCAGCCTGAGAAATGGTGCTCTTGTCGTTTCCATTGAAACGGACGAAAAAAAAGCTAGACATCCACGACTTATACGGCCGACTTCTCTGACCATTACCAACCCACGTACGTACAACGTTCATTATATATTTTGTTACCTTTTGTCAATGCGCATTCGCGTGTGAGAGACAGCAAAAAAGGAAAAAATAATGTCACGTTCAATCAACGGTTCAAGCTACTTGACAAGATTTAGGCTGGTCTCGTATCGATTGAGAGGAGAGTCGAATTGAAATAAATTTAATTTATTTTTAATATTATTATTATTTTAAAATTTAAAAAAATTTATTAAAATTTAAAAAAATTTATTAAAATTTTAAAAAAATATATTAAAATTTGAAAAAGATATATAAAAATTTATGTTTTATATAAAAAATTATAAAAATATAATGATAAAATAAAGATAAATTGAAATGAATTGAGTTCATCTCCTAATACAAACGGAGCTTAATTTAGATTCGAAGATAAGATAAGATGAGTTAAGATGAATTAAATTAGATTTATTTTTTAATATTATTATTATTTTGAAATTTAAAAAAGTTAATTTAAAAATTTTAAAAATATATTAAAATTTAAAAAAATTGTATTGAAATTTATATTTTATATGAAAATATAAAAAAAATATAATTATAAATTTGAGATGAGTTGAGACGAGATTGTTTGGTCTTCAAATACAAACGGGGCTTTAGGCTCAATTTATTTACACAAATTATCTTCTTTTATTTTATTTCATCTCAAATTCATTGTTATATTTTTTTCAAATTTTTATATAAAATAAAACAAAATAAACAATTTAAACTTTTTAAATTCCAAAATAATTTTTTTAAATCTCAAAATAAAATTAATATTAAAAAAATATATTATAATAATATATTTTTTTTAATTTCTAATTTTTATCTCCTTTTATTTTATTTTATTCTTAAAAACAACTCAGGATACAAGTGGCAGTGCAAAAAAAAAGAAGCTACAATTAAAGAAATTGATTATATATTACTATCGTAATTTATTGGATAAGTTTGACAGCTTTCAATTCATTCAAATATCACCAAAGATGTAATTAGCCAACAACCAAGACGGGGGGATATTATATTAGATATTCCTGTATGAAACCAACTTTTCATTTGAGACAGACACGACCGCAAGATTTTCTGAGGATCATGATGATTTACTTGGTATTATCTTGAATACGATACTGGGGTCGACGCTCTTGGTAGTTGGTCCCCATACATATATTTATATAATACGATTAACGAACGCGTTTGGGTTATCTTGAGGAGCCACATGTAGATGCTGTTGATCTTCAATAATAAGTCGGTACAATTCGTTGCATTTTTTCCTCTGATTTTAACAGATATTCTGATCATACAGCGATCCATAGGAAACAAATTCTGCTCCCTTACTGTTCATTAGTTTTGTATTTATGTGAATCTGCGATTGTTTCAAGTTAGATATTTCCGTGACACAGTTTTTCTTTTTTCTTTTTATTTTTTAATAACCACAAAAAATTTATTAATGAGAAAATTAACAGTTACATACGACTATCCCTTGAGAATGATAGAAACATCAACACAATAAATTAAAAGTCGTATCTAAATAAGAAGAAGCAAAGTTGTATTTTTTCTCGAATGATCTCGGCTTTTTTTCAATCCATCAACATTGAAGTGTTAATTCTGTTGAATATTGTCAATCTGTTTATCTACTTATATATTTATATATATACATGCATGTATGTGTACGTATTTGTATGTATGTGAAGTTGATGGTTGATGACCAATGTCCCACATGGATTTCAATATCTTGGATGGGTCCCGCCTGCAAGGTGTTAATTTCTCATCTGCAAAGTGCAAAATCATTTATATTTTGTGTCCTTCTTCCGAAGAAAAAAAAAGGCAAAAAAACAAAGAGATTGAGAAGACGATAAATATTGATAAGTGTACGGTCTTATTTGGCTGTTCGGGTGGATACCGCCTTTAATTAGGCTGGAAAGTGGAAAGGGCAACCCGCGCCCTCTTGTGGGACAAAGCCTTCAGCTTCAGGACAAACCAGCCACTCACTCTCAAGTATCAACCGCTGAAAACCATTAGAGTTCTGTCCGTACACGTAACTTAACCCATCACACGTACGATTACGTCACGGACCATTTTATTTGGTGTTATCAATTGATCATTTGATTGAGAGAGAGTAATGGGAGTAATCTGTTTTGGGCCTTCTGGCTCACTGTATTGGCAATGGGCCCATGTGTTTTGAAAAGTAAAAAAAAAAAAAATTTTCATTCTTTTTTTCAAGTGCGTGCAGAGAGTGTCGGATGCATTATACAAGAAAAATGTTACTCATCATCTTATATTATATATTTTAAAATTATTTTTTATTAATTCTAATTTTATTTTATTTTTATTAAACTTATTGAATTGTTCTACTAATTATTATCTATATATCACATTTTTATTATAGAAAACATAAAGAAATAAATTAAAATGAATATAATGTGTAGTGTGAATATAATAAGTAGAATTATTCCATTATAAAATAAGTGTAATGTCGGGCCAGGGCTGAACGTCGATCGTCGGTCCTACGAAGTAGTCAAACCGAATGTTTTATTTTCTTTCAAAAGGAAGTATTATTCATATAATCAATTAAATACAAGAATTTATCAATTGAAACCAATCTTGACACAACCTAAGAAATTTCTTCAATCCATACATTCTCTTTAGAAGAGTAGCCTAACTTTGCAAGCTGGTGTGCTACACTATTTGGCCAGTCTTAGGGATGAATACAACTCTCCAATCAGTTCTGTTCCTCAATAGAAGTCTTATTATATCTTTAATAATTTGGCCATACCAATACAAACTTTCTGGATCACAGTCAAAAGTTTTTATAATCACTTCAGCATCTCTTTCAAAAATAACATTTTCTTATATCAAGTTCCATGCATATTTCTATAGCTTTCTATAAAGTCAACCATTCCGCCACAAAAGGTTCTGTTTTGATTTTTTTATGTAGACTCAGTACTGCAACCATTAATTTCCCATCATGGTTTCTAATAACAACTCCCATGCCCAGCTTCTTACCCTTGTCATCATCCCGATTGGCCTTCACAAAACCTTCTTAAGGTTTTCTCCACAGGGCAAGGTTGCTAACTGTTCCAACAGCCACCACCACAAACTTCTTGTGTGTTACCCACTTTGTTGAGCTTGAAAGAATTCAGACTGTGTTACCTCAGTAGCTTGGATGATCTGCTTAGGATTGGACAATTTTTCCTAAAAAATGAATTCATTCTTCAAAGTCTCCTCAAAGACCACACATCTTTTGCTGCATTGTACCTCCACATCACATGAATGGTAAGTCTCAGACAGATGGATCATCAACTATTATTCTTTTAAATAATTCTTTTTGCAGTCTTATATTATAGGCCTGAATGAAACGCTCTCATTTCATAGGTAAATAAATTGTAAATAATGGTGTTTTTGGTCAATTTTTTTTTTCAAATGGGGGTAGATTAGGGAAAGAGAAAAGAACACCATCGATAAAGAAAAAAAAAATTAATTGTTGATTTGTGGGATCCATTTGTGTCTCTAGTAGGACTCATTCCTTTATTCGGCCTGCCTACACCATCTTGGGTGTTTAGAAGATTTTCTCAATGACCTGTCTTTTGAAGGCCTGGTTTTGAGGGGCTCAAATAGATATGTATATTCGCAAGAATTTCTTTATTTTCTAATTGGCCATTTTCCGGTGTATTTCTTTTCTTACATGTTGCATGACATGCCTGCGCGACGGGTATATACTGATCCATGGGCTTTCGAAGCCCATATTTGGCATGGTATTGTTGAGACTTCTGTTTTCCTAATTCGGCATTAAATATTCGGGCCTCTTTATATCACTGTTTCTGTTAAGCATGGTTTCTCGACTCTTTACAATAATTTACATTAAAAAAAAAGGTTGTGAGGAATATGAGAAATTTTATTTACTATTGTATAATCTAATTGATGTATAAAGATAAAATAAAATAAAATATTATTTCAAAAAAGAATGTTATTATAATTTTTTTTTTAAATTAACATAATTATATGAATTTACATTAATAATTTCTATTTAAAGACTGTATATATATTCTATATATACAGTCTTTAAATAAAAATTTCAATGTATATAAAAAAGATTGTATATAGAATAACTCATATTCTAATACCAAGCGACAGAAAATTCTAATATTCAGCGTTGTGTCAAAACACGAACACTAGGTATTGCAACAAGTTGTATCTTTATGAACAGATCTCATATTTTAGCTAATTTCATGTTGCAAAAAAAGAACAAAAATGTTACGTACAAACATTTGCTGCAAACGGCGCACAAACGGCACATTATATAATCAATTTTTTATTTCTTTCTTCCCCTCTCTATTTCGTTTTCCCTCTCTCTCAATAAAAAAATGGTGCATTTAACAATGTATTAAAACAGAGTCTTCGTTCTCCCTACCTTCATCAGTTGATCTTCCCCTCCCAATCCTTCATCCTCATAGGAAAGGGTTCACAACTTCATCTCCATTTCTTCTTCTTATCTTCTTGATCTCATTTTTTTTTGTGCATCTTCAAAGCCTTCACCCAAAGCATTGTTGATTTATGTTTATTATATTGTTTAAGCGGTCAGTTATTATCACCTATGTATTTTCCTTTTATGTTGGGATGTCTATTAGTTGTTGATTTAGTCTTTCTACCATGTTATAATAGTTATGAAACGTGGGCTATGTTATTGTTTTCAATTTTATTTCAGTTCTCTGTAAGGCTATTTAACAGCCAAGTTTGTTATTCAAATGAAGTAAGACGATTTCTTCCATTCTATCCATGCAATTTCTTCAATCTATATTTCTCAACAATTGGTATCAGAGCTCCATCACAGGGGCCTGATTATTTAGAAGCAGCAGTCTTCTACGAGTGGTTTTAGTTGAAGGATGATGACAGAAGGTTCGTTTGTACAACCAGTAGTTCCAAAGTTTGATGGGTACTATGATCATTGGGCGATGCTCATGGAAAATTTCCTGCGATTAAAGGAGTATTGGGGCCTGATGGAACATGGCATTCCTGCAGTAGCAGAAGGTGTTGTTCTCACTGATGCACAGAAGAAGCATTTTGAAGATCAATAGTTGAATATTTTGAAAGCTAAGAGCTATCTATTTCAGGCATTAGATCATTTTATTCTAGAAACATTTCTTAACAAGAAACTACAAAAGATAGCTGGGATTCCATGAAGCAGAAATATCAAGAACAACACAAATGAAACGTGGAAACTTGCAAGCTCTTGGAAAGGAATTTGAAGTTTTTCACATGAAGGTTGGAGAAACTGTGAAGGAATATTTCGCTTGCACTCTTACTATAGCCAAAAAGATGAAAGCAAATGGAGAAGATAAGGGAAGTACTGCTATTGTTGAAAAGATTTTAAGATCCATGACTTCAAAATTTGATTATGTTGTCTGTTCTATTGAGGAGTCTAAAGATATTGATACTTTAACTATTGATGAGTTGCAGAGCAGTCTGATTGTACATGAACAATGCATGAGTTCACATGTTGAAGAAAAGCAGGCTTTGAAGATCAGTCATGGAGATTCCTCAGGAGGTAGAGGTCGTGGTCGTGGAAACCATATAGGGAGAGGAAGAGGAAGAGGACACAACAACGGGTCTTTTGATAAGGCCACAGTGGAGTGTTACAACTGTCACAAGTTAAGAAACTTTGCATGGAAATGTCCAAACAAGAACACAAAAGCAAATTATGTAGAGAATCAGGAAGAAATATTGTTGATGGCATATGTGGATACCAACAAAGTCAATTGAGAAGACATGTGGTTTCTTGATTCTGGTTGCAGCAATAGCATGTGTGGAAACAAAGATTATTTCTCAGACTTTGATGGTATTTTTCAAGATTCTGTAAAACTTGGCAACAATAAAAGCATGGCTGTGTTAGGAAAGGGAAATGTCAGGTTGCAAGTAAATGGTCTAATACAGATCATTACAGGTGTGTTTTATGTACCTGAATTGAAGAATAATTTGCTAAGTATTGGACAATTACAGGAAAAGGGACTTACTATTTTGTAAAGTCTTTCATTCTCAGAAAGGTTTGATTATGGATACGAAAATGACTTCCAATAGAATGTTTGTTCTGCATGCTATATCCCAGCCTATAGCATCCACCTGTTTTAACACAAACATTGAAGACATTTAACAGCTTTGGCACTGTCGATATGGACGCTTGAGTTTTAAAGGATTAAAGACTCTTCAACAAAAAGAAATGGTGAATGGCTTGCCAGCTTTCCAACCTCCTTCGAAGCTATGCAAAGATTGTTTGACAGAGAAACAACACATCAATTCATTTCCTAAAAACACTACTTGGAGAGTTGCGGCAATCCTTCAATTGGTGCATGCAAACATTTGTGGACCAATTAAACCCATCTCTAATAGCAAGAAAAGGTATATGCTCACTTTCACTGATGATTTTAGTAGAAAAACAAGGGTTTATTTTTTGGTGGGAAAATCAAAAGCTTTTGGTTGTTTCAAAACTTTTAAGATTCACGTTGAGAAAGAAACAAACTGTTTTCTAAGAAGTTTACGCATTGATCGAGGAGGCGAGTTTACATCCTAGGAGTTTGTCCATTTTTGTGATAAAAATGGTATACGGCGACAGTTAACGATTGCATATACGCCACAACAGAATATAGTTGCGGAACGAAAGAATAGAACAATTATGAACATGCTTCGAAGTATGCTTTCAACAAAGAAAATTCCGAAGTCCTTCTGGCCTGAAGCAGTTAACTAGAATATACATGTTTTGAATCGAAGTCCCACCTTTGCGGAACTAAACAAAACTCCAGAAGAAGCTTGGAGTAAAATTAAACCTTCAGATAATTATTTTAGAGTGTTTGGATGTATTTTTCATGTCCATGTGCCTGACAATAAAATAACTAAATTTGATGATAAGAACTTCAGTTGTGTTTTATTGGGAGTCAGTGACAAATCAAAGGCTTATAGATTGTATGATCATTTTTCACAAAAGATCATAATGAGTAGGTATATTGTATTTGAGGAAGACAAGAGCTGGGTTTGGGATAAGAAGTATGAGGAAGTCACTATATATGATTTAGAATATGGTGATTTTGAAGAAGAAGTAATTGAGAATGAGGAAAGAAGTGACATTTATTCTGATCCTAATATAAAAGACAATGCATGAGACTGTACAGTTGATGCTGAAAATACTGGGACAGGTTCTTTAATTCACAACACAAACAGCCCTCAAAACTCGAATGCAACTAGAAATCGAAGAGCACCTACTTGGATGAGAAATTATGAAACAGGAGAGTGACTTTCTGATGGAGAAAATGAAAGGGAATGTGTCATGTTCATAGCTGCTAATCCCATTCATTTTGAAGAAGCTGTAAAAAATGAAAAATGGAGAACAACCATGGATGTGGAAATGGAAGCAATAAACAGAAATGGGACTTGAGAATTAACAGAGTTACCTAAAGGAGGAAAGACAATTGGAGTAAAGTGGGTGTATAAGACTAAGTTGAATGAAAATGGAAAAATAGAAAAGCACAAAGCTCGACTTGTAGCAAAGGGCTATGCACAGCAATATGGAGTAGACTATACTGAAGTTTTTGCACCTGTGGCATGAATGGAGACAATTCGTTTGGTAGTAGCACTTGCAGCTCAAAGAAGGTGGTCCATTTATCAACTAGATGTGAAATTTACCTTTTTACATGGTGAATTGAGTGAAGACGCTTTTGTAGAACAGCCTTGCAGTTATGTACAGAAAGGAAGTGAGCAAAAAGTTTACAAGCTAAGGAAGGCACTTTATGGACTTAAACAAGCACCCCGTGCTTGGTACAATCGAATAGAAGCTTATTTCATGAAAGAAGTTTTTGAGAAATGTGATTATGAGCACACTTTGTTCATCAAGATTAACAAGGAAGGTAAAGTCTCGATTGTAAGCTTGTATGTGGATGATCTAATATTTACTGGAAATGATGAATCAATGTTTGAAGAGTTTAAACTTTCAATGAAGCATATGACTGATCTTGGCAAGATGAGGTATTTCCTTGGGCTTGAGGTGTTGCAAAAGTCTGATGGTATTTTTATTAGTCAGAAGAAATATGCTTTGGAGGTACTGCATAGGTTTGGAATGGATAAGAGCAACTCTATTTTCAATCCTATTGTTCCTGGCTGCAAACTTGGGAAAGATGAAGGAGGAGTTAAAGTCGATAAAACTTACTATAAGCAGATTATAAGGAGTCTCATGTATCTCACTGCTATACGACCAGACCTAATGTTTATAGTAAGTATGATTAGTAGGTCCCATTGAATCACACATGCAAGCAGCAAAAAGAGTGATGCGATATCTGAAATGAACTTTTGATTTTGGGATTTTCTATAGGAAGGGAGGAGATGATGAACTTATTGCTTATACTGACAGTGATTATGCTGGAGATTTAGAAGATCATAAGAGCACTTCAGGTTATGTTTTCTTATTGAGTTCGGGGGCAATTTCTTGGTCATCAAAAAAACAACCTGTAGTGAGTTCATCCACCATAGAGGCAGAATTCATTGCTGCAACCTCATGTGCTTGTCAAGCAGTTTGGTTAAAAAGGGTGTTAAGAAAGCTGGATCAAAATCAAGGCTAGACATGTATTATTCAGTGTGATAATAGCTCTGCAATCAAGCTCTAAAAAAATCCAATAATGCATGGTCGAAGTAAACACATTGGTGTGCGTTTTTATTTTCTTCGAGATCTTACAAATGATGGAACTGTGGAATTGGTACACTGTGATACGCACGATCAGTTAGCTGATATAATGACAAAGCCACTTAAGCAAAACACTTTTGTCAAGCTGCGAGAACATTTGGAAATCTGCGCTGAAACTGATGAAATGTTGATTTATGTTTATTGTATTGTTTAAGTGGTCAGTTATTATCATGTATGTATTTTGCTTTTATGTTGGAATGTCTGTTACTTGTTGATTTAGTCTTTCTACCACGTTATAGCAATTATGAAATGTGGGCTATGTTATTGCTTTCAGTTTTATTTCAGTTTTCTGTAACGCTATCTAACAACCAAATTTGTTATTCAAATGAAGTAAGACAATTTCCTCCATTCTATCTATGCAATTTCTTCAATCTATATTTCTCAATAGAGAAATGAGGGGGATCACGCACACTCAGCGCATCCCCCTCACATGAACAGTGCCATGAACAGTGCATGGCACTGTTCATGTGAGGGGGATACGCTGAGTGCTGCGTATCCCCCAGCACTGCTCTTCTCAATAAGCATTTCCCCCCGAACTTTCTCACAAACATAGAAGATTTTTGTTACAGTTTCAAATCTTTTTTTAAGGAAGAAATGAGTTTCATCATTAGATGGAAGAGGTGATTTTTTTTTTTTCCCATTTTACTGAGTTCTTCTCAAATTTTTATGTGGATTTCATTTCCATGGACTGGGTTTCTTTGAATTTGGGAAACTGTAAATGCTGCCATTAATCTTCAACTTTCTTTTTTCTTTTATTTTCTCATGCAAAAGAAACAAAAAAAAAAATAATAATCTCTGCTCGAGGAAAACACGTTAATTAACGTTGTTTGATTTATTTCTGATTTAAGGGGTAGCATATTTTGCTTTCTATTTAAACTTTCTTGCAACATAGTAGAAGCCAAAATCTCCAAGAAATGATAACTTCCAGAAAACGAGAAGTCACACCAGATGAAGATTAACATAAAAATATCCAGTGTGAAGAATGGATCGTGGCGAGAAAGAGAAAGGGCCAAGGCGGCTTGCAAATTGCAAGTTGTCTGAAGTTTAAAAAAAGAAGAAATGGTAGAAGAAAGAGAAAGCTAGAGATTTATTTGATTATTTTAATGTTTTTTATTCCACCGATCCATCCAGTTTGTCCGCAGCAAAACTTAAAAAAGAATGTGTCGAGAAAATTGAAAGGGAACCGTTCATCAATTAACAACGTCAATCTATCAAAAATAAAATAAAATTAAATTAACAACGTCAAATATTCTCAAAATAATGTGTCTCTCAAGTAGTGTTTTAATTAGATATAGTACCTAAAAAGAAGATAATCCGAATATGCTCGATTCTAAGGTAATCTAGAAAGTAGAAACATCATTCATTAAAATCTTGATCGGGTTGATTCATTGATCCACAGGTGCACGCAAGAGGCACGAGGAAGTCACCGACCCAAAATAATCTTGCTGACTCGGAACACTGTCACTCACTCTGACCACAGTCTGTTTTTTAAGCTTTCTTGTGGATAAGATTCTGCACTTTGACCATTTCTCACGTTTAAATATTGCTCTTACTTTTTCAGTACTAGAAATTATTTTTATTATAAAATATATCTAAACCGATTAAATTAAATTATATCAATTTCATTATTTTTATATAATTTTTTTTTTATAAATATAACAATCTTCAATAATTTATTGGATGATACTAATTAATAAAGCACATCTGATGGTATTATTAGCTGCATAAATAATAATCCTCTTTGATTATATGTTAAATTTATTAATAAATAAATAAATAAATAAATAAATAAAGGAGATAAAAGAAACTTAGAATTTTATTCTCACTTTTTATATTTTGTAATGTCCTTTTTATATTTTTTAGTTTTAATAAACCACGTTATACCTAATGATATACCTTTGAGCAATAAATTTCAAATAGTCTAACAATACTTGTCTTAGCTGTATAATGCAATATTAATACTAATTACAGATAATTTTGCCAACAAAAAGCAGAGTTTACAACTATAAGTAATCATTTTATCCAAATTCAAGCCTCGATCTATGAGTTTGGATAACTTTGACACGTTGTCCCTCTCTGTCTCTCACTCTATATAAGATCCGGACAAGATAATGTTTTCCTGCATCAATATCTGTTACCTATCTCCTACTGTAAAACTCTCTCGATCGGCTCTTGTATTTGATCGGTTTACTCTTTTTTGAAGTTTGTTGATTGTTAGGAAGATTTTGTTCTTTTAGAAAAATCAGGAAGAGATGTTGAGTATATTCAACAAAGGTTTGGTTCAGCCACCTCAGGAGTTGAATAGCCCGGCGCCATTGAATTCCTCTGTGAAGCCGGCCAAGCTTTCATCAGAGATTTTGAAGGATTTCGTTTCTCAATCTGGCAATGCCTTCTCAATCAGCTTTGAAAATGCGACGTCGTTTGCTTATGTTCCACCCGAGAAACCACATTCCATTCATCAGAGGTACGGACGTTTCCTATCTCGATTCTCTCTGTCCAATCTATGCTTTGTTTAAACCCATTTGTTTCTGATTTGCAGAATAATTAATAAATTGGTATTTTTGCAGATTGTTCTGTGCTATGGATGAAATATACTGCATTTTCTTGGGGAATCTAAACAATTTGTGCAGCCTGATAAAGCAATACGGCCTATCAAAGGGCACAAACGAGGCCATGTTCGTGATGGAGGCCTATCGGACTCTACGTGATCGAGGTCCATATCCAGCCGATCAGGTCCTCAAAGATCTTGATGGAAGCTTTGGATTTGTGATCTACGATAACAAGGCTAAAACAGTCTTTGCTGCACTGGTAAATATTCCTCCACCTCTCTAAAATGACAGGAGGATTTGAATCCATTTGCTCACGGCTTTTGTTGTTTGGTTGTGTAGGGTGAGAATGAAGAAATTAGGCTCTTTTGGGGCATTTCAGCTGATGGGTCTGTTGTGATTTCTGACAAGTTAGAGGTCATAAAAGCAAGCTGTGCTAAATCATTCGCACCATTCCCTACTGGTATGTACATGATACATCATGCAGCTTTGTCAAAAAGAATCGTGCGTTTTCCTGGTTAATAAAATTATTGTCATATAAATAATGATCGTGGCCGTCAATTCTTTTATTTGGGTTGAAATGCAGGGTGCATGTTCCACAGCGAGCATGGGTTGATGAGCTTCGAGCACCCAAGAATGAAAATCAAAGCAATGCCTAGGGTTGACAGTGAGGGGGTCATGTGTGGGGCCGACTTCAAGGTTGATGTTCAATCAAGGATTCACAGCATGCCACGTGTTGGAAGCGAAGCCAACTGGGCAATATGGGGCTCACAATCCTGATTCCTGACGAGATTTTTAGGACAGGATAATAACGTGAAATCAATCCACAACCTCCACGGTTCCACCTGCTTTTATGTTTATTTTCCTAGTCAATTCGCCTTTGTATGTACATTTGTCTATCTTTGGCGAGTCGCAGTGACCTGCAGTTCTTTTATATGGACACGTGTTCAAGCTTCAAAAGTTGGGAATCATGCTCAGGCTTTATATAGGAAAGTATTACTTTCCATTTACCAAAATGACTCGGTCGAGGAATGGATTGATTCTAAATTTCTAAATTTCTAAATTTCTAAATTTTCTAAGCTCTATTTCCAATGATAAAGAGGACAATCGTTAGGAAAAAATAAAAAGAAATACAATCGTTCTGCCATTTGCATACAAGGCAAGGCACGGAACCTGTCTATAAGACTATAACATCAGTGTGGTTTAACGAGGGAAGATGCTAGGATTCGATTTTGGATCACAATTGCATTTTTTTTTTTTAGTATTTTTATACGATTTTTAAGTAAGTATTTTAAATAATGTTATATTTTTTTTATATTTTTAAAAAATATTTTAAGAGGTTAAATTTTTATATAATTTTTAAAAAAATAAAAAATATTTTTTTTAAATACAAAAAAATTAGAAAAATATTTTAAAATATTTACTTAAAAATTATATAAAATTAAAAAAAAAAAAAAACACAAATCGGATGCAATCAAAATTCCAAAATTGGGATTCAAGCATTTTCCTTAATTATTCTGTGTGCCGGCAATAACGTCCCTAATCAAGTTAACCTCGTATCCAAAAATGGCATAAGATATTTTCTATAAGATCAACACCCAAAACCGTCCCAATAATAATAATAATAATAATAAGTCAAAAGTGAAGTTGATCAAAAGCTAAAATTGTTGGCTTGCATGAAGACTTAGAAGTTAAAAATCGTGTGTCAGGAATCATGACTTGACCCTAGCTTGAGCAAGAATAGCTTGACACTAGCTTAACCCTAGCTCGAGTGAGATTTAGACAGAGACTTCGTTCGACACTTAATCGACATCCGGGTCGAGTGAGATTCGCAAGAATTTCGGAAGTAGGATTTCCAACACTGTGTTATAAATATGTTGTATTTGCTACTTGGATACGTTTTTTAGTATATTTTGTGAGAAAATAATTGCTTAGTGAGTGCATATTGTGCGAGAGAGCAAAAAGATCCTAGAGAGAGTGAGTTGAGATTAAATAGTTGTAATCTACTTTAGTTAATAAGATTTTTACAGTTCTGTAAACGTAGACAATTTGCCAAACCACATAAATCTTGTGTCGTGTGATTGATTGTTTGCTTTCACTTTTATTTGTTATCATTAGTATATGTGTTTTGCTCACAACAAAGTACAACAACTGGTATCAAGATTCAAGGTCGGATCTAAATGACAATGATAGTTGGAGATAAAGTGAACGCACCCAGGATCTAGAATTAAAAAATCGTGTGTTAGGAATCATGACTTAACCCTAGCTTGAGCAAGAATAGCTTGACACTAGCTCAACCCTACCTCGAGCGAGATTTAGAGACTTTGTTCGACACTTGCTCGACATCCGGCTCGAACAAGATTTGCAGGAATTTCGGAAGTAGGATTTCCAGCACCGTTTTTGTTATAAATATGTTGTATATGCTGCTTGAATACATTTTTTAGTATATTTTGTGAGGAAATAATTGCTTAGTGAGTGCATATTGTGCGAGAGAGCAAAAAAACCCTAGAAAGAGTGAGTTGAGATTAAGTGATTGTAATCTACTTTGGTTAATAAAATTTTTACAGCTCTGTAAACGTAGGCAATTTGCCAAACCACATAAATCTTGTGTCGTGTGATTGATTGTTTGCTTTCACTTTTATTTGTCATCGTTAGTGTGTGTGTTTTGCTCACAACAAAGTACAATAACTGTACAATAACTGGTATCAAGACTCAAGGTCGGATCTGAATGACAACGATAGTTGGAGATAAAGTGAACATACTCGGGATCGAGAAGTTTGACAGCACTGATTTTTGGTACTGAAAGATGCAGATTAATGATTATCTCTACGGGAAAAAACTTCATCTTCCACTATTAGGGATGAAGCCAGAGAGTATGAAGGAGGATGAGTGGACCCAATTAAATCGATAGGTTCTAGGAATTGTTTGGCTAACTCTGTCCAGAATAGTGACACACAATGTCAGTAAGGAGAAGACCACGAAGGATCTCATGAAGACTTTGTCAGATATGTATGAAAAGCCTTCGACAAATAACAAAGTGCACTTGATGAATAAATTATTCAATCTAAAGATGTCGAAAAGTATGTATGTGGCCCAACACTTGAATGAATTCAACACGATCACAAATTAATTGTCTTCTGTAGAGATTGAATTTGATGATGAGATTAGAGCTTTGATTATGTTGACATCACTGTCAAATAGTTGGGAGGCCATGAGGATGGCTGTAAGTAGTTCAACTGACAATATGAAACTAAAATATGACAGCGTACGTGACATGGTCCTTGCTGAAGAGGTATGGAGGAGAGACTTCGATGAGTTCTCAAGTTCAGGATCGGTCCTAAATGTTGACAGTTGGGCAGAGGACATGACAGGTCAGACTCTTAAGAGTAGAGGGAAGAGCAAGACGAGATCTGAGTAGCAAATCACGTGCTGGAGTTGTGGCAAGTCGGGCCACATCAAGAAAAGTTGCAGGAATCAAGAAAGTGCTGAAGATAATGATGTGAATGTAGTAGCAGAAGAAATTCATGATGCCCTACTTCTTGCAGTGCACAATTTGATTGATGATTAGGTGTTGGATTCAGGAGCTTTGTTCTATAGCATCTCACATCAAGAGATCATGCAGAATTATGTTACTGGTGATTTTAGGAAGGTGTATGCGGCTAATGGAGAGGCACTGGATGTAGTGGGAATGGGTGATGTGCGCATCACACTTCCAAATAAGGGTGTGTGGATTTTACAAGTCAGACACATTCCAAATCTGAAGAAAAACATAATCTCTGTGGGACAGCTTGATGACAATATATATGCAATAGTGTTCTCTGGAGAAGTTTGGAAGATCACTAAGGGTGCGCTGGTTTTAACGTATGGTAAAAGATCTAACTCTTTGTATTTAATATTAGGATTCGGTGATGTGCTGAAAAATATAAGAGTACAAAAAGGAAGGTTTGATCACGTGAAACCTATGATAAAGTCAAAGGGAGTTAGCTTTGTCGCTCTTCATGTAAGCCTAGGGTAGTTGGCTGAGGTTGCCAAAAATGGTCCGAGACCGGATACTCCTACTGCAATGAGAGTTGTGAATCGCCTAGTTGATGTGCTAACTAAGGACGATGTATGTGGGAGACTAAAGTCGAATTCGACTTCAGTTCGTTTTCTGGCTTGAAGACGGAAATTGTGAGTTGCACAAATGATAGGACTTGGCTGAAACAAGGGATTGCATGTGGAGACCCAGTCTCCAAGTGGGATATTGTTGGGTTGCATGTGAAGACTGGTCTGAGAACTGAAAATCGTGTGTTAAGAATCTCACTCAACACTGGCTCGACCTTGGCTCGAGCGAGAATAGCTTGACACTGGCTCGAGCGAGATTCAGACAGAGACTTCACTTGGCACTCATTCGATATCCGCTCAAGCGAGATTTGCAGGAATTTCGAAACTAGGATTTTCAGCTCCATTTTACTATAAATATGTTGTATTTGACTGCTTAAATACGTTTTTCAATAAATTCTATGAAAGAACAATTGCCTTGTGAGTGCATATTGTATGAGAGGACAAAAAGGTCATAAAGAGAGTAAATTGAAATTGAGTAATTTTAATCTCATTCGGTTAATGAGATTTCTACAGCTCTGTAAACATAGACAATTTACTAAACTACATATATATTATGTTATGTGATTGATTATATTTACTTTTATTTTTATTTGTCATCATTGGTATGTGTTTTACCCACAATAAAGCACAACAAAAAACAGCTAATAACAGTTCCTTGTACAGTGAGAAAACCTCATTTGCTAGTCTTTTAGCTTCATGAGTCGACATAACAAAGTACTTACCAAAAAAAAATGTCGACATTACAAAGTCATTTGATTCTTCACAACTAGAGAGCGAGAGTAGATTATACATGTAAAAGCGATCATACAGCTTTGTGTTTAATCTCAAAGTAATGGAGTCACGACACTTTTGATAAACAGATTGTCCTTGCCGTGAGAACTGAAAGATTCGTTTGAAAGCACCGCAGCAAAAACTGTCCTATCCACAGAAGGGTGGGTCTCAGTCGCACGGTCATAAAGCGGGAAGAATTTGGGTTTCTATCTTTGTCTTCATCTGCTCGATCTAACTAAAGCCCACTGATGATAGAACTCATAATATCATCTATCACAGACAGACTGATCCCTCCAAAAGTATAAGAACAATATCAACCCCAGCAGGAGAAAATTAGCCAATCTATTAGTCCAAATCCACGAAAATCTGCAACATTCGGGAGCACAGATCAGAGCAGTCATTCAACAAATCATGTTGGCGTTATAAAGTTCAAATGGCAAGACTGTTGATTGAACATTTAACAACGTCAACAATGAGTTGATTTACCAAATTAGTGATCTAAACAAGGACTGGAAGTTCAACTGCATAAAGCTTTTAATCTAGATAAACTTCCTAGAATTAATCAGTTTTTGACCATCAAACTTCAAAGCCCAGCCTAGGACTCCAGCAAATGGACCTAACAGTCCAACCAACCAAGAGCTAATAACATCAGCAGTCATTTATAGCTTCTAGCTGTCTGAAAAGATTTTTTTTTTTTCATAAGTAAAAAGAACATTTTATTAAGACGAATGAGATGGGTGAAGCCCAATGTACACACGGAAAAAAAAACCTTAATACATTCTAGGAACCTGAAATTAAAAATAGAAATTCATGAACACTAGTTCCATCAAGCACTATGACTGAAAACCAAAGCAATTAGCAATCTGAAAGATAATGGAATAAGTTAGAAACTGAACGCTTAACTAACCTCCAAGTCTGGCAAGGGGTCATAAGATCTCTTCTCTCTTGTGTCAAACACTGTAATGCCTGTGATTCTCTGAACTCCAAGTTTAGTAGCAATGAGGTTCTGCATTAGCAAAGACAGCTTTATTGAATTAACCAAGAGAGAAAATAACCAATGGAGCAGAATTTGTTCAGAATAATGCTCTTATTGTATATTGTCAGAACTAGGATGTTGATTAGAAGACTTTGATGGCAGCAGTTTAAGTTGATCGGCATTACTGGGGCTTTATCCACGGAGGAGGTACCTCCACTTTGAATGGATAAGAAGAGAGAGGAAACAGGATGAATGTCAACACCCCTGCGACCGTTGAACTGTCAAAGGAGAAAACTAAGATGGGGAACAAGCAACAGTAATCGATTACATCTATTCCATTGGAGGACCTTGTGAACTATACAACCCTTCCAACTACGGTGAGCCGATTTTTAGTATTGACAGGTCCAAAGGCCAAAGTTTAGGTAAGAAATAAGATGCTGAATTAACATTTGTGATCTAGAAAAACTCTCAGGAGGATGACACATGCTATTATGTGGCATGCCAGGCTATTTATTTCCTAGTAAAAGAACAGCATCCATTCTTTCTGTACCAGGTAAGTGTTATAGAAAAGTCTAATTCGCAGCAGATCCATAGGAAGGATTTCTCAGCCAACCCAAAAATAAAAATAAAAAATTATGGTTGGCAATAGTCCTTGTGGCAAACTGAAAATGCTTTCGCTCAAATACAAGAAGGGAGAGGAATGGGGCTAACAAAAGAAACGTCCATGCCAAGTATGGTTATATGATATTTGATGCAGTAATATTGTGAGGATTAAAATACAATGGACCTGTGTCTGGATAATTTGTAACTGCTGCAAAAAAATAAAATCTCTACACCCTCTATTACATCTACAAAACGGCCCCATATGCATAAATATATGTAAATATATAGACATACAAAGAGACATAAATATGCATACAAATATATTGTGTTGTGAGTTTAAGCACAACATGGACCCAAACAAGATTGAACAAGTGATCCCACCCTTTTGGGGAAGGAGTTGCCACACCTTTTTCTAAAATCATTCCCACTAGATGATCCCACCCTTATGGCCTTATCTACGCAACAAGACCAAATCTACAACAAGATCATAGCTTATGGTGGATACCTGCAAAGAAAGGGATCTTTACAGTCCGTACGTTCTATATGGTTCTCACGCAAGACCTAGATTATCAGTTCCCTTGGAGACATCTTTGGCGACACAAGACACCCTTGAAAGCGGCTTTCTTTGTGTGGACAGCGTCTTTAGGCAAATAGGTGTAAGTGAACCATTTACTCATACATTGTGAGATAGCCAGGTTTCTCTAGGACAAGGTTTTTTCAGACTAAATCTTGTTTGGGCTATGCCGGAGACTGTAGTATCAACTATAGCGGGGTGGCCTTCGATTCGGGCCACACGTCAAATCAAAACAATTTGGAAGATGATCCCTATTTGTATTATGTGGTGCTTATGGCAGGAGCGAAATGAAAGGACTTTTGAAGACAATGAGCGATCACTAAAGGAGCTCAAAGTTTTATTTTACAGAACTCTTTGTACTTGATCTATTGCTATAGATTTTAATGGCATAGACATTCACGATTTTATCTCTAATGCACCTAATTAATAGGGGCATGACCGTGTTTTGTAATTGGCACTTATGCCTTCTCATTTATTAATAATATCTTTTACTTATAAAAAAATATATATAAAATCTTAACAACTACACAACAATTTGATAAAAACTAAGACTGAAGGTGTATGGTAAAGTTGTATTTTGAAACTAACATGGGCTGCAAGGAGCACATCAGTTTCCCTTACCAGGTGGAAGTCTGTGTAACTAAATGCTGCAACCTGGGGTAAAGCCTGTACACCAATATCAAACACAAATAGAACCACAGACAATCAAAATTTCTATAAGCCTGAAAAGAGGGATTAAGAAACTGAATTTTTTCCTTTTGATAAATTGAAATTAAGAAACTAACGTACATAGAGCTTTTTTTCATAGGTATACTAATGTACATATAGAGTTATGTGACAATAATTAGATTTTCCTGATAAATCTGGACTTCCGCAAGATTTTAATTTCTGTCCTACTTCTAATCGAGTTAAATTGATGAAATCCATCTTAATTATGACTCAAACTACAAAAATTTCCAAGAGGCCTCTTACAACCTCAAGTCACCAGGTTCATGCCCAGTTAAATAGGGGAAAGTAATTTCTCAAGCCAAAGGACCAACCATGCATCTAAGTTTCTAACCGTTAGAATACTAAGATAAGCCTTCCCCGCCAGACAGAAAATCCAGAATGGTGAAAAAAAATTGAAAAATTAGGCAAACGTTTGCCAATGTAAAATTTCTTTTGAATGGAAAACCTGGATTTTTTGTTCTGCATACTCTCTTACTATGGTTCTCACTTCTCAGTAATGTGCATAATTTCTTGTCTTTTAGCTCGAACTCTTAGAATGTAATTAGGAGTATTCTTTTGTATAACAACGCCCCCCCCCCGCGCGGGTGTGTACTTGGGCTATGCCTATTTATATTCTCATTAATATAGATGCTTCTTACTTATAAAAAAAAAATGTAAAATTTCTTTTGAACATAATTCCAATAGTTTATCTATTAGACTGACTTATCAAAAAAATAAATAATTCCAACAATTTATATGCATTACCGTAGTTTGGAGACCATTAATCCTAACGACCTTCTCCTCATGCAAGCCATTTTGCGACAACAAAACTTCAAAGGGTCCCAATTCTCTCTCTGTCTGGTTTGTGAGTTTCAAATGTAGCTGCAGAGGTAGCAAGCAATCGCTTAGCTTCCTAACGGTTTAAGTCAAACAAAAATGAAAAGGACAAACTATATGATGGAAAAATCACTTCTAGCAGACGCTAGATTGAGTGAATAATTTCTGACGGCCCAATTAAAATTATACAGTTAAACTGCACATGACTAGTGTGGATAGAGAGACAGAAAAAAAAAATCAAATGTTTTAGTTACCGTAAAGGGTCTTTCCAAGTTGATAACAGATGGAACCTCTGCAACATGCAACTCAATATCACTGCGTGTGATGGGCTGCATATGAAATGAGTCTACAGAATTAGTGAAACGACCTTTTTACTTGCTTCAATATGGTTACGCACACACATGAACATATATTGATAAGCATGAGTTCGAATTTACTATTCCTAATGTAAACAAGTCATAGATACATGCTTACTGAGGAAAAGAAGAAAAAGGGCAAAAAAATAGAGAGCCAAGCACTACTATGTCCAAAAGAATATAGAACACTGCCATGCTCCCATCCTAAACTCTGAGCCCAGGCTTCTAATGGAAAAAATATATCTTCGTGAAAGTTTAAAAAAAAAAAAACTACTCTTCAAATAAATAAATAAAATAGTTAGTAAGAATAGATACAAAATAAAATCAACAAATAGTGTAAAATTCCTCTTGACCAGTGATAGGTTTTTATGCAATATCTTCAAATAAATTAAAGTTTCCTTCTCTTGAAGAATGAACACTTACAGTGCCCAGAATTTGCTGTGTCTGCAGGCGACCAGGTTCACCCAGATTTGTACGCCACGTAATCTGAAGCTTACCAAGAATATTACTACCCTCAACTTTCATTCCTGCAGAACCATGCGATGACAATTTCAACTGATAAAGATAGTTGTGAATTCCTCCGCCAGATCTGATAAGGACAGGTTGCTTAAATGTCTCTCTGCCAATTCAAACTAGTACATGATCAATAATTAAGAAATATAGGGTGATAATATCAGTTCAGATAATTGGGATCAGTTCAGATAATTGGGAAAAAATACTATCTAGGGACACAGACCAAAAAATAGCATAAAGAAAAATAATTGTTGGGTAAATAAGCAGGGCATATCAGCAGTCAAAATTCTCTCTCTGAAATATAAAGAAAGCTCTCCCAGAAACTATAAGTACGCGACACACCTAGTCTGAGAATTGCTGCCTGAATGGTGCCCTTCTGCTTTTAATATTGTTGCAGTCCAACGTGGAGCAGGCTCAAAGTCAACTTGGTCCATAAGAAGGTTTGATTTTGTATGATTTTCAATGCAAGCTTCCAGAAATGTAGTTTCCTGAGGTAGAAGATGCAGCTATAATAGAGGCTAAAATTACCAGACAAACACCGAGATTAATTTCACAAACTTGATCATTTATGACAAGGCACAAAGAATGTCACCTAGTGCTGGAGGGTAATTTCATAACTAATTGAAAATAGAATCTCAGTATCAACATAACAGTCCCAGTCTCCCAGACAAGATGATCTGGCATGGTCGAGTCAATCAACATTTAACTATGTGGTCTGTGCAACTTAAGCACTAGAATTTGTCTAATGAGCTTTTGGAGGTCTCAGGTGCCTGGTAAGTTGCATTTTTCTGCTGGTTGGCATCCCTTGGAAAAAATTTGACCACGGATAATTTGAGAAATTGAGGATTATTTGTTGTGGATTAGTGCTTATGTGTAAAAAAGATGGTGAATCTGTTGACCATTTACTTCTTCATTGTGAGGTGGCTAAGACTTTTTGGGATGAGATTTTGGTAGGAGGGGTATTGATTGGGTTATGCCTAAGCAAATGGTGGATCTCTTAGCTTGTTGGCAAGGTTTTAAGAGGATTCATCGTATTTTTTCCATATGGAGTACGATCCCTTTATGTTTGATGTAGTGTTTATGGTTGGAAAGAAATGGGCGGTACTTTGAAGATAGAGAACGCTTGATGGGAGAATTTAAGAGTTTTTCTTTAGTAATTTGTGTATTTGGGCAAAGGCTCTTGTATTGAATGGAGATAATCGCTTTTAGCCTATTCTAGTTCATTCCTTGTATCTAGGTGTTTGACATATACACGGGACACCTAATTAGAATTTGCAGCAGGTTGACTAACAGAGTTGCTCACTGGATTAACATTCAAATAGTCAAATAGCCAGATGCAGTAATCACAGAGTCCAACCATCACTTTTTTTTATATAAGTAAGAAAGAAAGTTCCAACCATCACTTGAATTCTTTATTTAGATTTACACTAAAAAAGGGCACCGAATAATTTGTTGAAGCATCAAAGAAAAAGGAAAAAAGATTTAGAGAAACAAATAAAGGAAGAAAAGGTAATGATAAAATAAGAGTGTAACAAGATCATGATGGCCGCCAATAACTTGTCAGAGCTGATGACACTTACTCTCACTTTATTCCCAAGTCAACCCAACACATTACTCCTATTGAAACAGTGAATATATCAAACCAACCCTTCTTCAGTTTAAATTATCTTCTCTCTCTCTCTCTCTCTCTCTCTCTCTCTCTCTATATATATATATATGTATATATGTAGAAGCTCAGTTTTGAAAATCTAATAAGACTGGAAGGAAGATTTACTAAACTTACATTTAACAAGTATTGTCAATCTCAACATACCTTAACAACACGAACCTGCAAAAGAGAATTTCATAGATATTATGTTCAGAAAACAACAAAATGTACTTAAAAAAAACAATATAATGCAACTAGGTCAGATACAAAAAAACATACCAGGAAGCAACCGGTGCCCCTGGTATTAACTATGTGAAACCATTACTTGTCCCAAAAGCTTAAGCTAATGGGAAGAGGACAAGGGTAGATTTAATTATTTATATATATCCTTGGCACTCCCTCTCATGTATGGGCCAGATAGGACCTCACTAAGTAGGCCCAACACGTAGAAAATTTAATTAAATAGGTGAAGTATAGAGTCAATGTTTGAGTTCATGACCTTTGCTCTAAAACCATGTGAAATCTGTCTCAAAAGTTTAACCTAATGAAAAGAGGTAATTTAATTATTTATATCATATCCTTAACAAACTGTGTAACATTATCACGTTAAAAATTATTTGCCCCTGGTATTAACTATGTGCCATCATCACGGTAAAATGATTTTATTTTTACACGTCATTACGGCGTTCTGATTTCTTCTCTAGGGATGGGGAGGTTTAGTGGATGGGGGCTCCCAATACGGCGTTTTTGGCCACCAATAGACAGGAAAAACAAAAGTAGAAACAAAGGAAAGGATTGGACGTTACATGTAACTGGATCATACCTTTGTCCTTACTGAAAGTGGATTGGCAACGATAAACTTGAAAAACTGCGGAAGATATTTCCGCTCTCCATCACCGTCATTGTACAATGCAGTGCAGACCAACCTAAAGATTGTGAATCAACATTGATGAGTACAGGGTCAATTAACGGTGGTGGTAAAATGAGGCAGCAATCCAATTCCCAAATGCACACCCTCACTTATATTAAAACCCAATGGTGAGGTACGAATCACTACTTACGTGTGAGCTCCAAGTTCCTTGACATCGTGTTCCACGATGAAATCATAACGCCCTCCAGCACGAATGGATTCAACGGGTGATTTTGATGTATCCAGGAGCAAGATCCTCTGTCTCTCTGTTTGAATTTCTGCCTGTTAATGGACGACATTGCGTGATTATTGAATAAAGTACAACGTCTATAACGAAACGGAGAGAAGTGAACACCGAGAGTCTAAACATATCCTGCAAGCTTTATATTTAATGGAATGGCTACAAACCTTGATTACAACGTCCTTAACTTCAAAATTGGAGCTGTTGTTGATGCTAATATAGCTACAGAAAGTCTCTCCCAAATAAATCGCCCTGGGAAAAGAACCCAAAAAAAAAAACGACAACCTTAAGACAAAGGAAATCACAATTGTACTAAAAGTAACCAAACAAATGAAAGAGGGAAGAGGGCGGCGGGAGGGACCCGAAGGCCTGGGGAAGGACGAGGAGGCCGGAGAGGCCCATGGGGTCGGAGGGGTCGTGGAGGAGGAATCTGGACCGATAGCTGAGATCTGAGGAGTCGGTGGGCTTGGAGATGTGGCTGTCGAAAAGGCGAGGGAGCTCGGAGGCGGCGATCGGGTCGTCGAAGATGTCCTCGCCAACGATGAGATCGGCGGGGTCGAGGCGGAGGGGAGGGTCCACGTGGAAGGAGGGTCTGCATAGCCTCATCACCCTGAAGGCCAGGGAGTGTGAACCCTGAGTGCTGCTCATCCTCTCTCTCTCTGTGAAAGATTGAAATGCGAGATCGCTGACCAATATGCTCAGCAAATGATCGTTTGATTTGAAGATAGGATTAATTGGGAAAAGTTTTAATTTATTTTTTAATAATATTATTATTTTAAAATCTAAAAAAAATTATATTAAAGTTTAAAAAAATTATATAAAAATTTTTATTTTATAAAAAAAATTAAAAAAATATTAAAATAAAATAAAAATAAGTTTAAATAAGTTTAAAAAAATTTTAAATCTAAAGCGGACCTGAATGAATTCATCTAAATTTGAGCAAAAGTTGCGTACTTCGGTTTGGAAAATCCGTAGTTTTCTTTCCTTCTATTTCTTAAAAGAATAATGATATACATATTATTAATTTATAACAATTTTATAATTTATTAGTGTATTTCAATATTTTTTTATTTTTTATCATTTTATTTTAAATATTTCTTAAATATTCTTAATAATTAAGAAATATATATATAATTTTATTAATATTCATTTTCCTAATCACTAAATAAAATTAAAAATTAAAAATATAAATTAAAAAAAATTGTAAAATAATTATAAAATAATATTATGGGTATTATTTCTCTTTTTTAAAAAGTGTTCTGTATTAAGGGCATTAGCATTGCTACATTAAAATTTATTTTAAAATTTGATTAAAAAAATTAATACTTTTATATTCATAATTTTATATTAAATTTATTAAAATAATAATATACTATATAATTTATGAAATCAACAAATATATTTATAATTTTTTTTTATCCAATAAACATATTAAAAAATTAGAAAAATATTTTTGTGTGTGAATAGTAACAATTTAAATATGAAAAATGATGCTCAAATACTATAGTTGAAAGTAAGGGTATAACCAGTCCGATTCATTTCGATTTTGGATAAAATATAGAATCGAATCGATACCATCAGTTTTCTAATTTTTTAAAATCAATTACGCACTAATTATCCTCCAAAATCAGTAGTACCGATTTTATCGGTCTGGTTTTAAATTACTTATATTAGTTTATTAGATTATTAATATATATTAGTATTATTTATAATGATTAAAATAATTATATATTAGTATTTATTATAATAAGTTTAATTTTTTATAATTATATTATTTATAGTTTTTTTTTTCTCGGCAATTACGTCATTAGTATTAGCTCAAAAAAAATTAAATTAGTATTAATATATCATTATTTCATATGTAATTATTTAGTATAATAATTTATATATAGACTTAGGCCTCGTTTGGATTCGAGGTTGCAATGAGATGAGTTGAAATGAGTTTTAAAAGTTGAATAAAATATTATTATTATTATTATTTTAAAATTTGAAAAAATTGAATTAGAATTTGAAAGAACTATATTGGGATTTGTATTGTGTGCAAATTTGAAAAAGTATAATGATGAATTTGAGAAAAACTCAACTCGTTTCCAAATCCAAACGGGGTCTTAAAGTATATTATAATAGTATTATAGTATTATATTATTAGTATTACGTCATAAAATGTAAATTATAACTAATTTATATTATATGCTAATATATAACATATTAAATATAATTAAAATAATATTTTATATCATGTATTATATTAAAAAAATTAATTTAAAATATATATTATATTGAAATTGAATCGGTCTGTTTCGGTTCTAAAACGTTTAGAACTGGAACCGAATCGGTATCTACCGGTTTTAACTTATGAAAACTGATTTCGAACTCGTACATTTCTAAAATCGGACCGATTCCACTGGTTTGAATCGGTCTGGTCCGGTTTACCAATTCTTCAATTTTTTCTTATATTCTTAGTTGAAAGTTTGAGTTAGTGACTTTTGTTAAATCTAATATAAGATTATTTTCAAAAAAATTATCAAATTTATATTTAATGAGTCCAATGATAAATTTAATATCAATGCTCTAACTAAGCTGAGAAAAAAATATTAGTAGAACAAATTTTATTTTTATTTTGGAAAATCAAGGCAGGTTTTGCAGATCCATTTCTGATAAATAAACTCCGTATACACCACCCCATGATCCGTCCATTACAATTATATTTTAAATCCATTCTTCGACTACTAAACTGAATCCGGACAGGTAATTATCATTCACATTCGTTTTGTTTACCAGAAATATTTATGGAGAAATGATAATTGTTTAAGACATAATTGAAAAGATCGATCATCCTGAATAGCCAATATAAATCTTGCTTCTAATTTTCACTTGGGTCTTTATTACCTCATTCACAAATTTATACTTTTACTTACAGAGCCGTCTTGTTTTTTTAAAAATAAAGGGAAAATATTTTAATTACAAATAAATTATATAAAAATAATTCTATAAACTGATAAAATTTCATATAATTTGTTAAATTGTAGAATTTACTTTTATTATAAAATAAATATAATAAATCACATAAAATAACATTAATTTATAATTTTTTTTATATAATTTTTTTATAGCCGTAACAATCTCAAAACAAAAAACAGAAATTAATTCTAAATTCTCGATTACCTTTAGGCACCATTAAGAGCCCAATTTCTTTTATAAGGCCTAACTACAGCTCAACACCAGCTTGATTTTTAAATCTCTTGCACGTACGTGTAGATTTATATCGCGGTCGGATCAACTGTTCATATTTCGGTTATCTAAATTGTGTTAAAAGACAAAGAAGAGCGTGCCGAATACTTTTAAAAAAACTCTATTATCTTATAAAATATTAGAATAAAAATTATTATTATAAGCAATGACGGATCTACATTGGGGCCAGGGAAAGCCAAACCCACCTCCCCCCCCAAAAAAAAAAAGTTTTCTAAAATAAAAAATAGTCTCTCAATTTAAAAAAAAAAATTAAAATAGCTCTTAAATTTTATTTATAATTTCATATATAGAAATTGCCCCTCCCTAAAAATTAATAATTTTTCTTATTTTCATATACTTTTTAAAATTTTATAAAATTTTAATATACATAAAAATTTCTCTTTCTAATTTTTTTCCTTATAATTTTTAGATTTTGTATAATTTTCATATATTATTTATTTTTTAGGATGTGGCCATACTGAAATTAAATTAAACAATAAACTTTTAACACTTATCTCAATCTTATATTATACATTATTGAGTTTTTTAATATAGGATCTAAAGTGAGAATACTAGAATAATCATTTAAGATTAATAATTTATATAAAAAATAGTAGAGATGATTTATCATTTAAACTTCATCAGGCAAGGAAAAGTTTATTTAAAGTTTCATTTGTAAGATTTTTATATGCTTAATGTGACACCAAAATAAATAGATTTTATATTAAATTTGATTAACTAGTTTAGATATTAAAATGAAAAATGGTACTTTAAAACATCAATTGATAATTTCTGTGAAAAAAATAATTTTTAAATAATTTTATATTTATAAAAATAATAATGGATGAATATTACTCTCTTAAATAAACTTGAAGTTTAGTTTTGACGTTGTTTGACAAATTATCAAAATTTAATTTTATATATACTTTATGATTTTGTAATTTTTTTATATTTTACATAAACATATCGTGTGATGGAAAAATTGGCCCCCCCTAAAAAAAATTGCTAGTTCCGCCACTGATTGCAAGAGAAATTATTGCAAGAGAAAATATTTATAATTCTTTATTTTTCAAGAACTGAATTTTCTCTCTTCCATTCTTTCTTTCTTTCTTTCTTTCTTTCATCTTTCTTTCATTTATTTTCTTTTCTTCTCTTATTACTTTTTTATTCGTATAACATTCTCAACCTCTCTATTTATAGGGAGAGATTGAGAATGGGAGGGGAATGTTCCGTTCAATTATAGGAGACAAGGATAAGGATAAGAGGAAGAGGGGGAGGGGGAGGGGGAGGGGGAGGGGGATTGGGGGCGGGGGGGAGGGGGATTGGGTTCACGTGGTATGGGGCATGAGAGGTCATTCATTGCTCCCAATAATTTACAATACTCCCCCTTGAATGATCACCTATAAAGAATCTGTCTCGTTAAAACCTTACTAAAGAAAAATCAGTAGGAAGAAAAACTAATGGCGAAGAAAAAATAATACAGTATTATTATGTATCTCCAAGTTCTTTAAAATTGTCTCATTAAAATCTTGCAAAGGAAAATCCAGTAGGACAAAACCTCAGAGAAGAAAAAAAAGTACAATCAGCACAAATTTTCAAGACATTTTCTCTTCCTGAAAAGTGCATGACGACAGATCTTTAAGTTTTCGCATTCTAATGTTCTGTACAATTTTCTTGAATGTCACAGTTGGTAATGCTTTCGTGAATAAATCTATCATGTTGCCCAGATGACTAACACAAGAGGGGGGTGAATTGGGTTATATTATAAAAATTAACACTTATAAAGCAAATATACAATATAAAATATAAACAGAATATAAAGCAGTAAGAAATGTAAAGAGTAGGGTAAGAAAAAGCAAACTCAATATTTTTACGAGATTCAGCCCCACTGCCTACGTCCTCGCCTTAAGCTACTCCTTGAGGATCCCAAATTCACTAGTCAATCTCTTTTAGGTGGAGATAGAAACCTAGTACACTTTTGAGCAGCACTGCTCCAAAGAATCCATGTAGAACACCCTCTACACTTCTGATCACCTCACACTTGCTGATTTAACTATTCCCTGTATAGAACACCTTTTACACACACAAGGGTTATACACACCCTCTTACAAATACAAGAATTGATAGTGGGTAGACTATCAAAGTACACTCAATAATGAGTGAGATGGAAACAATACAGCGCAACCTATATCTCTCTAAAAAAGAACAAGAATTAAGGTTTAAAATTTTAGAAAAGAGATAATGAGAGCTTTAAAAGAATGATGCAAAACTTAACAATAGATGTGTAAGCTTTTGTTATTTTGATTTTTGCAAAACACAAGTGAGCTATTTATAAGCAAATGAGTCCCACTTAATCATCTTTCAAATTCAAAATTCAAATTTTGATGAAGTCATTGCATATGTCATTCAATTTTCAAAATTCAAATTTTTGAATGAAGTCATTGCATATGTCATGCACGTGTAAAATATAATTTTTGAAAATAAAATTTTTAATGAGATCATTGCATATGTCATGCACATGTAAAATATAATTTTCCAAATTAAAGTATTTTTGATGTCATGCATATATCATGCTTATGTCATGTATAAAAAAAATGTAATTTAATGCTTTATGAGAAAAGATTAATTTTTGAGCCTTAATCCAATTTCGAATTTTATCAAGAGATGTACAAAAATAATTTATGAACTTCATTTGTAGACTTGTTCTTTTATGCTTGATGTGCGCTTCGCTCCATTGCGTAGATAATTTGAGCTTGAGACTTGAATTTATTTGTTATCATCAAAATCTACACGTAGATACGAAACTTGAAACCTTGGATTCAACATGTCAGATTATCACTTGATCGTATCTGATTAACATCAATTTCACATTTCTCTTAAAGTTCGTGAGTATAAAAAAATTTAGATAAAATATGTTTGGTTATGTTACATTTGATATATCCTTCTTTGATTTGAATAATACAAGCAGTATTATCTTCATATAAAATTGTTGGGTTATCATTGATCATTGGAAGACCACATTTTTCTTGAATATGTTGAATCATTGATCTCAGCCAAATACACTCTCGACTTGTTTTATGAATTACAATGATCTCTGAGTAATTTGAAAATGTAGCAGATGGTGTTTACTTGACAGATCTCCATAATATATCAGTATTTTCATAAGTAAATAAATATCCAGTTTGAGATCTACCTCTGTATAGATCTAAAGGATAACCTGCATCTACATACCCAATCAATTGTGGACTTGATCTATGTTGATAAAATAATCTCATATCAACCGTACCATAAAGGTAACGAAAGATATGTTTAATATCATTTCAATACTTTCGAGTTAGTGCAGAACTATATCTTGCAAGTAGATTAACTAAGAATGTAATATCAGGCCGAGTGCAATTTACAAGATACATTAAAACTCTAATTGTACTGAGATATGGTACTTCAGGACCAAGAATTTTTCCATCATCTTCACAAGGACGAAATGAATTATTCTTCACATTAAGTGATCGAACAATCATTAGAGTATTCGGGAGATGAGTTTTGTCCATATAAATATGTTTCAGGACTTTCTCTGTATACATGGACTGATGAATAAAAATTCCGTTTGGCAAGTGCTCGAGTTGCAGGCCGAGACAAAGTTTTGTTTTGCTAAGATCTTTCATCTTAAATTCATTCTTTAAATATGTAGCGGTTCTTGAGATCGCTTCAGGAGTTCTCACAATATTTAAATCATCAACATATATTGCAATAATGGCAAACCCGGATTCTGATTTCTTAATAAAAACACATGGGTATATAGGATTATTTTCAAATCTTTCTTTTAATAGATATTTGCTTAAACGATTATATCACTTGTGTCCGGATTGTTTTAATCCATATAAAGATCTTTGAAATTTGATAGAGTACATATTTCTAGATGTATTTGTAGATGCTTCAGGCATTTAATATCTTTCAGGGATTTTTATATATATGTCATAGTTTAAGGATCCATATAAATATGCAATAATCACATCCATTAATTGCATTTCTAATTCTTTTGTAACAATCAGACTAATCAAAAATCTAAATGTGATTACATCCATAATGGAAAAATATGTTTCTTCATAATCAATCCCAAGTTTCTACAGAAAATCTTGTGCGACAAGTCGTGCTTTGTACCGCACAATTTTATTTTTCTTATTATGTTTTCATGTAAATACCTACTTATATCCAACAGGTATTACACCCTTTGGTGTTTGGACAACAGGTCCAAATACTTCTCGTTTTGCTAGCGAGTTTAATTTAGCTTCAATAGCTGCTTTTCATTTTAGTCAATCATTTCTACGTCGACATTTTTCAACGGTTCTTGACTCACTTTCTTCATTACTTCTGATAATGTCAAGGGTCATCTTATATGAAAATATGTTGTCGACAACAGTTTTATTTCTATCCAGAATTTCTTTAGTAATCATGAAATATATTGATATCTCATTATTTTCAAATATCTATTCATTTTCAAAGGAAAACATTTCATGAAATAGCTCTTCAGGAGGTCCATTTTTAAGAAATTTTGGAATAAAAGATGTGACATCTTCAGAAGCGTCAACTATATTTGTAGCCTATATTGTGGGTATTGATTCTTTAGGAATACCAAATTTTTGTATCTTTTTCCTTCAGAAAATTTTGTCTTTTGCACCAATAGATATTCTACGTTTCAGGCGTGTATTAGATTCACCTATTGCTGTTTTGACAACTTGTCCTTCAGGGACTTCAATCCTTGCTGGAATATTAAGAGTAAGAATATAAGATTTTACTACACCTTTAGTGTCAGTAAATATATCCGATAATTGATTTGCAACATTTTGCAAATAAATAATCCTCTAAACTTCTAGTCTACATTCATTTGTAGGATGATCAAATTGAGACAGAACTTTATTATCCCATGTAATTTCTTGTCATGCTTCAGGCACCGATTTTTCGTTACTTAGTAATGAAAAAGTGGATTCGTCAAAATGACAATCCTCAAAACGTGCTTTAAACATATCCCCTGTAAGAGGTTCAAGGTATCTAATAATAGATGGAGAATCGAAACTAACATATATCTCAAATTTATGTTGAGGGCCCATTTTTATACACTGTAGGGTTGCAATTGGAATATATACAGCACATCTAAAAGTATGAAGATGAGAAATATTTAATTGTTGACCAAATGCAAGCTATAATAAATAATATTTATGATATGCAGATGGTCTAATGCAAATTAATGATGTTGCATAAAATATAGCATGTCCCCAAGTAGAAATAGTAATTTTGATTTCATAAGTAAATGTCTAGCGATTATCTTAAACCTTTTGATCAAAAATTCAGTTAGACCGTTTTGAGTGTGTGTATGGGTAACAGGATGTTCAATATCTATTCCTATTGACATGCAATAGTTATCAAAAACTTGAAATGAAAATTTGCCTGCATTATCCAATCGAATGGTTTTAATTGGATACTCGTGAAATTGTATTCGTAGTTTGATTATATGAGCAAAAAGTCTAACAAATGCAACATTTATAGTAGAAAGCAAACAAACATGTGACCATTGACTTAATGCATCAATTAAAACCATAAAGTATTTAAATGGTTTACTTGATGGATGAATAAACCTACATATATCTCTGTGAATCATTTGTAAAAAGGATGGAGATTCAATAACGATTTTTGAGGGAGATGATCTGATAATCAACTTACCTTGAGAACATGCAGAGCACGGATATTCATTGAGTAAAAGAATCTTTTGATTTTTTAAGTGATGTCCATATGAACATGTACAGCACGGATATTCATTGGGTAAAAGGCTCTTTACTGCTTTTATTGATCGTTTCAATATGGTAATTATTACGATGTATATTTTTAAAATTTAATAAATTTATTCTAGATTGTAAAGAAAATAGAGTATCATCAATACAAAATTTGATACTATTAGGCAACATAATATAAGTTCTTCTAGAGCCCTCAATTAAATTTGATGAACTTGATATTGTATGAATATAGATTTTGCTTGATGTTAGATTTTGAAAATATTTTTTATATTTAAGAATTGTGTGAGTTGTAACACTGTCAGCCAGACATACATCTTTACCATTCAACTCAAAAATAAAAAGTTCATCCATGTGATCCATGATTCTGCAAAATAGACAAAAATTTCATTACAAATAATAAAGAAAAATACATTAATTAAGAGGAACACTTCCATCTCCAATCAAGTGATCAATTCTACTATCAGAATTTTCAAAAAAATCAGAAACATTAAGATGAGTGATATCTATTTTTAATGAATCATCTGATGGTTCTACTAAATTTGTTTCAACCATTTTATTATTTCATTTTATAGATGCTTGATATAAATCTACTAAATGTCTGGTCGTGCGACAGGTACGTGACCAATGTCCAGTCATACCACATTTATGGCACAAATCATCACCTATTTGAAGAATTATTTTGAGAATTTTTACCCAATTCTGAGTTGTACCACTTCTGGTGATACGATATATTATTATTAGTATCCCTTTTAATGTTCACTTCTGATATCAATATTTCTATAGTTTCTCCTACCACGTCCACGCCTCTAATTTTTTCGAAAAAATACACTATTCACTTCTGAGAATGATGTAAACATATTACCATTCACTTCAAAGAATGATATTGAACCAGTAGAGCGTGATTGATAATTTCTTAATAAAAGCTCATTATTCTACTCAGCTACTAGAAGATATGATATAAATTCAGAGTATTTTTTGGACTTTTGCTCTCGATACTGCTGCAAAAGCACATTCGAGACATAAAAAGTAGTATATATC
Source organism: Platycarya longipes (assembly GCA_036559045.1). Classification (NCBI taxonomy): domain Eukaryota; kingdom Viridiplantae; phylum Streptophyta; class Magnoliopsida; order Fagales; family Juglandaceae; genus Platycarya; species Platycarya longipes. Next base: position 7,889,505 of record CM071797.1, on the reverse strand, counting down.
TTTTTTAACATATCATCATTAGTGATGTTCTCATCGCATAATTTTAGTACTAAACTAATTTTTTAAAAATGCAGAATTATACTCACTAATATTTTTAAAATCTTGCAACATCCGGTGTAACCATTCATAACGAATTTTTGAGAAGTTGACAGTCTTCTAGTATTCATACATCCCTTAAATTATTCCACAAAATAAAGGAATATTTTATTGTAAAATACTCAATTTTTAATTATTCATGAAGATGGTGACGTAGGAAAATCATTGCTTTAACACCGTCCTACAGGAACACTTGATTTCCTTCTTTAATTGTTTCTCTCAGGTTCATAGCATCAAGAATCCATGATAAATAATTTTTCTCAAATATGTCAAGAGTAAAGAATTTCAATTTTGTAAGATTTACCATTTTCTACACATATAAATAGTGAAATAAATATGCATAACTCAGAAATATATTTATAAAGTCACGTAGATTTTAAATAATAATTAATAATAAAATATTTCATGTTTATATCAAAGACTGCAAATAATATATTAAAAAAACTTACTTGAAGAAGATGACCACTAGCTTTAATATCGATAAAGATTCGTGCTGATAAAGTATTATAAAACTAAAATAAAAATTATTATTGCAAGAAAAATTATTTATAACTCCTTATTTTTCAAGAACTGAATTTTCTCTCTTCATTTCTTTCTTACTCTCTCTCTCTCTCTCCTCTTTCTTTCCTTTCTTTTATTCTTCTATTCTTACTTCCCTATTCGTATAACGTTCTCAACCTCTCTATTTATAGGGAGAGATTAAGGACGGAGGAGGATGTTCATTCAATTCTAGGAGACAATAATAAGAGGGGAAAAGAGTTTACATGGTATAGAGCATGAAGGTCACTCATTGCCCCCCAATAATTTACAATATATTTATCATACTCACCACACATAATTCTTACCAAATGTGTATTGTATAGATAATGAGTAGAAGAAATTAAATTAGTTTAGGAAGAATAAATTTTAAAAAAATTAAAAATAAACATGTCGTATAATAAATAGCAAAGCTCTATTTTTTACAGCCTCGAAATATCTTTGAAAAACCAAAAAGACAAAAAATTTTTTTTTTTTTAAAAGTACCTTTGAAAAGTACAAGATGTTGCTGTAATAGGCATTTGCTGGCCGATGCAGGGCTGAGAGCAGGCTGGCACCATTCAAGCAATAATCCTTCCATCACGAACAGATTCAAATACTTCCTTCTATCAAGAGCAAATTCTTTTGCATGGCTAGGAATTGTCAATAATCTCTATGTAACAGTGATGTAGACAAATAAAAGCATCCATCTGGCAGAGGTTTTCCCAATAGTACACAGAATAGATACATCAAGGTTTGAGCCAGAAGCTTCAAAATCTGCAAACTGGGCATTGAAGAGAATCAGGAAAAGCCAAGGCATTTAAAATGAGATTTACCACAAAACGTTGTGATGTCCTAAAGAGGAAGTCATAAACATTATCACACGACAATTAAATTAACAAAAAAATATATATCTTCGTAGCTTACAATTGCCAGAAAATGGAATACAATTTGCAAAATAAAGTCATCCAAGCTCCTAAAATCACCACCATTACCTGGCAGCAATTGTGAAGCTCCTCCACAGTTCTGCAGTAAGTCTGTTAAGCATTGAGAATTTGCCCTCGTTCTCCAAAGGCTCAGTTGAATCGATGCCACAAAAAGAAAATCCACAAAACATTATGAGTTCATTTTCTTGGGGTTGGGGATTGGTTGGACGATACCTGGGACAGACTAATATGTACAATATCTTGGCGGGGTTCAAATCCAAAAAGTTTACGCAGAGAAGACGTGCACATAAGGGAGAGATGTCGAGTCATCCTGGGGATATGTTGACCTCAAAACCCAAATTGCAGATTTGACAGAATCTTGCTTTTGCATGACAGGAACACGACACACTAAAGTAATACATAAAATGGTACTATCATTAGATCCAAGTGAAATTGGTCACTCTAAGAAAAAAAAAAGCTTCTCCGAAGTTTCTATCCGCCTAAATTCTTAATCAATGCCTCCTCTAAATGTCAGTAGTTGAACTATAATATAGGCATCTATCACCATGAAGCTTGTTTTCCATTCATGCAGGGAAGGAGGTGAGAGTGCCCCTAACAAAAATATATTTCATGCAGCCATCTATACAACTTGAACCCATGTTCCACCACACATTGGACAGCCATAAGCCCAGCGGCTGATCCACCAAGTTTCCCGGTCATTTTGATTAGGTGAGGGAGAAGCACCCGGTGAAGCAAAAGCGGAAGTCTGCCGCAAACATCTTATACACTGGATCACATGAAGTCAAAATCAGAAAGTTAGATTAGGAAGAAAGAGCGCATGCAAGCACAATGGCATAGGGAGGAGGGAAGGAGGATGAGAAAGCAAAAAGATAAAACAGAACAGAACACACACAAGTTATGTAGGATTATACTCTACACTAGTCATAACTAATGCAAAAACACCAACGGCATTCACTAATTTTTTCAGGTATCGGTAGTTTTCAGGATATTACAGAAAAATAAATAGATGAGAAGTGCAAACATTGCCTAAAATACACATCTTTTGGTGTTTGCTAAAGGATTTTTTCATTCGAGTGGATCAAAGAAATCAGTGATTTTAAAAGAAAAAAATAGTACCCAGTACTTATAGAATTTTTTAGGTGGAATCCATAGTTCTGCTGATCCGTTCATACATTATGGAATATTCTTAATGTCTGCACATCTTTATCAAGTGATTCTAAGCCAAAGGACGCTAATATACCAGGGACATCAGAAGTTCAAGACAAAACAAATAAAGCGGCAGAAAGAGAACAACAATTAGAAACAAGGAGGCTATCAAACCTTGTACCAAACACCTTCAAGGCCAGTCTTCCATACGGCAGTAACAACATCTCTACGAGAACCCATTATACCAAGATATGCTCCCAGTCCTACAGAAGTGTTCAAGCCAAAAGCTGCATCTCTTTCAGACATCCTGCGTTTCCTCGGCCACAGGCTATGGGGACCATAATAAACATCTGAATTTTCCAATGAGTTGAAATCAAGCGGGTCTCCAGAACTTCTTAGTTTGGGAGAGTCATCTACATGACCCATATCATCTGGATCAGACCAAGGCCCACCATACATATTCCGCCTATGCCACTCTTCAGCAGGAGGATGGAGTTCTAGCTCGCGGAGTAACAGACCAGCAGCATCTGCACCTCTAGGCCGGGGCATATTCTGCAGAATGCGGATAAGTTCAGGAGAATAACTAACAAAAGGTAACAAGAAAAATGACACTGGTTACAAAAAATTCAAAGCAAGCAGAGTCTGAACGAAGTTGAGATTCAGTTGTAGTGCTCAAGCACATAATTTTATTACAGACTTCCAGGCTCTAAACAGCCCTTCCAAATTGTAGTAGAAAAGCACAATCTACCAAACTCTTATCAGTATAATATTTTACTACCCAAGGGATTTTCATTTATATAGGAGGTTTCCAAAACAAAACAGGATTACTCTACTCTTTCGCAGAATCATCAATAAATAGTGATAGCCAACCTGATTTTAGCTTCTTTATGATCAGCAAGTCTTTAAGTAGGTTAAAATATACAGTTACCTGCATATGCGGGCCAAGGGAAGCTTCTACAACCTCTGGAAGTACTGTATAATTCCCATCAATGTAATGCAGCCGCACCTGGATGTTGTTGCTCCCCACCTGAGAAACAGGCAAGGGATGTGCCAGGCCAGCTGTTCGCCGACAAAGGTCCATAAGTATAAGGAAAAGGACCTTCACCTGCATGACATCAATGCAGAGTTATGCGTCAAACCTTGTCTTCTTATTAACATGAAACCAGAAATTTTTTCTTGGTTCATGAATAAAACAAATTTCATTTTTCCGTATTTGAAAAAATATTTGGTGCGTCATTTCTGTGGAGTCTGAATTGATACAAGGGCATCAATTTTTACCTCCTCAAAAGTGTATCCTTGACCGGCATTTCCAGAACCTAATCTTGACCGGCCTGCAGGTCCTTCTTCAACTCCTTTTGCCCCAGGTAAAAGTTGATTAACTCTAGATATCTGACCATCTTCCGACCTGGCCACAGCTGAAGCTGGTTTTGCAGAGACAGAATTGATCTCCTCCAACTTGCTAGGAGCACTGGGCTGAGTTTTTTGCATATTTGTTTCAGCATTTCTCTGTGCACCCAGAAGAAAGCGGGGAAGCTGTGCTCGCCGAAAGAAAAAACAGAACAGCAAAAGTTGGCATAATCGATGAAGAAAATGGCAATCCCCAATAAGCCTAACAGCTGGTGTTCCTGGAAAAGTTCCTGTGTTAATGCTTATTGGCATGAAAGATGATGGACCACTTATAGGGTTTGGAGTTGAGTTGGACACTCCATCATTTGTGCTACTGATCTTAGCAATAGCACCTTGTACCCAAGCTTGCATTTGGGTGCTTCCTGTGGAGCTCGCAGTACCACTTTGACCTCCTGGACAATATGGCATTAAATGGTTAAATGAAATGCAGAAAAGATAATTTTTAAACTCTTGCTCTTTTTCTTTTCGAGGTAGTTGGGTGTATCCTTTTGCATACTGTGTACAAGGGTAGCCCCTCTCCGCTTTAAATTAAACTACATTACTTATAGAAAAAGAAAAAGAAACGCAGCATTGACATCAATGAAGAAAGGGGAAGCAAGTTCTCAGAAAATGCACATAAAGGGAGCAGCTTGTTTCATGAGACATTTTTTTTTTAATAATAGTTCCTGTTTCTCGCAACTTTATCTTAACATTGTTGTACCAACCTTCTCGGCTCTTAAGTAGGTCAAAAATGGTGTGTGACTGATCACCACGTGCTCGATTTAATCACGTATAGTTAGTACTCTAGAATTTGACCTCTCCTCTGATTTAACCAACCAATGAAATTCTGTTCTTCTATATATTTTAATTGCCATCTGAAACATGGCACATACTGACCCTGACTTGTGGCAGGAGTTGCAGAACTTTGGGTAGGACTAGCCACCATGTTGCGATTGCTTCCAGTGCCAGCAGTAACAGCATGACTAGCCAATGTGCGGCAGAAACTTGCATAGCGCCTCAAGCGTGTAATGAAGTGTGAAGCTAGATCAAGAACAGCATCAACATATGCCTGCATTATATTCTAACAATTAGAAAAGCTCAAAGAGTAGGGAAAACTCTCACAAAATTGAAGTACCATATCAACAAACAAATTAACTAGCTGATGAAGGGACGGACCCCTTTGGCCAGCTAAATGACAGTATTAAGGCTAAAGCTGAAATTATCAGCCCAAAATTGGCCAACATTAATGGTTTTGCTTAGGTTTCACAGTCTAAGCTATACGGCCTAGATATTGCCAAAACCCTCCATACTGCATTCCATAGTATTTACTGAAATATTTACTTTATCTAATGGTCAAGGAGCAGCCACGGGGGGAGGGTGGGACATCATATCAGCAAAGTAAACAACCACCCCAACATTCCACAAACAGGATCTACAAGACAACAAAGAAATAATCACTAGCATTGGCAGATCTTTCAGCAGCAGATCTTAGTGTTTAAAATTTCAGTGAGCTCGCAAAAAACAAAAAGATGAAGGAAAAGATTGAGGACACAACAGGTGATATGAAGATTCAGAAAAGTCGGGAGTAGAGCAAGGGGAAACCTGAATACTCAGTACTAATGCAGGTTCAACAGCCATTGCTTCAGAATCAATGCCAGATAACGTGTCAGCAGATGCGTGCCATGGCTCAGGTACTAAAGCTGAAGGATTTAACAAAGCTGATTCAATTCCTTTCCCCAGCATATCCAGCAGTAACCTTGCTTGCATATCAAGAACCATTGCCCTAACTTCTTGCGCATTTGTACCTTCCAGTAGCCTGCACTTTATCCTGTCTAGACTCTGCATCATGCAAACAAAGTCTCTTTCATGAATCATTAAAAAATAAAAATTACGAACCAAACAAGTTTTTTTTTTTATACAAGTATGAACCAAACAAGTTAAGTTAATGTCATCAAAATAAACCCCCCCCCCCTTCCCCTTCTCTTTATTCCCTGGCAGGATGCATCAGTATGACAACTCAAAATAACATTAAGCTTTCAAAATATTACATGACAAATGGGTGTCAGCTAGAGAAATGTAAAACGAGGAGGCCACCTATGTTGACTCTTCATATCGATTCTAAAGCAAGGCAGTCCAGAACTTTACCGAAGGTCATTTTAATGGGACAAAAGGAAAACAATGTCCTCAATTAGATGGCAATTGCAGCACTGCAACGTCATTAAGCAGTAGCAGAAACTTTCTAGTGAATGTCCCATAACTTCACCATAGATCACAACTACCCAATATATTTCAGAACATGTGTTAAAAACATATTAATAATGTCTTCTAGAAGTAACAATCCCCATTCCTACCTTTTATCTATTTAACTTTGAGGTGGGACTATTAAGACAAGTAATGAACAGCATAATTACAAGATGATGAGAAAGATCCTGAGATGGCACATAACTATCCGGAAATATAGTTTTTGAAAAAAAAAAAGATCAGAAGATTCCACAATAGCAAGCAAAACCCACATTCATTATTGCAAGTACAAGTTGACGGACAAAATTTTCCAAAAGCCGAAAAAAGAACACTAAAAATATGAAAAAGAGAAAATTTACAAAATTTTAAGAAGGCAATAGTGCAGAGAAACATACGGGACCATACTGTTGTCTGTGCTGTGTAGAAGGAAGAGAATGAAAATCCGCATCCAAGACTGCAATAACACTGTTCAGAGAAACTGAGAAAACAAGAACCATTGTCATCAATAATAGTTGCTATAAACTTAATCTGGGAAAATCCATAAACAAAGGTAATATAATTATATTAAATTTATCATCTAATTATCTTGCACTATAAACTTAGTCACATATTAATACCGCTGCGAAATTAGATATTCTTACCAATGCTGTCCTCAGCAGCACTCTGTGTACAGCCAACAGCATCCCACCAATCAACTCCAACCAAAAGGCTCCACCAAAATCTGCCCTAACAAACAGAAATCAGCACCACAATGCAAAACTTTGAAAAGTGATATAAAAATATCCACCAGCACCGACATGTGGACTACAAAAGTTACTCCTGGTGCATGATATATCCTTAAGAACTTTCTAAGTACCTCTCAGCAATTGCACGCTCCCAGGTTGACGAGTTGGCCTTTGCTTGACTACTTGGAACAGCAGGAGGAAGAACACGAATTATCTTCAACATCGTGCGGTCCTTGCTAGTGTCATGCCAAACAGAAGCTGAACAGCAGCTTGTTGAAGAGAAGGCAGGAGCCGCAATTGCAGATCCAACATTAATCTGATAGTTGTCAACAGGTGCAAAGTTTGGACCAGAAAAAATATGGACCCCACCCCGCAGAAAAGCAATAGCGATCTCGCCACCATGAGCAGAATAGACAATTCGAGCAAGTGTCCTAACATCACTTGGGAGATCAAAGGGATCAAAAATGACTTTTTGTCCCTTATCAATGGTCAGATCAGATGTCATTCTTACATCAGAAGTGGGACCTGTTGTGGCTGCCTCATGAGATTTAAAATCATTAGTTGGAGGAATGCTTGTATCCACTTTAGACACCCAAACTGTTTGCTTGGGTTCTTGCCCACCATAACTAGAAGTGGGGTTGCCAAATATTGGATGTAGGACAACAGGCTTAAGTGATGATTCCCAACGTTGCACTCTCCATCCTGTAATGGAAGGACCCTCATCCGGATCATAAGGAGACATGTATTGTCCTGCACAAGTGAAACTAGTTAAACCCACTATTTATTTACATAGTAAGTGAGGAGAATACGAGGCATCAGATCCAGCATTCTATCAAGTCTATACGTGGAAATAAACCAGGTATGTAAGTCTGAGATTTGGAAAGAAAGCCAGATGCCTACGTCTGTTTGTTGAAAAACAAAAATGGCAGATAAGGTTTTGTATTTATGTCTTGTGTCTGTTAATGTGCTCACATCTCAGAACAATTGAAAGTTGGAATGATTCAAAAAACAATTATATGAAAGAAAAAGTACATTTATACATCTACAAGAAGGATCACACAATATTATGCACCTCAATGAAGCAATAAAAAAGACTTTAATTGAAGGGTGCCTAAGCTAGTGTGAGATAGAGGACAGGGCATAAGTCAAAACTTACCAGTAATCCTCTTTAAGTTGATTGTGTGATCATATCATGGAAACGGGAAAAAAAATCGCTATGTTGTGCAAAACTAACCAGTATATTACACAGGAATGAGGGTGGAAAGGGGGAAGATTTGGACACTTTGAATGGATAAAAAATTACATCTAAATACTTACACAAAAAATACATCTATATAAATTATAAAGCAACTGTTACTAATGGAAAAGCATGCCATTATCAATGCCCTGAATTACTCAAACAAATATCATCAATAAACAAAGGCCTCCACTTCAGCAGCAGCATGAAACTGAATCTAAAAATTAAAATAAATTTCAAGTCAGAATATATAGATTTACCCTCAACTATCACAACAGCTATCACGGATCCACCACGGGTTGGATCAAAGGCAACGGCAGTAACCCCAGAACCCCATGTAGTGGTAGCTGCAGATTGAGCTGCAGCCTCAGGACTCACATAAGCAGAAAAGTTAGAAACTGGTAAGCAATGAAGTGGTACAGTGTCATTGAGATCTTGATCAGTCCTTTTTCCTTGCTTAGCTTCAGATATTAAATATTCTTGCCAACTAAATAAATATGCAGCCAAAGGGGCAAAACCTGCCCAACTGGGAGGATTAAGTGAAGGTGGGACCCCATTGCTTGAACTTGTCTTTGGAATTGCTTGAAATGCGTTTCCAGGGCCAGGAGTGACCTCCCAAACAACAACAGTGGATGGGTTCACAATAGGAACACCTGCCACATGCATGGCACCACTATCTGTTATGATGGCATCAGCAGCCATTATCCCACTAGGTCCAGCACCCAAAAGCCCTTTGCTTGTGCAAAACCACTTCGATGCTACACCATTCTGACTTGGAGGCCACTGTGACCAATGAAGTTGAACAGAGCCTGATGAGAAAACAGAACAGATGCACAGAAAGTTGGGCCACCGAGCTGAAACAAAAACCAAAGATTGAATCAGGTATAACATTCTTGACAGTGGTGTCCAGATTTACGACACATTTGTTTGCAAAATCAGACAACCACTATCATGGTAATGATGATAGCAGTTGTACCCATATAAATGAGGTAAATGGATACATTAATTTCTCATGCCTTTTAAAAGTAACACTAAATTTTCTCAGCTTCTGTTCATATCACATAGTTTTTGTCATATCTAACTTAAAAAGAGAATACAATCATATATAACTTCAAACGAGAATACTTTATTTGTACAGTGCATCCTTAAAAGGGTGCTATACCATAAAAAACTACCAGCGAAAACAACAGAAAAAATTTTACTCTTTGATAAGCAACAATAAAGAAAAGAACACAATCTAGGATTCAGAATCTCATGATTCTCATCCTCTCACTAGGCAGCAGAGTTATGAGTGCAACTTCAAGAAATTCTTTTTTCTAGCATGCAACCTCAACACACAAGGCCCTTCAAACCGACCCCTGGCGAGTAAATTCCGGATACACGTATGGAACTGTGTCTCGGGTAGTCCAGGGAAAATGCTAGTGCAGAATTGAACACAGGATGTCCGAATCTAAATCTAATCCCGAAAATGCCGTTTGGTCACTAGGCTCACCCTATGAGTACAATATTAAGAAACTAAAACCATAGAACTATTGAAAATATTTGGAAAGTGAAAGTTCCTTCCAAGGTTACTTTTTGCTGTTGGGTGGCTTCATTGGGCAAAATGTTGACAACTGATAATTTAAGAAAGAGAGGAATGTATATTGCTCATTGGTGTGTTATGTGCAAGAAGGGGAATCTGTTAGTCATCTATTCTTCACAGTGAAGTGGCCAGATTTTTGTAGAATGAGGCTCTGAATTGGCTAGGTTTACATTCCGTTATGCCTAAAGATGCGGTGGATTTATTGCTAGGATGGAAGGGTTTGAAGGGCAACAAGGAAGCAATGTGTGTTTGGAAGATAATTCCTTCTTGTCTTATGTGGTGCATATAGCTTGAAAGGAATGGGAGATACTTCGAAGACAAAGAATGCTCTCGCGGAGATCTTAGGACTTTTTTCTTTAGTACTTCGAGTTTTTGGGCTAAAGCTTTGTAATGGAAGAACTTCTTTTAGTTTCTGTCTTAATTTTCTTTTTGTAGTGGAAAGTAGTAGGTATTTCCTTTGTATACGTCCTGTGTACTTGGGCTTTGCCTATTTCTTTAGAAATAAAATCATTTATTACTTATAAAAATAAAAGAACTATTGAAAACAAAAAAATTCAGCAAAAATCCAATTTATTTGATTTCCAAGATCTGAACCACCCAGTTTTGAGGTTATTACTAACTAGAAAGCAAACTTATCCTAAAAGTTAAATATGATGCACATCAAACATTAAATTCCTCAACATACCTGACGTTTGAGACTGCTGTGAAAGGAACTTTTCCTCAAAAGCTGACTTTGAGTTTACAGCGGTACCGGCTTTTGAGGAAAGCCACCTATACTGAGTTTTCAAAGAAGTAAAAATAAATAAGTAAAAAAGGCTAAAAAGTACAAGAAAAAAAAACATAGCTTAGAAAAATTTATGCCTTATCATAAGTTGCTTCTAATAATAGAGCAAAATCAAGATATATCAACTCTATATGGCAGCAATTAAATTTGCTTTTTGAGGAAAGCCACCTATACCGAGTTTTCAAAGAAGTCAAAATAAATAAGTAAAAAAGGCTAAAAAGTACAAGAAAAAAAAGCATAGCTTAGAAGAATTTATGCCTTATCATAAGTTGCTTATAATAATAGAGCAAAATCAAGATATATCAACTCTATATGGCAGCAATTAAATTTGCTTGATCTTATTTCTGTCCACATGACAAGAAGCTCAATGAAAACCGTTAGTGCAGCTAAAACATTACAATCCAACCACCAAAATACATAATGAAATACAGAGCAAATAGATATATAAGCAATGGCGGAGCTAGGGATTTGCTTTAGGGGGGGCAAGCAACTCTAAAACAAAATATATAAAATATTTTTTATTCTATTTCTATACGGTTTTTTATGCGGTATAAAACAATCTAATGGTAAGATCTACAATAAAATTAAAATATGTTTAATATAACTTATGTATTAAAAAAATATTTGATATGTCAAGAACATATCATCATAATAAAAATATATTAAAAATACATTAAAAATCATTCAACTTCTTTTTTATTTTTATCTATAATAAAAACATGTCATCATGTTATTATATTATATTATTTGATATGATATGTATTTTATTTTTAAATTAGATTAAATTTTGTGGAGGGAGGCCAAGATAATTTTTAGAGAGGGAGCCAACACAAGATAAAATTAATATTATCTTACTAAATCATAAAAAATCAACATATATTATTTTTTTTCTTTAAAAAAAAACATTTATTATTATTTTTCTTTGTTTGAGGGGTGGGGCCAGGGGGAGGGCCAAATCTCCCCCCCCCCCAAAAGGTGGCTTCGCCACTGTACATAAGTGACGTCTGTTATATACATGGAAGACAGCAATTGCCCCAATACCTGAGACACCCCTGATAGCCACTTTGTAACAACTGCAATATCCTGTCTCCATTCATGCTCAAGCTGCCAGCAGCTCGCATCACGTACCAGACTAGCTGATCCCTGAATGATAGGTAAGGTAATCAAGAAATTTTATTCATGGAAATAGCCAAAGCCCCAAGTATACAAGGAATAAAAATACAGGTAAATATATAAAGGCAAAACACGAACAGGAAAAGAGCCTAAACAAAAAGAAAACAAACTCGCTGGCCAAAATTATTTCATTATTTTTTTTGTTAAGTAATAATCTTTATTGATTGAATGCAATTAAGCAAAGCCCATGTAAAATTATTTCATTATGTGAACCCATGGTAATAACTTTTCTAGTGAAAGGCCATCTACTTAAGTATTTAGAGAATTAACTGGGTAGTGGAGCTTACCTGAGAAGGCTGAGTCCAAATAGTTATCCTCCCATGAAAATTAGCTATTAGTAAGGCACGGGGGCAGGAAGTAGGAGACCACTCAATAAACTGAACAGAATCACGTGGAGAATCTGGAAAAGGTATTCAATGCAAGAAATCATAAGTGACAAAATTTAATCAATCCCTCCCCCCTTGTATAACATGACAATGAATTCCTTCCATTAAATTACACTTGCTATACCAAACGGACATCCTGAACTTAGACCATATGATAACAGTTGGACACTATTCCATATAAATAGCACCAATAAAGGTGGTGATAACAGCAGTGAACAGGTAAATCAATGAATTCAGCTACAAAATAAGACATTGTTTTCAATACAACTAAAGTTCCTTATGATATAAAGAGGTTTCACCGTCAAATATAGAACTGTAAAACTTTAATAGGAAACAATATATAAAATTTTATAGCTTCAATAACTAGCATACGAACTGAAGGTCATCTGAAGCTGCATAAAACAATTCCTTTAAATTGTGGACAAACATATTGAGGTTGGGGTTTTTCACTCAGGGACTTCCCATGGAATCAACATGGCCTAAATATATGTGCATAAAAAAAAGACGAGAGTTCAAAATCATATGTTTTCGTAATAATATTCCCCATGTCCCATCAACAAAAGTTTGAGCACCCAAAATGATGATCTCTAACTTTTACTTCTTGTATTCTTTTTTTTCTAAAGGTAAAATAAATTTTACGGAGTGAAGTAAATAGGCATAGCCCAAGTACATAGGAAGTAAACACTTTTTCTTCCTGTATTCATATGCTTTTCATGGAACTATTTATACCAGCTCCCCATTTGAAATGCACCTCCTCTCTAACCCAGGCCTTTTGAAGGTACTGTAAGAGCATTAGCTTCTCCCAAATTTTGGATTCTTAAATGGAGAATAATAAGAAGATATAGGTCAAAATAAAGCCATTGGCACAGCACAAACGTAGAGAACAATACTAACAGAAGCAGTTCAGCAAAGGCTCAGAACAGTGAGCACCTAGATTTCAAATCCTATAGTAAGTATTTTCCCGACCTCCTAGAGGAAGCACACTAGAAATGCTGAACCGACAATAGTGCTGTACACAGTAACAAGATCGAACAATTTAAAAAATCACAACTCAATGATGGAAATAAAGTGGCAATGTGTATGAAGATACCAGCTGTGACATTGAACACTGCACATTCAGTCGGTCGCTCTGGGATCACAGTATGTATGGGGATCCAAAACGGTGGATTTGCATTAGAACTACAAAATGAAGATACAAATAGGGAGACTTATAAGCATACCACCACGCCATAAGAAAACTAATTCTCAATAACAATTCTAACACATAATCTATATAATATGGTGAAAGGGCATGAGCAACTCAAAAAAGTACACCAACCTCGAAATTCTTGTGCAAGTCTCTGACAATTCTAACACACAATCTATATAACATGGTGAAATGGCACGGGAAACTCAAAAAAGTATACCAACCTCGGAATTCTTGCGCAAGTCTCTGATGCACAAGCTATGGCATTCAGTTTCCCACACCAAGCAACAGCACTGGAAAGACAAAACAAAAGTAATATTGAAATCTCAAAGCAAAACTTCACTTAATAACTAGAAAATTACAAATAGCAAAATGGTAATTGAAAAAGTGGAGAGGAACCTATCAGGGTGGAAGAGGATGTATCTATCCAAAAGAGGCAGTGTTACTTTGATCAAAAGCACTCTTTCCAATTTACCTACTTCTTATCTCTTTTTCCTATTCCGGCAAGTGTAGCAAGTCGGCTAAAGAAGTTGCAACAAGACTTTTTGTGGGATGGCCTGGGGAAGGAATTCAAGTATCATCTAGTCAAGTGAGAGACGGTTTGTAGTCCTATCACTGATGGCGGGTTGGGTATCTAAAATTTGAGGATGTTCAAACCGTGCGTTACTTGGCAAGTGGTTGTGGAAATCTCTTTAGGAACCAGAGGCCCTAAGAAAAGTGATGATTGAATACAAATATGGGTGTGTGTGTGTGTGTGTGTGTGTTGGGGGTGGGGGTGGGGGTGGCGGTGGCGGTGGCGGTGGGGGTGGGGGGAGTACTAATGAAGTTAGGGGGGCAAGTGAAGTGGGGTGTGGAAAAACATTAGAAGTGAGTGAGGGGTATTCCAGCGGCACACGAGGCTTCAATTGGGCGTCAGTAATAGAATTACATTCTGGAAGGATGTTTGATGTGGAGACAAGGCACTTAGTGATTTATTCCCCCCTCTCTACAAGATTGCAAGTGACAAGAATTCCACTATGGCAGAGGCTGTGGGATTAGAAGGGGGAAGGATTCTTTGGAACATTAATTTCAACAAAGCAGTGCAAGATTGGGAATTGAATAGTTTTGTAAACTTCTACAACCTCATTTATGCTCAAAGACCAAATTTCCAGAATGCATTGCCTGTGGTGGAACCCTGCGAGGAGAGGAAAATTCACCGTTCGATCCTTCTATAAGGTTCTACACAAGCAAATGAAATTTCGGCCTTGTTTGTTTTCCCAAACCATCTCATTTCAAACTGATCATTACATTTTTTCAAATTTTCATACAAAATAAAATAAACAATTCAACTTTTTCAAATCCCAAAACATTTTTTTTAAATTCCAAAACAAGATTAATATTAAAAAACATATTATAATAATATTTTATTTTATTTTTACTTTTATTTCATCTTATCTCATCTCATCTATGAAAACAAATCAGGCCTAAGTTTCCTTAAAGGAAGATTTGGCGCCATCAGGCACCCCCGAAAGCAGATTTTTTTTGTGTGTGGACAGCTACATTAGGCAAGATTCTCACAACGGATAACCTAAGGAAAAGGAGAATGATAATTGCGGACTGGTGTTGCATATGTCGTAGTAAGGGTGAGTCGGTGAATCATCTACTCTTACATTACGAGTCAATAAGGGTGCTATGGAATGAGGTTTTTAGTAGAATGAATATTGCATGGGTCATGCCAGAAACCGTAGTGGCAGCTTTGGCGTGTTGAACATCTATACGAGGCACGATACAGATCAAAGCTGTCTGGAAAATGATTCTCATTTGTATTATGTAGTGCCTTTGGTAGGAGCGTAACGAGCAGACATTTGAAGATAAGGAATTATCTCGGGAGGAGCTTATTGTTTTATTTTTTAGAACATTATGTACTTGGACAATTGTCGTGAACTTTAATGACAAAGACCTTCATGCTTTTCTTGTTTCTAATGAGTCGAGTCGTAATGCATTGGATACCTTGTAATTGGCTTTTGCCCATTCATAGTTTATTAATACACTTCTACTTATCAAAAAATATATATATACAAATAGCAAAATCTTCACTAGCATACGAGTAAAAAAGTATACAACTCAGTTTAAGATAAGCATATGAATTCAGATGGGCAAGCAAAATCTTAGCTTTAATTTTTCACTTGTATACTTATTGCGCCTTTTGTGCCTGTAATGATAGCTTTCTCATTACTTACTAAAAAAACACAAAATGAATGCCATGTGGTAGAATTTTTAAATAACACAACAACTGGCACAAGGCAATGTTATCATGAAGTCAATGATTTTTTTTTCATGTGTAAACATTTATAATATATTAATACGAATAGGCATAGCCCAAGTACACAAAGGGGTAAACAAGAGATAACATCAATTTAGGAAGAAGAGATAGAAATAAGAAATTCATGAAAATTGAGGCTGTTGAAATCTACAGCTTTGGCCCAAAAAAGGGTTCTAATAAAAAGTAATCTAATCTCCTCCAATGAACGCTCCTTGTCTTCAAACATCCCGTCATTTATCTCCTACCATATGCAACAAAGAATACATAGAGGAATCATCTTCCACATAGCTGAGATTTGTGAAATACCACCCAAATTCGTCCAACATGCCAAAAGTTCAACCATTGTTGCCGGCATAACCCAAGCTAGCTCTACCCATATGAATACCTCGACCCATAATGTTCTAGCAACCTCACAATGTAGTAGAAGATGCTCCACAATCTCGCCACATTGTTTGCACATACAACACCAGCCCACTACTATCACCCCGCGTTTTCGCAAATTATCTATCGTCGAGATCTTTCCCAAAGATGTTGTCCAAGCAAAGAATGTCGCCCTAGGAAGTGCCTTATTCCTCCAAATTCTTCTCCTTGTGAAGTGATTATTCTGCAATTGTGTGAGGGCTTTACAGAAAGAACGAAATGAAAAAGTGCCTATAGGGAGCCACCACAAAGTATCAACTCCTTGAGCACTTGGTCTCATGGAGTATAAGAGTTGGAAAATTTTGAAAAAATATTTTAAAATATTATATTTTTCTTAGAAAGTGCGGAGGGCACAACCCTAGCACACGACACGCATACAAGAGAGACACTATCTAGAAGGAGACAAGATAAAGAAGATCGTTAAAGTTAAGCCCATTCTAGTCCATAGAAGATGCCCAAAGAAAGAGAGTAAAGAAAGTTTTGAGCTCGTCCGGCATCGATCAAGGTCCTCAAAGCTCCTATCAATCATTTTTCTCGAAATATACCATATGAGGCAAGCATCCATTTGTGATCATTTTCACATAATTCACATGAAAACTTTTCTTTTTTCCAACTTATTAGTAATGCATGGGATGGAAGCATTCAAACTACTACATCATAGACCTAAGTGAGAAGAGAGGAGATCGCTTTACTGTATCGGGATTAAAACTGCCAAGTAAGCACCTTTACAGATTCATTAGTCTCCTCTATCATCAAAAAGCGATTCTTGCCCGCAGATAGCAATTCGCTTCCTTCAATTTATTTACATTTCTGATCTCCTTAAAGTTGTTCCGAATTTTCATAGCAGCTAGAAAGTTGAGGTAAACTCCGATAATACTTACGATTTTGGGAAATAATTCCATCAGAAATATTTCGCCTTTCGCTTTTTAAAAGGCCACGAGAGATTTATTATTAAAAAAAGGCCAAAAACAAAGCTTCAAAAACACCAGCCAGTCCGAACATAATCAAAACCAAATTAAGGAAAAAAGACATCGTAATTAGCTGAATTGGGCAAGAATCTCAGTAAAAATTACCTAAATTTGCGACAAAGCTCGGGGACACTCATCTTGTGCTGCAAATTGGAGCGAGGCTGCTTAAGCCGGATACAGAAGACAGTGGCGGGACTCACGAAGTCCTCATCCATTGGATCGTCGGGCTTCTCCACGGCGTCCTCCTCTGCGGAAGCGACCGGTTCGGTATCCTCAGCGCCCTTGGAAACTTCAATGGACTCGGGAGCTGCGGGCTCGTCCTCCGCTTCTTTAGGGCCCGAATCTTGACTCATCGCCTAAAAAACCCTAATTTATATAAATTAAGAGCGAGAGAGTGAGAAAGAAGGAGAGAGAGAGAGATGTGAGTGGTAGAAAGTCGCAATTGAGGGCGACAGATATCCCTACAGTGAGAGAGTGAGAGAGAGAGAGAGAGAGAGAGTAGTGGGGTTAGTGTGAGTGAGTGGGGAGGATTCACGATTTGGATTTTGGTTCGGCCTTTTTAATTTTCGTGTCTCTGTGTCTGTGTTTTAGGGCTTTTGCGTAAAGGAGCTCTCTCTCTGTCTCCCTGTGATTGGGAGGGGCAGGCAGTGCTGCTCGCTTTGTTCCCGATGTTTTTATTCGGTCATTAGATAACAAAAACAAACGAAGCGCACTCCCTCGCACACAACCTGACAAAAGCTTTTTTGTGGAATAAACGTTAATTATTTTTTATTTTTAAGATAACAAATTCAATTATTAGAACTTAGGAAAATAAAACATCTTCACGACAGCTGAAAAATGGAATAAGAATATAAAATATAATATTTTCTTCTGATATATGAACTTGTTTTATGAACAAAGTCACAAAACTTCAAGTCTCTTTTTAAGCATCAGCCCCATGTTCTTGGCACTAAAGTCGTCCTTCAAAGCACGCACAGCAACGTCGACTATCTGGGTGGTTGCCAGTTGGATGGAGCGCGCCCATGCTGATAAAGAGTTGATTGGCTAGGAGAAGATATTTTGTCAATCTTTGCCTGGAAAAATTTTACATGGCTCAAAACACTACTAATGAAGTCTTGTAGATGCGTCCTCCTCTTGTTCACTGCTTACCTTCAAAATCTTCGACCAATATTTTGAATATGGTATCAATAAATATATCGATCAAGATATTAAAATATATTTTAATATTAATATAATTTCAAATACTAATTTAAAATAGTTTATACATTAAAAAAATTATATATATATATATAAATTATATTTTAAATTAATAGTCAATGTATAAATAAATTTTATATATAAATATTTATGTAAATAATTTAGTCTAAATTAAGATAAAAAAATAACAAAAAATAAAAAAAAAAAAAAGTAAATTCCGAAATTCGATATGACCAGTACAGGCTAATAAGGGCCAAAATCTGAACTAATACAAAACAGACTCAATTTCTATACCAGTCACTGCTTTGGTACGGTACGTACCGGCCGGTCGGTACGGTGCGAAATTTAAAACTGTGCTCCTGAGACAATTTCAGCCTCCATAGCGACTACTGTTACGCATAGTAATATTATTTATCATTTTATTTTTTATTATTTTCTCGTTATTTTATGATATAATATTAAATAATTGAATATTATTTATTTTATTTTATTTATTAACCTATCATTTAATAATATATCATAAAATAATAATAATAATAAATATATGATAAATAAATTTATTTCTATTATGTATAAATGGGATCTAAACAGGCCATAGGAGAGGACCAAGTCAATGTATGCAATAAGAGGAGTAATGATAGACACTAATTTTTACAATATTTCTCACAACAAATGATATAAACTACGAGTATTATAGTAAGATAGTGTTATTTTTATAAGCTATTTTATAATTATAATATATTTCACAACACATATTATAAAAAAAAGAACACTTTTAGAAAGTGGTGTAATTTTTATAAAATAGTTTACAAAAATACCCATCTTTTTAAAACATTATTGTGTAAAGTATTTTGAGATATATTTTGCTTTTATCATTTTCCATAAGAGAACCTATTAGCAAAACTCTTCCCTTTCCAACTTTTTTTTTTTTGTCCTGGCTCCATTTGAATATTAAGGTCTTGTTTGAATTCGGAGATAAGATGAGTTGAGATAAATTTAGTTTATTTTTTAATATTATAATTATTTTAGAATTTGAAAAATGTGTATTGGAATTTGAAAAATGTGTATAGGAATTTATGTTTTGTATAAAAAATTATAAAAATGTAATGATGAAATAGAAGTGAGTTGAGATGAACTCAACTCATTTCTAAATCCAAATGGGGGCCTAAGTAAAATTTGAATTTATACGTGAATAATAATATTTTAAATTTTTATTAAAAGGTGTTTGAATATAAATATTGAGATCTGTGTCTAAATGTATGATATAAGTTGGGAGGAATTTAATTCTTTTATAAAAAAATTAAAGATATAATAAATTTTATTAATAATTGATTTAAGATGAATTGAGATAGGCTTGCCAACCATCTACATCTTAATTTGTGAAATACAAATCAAGAATGAGGATGATAGAACAATTAAAAACCCATATAAGGAGGGCCACTCATGCCATCATAGTGATCCCCAATGTGTTAGACTGGAAATTGCTGAAGCTAATGGTTTGAAACTCCATCTTTTATTGTCAAGTTTGTTCATTTAACTTACCTAGAATTAAAACAATCTCAAATTCTTGTATCGAAATCTGAAAAATTCTTAACATCTCCAAAACAAGTTTTACGGGCATTTGTCTTGTCTCGACACTCCAATGGTCGTATTTTCTGTGGGGACAAAATGTACCCGATCCTACGCAATCCAGCTGTAACGACATGTTTGAATATGTTGTAATTGGTCTATAAGAATATATTACGCATGAAGGCACTGTCGGATGAAATGAAAGACTGGAAGTTGAAAAAACGTATCAAGACATTGAAATTTGTACCACGACGATGATGATGTCAAGGATTATAGTTCTCACATTAATTAATTAAGGCTGCAAACCAATAAATTTAATTTTAATTTAATTTATTTAATAAATAAGTTATTAGTAATTATTAATATTAATTTAAATATAAAATGAACTAAATTCGTATAATTTTGATTCAATTCAATTTTAATTTATGAATAAAATTTGTATAAACTCGATTTAGTTTGTTTAGGACTCGTAATAATATTTGTAATATATATATATGCATTCTTATATATATATTTTTTGTTTGTAGGTCTGCAAATAATCTGAATTGAGTCGAATTTGAGCAGAGGGTCAAAAACTCGTTTAACATATTTTATTGCTCGAACTCAAAAAATTTTAGAAATTTTTTATCGAACTCAACTCATTTAACACAATTTTTTTTTTTTTTTGTTGGCAGAAGCACAAATGATTTTAAAACATAATAATAAATTATTAAAATCATTTTAAAACATAATAAAGTAATTAATATAATATTAAATTAATAATTTTTCTTGAGATAATATTGAATATGACTGAACAATCAAAACAAAATCAGATAAGAAAGTGAGTTAAATTCGTAATTAAAATAGAGTTGCTTACTCTTTATAAACATTTGAGTTAATAATTTCTTTGTGAAATTAATACATTATTATTGTAAAGTATATAACAAAATATGTTACTTATACATAATAATAAAAAGTAACAAAATATATTACTTATACAAAGTATCAAAATTAATAAATATAAACCATAAAATATATACAATAAAATATTATAAGTAAGAAATTAAAAATATATGTATATATATATATAAATATTACGAGTATTGTGACGAACTCAAAACGAGTCGAATCGATTTTATATGAATATTGTTCGTGAGCTTAAACTGAGATTAATCGATATTATACGAGTTTCGCTTGTTTAATACTCGAACAAATATTAGCGTTCACGAACAACTCATTTATCAATAAATCGAATCCAAGTCGAGTTTATACGAGTTGAACTTGAATTATTTACAAGTAGCTCTGTTCATTTGTAGTCCTAATTGTATGTATTTTATGTGTTATATATATTATTTTAATAACTTTATATAAATAATATATTTTATTATTTTATGTATAAGTAACATATTTTGTTACGTTACGGTAATAATGTATTAAGTTCATAAAAAAAATATTGAGTCAAATGTATATAAAGAATAAACAACTCAAGTAATTACTCGAATCAATTTGTATCGGTTCGCACGAATTGTTAAAGAATAAAAACAAAAGATCGATAAATAACTTGATTCAGCTCGAACTCGTTTTTGATCGGCTCAACTCGATGAATTCTCAGTCCAATTCAAACTCGAACTTGAGTTATTTCAATCCAATTCAACTTGATTCGACTCGAGCTCATCTTTGATTGGATTGTTTGCAACCCTAAACTGTATATCCCAGTGGTGGGCATAAGTAGTCGTCTCAAGTTCCCTGGTGGCTAGTGGGATGGATCTCACCAGCCCATGGTCTTATATGTAGTGGGCATCATGGATGCAAGCTTCAATGCCTGTTGTCATTTCGAGAAGCGGGAGGTTCCGTTGGAGACCTCAGTGGTGGCCGCCGGTAGCTGTCTCGGACCTCCTTTGTGACTAGAAGGATGGATCCTACCAGCTAACGGGTCTCGCATAGCATAGGTCAAGCGGGGTGGCCCCTGCAAGTCTCTTTTGGCCGTCCATCAGCACGATCTCCGATGATAAAGTCGCTCGCATGGTGATGGGGTAGTGGGCTAGCTGCCTGCCGTTGTGTGCCAGTGGGTGCATTTATTGTGCACCCATACACTATTGTGCATGCAACGCACACAACGCCCAAGCTTCACATGCATTGTGCACTTTGATAGTACATTTTGTTCTTCTTGTATCACGGGTGTATCTCACCTTTCCTGTAAAGTGCACTCAAAGTTGAGTATTTTGCAACTCAAGTGGCTTGGGTATTTGACTTGTTTGCCTGAGCAAGAAAGGCGTTGGCGCCCTTTCTTGTTAAATATTCATAAAAATAAAAGTTGAAGGTGTGAGGGAGATAATTGGGATAGAGGATAAGGTAGTAGGCGCCCTTCGGAATGGCGCCAGCTTATTACCCTTCTTTCAGAGACTTAGAGGAAATTGTATTCGGTAAAATTCTTCAGTTGGATTCTGAGTACTTCCTACTCAAACTAAACTCTTCCCACCTGAATTCTTATGATACAAAGGCGATAAATTTAGTTAGCTCGTTATAGTTATCCCTGACATATTGATAGTGTGATAATCGGAGATCCTATAAACATTTAATACTTGGCAGGGTGGCATATCGCATTAAATTCGGATTGATGTGAATATCCAAAGATATTTACTGATCGCTCGGAGGTAATCATATTACTAGAGATATTATTGAGAAGAAACAAAACTAATAAATGATCTCAGAAAACCTAGGATGGGAAGGGGATTAATCTGCTCCCCAATATTCCTGGATAATTACACATGTATTTGATCAATATTTCAGCCCATATAAAAGAAAGAATAGATCACTCGAAAAAGGTATGAACATCTATCTAGAGCTTTTTTGAATTATTGTCTTGAATATATCCACTTTAGTCTCTAACTAAAGCTTCGGAGAGTTCTCAGGGTCGAGGAACCCAACCCTCTATCTTTGTTGTTGCAGATTAGGACTGGAAATTACAATTCAATTCAGGAGTGCAGAACACATATCAACAGAAGGGCTAATAATACTTATTTGGAAAACTTTCATATGCTCTTTTAGAGATTATTTAACATGCTAGAAAGTTGTCATTATTTCATGTTCGATATAAAAATAATTTTGATCTACAAACCACGCCAACAGTTAACGCCTAAAAATAGCGCAAGTTTGGATTGGAAGAAAAATCCATTTTTCGACCCCATTGAGGTGGCTTTGGGTCTCGCTAAGTGTTGGGTGGAGCCCTTGTCACTAATCCAATGCAGCTATATGGTGTCTGTGTATACATTCAAGGCAGTAAATAATATTTAAATGCAGAGAATAAATAGAGAGAGATAGACAAATTTATACGGTATGATACTGAACCTGTGTCCAACGGAGGTTCTAGGATGAGAGATTTCATTATAATATATTTATTTACAATCTTTATGATCTAGTCTTGTTATCACTGTATAATGGAGATCTGAGTTACAATCTCTAATTGTTCCCGTGTCTCTATGGTGAAATTGAAGAAGATGAAATCTCCCATAACCTTGCCCAAAGTCCTTGAACTTGTATGCACCCAATCCTTTATTTCACGGACCCTTTGTATTTATGTCACTCCCTATATTTTATATCACATTACTCATTTTCCCATCGATACATTGCCTCAATCATGCATTTCTTCTCTCTTTTATCTTTCTCGAAGAGTTTCCATCTATTGGTTTGGGCCTAGAAAATATTGTGAGTGTGTTATATTTTATCCCTTATATGAATTATATTTAGGAAGGAGGTGAGATGAAAATTTTCAAATGAGATATATTTCTAAACAAGCCCCCAGTTTCTTTACGTGGAAAAAGAAAAAAAAAAAAAGAATGACTGAAAGTTTTTAATACTAGAAGAAAAGAATTCACAAATTTCTTATTCCTTCATGGCCATCGACCACTTACATTTAGTTTAAATTTTTATTTTTAAATAAAAATAAAAATAAAAATAAAAATGTTATTATTCATCATTAACTTATTCTATTTAGTCATAGACTCATATAAATTTAAAAGTCACGTTGTAATTGATTCTTTTATATTAACTACTTAAAACACAAATCTAGTTAAAATATATGAATAATGAGTTTTGATGTAAAACATAAGGAAATGAAATGTATCTTTATATAGAGGACGCTGGACGAGAATGTCGTAGAAATAATTATCACGCGTGTTGTAGGAAGAACAAGACAATTCTACATTTATAAAGTAATTTTATTAAAATAAATATATAAATTAATATGTTTAATAATGAGATAAGTTATATTTATTCATAAAAGAAAAGAGATCAGTTGTATTTATTTAAAATAAAAATTTATAATTTCATATATGATATTTAAGTATATTAATTTATGAATTTGTTTTATAGAAAGAAAAATGATATTATACTCCTAATTTGTCCTTATGTATTTTATTTTATTTTTTAGTATTTTTTTACTTAATAATTAAAAAATAACGATTAATATATTAGTATTAAAAATATAATTTACATTATAGGCATACCAAACAAGCAAATTTGGTGGCATTAATCTTATAGTAATTCAAATGACACCAAATATTTTTTGATTTAAAAAAAAAAATATTATTTATCATTTTAATTTTTATCATTTGTATGATTATATAATGTGATTTTAAATAATTTATTATATTTTAATTATAAATTTGTTACCTAATGCAATATTGTCATTGTGAAATGATGAAAGGATGCTAAGAAAATGAATTGAGGAATAGATTTGAGAAATCCGTGCCAAAGTGCAAGAAACAACTAACTGTCACTCTCAGGCATAGAGAGCAGCGTGAAAATTGGAAACGCGCAGAGGAGGAAAAGACAGAGTAAAACCGAGGCAGGATTGCATTATTGCAGCAGTCAAGGAAGGAAGGAGCATACAAGTCATTCAAGACCGTTTCTCACTCGTCCAACAACTGGACCAAGAACAGGAGAAATCAGCCACAACAACCTCCACCCATCTGCTATATTATTATTATATATCCCTGTTATAATCATTGAAGGTCATAATTAAGATCTTAAAGCCGGCTGCAATAAGGTACTATTTATTTTTACTTCTTCTAGGAGCCGCTTAAAAATCTCGGAAACAATATGATTTTCAAGGTCTCCTCCATGCTTTCGTAGCCGAATCAGGAGGGATCCAATTCTAACTCCGCTGAATTAGTTTGAATTGTTCTCACTCAGTTAATGAGGTAGCTGATGCTCTTAACTACAAAGTTGAATGAGCTCAATTGTGTTATTTTCACGTTTGAAGTGATCTTGAATTTTTCCTGCTTTTTGTTGAAGATTGTTTTGGGTTTGCTTTGGAGCTTAGATTAACTGAGATTTGTTTTTTTGGTCATAATGCACGGGAATTTGGTGTCATGTGCTGATTCGTTCAAATTCTGCTCGAATCTGCGTCTTCTTATATAGAAATCGGTTAGAAGAATGCACGATCTTGGGACTCTTAATCGTGTGTTGTAGAATTTATGCTGTTTTGGGGACTTATGGCTGCTCTCAAGGGACGTGTTTTTGGTTTGGATGGATAAGCAGCTTGGCATTTAATTACTGTCGAAGAACAAATTTTGTTTTGGGGCCTCAGGTAGAGTGGACGTGGAAGGGAGTGGTTGCAAGTGGATTGTGATCTCTTCATATTGCAGTTAACGTGTAAGAGACGGCGTTTTACGATTGTCAACATTACGAGTAGTCTCTATGTTTCCTGTTTTGGTGATTAAATTATGATGCGTGAGATTGAGTGCATGATGGGGGCCTCCTTTCACTTTAGTACCACATGTACAAACATACTAGGATGAATCCCAACTCCCCTGATTCCCAAAACCTACATGAACAAAATAGAAAGAAAATAACCAAAAGATGCCCACGATGCTTGGGGAATTTAAAATAATCAAAATGAGGTCATAAGTTGAATTTCAACTGATTTTCTGTTCTTAATCAGAAAATCTTCTTCAAGAAAGAAAAACGAATGTTTTTGTTAATTTCTATTGAATGAGTCATCTCTGATCCATTCCATCTTGCAGGTGCAAGGTACAACTTTACACCAAGAAGATAATAGTCACATAATTTAGTTAATTATGAGTTGTAGCTGCTTCGGGGCCTCAAAACTCAGGCGGATAGAGAGATCTGCTCATCATGAAATAGTAGGTACGTCACTCTTTTTCATCATATTTTCTATTCTGTTAAGTACCACATAAATTGTTGCCTGATTTGTCTGTACTAGTGTGATGTGTAATGTCTGCTTCATTGGATAACTTTGTGCCCATTTGCATACGTGCAATGAAACGGAGTAATACTATTTTTGA
Source organism: Platycarya longipes (assembly GCA_036559045.1). NCBI lineage: Eukaryota > Viridiplantae > Streptophyta > Magnoliopsida > Fagales > Juglandaceae > Platycarya > Platycarya longipes. The sequence goes on along the minus strand of CM071797.1, from coordinate 7,863,357 downwards.
CACACGAAACAGTTTGAGGATCTTTTCTGTAGTTTTGCACGAGCCACTTTATGTGTACCCTTCTAACCATAACCCGAGGGTGTGAGGCCAATGATTCTGAGCTCTACATTTAGCTTCATTGATCTAAGAACAGGTCCTAGTGCAAGTAATGGTAACTGTTATTGATTCTTTGAGATACATCTAATCAACTTGCCAAATTGATTCTTTAATAGATTCATGGATTTGGAATCTGTTGGATAGGAGGCATTCTTTAAGGATGGCAAATGTATGGAATTAAAACTAAAAAAAAAAGTCATAAATGATTATAAATTGGTCAAATGATGCCTAACCCTGTTCAAAGCCAGATGCAGTTTTATATTTTCATTATCACGGGGGTTTTCCAGAAAAAATAAAAAATAAAAACTTCCTTATCTTTATTAATCTCTCAGAAATAAATATTTCTCTATGAGAGAATCTTAGCATTTTGCTCCTCCAGTCTTCACCGGTAATATTACACCATTTACTTAAAGCCAAAAAAAAAAGAAGCAGAAGAAGAAGAAAACTACTATGGTACTTACTGCAACTTGTGCCATGGTGTCTCATAGATGGCATGTTTATGTTTGATCAACCGAAGAAGTTATAATTATTATTATTTTTTCATTTTGGAGTTTGTTCCATTTAGATTGTTGTTTAATTCTCTTTGATGTCTTGTCTCTCATTCGTGGCATGTTTTTGTTTGATCAACAGAAGAAGTTAATATACATATTTTTTCATTTTGAGTTTTTCTTCCATTTTGATTGTTGTTTTATTCTCTTGATGTCTTGTATCTCATACATGGCATGTTTTTGTTTGATTAACAGAAGAAGTTAATATTCTTTTTCCATATTGCTTGTCTTTTAATTCTCTTTGATGTCTGGATCACAGTTGTTCACTTTAAAGTACTAGATTGGTCGAGACTGTAAGAATGGAGATCCTGATTTAACCATTGAAGATCCACTAATTTTTTCTTAGCTGCTTTAGACATCTCTTGGTACTAACATCTTTGTACTCGTCCTGACTTAAAAAAGAATTATTCACACGTGCTGTGTTGCATTCTCATCAAAGCTTTAGTAAGGCCCTTAAATGTGAAAAATGATTAATCGACCTCCGTTCTGTGACTTATTGTCTTATCATGTCTTATTGCAAATTGGGAGTCAGAGCGTAGCCATGCTTTGGGTTATGACTATTTCATCTGTAGTCATTGTTGATATTTTTATGGCACTTTTTTCTCCCCCTTTCTCTTGAGATTGTTATGCATTTCTAATTTTTTTGTTTCATCTCTTTGTTTTTATGTTTGTTCATTGTCTTCCATTTGTCGTGCAGAGAACTTGCATCTGAATATTAAATATTTCCGCCACAAAGAATTAAGATTGGCAACAGACGATTTTCATCCAAGCAATAAGTTAGGCCAAGGGGGTTTTGGAACTGTTTACAAGGTACTAGAATTTACATATGATTTTTACCTTTCAATTGTGAGAGTGAAACTTACTATCAAACAATCTTCACAGGTACGCATAGAACCATTAAGACATAGAGATACTCCTGCTTACCTTTCATTTCCCATGTCATTGTAATGGTCTTTTTCCATGGCAAGTTATCAAACATGCACTTCCGAATGAAGATTAGTTTTTGGGTCTAGATCTCCAATGGCATAATAAAGCACCTTTCCATTGGTTGGTTCAAGATTTAATGCACCAAAAAGTTGAAACCTGATTGGTGACAACCTCAAAAACTTTGTAACATTACATTATATCAAATTTTGATTCACAGTAAACAACTAGACATGAAAACTTGGGTTTTGTTATCTTGCTATGCAACTTGCTGATTGATGTCTAGGGCACTAATCAAGTCGCGTTGAAGAATTAGTCACTGCAGTGAGTTGGTTTTTCTGACTTCTTTCTCTACCGAAGAATATGATTGTCTCGATTTTCTTTACTTTAATGTGTTTCTGGAAATCAGACTTTGGTGAGGGAAAAATATGACTTAATTTGATTTATATATGAAGGAACATGAAGATGTTTTTTGTCCATCTAGTATTCAAAATAACTCTTAATTAACGCACTGCAATTTTTCTAGGGAACCCTAAAACATGGAAGAGAAGTTGCTGTGAAGACGCTTTCTGCCCAGTCGAAGCAGGGATTACGTGAATTTTTGACCGAGATTAATACCATATCAAATGTCAGGCATCCAAACCTTGTTGAGTTGGTAGGCTGCTGTGTTGAAGGATCCAACCGAATTTTGGTCTATGAATATGCAGAAAATAACAACCTCAATCGTGCATTATTAAGTAATTCATATTAGTCTGCAAGATGAACTCAATGGCTATGTACATAATGAAGGATCGAAAATATAATTTGTTTCCTAATGTTTGTAGGTTCAAAGAGTTCGAATATCAACTTGAACTGGGAGAAAAGATCTGCTATTTGCCTGGGCATAGCTAGGGGTCTTGCATTTCTTCATGAAGAGCTTGTACCACATATTGTTCATAGAGACATTAAAGCTAGTAACATACTTCTCGATAAAGATCTTAACCCAAAAATTGGGGACTTCGGGCTGGCTAAACTTTTCCCAGATGACATCACTCACATAAGCACTAGAATTGCAGGAACAACGTATGTCATCTTTCAGATTTCTGCTTGACTGATTTCATATTTGAAGCTATATCTTCCTTGCATCGTTAAAGATTTTGCCTTTCAAGACTCTGACCTTCCCTACTTTAATCTACATTTCTGTAAGACTGTAACTTTTATCCTATTTCAATTAGATATTTCCACATACAAGGAAAATGTGTTAGATATTTAATCTTACATGATCTTTGAAAGCCAATGCATAACTTGTGTTTGTTCTGTGCAGTGGTTATTTAGCACCAGAGTATGCCTTGGGGGGTCATTTAACTCTGAAAGCTGATGTTTACAGTTTTGGAGTTCTTATACTTGAAATTGTAAGCGGCAGAAGCAGTGCAAATGAAAACTGGGGAGGGACAGAAAAAGTTCTCTTGGAATGGGTACGGTTGTCTTCCCTTTCCTATTTTCAAAACATTTTCCAGTACCTTTTGAAATCTACTGCTCCCCTCATTAACGAATGGCCAGTGCTTCGGACTCAAACCCCCAATCTCACTCATCATTCCTCCCACATTGGATCAAGAGCTCCTATACCAAATTTTAGTGCCTAAAATGAGAAATAAATATACATATAAAATGAGTTATGTAGCATTTATTGAGCATCTTATATTGCTCGGGAGACTTAACAGGTAACAGCAAATGTTGTAAGGTTCACTTTATGTGTTTTTCTAGCGTCCAAATAAGAACCTCTCATATTCACTGGTTGTGGAGACCCTTTGGAGCAAAGGCCATTAGCCTCTTTGTGCTATCCCGATTCCCAACAGTATTTTGAATCATAAATAGCAATAGCATTACTTTTGTAAGATTTTTTTTTAGACCAAACATTTATCTTGCTGTTATGTGAGTCCTCAACCATCTCCTTCCCTATAACAACTACTATTTGCCGTTATAGGCATGGCAACTCTACGAGGAAGGGAGACTTCTAGAGATTGTGGATCCAGATATGCAAGAATTTCCTGAGGAAAAAGTCATTAGATACACAAAGGTAGCCTTTTTCTGCACCCAAGCAACCGCAAGCCGAAGGCCACTGATGAGCCAAGTCATCGACATGCTTTCGAAGAACAACCGGCTCAATGAGAAACAACTTACTGCCCCTGGCCTTTTCACAGATTCGGGGGCATCTTCCTCCAAAAAACAGTCCTCCTCCGAGAGCACCAGTTATCGGATGAGCTCAGTCCCAGAATCAATCACTCAAGTAACCCCTAGATGAAGAACGAGGTTTAATAATTCCAGGGTAGATAGTGGATACAACTCACCAAAAGAAACCACCAACTTGTCATAGCATAGAGTGGATGCATCTCCCATTAGTCAAAATTGTTATTATTATTATTTTTTCCTGTTTACTTGGTCACATAATTGTTGCACATTTTTTTGGCCTTCGGATTGGGGATTCGAGCATAATCTCTTTCATACAAACGCACACACTATCATTTTCAGGTCCTAGGATTGCTTCAAGTGGGAGGTCTGCTATCTCGTGGATAGCATACAGTACAATTGTGCAGTATTTCATGTCATCGTTCATGTAGACATATTGTTATATGAGCAGAACAGTGAATTTGTTAACACTCTCGTGTATGCATGCCAGGAAATTGTCTCATCTTATGTGGGCTGTTTGCTTCAGTACAATTATTCTATCTCGCTTAACATTTTCAACGTAGAACAAAGTGGTACTGAATAGTCATCACATGTGACCTCTGCATAGCATGTTCTTACCATCAAAACAAGCCTTGTCACAGAATAATTTGATTTCGGCTACATATCTAAACCTGCAAGCTAGATCGATCCTCACATATGATAAAAATCACAGTACAAATATGATAAACTCCATAAATGCCCTGTAAACAATGACCATTTTAAAAAATATCCATCATAACACGTGCCACAAAGCAGAGCAAAAATCGGGGGGGATTCTTCCAGTCGAAGCCGAATAAAAATGAACACAAGTTTTATACATGCTTATTCTCCGTGAACAAACACACTGTAAGATGGGCTAATATGAAGATTTTAGAATCAGGGAATAAATTTTACAGGTTCAAAATGAGAGCAAGATTGGTGGACAAAAAAAAAAACCCGATATATGGCTATGCTGCAGGCTGTTTCTCAGCGTTAGCAAGAACTTCTTGTTTGGAATCGTGTGAAGTACTGTTAGAGTTGCCATCTTTGGTCGGTAAAGCGGGCTCTTCTCCTGCTGCAGATCCACTTGTTGCATTTGATGCCGCATCTTTTTCATTTTTGGCATCTTTTCCTCCCTTCCCGTCTTTTCCATCCTTAGCAGGAGTAGGTGGAGGGGCTACCATGTGGGGAGGAGGGGTGTGCTTTAGCTTCACCAGTATTTGGCGCATCCTTGAAAGATCAGTGGGTTTCCCAGGCTTTGGGCCCTGAACAACTGTGATTGAGGGCTTCTTGTCCTGATCTTTCTTACCTCTCTTCTTCTCTATGTTAGGGACCTCATAAGGAATGAGATCTGCTATTGCTTTCCAGTACTGTTTGTCTGCCTCTTTATGAAACTTCTCTTGATTAGCCAAGGACAACTGCACCAGAGAAAAATTCAAGCACTAAGCAGACTATAACGTAGTAGAAAATAGGGTGCGGCTATGTTAGCATTTCAACATTTTACCTTCTCCGTTTCTCTGTTGTTAGCCTTGTTAGTCTCAACATTGACCTTCCTTTTCTCATAAAAAGCTTGTATATACTCCTCGCCCTCTATGATAATCTGGATTCTCATTTCTTTCTCCCTCTTCTCCTTCTCCTCAAGCTGAATGGCATTTTGACTGCACCAGCAAATTCACAGTTCGTCCTTTCTTATATTTAATTGTAATTCAGAAAGATTAAAAAATAAAAAAAGTTTCTTCACGTTTATAATTATCAAACACCACAGAAGAGTTCCTTACTAGAAAAACCAGATCAATCAAGTGTTATACCAGCCATCGAATTTTCTAAAGGGAAATACTATTTATCCCGCCATTTTGGATCCTGATTTGACTTTTTATTTTTTGTTTTAAGTTTTGTTTTTTTATATGATTTTTAAGTAAGTGTTTTTAAATGATGTTGTAATTTTTTTTTGTATTTTTTAAAATTTGTTTAAGATGTTAAAAAAATCATGTAAAAAAAACATCTTAAAATATTTTTTAAAAATATAAAAAAATCATGACATCATTTAAAAATATTTACTTAAAAATATATAAAAAAACAAAACTAAAAAAAAAAAAAGGGTCAAATCGGGATCCCAAACGGCGGGACATGTAGCACGCCCCTTTTCTAAAACTAATCCCTGTTCTTTCCAGCTATATGCCAGGGCCTGCCTGTATGATAAGTTAACTAAGCTTGCATCTCACCTCATGTACAACGTGTCGGTGGAAATCACATATATGTGATCAAGCCCAGTACTATGGCATGATGCACCTGTAGCAAACCCAAATTTGGTCACTGTGCACTGATCAGCAATGCTTCTAGCTAAAGACAATATGCTGAAGTTATAAACTTTGACCATCCTTATATATGTTTTCTATTGACCAACAATGGAAGTACCAAGACCCACAAACTCTTGAACAAGTGATAGCGCCGCTGTTACTCTTCTCTATCTAGATTCTAAGTGATTACTTAATGATCTTCAGTTACAATTCCTCTTCTTTCTCTTCCTATGGCAGAATCCTGTCCACTCTAACATGCATGACATCTCAGGACCTCCCTGCATGAGACCAATGCTGCTCATCCATTGCAATCAAAGCACACCCATAACATCTAAGCAAAACTTTTATCATTGAATTGAGGAAAAGTAAGTTTGCCTACAGTCAGCAGAGCCTTAATCGTAAATGCTTAAAATCAGCAAAACATGAACCTAGGCTATACCTTCTCCCCCCACCCTCCTTTCTTTTCCTTCCCTTTGGCTAAGGCCTAAGGTAATTCCCATCTCGTGATCACTACTGCTATCGCACAATTTAAGTTCCAACATCTGGCTTGATATGTGCTACAATTCCATGAAACATGATCCTCCGATACAATAAATACTATCTGATAGGATGGTAAGGATTCAAGAATCACTAACTGGTTTAAAGCAGATATGTGGAATCCTAAACTACAGGAATTAAAACCATGGGGTCCCAATAAATGAGATTTGATCCTCGACATTCCTCAGCATTATATTAAATCCTCTGATACAATAAATAATATCTGATAGGATGGTAAGGATTCAAGAATCACTAACTGGTTTAAAGCAGATATGTGAGGAATCCTTACCTACAGGAATTAAAACCATGGGGTCCCAATAAATGAGTTTGATCCTCGACATTCCTCAGCATTATATGTTTTTTTTTTTTTATTTGAGAAAAGCATTATATGTTTTTAATAAGTAAAATACGGATCTAACTGCACGGAGAGAGAAAATAAATCTCTGTGGCACACAGATAGCTTAGATGCACAGCTACGTACAAAAACTATGCGTGTCCATGCATGCATGCCATAAGACTCTGTGATGTCTTCAGGATCATAATGAATTAAGCCATCAACTAAGAAAACTTAATTCTACATCCAGATAACACAGACATTAAGCTGCACTTAACTAACAGTGAACTAACTTCATTTAATATAATTCATAAACAAGATCATAAAAAATAAGTTTTATACAAAATTCTCCAAAAAGAACAACTTTGCAGACACAATAAGAGTACCCTTCGATGCAACAGTTTCAGTTTCTATACATAATTCTCCAAAAATCACAACTTCTCAGACACAATAAGAGTACCATTCAATGCAACATTTTCAACTAAACAACCAAGCAAAGAAAGCAAAATAATCGAAATTAACTATGAAAGAAAATCCAAAGAAATACGGATCTATGAACACTGCAACAAAATCCAATTTAGATCTGAAAGTTAACACATCAAAGAAATCAAATCTCAAAGAGTTTTGATAGATAAGTAAGAAATCAACACATTAAATCCTCACCGCCTCCATTCACGAAGAGCAAACCCTTCCTCGGGCTCCATCTCAGTTGGCGGTGGGAGCACGGGCCCATCCGAGACAAAAATATCGTCATCAGCGCCGTCTTCACCTACACCGTAACCATTTCCATTCTCCGCATGGATCTGATCGAACGGAGACTGGGAGTAGCTAGCGTTTGGATCATCAAATCCAAAGATCTCCGGAGAGTCAGAGGCATGGTCTACGGCGACATCACTGTCCGCAGGGAACCCTCCGGAGAAGTCTCCTGCGGCAGCTGGGAAGCTGGAGTAGGATCCGGATCCGTAACCACCGCCCGCGAAGTTCTCGTCGTCCTCGTCAACGAAATGACGATCAGAAGAGTTCACGTTCATCTCCTCACCATCGATGCCGTACGCGTCGAAGGAAGACATCTCTCTCGAAATGCTGCTCTGCCTGTATCGCACCGTCTCTCTGTAAAACGTACGATTTTTTTGTCTCAGACACAGCTTCGCGCACTCAACTTTCAGCTTTATATAGAGATCTCACCATCTCGAGCACTTGGACCTGATTTGTTTTAAAAGACGAAAAAGATAAAAATTAAAAATAAAATAAAATATTATTATAAAATATTTTTTAATATTAATTTTATTTTAAAATTTAAAAAGATATTTTAAGATTAAAAAAATTAATATTTTTTTATTATATTTTATATAAGAATTTAAAAAATATATAATAATAAATTTATAATGTATTTTTAATTTTTAATTTTTAATTTCATTTCTATAAGTAAATCGAATTTTAGTTTATTGAATTTAAAATGACGTCGTTTCTCCAAACTCTCTTTTCCTTTCAACTTCTCTCTTTTGTCTAATAAAATTAATCGGTAAGATGATGATACATCAATAACAACGTGCACCAACTCTAGATAGGACATGTTTATTAATTCTATCTTGAGCAGAATTAAATTGTCTCTTAAATGATAATTTGAAGAGGTTTAAAAATCCATATTAGATTATATCAATTATTTTTAATATACTGAAGAGTTACAAATTATCATTAATTAACTTGTAACATAGGTTTTAAATCCAATTATAATGCTTGCTTATTATTAAATGCAACTTACTTTCTTTCAAATAATAATAATAATAATTAACATGCAGTAACTAACGACTAGGGAGTTGCCCTCCTTTTCCTCTATCTAGTTTTTGGCACAACATAATGCATTTATTTACTGCCATATTTTTGCAAAACATAAATATCCAAAATTATATCAACAGAAATTGTATTTTTTTTTTAGAAAATTAGTAAAGATTTAGTTTTTTTCCCCAAAATAAGCAAATTATTAAGATACTTTACATATGATTCAAATGAATGAGAGTAAGGGTGAGCAGCGGGTACCTGCACTCGCTGCCCCGCCCTGCACGACGGACGTAGTTTAATCCGCCTGACAGGCGGGGGGCAGGGGCAGGAAGGGGTGAAACTCCGTCCTGCACATACCTGTCCCGCCCCCATCCCATTAATTAATTAATTAATTAATTTAATATATATTAATAGATTATATATAATAATATATATTAAAATATATATATATATATCGAAGCACAAAACAAGTTTTTTTTAATAAAAAAAATACCCCAATAGTGAGCGGGATTTATGGGTTATTAACCCATAATCAAAACGGGCATCGTTTTGATTATGGGTTAATAACCCAACTGCTGCCCCCCCTCCCCCTGTGTTCGACTTTGAGTTTCCTCATTTCCCCCAAGTCCCTCGATCTCATTTGCCGATTCTCTTCTTTGCGATATCGTCATGCCTCCGATTAGATTCTCCGGTGACACCGTCGAGTAATCGTCACCCCAACAAGCTACTCTGCTATCGTGTAGTCTCTCAATTCCAAAACTGCCGATTCGCCGAATGTAAGTCCATCGAGTCCGATTCTCATTTGCCATAAATTTATATATATTTTTTTAATTAGTTGTTGAATATGGATGGATATTGGAGGATGAGATTGTGATTGTGTGCTGTGGAAGATTTGATTGTGCATGTGAATGTGAATGTATTGTTTGAAATTTTTTAAGGTCTGGGATTAAATACGGTGGTGAGGGATGGGCGGTTGGACCTCCACCCCCACCACCCCCGTTGCAGGATGGAGTACCCCGCCTCTGTATAGGTGGGGTCAGGGGGCGGAACGAAAAAAAACACCCCCATCCATACGGGGGCAGGGGGCGGAGGGAGGGGTGCCCTGCCCTCGGTAGGGCCGGTAGCACCCTTAAATGAGAGTCATTTCGACTAGGAATTATATTGCTTCTGTAACAAGTATTGGCCGTATAATTAATTAATCACAAAATTGAGTATGAAGGAAAACTGTGATAAAACAAGGGTCACATATGACTGAATGGGAATTTGGAAGTGATCAAGCACATAAAGGGGTGTACAAAAAAATAAAGCCTCTGTGTCCATTGATTTCAAAACCATGTCTTTATATGAGCGTTTGACCATTGTACAATTCCGGATGCAATGGCTAACCAGATTTTTTTTTATCAAAAAAGGAAATCCACCTTAAGGTAACTACCTAACTACTCACACAACACCTCAATGACAATGGAGACCCAAAAAAGGGGTTTCCAATCCATACTTACAAGTGAAGAGACTGCAATTGATCAGCTCGGTTCTCTATAGCCATGAACTTCCGCAAATCTCAGGACAATGAAATTAAGTACCTTCATAGAGGTGGCAATGAGGAAAACAGTCGGATTGAGTAGGACTGTAAATGGTTAGTAAATTAAGTGACCCCAAGCATGGCACTTCCCTTGGCCAACACCATATTCAGTTTTCTTCAGCTTAAACAAACACCATTACACTGCAATTAAATCCAACCCAGTGTTGGCTCACAGAAAAGAATTGCACTTACAGCACCGGCCACATAAAAAAGTGGGACTACTTGGTACTCGCCCTCAATAAGAGCCCTCTATCTTCTTGTCAGGTCTCTAAGCATTTTGAGGAGAAAATGCCTCATAGGATAGGGAGTGAAACATCTTGAAATGCATATATACCTCGAGACTTGAGTCAATTTGGTGTCTCTGCTTTCAAATCAATACGAGATGAAGCCAAAAGATCATATGTTGGGAGTTCGGCTGGTCTTTTGGAGATCTTAAGAAGAATCGAGGTCGATAGTCAATTGGCAGCCCTGGATCTGAATGGCCCTTGTCTGTCTCTAAGTTTGTTATTTACCATCAAAACATCCCAATGGCAGCCATACCAAAATAGGGGAAGGTTCTATAGTTTTCAGGGAACAAGTGGAGTATTCTTGGGATATCTAGCAGAAGGCATCCGTTACAGAACTCGTGGAAATTCCGGCTTCATACGTTTATTCAAAATACCATGCAATGACCTTATTCACATTGTCAAAAACACCAAATGAGAAAAAGGAAGTGGAAAAAGAAAATAAAAGAAACTAGAAAAGCATGTTCTTAGAGAAGAAATAGAATTCCAGATATTAGAACTGCAGCATGAAGGAATTAGTTTCATCAATTTCACCTGAGGTCTCCCCTCAACCCCCAAAATAAGGACAAACGTTGTTTATACATATTTGCTAGAGCCATATAAGCAATTATCCAAGGACGTTCCAAAAAACAAACAGAAGACTGACATGAGGAAGATGCTATAAGAGAGTCCGCTCAATATTTACAATGTTTTCCCCAAATCTGAACAAAGATGAGAAAATTGAACAAACATTCAATGGGGAGTATAGGACCTCTCCATCAGTCTTCTCACCCCACAAAATCACAATATTGATTAAATTATGTGGGGATTGCTTGCCATGCCATAAATCAACATTAAATTAGAAGTTTTAATGCAAAAGAAAATTAGAAACGGAACACTTAAACCACGCACCTAGGAGAACCCTGACGTTTCTGACTAAATTGACCAAGCATTGATCTTAGACTTCCAAGTGCCTTTTCAGCAGCCTGAGGAAAAGTAAGTTGAGGTGGTTGGAAAAATAAAGGCACATAAACTTCACAGAAGAGATAATGTGAAACCCTTAAACCAAAATTGTCTATATATATATATATATACATATAAGTAAAACTACCTGCATCTTAGCCTCATCCCATGTTAGCCCAATCCCTCTCCCTAAGACCTCTCCATCTATTTCGACCTAAAATACAGCATCAACCCATAATATAGGTTGTTAGAATTAAAAATGGAATATGAATCAATAAATGGCCGTACATAAACCAAAAATCGTTGCTTCTAAACTCCAACAAATTACATATGTACCACTCTCTCTCTCTCTCTCTCTCACAATTAGTTACATCAGTACCAATCTTAAGAAATCCAAGGATGAAACCATCCATGCTGCTTTAATAAAGAGAACCAAAATGTAGAGATATTAGTCAAGTGTAGGCCTGTTCATCCAACCCAGCTCGATTTTGAAATTTGATTTATTTTTCAATAATTTTGACATTTTTACTTAAAAGGTTTAAGAAAATTCTAGATCTGGAATCCAGATGAACACCCCTAGTCAAGTGCACACTCCAAGGAAAAATAATTTTGACCAAACTCCTAAAATATGAACCCAATATTGACATGTTGCAACAGGTTGTCTCACCAGGAAGGGTTTCAGATGAGTTTAAACTGCAAATAGTTCTGTTGTGAGGGGGAATGCTTTGATGAGAATGTGGGTGGTCCGACCCCTTTATGCACTATCCTGCCTCAATCTTCTTCCAGTATTGTCTTGGATTGGGTCCTAAAAGAGGTTGAGGAAATACAAGCATGTGTGGGGATATCTTGTGATGGTTTTGAAGAGCAATTTAAGACTCTCCTTGTTGCCATTGAATCTGAATGTTCCTCGGCTTTGAAATTAGCTTCTAAAACAAAGGAATTAAGAGATTTAAATGTTTCATTAATTATGACATTAAGGAGGGAAATGGTGGGAGGGCAGATTGAAAGGTTGGAGGGACAAATCGAGATTGGGTAGATTCCTTATTTCTCCATCTTGAATGTTCATTACTTGGAGTTGTGCCAGAAGAGATTGTCTCGTGTATGTTTAGATCATTGCCCCATTTTGCAGGATTGTAGTGGTACTCATTGGGGTCAGAGGTATATTAAGTTCGAAAACAAGTGTTTAGGAGCGGATGGTTATGTAAGGTTAGGAGTTGGTGGTCTTCTTATCAATTATCGGGTACTCCCAATTTTATCCTTGCTGGTAAGCTTAAAGCTTTGAAGCTTGATTTGAAGAAGTGGAATGTAAAAGTTTTTGGAAATGTTGACAACCAAAAAATTCTCTTTTGGAGGAGCTACATGTTTTAAAGGTTGGGGAGGAGAATGATGTCATGTCCGAGGAGGCGTTGTTGAGGAAAAAAGGTGTGGTGACAACTTGAGAGGGTTTTGTTAATGAAAGAGATTTCTTGGCAGAAAAAAATCCTGTTTGATTGAAAGAGGGAGACAAATGCACTAATTTTTTTCACAGAATGGCTACTCACATCAGCATTGTAATGCCATTGAGTTGCTTCATTATGATAAAATTGTGTTTTCATATCTTCTGAGATTCAAGATCATATTATGCAGTTTTATGAAGTGCTTCTAACTGTACCAACTGCTTGGAGACCTAAACTTGATAGTTTGGCATTTGGTTCCCTAGATCTTCTTAGTGTGAATAGGCTGGAGAGGCCATTTGACGAAGATGAGGTTTTTCAGGTGGTTAGTGTGATGGTTAACTATATAGCCCCTAGTCTATACGACTTCTCTATGGCCTTTTTCCAAGTTTATTGGGATCTTGTGAAAGGTGTGATGCGGGTTTTCAAGGAATTTTTTTTCCTTTTATAAGTTTGAAAAATCTCTTAATACTACCTTCATTGCTCTCATTCCAAAGAAATCTCGGGCTTCTGAATTGAAGGATTTTCATCCTATTCCTTGTAAGGGGTTTACAAGATAATTTCGAAAGTGCTTGCTAATCATATGAGTATGGTAATGGGGCAAATGAACTCTAAGCACCAAAATGCTTTTTCCCGAGAGGAGACAAATACTTGATTCTATTCTTGTTGCTAAGAATGTTTAGATAGTCGTTTAAAGGATGGACTTGGTGTTCTTTGTAAGCATTAACCATGAGAACTATGCATAAAACATCTCCCAAGCAAGTAGAAAACGAAATGGTTATGGAGATATAAATAAGAAGGGAAAACCCTAGGAGTTGGCTCAAGTGATAAAGGCCTTGAGCTTGGGAGTATGCTCCTCGCAAGTTTAAGGTTCAAATCCCCTTGGGTGAAAACAATAATTTCTAAGGGCTATCAGACTAAAGAATTTTCCGTTTGGATCACCCGATGTGCACTTGTGAGAACCTCGGCAAAATCCTTGCCGAGGACTTGTACAATCCTGAAATCAATCGAGATGCTAATCCCGGACACCCGGTGCCAATAAAAAAAAATCAATCAGAAGGGGAGTCTCTATGGAAGGAGGTTATTGATCGGAAATATGTGAGTGATTAGGGGGATGGAGCTCGAAAGAGGTTATAGAGGGCTTCTGGTACAAGTCTTTGGAAGTTTATTAGAAAGGGGTACAACTCTGATCGAGGTCTGGGATGTTATTTTACTAGAGTTGTACATGATTGGGAAATTGGTGATGTTTCAGCTTTTTATATTCCCTGAGCCTGGGGGTAATGATGAGGATAGGATGTTTGTGGATGTCCAAGAGAAGTAAAAAACGTACGATCGTTCATATTATAAGTTGTTGATTGTTCAACATAGTACTCCTTTTCTTTGGAAGCGTATCTGGAGGTCTCATGTTCCTTCCAAATTCCTTTTTTTTTTTTTATTAAAATATGGATTGCCTCACTTTGGAATATTCTAACAACGAATAATTTGAGGAACCGCAATCTCATTGTTATGGATTTGTGTTTCATGTGTAAGAAGCATGAGGAATTTGTGGATCATTTACTTTTGCATTGAGGTGGCAAGGGATTTGCTGGATGGAGTTTTTAGTAGAATTGGATTGGCTTGTGTAATGCCTTTGAGAGTGGTTGATCTTCTTGCATGTTGGAATGGGCTATATGGTAGCTCTTAAGTGGCTGAGGTGAGGAAGATAATTCTGTCTTATGTGGTGTATTTAATTGGAAAGGAACGAACGGTGTTTAAATGATAAGGAGTGTACCTTGGAGAAATTTGGATTTATTTTGTGTACTCTTTATTGCATTGGTTATTTGCTTTAGTAAAAAATGGAGCTTCAATTCATGACTTTTTGTTGTCATTTTCCGCTTCTTAGAATGAATTTAGAATCTTAGATGTTTTTTTTTATACGTCCTGTGTACATGGGCTACACCTATTTCATTCATTTTAATAAAATTTTGCCTATTTCACTCATTTTAATAAAATTTTATCTTACTTATCCAAAAAACAATACAAACCCAATTCCTCATTTTCAAATATTTAAACCTTTGCGGACTAACATGACTTTTGATCCATATTCATCTCATTGATGACAAACCAGCTAAATGACCAAGCTGTAAATAATCAAAACACACGTGGGAATGAATCCGGGACAAATTATCATGAACAGATACAATTTTTTTTATAAGTAAGAAGAATTTTTTTATGGATATTGATATGTCATGAACAGATACATAGATACGGTATAAGCAAAAATAAGGATATAAACTACTCAAACTAGGAAAAGGCCATGCCAAACTCAAAGGGAGCCTAATTCAAATTTTTTTTTTTCTTTTGTAAGTATCTCAACAAATAGTTCTTTCATTGTTTGACCAAGTTTGCCTAAGATTTCGGATGAGGGTAGGAAAAAAGAAACAACAATCAATCACCACGTAAAATTTTGAGACAAGCATTCTCAAACTTCATCAAAATTAAAGCAAATGAGATTTAAATGCAAACCTGAGCATAAACTTTATCATTCTGAACTGAATTACCAGAAGGTGGAAGGCGAGGTTGAAAAGCTATATCAAGGCCTTCCAGAGTGCACTGAAAGAAGTTAAAAAGGCAAAAAGATACAGCACAGGAATAATCATAAAGTTTTAACCAATACTTGCAAGCAACATTGAAAGTGAATAAAATGATCAAGTTCTTGCATCTTACTAATTCTTTCAATGCAGAGACTGAACCCATTGACTTCTTAGAGCCTTCCAACCTAGGGTCTAGAAGCCTAGATGGATTTGACGCAGTTGAACATGAAACAAGCTCCTCTTTGGACAATGGCTGATCCCCAAAGGAATTCAAATGACCTAGAAACCCATTGACGTTTGCGCTAAGGATACTCACATCCCCATGCATAGACCCAGAGTCAGTTTTAATGCGTGACATGTACATATCTGTTGGGAAAAAAATGTATGAAAATCGTCAGGGTCACAAGAAGGCAATGCCATGATCCAAACACCACCATGTAAGGAAAGCCAAGATGTATCGATGTATAATAAAAATGATATTTGAAATTTCCCTATGCGATAATTGATATAAGCACTGAATAAGATGTCCACTTGGAGATTTTTTTATAAGTAAAAGAAATATATCCAGTTGGAGATATTTAGTCTGCTAAAACGAAACCAACTCATCATGGGGTGTGAATCAGGACCCAAGCTCAGCTGGGCTTAACATAACCTAAGCCAGATACAGTATAGACTCTAGACACTGATTTGAAAGCACAAGCACTAATCATTCAATATATTGAGATTAAACAAATCTTACTAGCCAAGTTCTTAATTGAACCCTCAGCGGCCTGATGTTGGGCTTCCCTTCTTGTCCTACCAATTCCTTCACCAATTTTTTCCCCTGCAAACCAAGCCTAAATAAACAATTGGGGGATAAGTTATGAAGGCATGGTATTTCATAACAAAGAAAAGGACGATAACATAATCAGGTCATTGGGAAAGAGGAAACACCATTTCTTTCAAACAAGCTGTGGTCTTCAGCTCTGAACTAAACCATCCTACAGATTTTATGGATCCAGGAGAACTTAGTCCTTGTTGGATTAGGCAGAATCCAACTCTTAATTTGACCAACTCTTATGAATACACACACACACATGCAGTTATCATAAAAGAGTGGATTTATTTTTGCTAAGCTAAGTAAGTGTAATTGTTTATTATAAAAGTGACAGAAATAGTTTTATGATAGGTAAATTATGGATGACAAGATATTTTTCAATATATGCAATAAATTTATCATCTTTACTTATTTTAAAGGGTATATTAAAAAACACAAAAGGTATAGCCCAGTTAGAGGAAGTACACAAGAGGAACACCTAATTGGATATACTTCTCATATATTTAATGAGAATGGGTATTTTAGTCTTCCCTTCATTGCCTTACAGTTCCAACCTAACTTCTTAGAGATGAGTTCACATAGACCACATCAACAATTCAAAGAGGACTAAAATGATTTATTTACACAATTTTGGCGGGTGGATCATGTATTCAGGGTTTTACTCCTTAGGGGTGGGTTTGTAATGAAATCAAAAAATTGTTTGATTCGGAAAGTCTGATGTTTGGGCAAACATGACCAACCTCCCCCCCCCCCCAGTGAAGAGTTTGGACGTGAAGAGTTAAAAATACCTCCATGGAGAATTGCAATTCCTTGCTACCAAGCAAAGCTGGCCTGAACTTCACCTACCAGTTCCATTAAAAGGAGAAGGCCAAAAAAGGAATATAGATGGAACTCAATACACACACATGATCAGCTAAGGTAACAAAGATAAAATACGAGCTTGCTTTATGGCACTAGCAATTAATTGTTTTTTTTTTTTTCACAATATCTCTTTCCCATTACCTTGGTTCCACACTTCATTGCGATATCCTGTAAGATTCCAACTGGAGTTTCTGTATTTGAAACACCTCGTCCAGATTCGAAATCAAAATCTCTGTTGCTGGAAGATGGTCGACTCAATGGAATATCCTCACCTTCAAAATCACATCACCATAATACAATACCACCCATGATAAACTACAGTTAATACCATAGAGATCAGCTATTGTACTTAACGGGAATAATGTTCATGACTTTTTGTCTTTCTTTACAGGTCTTACAATGTAATTAGGCGTATGTTCGTATACTTCCTGTGTACACAAACTTTGCCTTTTCTTTATCATTAATAATACGTATCTTTTACTGATAAAAAAAAAAATACCATAGAGAAACTAAAAGATCACTCTATCCAAACAAAATTATCTAGTGTCAACATCTTTAAAAACTCTGATACACATTTTTCTAGAAAGTCGAGAGCCAATAAATTTCCATTCATAATGCAAATTCAAAACCTTTATAACCAAGAATGATGAAGAAGTTATTCATCAGGTTTGCTCATGGGCACAAAAATTAGAGTTAGAGAGTCATCAAAATTCTAAATGGCAACCCACTAATAAGAGCCATATTCGGTTTTACAATCAAAGAAATTCTGAAGGGATGCCAGCTAATAAGATCCTTGTTCAGCTCAGGATTTGTGTAAGTATCCCCCTCTCACCATTCATATTTATTCAAGATAATCTCTTCTATCAAACTTGGTATGCCTGAATTCATATTTATTCAAGATCATCTCTTCTATCAAACTTCATATGCCTGAGTCTAATTCATTCATTAATGCGCATGAATGACAAATTATTAGGCTTAAACTTTCAACATCTGTTATACATCACAGTCACTTCCAAATAGAAAAGCATTTTCAAAAAGTTGAATTTTATAAAGATATGTAGCGGAGGTCAGATGCTTCAGGATTCACAAGCTGCAAAACCAACTATGAAAAAAGACCCATAAGATTCGTCTCAGTATGCAATTTTATGTGACACCTCACCTGAGAAAGAATGGTATCGAGACAGTGCATGGTTTAATCTCAACCTATCATCTTGGTGAAATGCCTGCAAGTAAATAACCTTATAAGATTCACAGCTAGTCACAAGTAGCTATAACCTTCAGCACAGAAACTGAACAAAAAAGTCAGACCAACAAAGTAACAATTACCTCTTTTGGCAATCTTTGATTTTCGTGAAGAACTTTTTCAGAAGTAATTGAACTCTCAACCTTAGGGAAAAAGGGTGGATGAGTAAGTCCATGCTTCTAAATATGCATTGGTTCTGGATCTAAAGGAAATTCTTTGGCTCCTGCTCGGCTTAGTTGTCGTGGGCTCATCTCTTCCTCCACCGAGAACCAGTCACCACGTGATTGCAATCGAGGAGTAGAAACTTGAATGGGAGGTCTTACAGGATAAGGGGGTTCAGTTGATGCATGTTCTCTTGTATCTTGCCCATGTTGCAATATGAGTAGCCTCCGCCTTGTATCAGGATCTAATTCTGATTCTGGTACCTCACCCTCTTCTCTAGCAGGAGAACTTTCAAAGCATGGTTCTGGGGCCCCAACATGACCCAATGATTTAACAAGTGAAGCTGGCTGAGGGAACTGAAAATCAGAAAATTGTGATAATACTGGAGTTGTTGGAACTAAAATTGAGCTAGAGGCCAACACAATTGGATACTGACGAGCAAGAGTGAGATTTGGATCTAGATTAGCAACTGTTGAGAAGCAGATACGGCATCCTGAATGGAAAAAAAAAAAGCAAAGAAAAATATAAACCTGATATTAACTCAAAACCACATATAACAAAGCATACAAAACAAGAGAACTCTACATATTAACATCAAAACCCCCATAAGCATACTTTAAGAAAGTAGATATATTATACGAACACATTAATTCAGAATTTAGCAGATTACCTTTAGCCTTCTTTCAACTTCAGCATCAGCCATTCCATCAAAAGAAAGTGGATCTCTGTTGCCATTTGAAGCAGAAGCATCATCCTACATGGCATAAAAATATTACGGGTAAAAAGAAATCTAAATAACTAGCAAAAATCAGAAGAATAGGGTAATAACAAATTTTTCTCCCCACTAACCTCAGAAACTAAATAGTTGCTCACATTAGGAGGAGAAGGAATATCTCTTGTATCATCTTCATGTGAAATTTCAAAAATCTTTTGTAGAAGACCCTCATCAAAATCTCTGCCATCAAATTTGAAGGTCACATCATGCCAAACTAAAGATATTATACATATTATTCAACTGGCGTTTATTTGCTCAAAACTTTAAGCCCCAGCATAAAATATTTTAGCATCCTTTAAAGTATTTAAGGATGTTTTTTTTTTTTGATAAGTATTTAAGGATGTTGAACACGTCTTGGAGCTTAGTCTAATTAAAAGAAAACAAATGTCTTGGGGTTTAGTATCCTTACTTGAAAAAACCACCTCTAACATTGCAGGCAACATTTCTTGCCACATACAAGACAGGTATAGCATTATTAGCCTACAACATAAGGATTCGAATAAGTTAGCTCCTGGAGTGCTTGCACTATATGACAAACGCAAATAGCGATACCTCAGCTTGGGGAGTGTAGTATGGAGCAAATGCAGGAACAACATGGACCCGTGGTTGATCTTTCTCATCCCACACTTTCAAGCGATCATCAATGACCAATGCCATCTTAGGATGGCATAATCCGTCTTGGAATACATTGAACATCGACTTTCTCAAACCTATAAGTTCATCATATAAACAAGCCGTAAGCAGCATCATAGGGAATGAAGACACTGATTTGAACAATTGGGAAGAGGGAGGGGGGGGGGGAAGCATTTTGTTTCTTGGGTAATGAGACATTACAAACTATATGTAATTAACTTCTCTTCTTAATGAGCTACACAGAAGTGGAATCTATTTGCAAGGATCATTTCACTAACCAGACTTGACACACACAATGCGATCCAATAACTCCTTTCAGTTTATCAAATTTAAATCTGGATCAAGAAGCCTCCACATTTCTAAAGCATAATCCCTTTCAGCCATTGTGCAAACATAAACCTCAAAATGCTTGCGTCCTCGTGCAATCAAGTAGCTCCGGAGATCATCCCATGCAGGCCTCAACCTCACAAGAACACTTGTATCACGAATCTATGGAGGGAAAAAAAATAATTTATAAAATAATAAACTTCATCCCCAACATCTACAAGCATATCTCCACCATCCAGTCTAGCCCATCAAGTGATATTGCAGAAACCTTTATTGGTGTCCCTGGCATATGGTAGAGAGTCTAAAATATTATTATTATTTTTTTGATAAGTAAAAAGGTATTAATAATCAATGAATGGGCGGTAGCCAATTACAAGGTTCTCATGGTATTATGAAGCAGCTATATAGTATTCAATTGAAATTCAGACTTCTTGAGCGCTAGCGCTAGCGCACGCGCACGCGCACACACCTTGTCTTTGAAGTTATCTATTTAAATGAAAGAGAGTTAGTTATCTACAAATAAGGACAAGAAAATCAATAAATGGCACCCCTTAGCATTGGTGTGTAAGTTCAGAAATGCAAGTCAAAACAGAACCAAACAACAGGGGCAGTAAGTATTAATTATTACATACCTGTGGATTGATGCGAGTCAGAATAATGTTCTTCTCCTGCAATCGTATAATAGGCCGAGCAATAGGTTGATGGTTATCCGACAAGGCTGGAACAACCTCAGACTGAGTTTTGATGACCTTCCCATTTTCAACAACCTGATCATTTTCAGCATATTGCTTCAATATATGCTTGTCATCTTGGTAACGCTTGACCTCTGCCAACATGCCAGAAATGCGTAGTGGGTCCAGCTCACTGTTAATTTTCCGCTGTAGGGCCTCAATCCGATCCTTGAATGAGCGCATTGTATTTGCTACTATGAGTGTTTCGTCAAGATCAAATACTATTCCAAGACATCTAAGGTTCAGCATGACAAGACAAGAATCGTAAAGTCCTGAGGCAACATTGAATCCCCAGAAACATGGATAACCCTTTTTATTATTCCTTGAAGACATGGCGACCAAATGAAGCTCCTCCCTTACCAGTAGAATTACTGCAGTCTGTACATGGCATAAGGCAAATCATTGTTAACATTTGCAAAAACCATCCGTACCCAAACAAGATAATGAAGTAAGAATGGTAACTTACAATATAAGGATACACGACAAAAAGGGCAAGAAGATACAGATAAAATAAGGTTCTCAGGCTTTCCAAGAAGAAAAAATAGGGAAAGTTTCCTGGATAACCCCATTAGTGTTCATTTCAAATATTACACGCGTTTTACATAAGGAAATCAGAGCCACAAAGTTGCTTGTTGTTCCAATATTCTGAGTTAATTATGCAAAGAAATCGATATTGAAGAATTATTTTGCAGAGTTCCTAGGTGAAGTTCTTTCTTTTAACACTCTTATCAAATGCACAAAAATGTACCAGAAATGAAATCATCAACCACATTTTTAGGAAGACTAGTAACAAAACGCCGTCAATAACTTCGTATGGCATATTCTTGACGTCATAATATTTCGACTAAGTTACCCATTTTAGCGAGTTTATCACGCGGCTTAATATACCAGTCAGTTCAGAGTCCTACGCAACAAGTTTACATCTTTCTGGCAGCATCAACGAGGTTAGACAGTTCAAATCATCAGCGCTAAGAGTTCAGAATAAAAAATTCAAAGTTCAGACAGTTCTCGTAAATTTTGGGCATTACGAGTCCAATGGAACTGTTAAAAATTCACTATAACTTCAAGTTGGGTCCTCGTTATTTCTTGTCCGGGGTCCACTGCAAGATCAACAGAGTTCATTTAGTTGTCTTCGTATAGATTTTTCTTATTTCTGAGTGTCAAAATTGGAGTTTCAGTAAGTTTCCTTGGTGCTTTATTTTTTCTTCTGAGATTTTGTGGAGTTGTAATTATACCTTGTTCTCCTTGAAACACGAGGAGTGCAAAAGATAGAGCGGTGAGTCCTGTGATTGCGAGGACTTTGATTCCATTTTGAAGCAAATCCCACTAGATGTAATGGTATGGAGCACTGCCAGTGGTGGACACCTCTCACTCGCTTGCGTAAAGTGACTTATTCTGATTTCCTTCACTTCGACCATCGTGTTGTTGTTGTTGTTGATGATGTTCTGTACTGGGAATGTCTCTACCTCTCCCAGTAACTCTTCCCCCTGATACACCAACGCCTTATACATATTAATTTTTTCCCAAAACCGAAATAGTCAAAATCTTACTCTCTGGTGGCTCAGATTGGTCATCAGTTTCTTTGTAAAACTGGTAATTTCTATGAGTTCCTTTCCTGGGCAAATATCATCTTCGTCTCAAGAATGCTTTATTTGTTCCCTTTTTTTTTTTTTGGAAATTTAACAAACAAAACTAAAAATCCCAGATCATTCAAAGAAAATTAAGGGTATTTTCCTGGGAACAAAATTAGATCGGATTGCTGGTGATGACGATGGTCCAAAATTCTAGGCGATCTAAGATTGGATTTACGTCTCAAAAACAATGAATGATGGAGGTAGGGTTTTGATTTTGATGGTGTTGATTATGATAATGATGATGATGGTGGTGGTGGATAAAAGAGTCGTCAAAAGCGGAACCCTAGATCCAGAAAGCGAAAGGTCGAAAATAGCATTCCACTGCGCGAGGCAACCATAATTAGGAGAAAAAAAGAATACTGGGGCAGATTTTCAATTTTTGGGTTCTCACATCCTCGTGTAGCATACTGGGGCAGATTTCAATTTTCAATTTTCAATTCTATACATTCTATATTTTTTAAAGATAAATCTAAGATTTAAAAATTTATTTTTTTAATAACGAACATATTTTTAAAAAAATACTGTTATAAGCACAAAATTTTTTTACAAAATTAGGTCTGGTTTGTTTATAAAAAAAAAATCATATTATGTTATTTTATCTCTTCTCATCTAATCATTATATATTTTTCAAATTTTAATGTAAAATAATATAAACAATTTAATTTTTTCAAATTTCTATATAAAAATTATATTAAGAAAATATTATAATAATATTTTATTTAATTTTTCACCTAATTTCATTTCATCTCAATTTCATATCTAAAAAAAATTAAATTTTAAATTTACAAATTGACGTGATTTCAAATAATTTATTAACTCTATTTTATAATAAAAATAATTTTAAAATTGACAAATCCTAAATTAATTTATAAAATATATTTTGTGAGATTTTTTTATAATTAAATATATTTTTTTTTTTTTTTTATAAGAGTATGCAAAACCTGTATATCGTTAAAAATATCATTTCTCTTTCAAATATTTCATTAATAATTCTTTAGTACTTTCGCGTTTTTAGAATGGAATTGTCCTTTTATGCGCACTGCTACGCATTATATACTTTTGTTTAGAAATTTATACCAGAAGTTAATGTGGAGACTTTTTCAATTATTTCTTTATTTGTACATCAAATAATTTAATATTATTTTGTCAATAAATCTAACCTTCTATACTTATTAAAATAAAAGGATGTGCATAATGATTCACCTGCATCTATTTTTTTACTTAATTCTGAGTAGTTTGAATTTTGAAACAGCCCCATCCCGGTGCTAGAAAATGAATGGCTTTTTTTTGTGGGAGCATATAAATTCCTTAATTAATTCTTGACAGGTCCAGCTTCATGATTATCCTTTGATGGGATGGTCAGTTTGATATATTAGGGTCACTTTTAATACAAGGGTAACGAGAGTGTTAATCCTATTTATCACCATTTTATTAGTGTATTTGTTTTTTGAAATTTTTTTTAAAATCCTTTTTTAACATCTTTAATTATTAAAAAGAAATTAGAAAATATACAATACTATTAATAATTACTTTCTTAATTATTAAGTAAAAAAATTAAAAATAATGATAAAAAAATAATAAAAAAATAATAAGACTATCGTTATTCTTAATACAAATAATAATAGAGCGATACTACATCTTTCATAAATATCCCAAAAATCTATCAAAATAGCAAAAGTAATTATTTATTTTTTTATTTTTATTTTTTTCTCTGATATTTTTAAATAATTTTTAAAAAAGAACAAATTCATAATATCATAAATAAAAAGCACTTTCCTTATTATTAAGTAAAAAAACTATTATTAGTTTTTAGATTTTGGGAGAAATTTTCAAAAAAAGAATTCGGATGAAATAGTTTTCTCATGATAATATGCCCTGTAATGAAATAAAAATAAAAATCCTACTAACTGTTGGATTTGAAAATTAAGGGACATTTACAGATGTGATGCTGACGGCAAAATTGATGAACCAAAACATGTTTGTAGGAACCAAAACTGATAAGTGACAACCAAAGGACAATGCTGTTCATTCCAACTTTGAAGGAAAAAAAAAAAAAAAAACATAACACTTTCGAAGTGGGGGACATTTTGACGAGGCAACTAACGTTTTCCAGAATTAGGTAGAACAAAGATTGCGGCATTTCTTGCACTGCTGGACAGAACTTGGTCCAGAATTTTCAACTGGAAGAATCAATTTTTCACGTCTGTCGACAAAGAGACCTGGTTGATATCAGTCCTTCAAGTCATTCCAGTGTACTCCATATCCATCTTTAGGTTGCCTGAATCTATTCTTAACGAATTGAACTTTCTCCTTAAAAATTTTGATGGAGATATAATAAAGATAGCACCAAAATTCAGTGGATATCTTAGAATAAACTCAACTTAACCAAAGAAGAGGGGGATTGGAATTTAAGGATTTCAAACTCTTTAATACTACCCTTTTAGCCAAGCAACTATGGAAAATGATTCAAGACCCACACTCCATAAGTTCCAGAATTTTTAAATTAAAATATTTTCCAGTTAAGGATATCCTTGACTCAACTGTGGGAACAAACTCCTCCCTTTGCATGGAGAAGGATCCATTCCAACTTAGAGTTGCTAAAAGCTATAATGATTTGGTGAGTAAGAAACGGCCATAGCATCAAAATATGGATTGACCAGTAGATGCCCACCCTCCCTAACTACTCCATCTCTCTTCACACGAATGCTACGGGCAGCTTGAACAGAGTGGCTGAATTGATTGATACCCGGACCAGAACATGGAATCAAAGGATCCTCCTAAAAAGTTTCTCAGCTCATGAAGTGGAGGAGATCAAGAAAATTTTCATTAGTTGGGGTAACAAAGATGACCGACTCACATGGCAGTTTGCCAAGAATAACATGTATAATGTAAGTAGTGGGTACTAGCTTTTAAGAGACTCTATGGCCAACAGAGAAGAGGGGGCTTCTAGCAAGCAAAGTGCAAGACACGTCTGGTCAGACATATGGAAGATGAAGGTTCACCCGGCTGTCAGATCATTCATCTGGAGAGTTTGTAGTGAGGCTCTTCCCAACCTAGCAAACCTTAAAAAGAAGAAAAGCTGTGGAAGACAACACATGCCCAATATGTTCAAAGGAGCCTGAGACATCCGGACATATTTTATAGGGTTGTCTGACAACTAGAGACGTGTGGAGCCAATCATGCATCAGAATACAGAAACTAACTTTACACTCTGACTATTTTCTTTGCATTTGGTCCACTCTCTTTCAGGTACTAGAGCCAAAAGATCTTAATTTAGCAGCTGTCACTTTCAGGCAAATCTGGCATCAAAGAAATGGGGCTACTCATGGGAAGGAATTCATCAATCCAAACACCTTGCTCTGACAAGCCAAAGCAGCAGATCTAGCTTACAAAGACGTTCAGACTAAGAAGCTGATCCCTAAGAAGTTTGAAACTCAGAGAGCTACCACTTGGACCAAGCCGCCTGAGAATATCTACAAAGTTAATTGGGATGCAACTTACAAGACTGCTCTCAACAAAATAGGCATTGGAGTGGCTGTACGTGATCACTAGGGACATATTTTGGGATCATTACGAGCCCCTCACCCCTTGTCATTCACTATTTTTGATGCCGAGGCGCATGACATTTTTTTGGCAGTCTTATTTTGTAAAGAAATGGGTTTAAACAGGGTAATTTTTGAAGGGGACTTTAAATGTGTGGTTGATATTTTGAATTCTCACACCCAGAACCTTAGTCTAGGTGGGATGTTTATAGATGATACGAGATCATTATTAGCAAGTTTCACATATTGGAAAGTAAGCTATGCCCCCTAGAGAAACAAACAATGTAGCACACGCTCTAGCTCAGGACGCTATTTTTTTTTTCAAACGATACATATGATATTAAGGATTGCCCAGCGTGCATCCAATCATTTGTAATTTTTGATTTTCTATGAAATACTATGAGAATTTCATTTCAAAAAAAAAAAAAACTAACATTTTCCCAAAAAAAAAAAAAAAAAAGAAAAAAACTAGGGGCACTTTGGAAGGGCAAATTAGCATAACCATATTTGACAATTTGCTCGGAGTTTAGGCTAGATTGGGCCGTAGCTTCCTCAAGCCCAAATTGGATATAAAAATTATAATTAGGACGTTGCTGGGAGTCCGTTGGGGTCCATTAGTGTAATTTTATTTTTGTTTTTTTTTTTTTTTTTTTAATACTCTTAAACATTTTGTAAAAATTATTAATATTATTAAATAAAATTCTCTTAATGATTAAGTACAAAAATGAGGGCAAAAAAAGGAACTCTCAACGAGTTTTTTTTTTCTTATAATTAGTAGGGTTTGAAATGTTAGACAAAATTATTATTATTATTATTATTTTTTAAAGAGGACGAGGTTACTATTAGTGATTAATATCAATGATTGAAATAAACTAATTTAAAGATATTAATTAATTAACTAGATTATTCTGTTCCTCTGAATATTGTAGTTGTGATCAACTTGACAATGTGATGCAGGAAATTTAATTGGAGATTATAAAAGATCCAAGGTGAGGTATATTTGAAGAATTGAAAATGAGAGAAGGATGCAAAATTCACAAGGAGTAATGATGTATATTCTAAGATTGTTAAAAAAATTATGTTTATTTAAAATTACTCATTGGCAAGACATGCATGCTACGTTAAAAATAGAAGAATAGTTTTACTTGAAAATTTTATATTAAATATTATTTACGTAATATAATTTAATTTAAAAAATTTTAATCTTCAATATTGAAAATGATTAGACATAATTTCATTTAAAAAAAATTTAATTGATGACTAAACTACCCTAGATCTGATATCAACGCCGGAAAAGCGCTGGGCCAGACGTAGCCAGCCCTCTTGGAGTTCGAACAAAAACTCGCACGGAATTTCATAAGACGGATCCAAAATCAGCCTCTTCAATCGCCCGTCGTCACACAAACACAAAGACGCAGAGAGTCAAGGGAGATATACTCGATTTGCCTTTTTTTTGATTGGTTCTCCTCAATTCTTTAACCCCGAATTTAAATTTTTACCCAAAAGCCCCTCAGTGTCGTAAATGCCCGGGTCAAGCGATTCGAGATAAGCTACCAAGAATCAACGATGATTGTCCGAACCTACGGTCGTCGCAACCGAGGCATTCCGAGGACTTACTCTTCCGACACCTTAAACGACGCCGCACAAGACGACCACTTTAAGGACTCTCTCTCAGAAGACAGCCCCCAAGATCACGGCCTCGGCCTCTACACCGGTTTCGGCTTCTCGTCCCAGGAATCTTCCTCCCATCACTGGGCCTCCGACTCCGACCCTTACGGTTTTAATTCGAGGCCCTCTTTTGACGATTCGATAAACGGCGTTGTTAGGAGGCCGAAGAAACCGAGGAGGGCCGGGAATAGGGAGCCGGAGTTGATCAATAACTGTAGTAGGCCGTCGATTCCGGCCACCTCGACTCTGATGGAGGCCCAGGAGTTTGGGGAGATGATGGAGCACGTGGACGAGGTCAATTTCGCTTTGGATGGGCTCAGGAAGGGTCAGCCCGTTCGGATCAGGAGGGCGAGCTTGTTGTCTTTGCTGTCTATCTGCGGCACCGTGCAGCAGAGACGGCTTTTGCGGACTCAAGGGTACGTGAATTTCGATCATTCCTGTAATGGGTTTTGAAAAAATACGAGATTTCATGTGTATTTACTTGGAAACGGGGAAGTATGTTTGGAATTTGCATATCGGAATTTGCATATGGGGCTATGTAAAGTCCAATTTAGGTTTGGAAAGTTCTTGAATTGAATTTTGTGGCTATGTGTTCCATGGTGTTTTCTTATCATGTCTTCCCAGTTTTAATTGTAGATTATGTCAAGATGTTTTATATAGATTCATAAATTTCATCTAAGTGCGTTTGTGGCTTTGAGGCTTCATTGACGGTTCAGTGTGAGTTCTGTTAAAAAAAATAGTGTGACTGGCAATTGGAGTGTAGGGAATATGTATATAGGAGCGTGTTTAGCCCCTTGCTGTATGATCTTGGCTATATTGGAAGGAGAGTTGTAAATTAACTCCAAAGGGGTGGGCCCAAGTTGGTGAAGGCCTTGGTCTTGGGATATCACTCCCTTCAATGTCCAAGGTTCAATATCTCATAGGTGCAAACAATCCTTTGGGGTCACACCCCTTGGTGAAAAGCCAACGATTTTACCAGTTTCGTGTAGGAATACTTCTAAGGGTGCGGTGCACGAAACCGGAGTTTACTCTGCAGGGGTGGGTCCGAAGGGCCTTGCCTTGGAGAGGTTCCCCGACATAAAAATAAAAAATAAAAAAATGGAAGGGGTGTTAGTTGTTATCATAATTTAACCGAGTACTCCTGATATTGGCTGGATTTTCTTGGTTATGTCAGTTAATTTACTCTTTATTACCTTTTTTATAGTTATTTTTTAGTGATGCAAGAAGTTACTCCCCATTTGATTCAGGGAAGATTAGGTTTTATATAATTTCTTCCAAGTATTCGCTGATGAATAGGGCTGGGGTGAAGTATGCATCTGTCTGAGTGCACAAATTTGCATGCACTTGTGGGAGTTTAGCTTGTGGATTATAACATGTTTGGGTGTTAGTTCGCCTGTGCTTAAATAATTATAAAAGAATTGTTAATTGTTTTTTTTGTTTTTGATGAGTAAACGACATAAATGATAAGGATAGGCAAAGCTCAAGTACACAAGATGGTATACAAGAAACGAATTGTCAAATTTATGCTTTTTGAATTGTTTGACAGGAGACTTACAGTTTTCCTATGTTGAATGCACTTCATTGGGGTAGTCTTTTTTTTTTCTTTTCCCATAAGATATTGACCATTGAAGAAATTTAATTTCTCCTTGTTTTGGCTATCTAAGACAATGCCATATGCAAGCGGTTAGGATGAGGTGGTTTGTGTTGTCCTGCTTATGGTGTAGCTACTTGTTATCTTTTTTCTTATATCAAGAATATGTATATCTTCATTCCCTTTCTGAAACCAATACACGTGCAAGACTGAGAATTTCTTACCCTAATCTCTGAGTTATCTTGCTTTCAGGATGGCAAAGATGATAGTTGATGCTATTTTGGGTCTTAGCTTCGACGACTCACCCAGCAATCTGGCTGCTGCAGCTCTTTTTTGTGTTTTAGCCAGTGATGTAAGTGATGCAAATATTCATGGCAAAGGACAATAGCCAGTGATGTGTAATGCTTTTCTCTTGTAAACTTATGAAAAGATGATAATTCTCCCAATGAGGAATATCTGTACACACAAGTGTACGATCAAAGGCCTTTTTTGATTATACAGATTTCTATTGTGGTATTTTTTGAGTATGGAGATAAAAGTTAATTAACTTTGACCTGCCAAAGCCCTACATAAGGTCCATGATTTAATGGCAATTACGCATAAGGATTTTCCTTTTGATTCAGAAGTGATATAGAAGAGTAGAATTAATGTCAACTAAACTAGATGCATTTTTCATGCATGGTGGGCCTCTCTTGGGTTATAAAAGGTTTTACTCATATGACATTTTCAAGTACTTTTCTATGTAAATTATATTCAGAAAAAGAAAAAGATCCTATCTTTGTTGATGCTTTGTGATGAATATGGAGAAAGGAAGTGTTTAAACATATTGAATGTATATGTGAATAGTGTTTGTATTTGGCGCTTCATTCATTTATCCAAATATATTAGATTTTTTTTCCACTTTTGATTGTGTAATAGGAACTTTTGATCATTCAAACATGCAATTTTGACTTGCATCATTTTGTTTATTCATTTTTCAAAATTGACCTTCATTCTTTGGGAATGCCTTTAATCATAGAAGTACAGTCCTGAAGGTCTAAATTCACTATTTCAGGGCCAAGATGATCACCTTTTGGAATCACCCAGCTGCATTTATTTTCTAATCAAGTTGTTGAACCCAAAGGTTTCAATATCTACTGAAGACAAAGAGCCAAAAATAGGCCGCAAGCTTCTAGCGTTACGTAATATCACCACTGTATGTCGTGATGCAGCAAAAAGAGTAGACTCCAGTTCTACTATTGTTTCCAAGGTTTGGGAAGTTCTTGTAAGTTGCAAGGAATTGAAATCAAGCTTTGAGGGTGATAGTGGAATGGTAAGGCCAGAGCTATGCCCAAAATGGATAGCATTGTTGACTATGGAAAAAGCTTGCTTGACCACTATCTCTCTTGAAGGTAATGCAAGGAATTAGCCCCTTCTGCATTCTGTGTGAGAATCTCATGGTTATTTTTATGTTGGGATGAACTTGGATGGGGATTTGTGCTATCAAAATTAATAGGGTTCACCCAATTTTATATATTTTGTGAAAAAAACATATCAGAAGGATATATCTTGTGAAATGTATTCTGATCCAACCGGTTCAAATAGATCTACATACAATCTAATGTATCACATCAAGCTATGTAAATTAGTGAATTGTTTCTTTGTAATTCTATTTGTAGGCCCAACAATTTTCCTTTTCAAGTTATAACATCAAGAGCTTTTCAAGATCTGGATGCTTACCAGCTAGAAACTGAATTGGGATTTCATTTGTTTTAAGTATTTATTTATTTTTCCTAGCACATATTTTTCCCAGCTCATGGTCTGTTGTCCAATAGAGTTCTTCTTTTGTCTTTCCTTTCCCATTGCAAAGTTCAGAATGCCTATTACTGTTTTTTTAATCAGTGAACAAATTTTTCTCATAGAAATAGGCATAGCCCAAGTACACGGGACACATACAAGAGCAACACCTAGTCATGATTGCCTGTAACTGCATTTATCAATAATCAACCTAAACTGAACTGGCATTTTATCCTTGAAGATGTTTTGCTTGCTTCTTTTGTCAATTACTGATCCGAATTGCGAGTTTTCCGATGCTCTATTTTATACTTTTCAAAACCATGATGAATTTTTTTATTTTATATATGTGCTAGTACCTCAATAAGCAACAAATTGTCAAACTCTGTTCTTTTAGTTTGGGCGGGAATCTTTGCTATCCTCAAACATTGTTATTTTGTAGATAAAGCATTATGCCCTATATCCTTATTATATGCGTTTCTTTATCTTCTTTTTTTTTTCCCCTCCCCTTATGTGTCCTTACATGGACTTAGAAACCACTGGTGGAGCAAGGAAGACTGGGGGCAATTTCAAGGAAAAGTTAAGAGAGCTTGGAGGACTTGATGCCGTCTTTGAAGTCATCATGAATTGTCATTCCGATATGGAGGTGTGAACCTGTATGTTTGTTTGATCTCATTATCTGTTTCATCCTTCTGCAAATGAAATGGTCTAAATAAAGTAGAAAATGTCAAGAGGTTAGTGCTATAACTTTTGAAGAATGTGTGCTTACCGAGAAGAAAAAAGGTGAATAACGTGTTTCAATTTGTCATGCATTCTTGGATTTGTCTAGCACTAATTATTCGTTCCAACTTTCTTATTTTTATGCCACATGAGAAACCATCAATGCCACCTCTAATTTCTGCCACTTCTTCATTAAATCTAAATTAATGTTCTGTCCAATGATGATTTTTTTACTTTATAGGCTTCTTAATTTTTGAATGATGGGAGTGATTATTAAAAAATGATTCCTTATATTCTCTCCTGTTTGTTTCGATACAATTGATTATATTTGGTATTATTTGGGGAAGCTTTCAAACTACCAAATTTAATTGCAGGGTTGGATGGATCATGGTTCTCAGCATGTCAAGAATGGACTGAATCTACAAAGTCTGATGCACCTATTGAAATGTTTGAAGATAATGGAAAATGCCACATTCCTTAGTAATGATAATCAGGTGAAGTGAAATGTGATTTTAGCTTATCGTGAAATTTGTATTCTTTGATAATTTTTTTTTTCTTTCTCTTTTGATACGTCTTTTACATAGATTTCTCCATAACAGAGTCATTTGCTTGGAATGAGAGGAAACTTGGATCCTCTGGCAGCCCCACTATCTTTTGTAGAGCTCATTATAAGTCTTATTAAGATTCTCTCAGGTAACTGAGAATAAAAAAGCGTTGCTTCTTATACTAAACTACTACTTCCTTATTTGTTATAAAGAGCATGATTACTGTAAATATTGCTTTGATCCCGTCTTTGTTATATATAGCACTTCTCTATTTACCCTTTGACAATTGTTGGTTTTGATTTTAGGTATTTATCTACAAAGAATTTCTTCTGCCGCCTACAAGGATGAAAAGTCTAATAATCTCTCCAATGGGTCTGATCAGGCTTCTGAATTGTCTTTGACTGAGGACTATAAAGGTATTTGTTGCAAACTACTCTCTCCCCCTTGTGCACACTTTCATCATTTTGATATCTTATCACGATATGTTTGTGCTTGTATGTTTCTGTAGAGTATGGATAAAGGAGCGATCAATAGAGGAATTAAGAGCTTTTTGTATTAGAACCTTATGTACATGGGCCATAGCTATAGACTTTAATGGCCTCAATTTGCATGACTTTCTTGTATCTTTGATCACATAGTGCGTGCCTTTGTATATCTTCTTGTGTACTTGAGCTATGCCTATCATTGTTTGATAAAGTTTTTCATGATATAATTTAGGAGGTTAAAATTGAATAAAAATATCGGTTGTACATATCTTCTCTTCATAATTTATGGATGATGTACATTTGACCAGAGCAGTTGAACCTTTATGATGAGAAACTGATGAAAATCTCGATGACACAGGTATTAAGTTAGGGGGCTATTCCACATGACCCTGGATTTTTTTTCCTCGATTTATCTTTTTGGTTTTGAAGTGGGACTGCCACCTCCAAAAGTTAAGAAAATCTCTACAAAGTTGTTATTTGAACCTGTGTACTCGGGCTTCACCTTGACTTTCATTTTTTTTTTTTTGTAAGTAAAAATTTAATTGACTTTCATTCTTAACAAAATCTTACTTATATAAAAAGAATTGTTCATCAAATATAAATGAAACAGATTTGACAGCTTCCAGCTGCTTGGTAATTACTGCTATGAAATCCTTATTATGACAAAACTGCATCGATCCTAGATTCTAAAATGATGTTCTTCTCCTCATTTCAGTGGACTGCACTGGGTCTCTTCCCATTATTTCTTCTAGAAAGTTCAGTAGCACAGAGAGGAACTCCTCTCAGAAGAGCTTGAATGCATCTGGGAAAGGCCATTTGTTGCCAAATACTTGGTTTGATTATTCCATATCCAGTACTGAGACTACCAGTACTTCCAGGACTCATACTTCTTCATTAAAGCTGAGAGCCAATTCTTCCACGTCTAGCTTGTTCAGTGGAACTTCAAGCGGTTCAAATAGTGGAATATTAATAACTGAGAACGGTTCCAGCAGTCGTTTTGGTCTTGGTAAGAGACCAAACTTTGCTGAAGATACCAAGTTTGAACTTCTAGTGGAAAGCCAGGATCCTTTTGCTTTTGATGAAGATGAGTTTGAGCCCTCTAAGTGGGACTTATTATATAGGAAACCAAAATCAACTCGAACTCAAAAAAGTATGGTATCATACAGGAAACTTGAAGATGGGTGTCAATCTCATCTTTTAATGAGGCAACAAGAATCAAGTAATTGTGAAAACGATAATTCCCTTGAACTTTCAAGTCCGAGTGCTGTTGATGATGAGGAGTCCGGTCTTCTGGCTGACTGCCTTCTTGCTGCCGTTAAGGTATTCACTGATTTAATGTTTGAAATTTTCCACATTTCAGTTTTGTGCCTTTGTGGCTTCTGCGTTATCGAGTGGAGGCTGATGATATACTGTCCTTGTGGTCTAATAAACAAGACGTTCTCCTTGATGTAACTTCTTGGGTTCTCTAATATGAATTAGCTGATCTAAAATTGAAATTGATTTATGTGGTTTGTGTTAGGATGGACAACACGGTATTTAAATTTATATAAATTGTACTGGTATTCTTTCATGGCAGGTTCTAATGAACTTAACCAATGAAAACCCTGTTGGTTGTCGGCAAATTGCTGCCTGTGGAGGACTGGAGACTATGTCATCTTTGATTGCTGGTCACTTTCCTTCATTCGGCTCATCCTCATCTCCCTCGAGTGAGATAAAAGAGAGTAGCTTGAGCACCGTTCTTGACCGCCAGAACGATAGAGGACTCACTGATCAAGAGTTGGATTTTCTTGTCGCTATATTGGGCCTGCTTGTGAACTTGGTGGAGAAAGACGGTCATAACAGGTTAATTTTATTTGTCAAAAAAGCTTTCTATATTTGGTTCTTGGAGATGTTGGTGCCTATGGCAATTCAACTAGCATCCTAATTTTTCCATGCATTTTTCAACCTCCCCCTTTTCCTATGATCATTCAATTTATATGTACTGGCTGTTGAAATATGAGGCAGTTGCCAGTGCCTTCACCAAATTTTGTGTGTTCATATTTTCCTTTATTATGATATTCCCATAAGGTAGTGGGAAATGGTAAGTCACCATGCATGACTTTACTTCAAAATTCCATAGTCAAAACAAGAAAACTGTTAAATTAGTTTTTACTAGAAAACATTCAAATTGAAGTTCTATTTAGATGTAAAGGAACCATTGGGCCCTCTGATGGGTTTGAGGATCTCTATTTCTTTCCCACATCATGGTGGTGGTAGGGTGGATTTCTAACTAGCTAACAGTGGGAGAAGGCATCATTTTAAACACACCTAAGTTTTAAGTGTTTAGATCAACAGCTTGTGGCGAATGATGTCAGTCCTCCCCTCTGTCTGTCTGTCTGTCTGTCTCTCTCTCTCTCTCTCTCTCTCTCACACACACACACACACACACACATACATGCACATATGCACTGATGCCAATGCTCATTGAAAAATTTTGTTAAGTTGCTAGGTTACTGATTAGACTTCCATTTTATTGATCTTGAAGTACGGTTACTCATCATACCTTCAGTACCATAGTTCCTGGAGCATGGAAAGAATTTTCATATAAAGTTTATCAATACTTACAACTAAATTTCCTGCAGATCACAGCTTGCAGCAGCCAGTGTACAATTGCCTAGCTTGGAAGGTTTAGAAGAGTCGAGTCAGACGAATGTAATTCCACTACTGTGCTCTATCTTTTTGGCGAACCAAGGAGCAGGTGAGGGAGCCGAGGAAGGAGAACATTTGCCATGTGTGAGTGACTAGCCGTTCAAATTCACTTTAACCAGGCTAAATGAGTGGTAACAGTTGAGAAAGTGGAAGTGAGGAAGAAGTTAAAATACATTTATTTACATTCTATACAGAAGAAATCTGATTCTAGCAACTCCTAATCTGCATGGTGTTTCATGTTACAGAATGATGAGGCAGCTGTGTTACAAGGAGAGAAAGAAGCTGAAAAGATGATTGTAGAAGCTTATGCAGCCCTTCTTCTAGCGTTCCTTTCAACGGAAAGGTCCATTTACCATCTCAATATTTTCTCCTGTTAATTAAGTTTCATTACAGATTTTCTCAAGGAGAATTTTTTGTTGTTTACAGCAAGAGCATACGTGAAGCAATTGCTGATTGTCTCCCAAATCGCAGCCTGAAAATTCTTGTACCTGTGTTGGAGAGATTTGTGGTATGTATTTCTTTCGACTTGTAAATCCCTTAGTAATGAAGACTGAAACTATAGAACAGTCATATGTGAAATTTGTGTTGAACATTAAAGTGATGATGATTATCTTGGTGTTGCAACTTTCCCTTCACGAGGCCACCTGTTGGACTTGAAACAACTTTCAAAAGCCTATAGCCCGTCCAATGGTCATTTAGGATGGTTGTGTCCTTTAGCAGCTAATTTATTAAAGTTGCTTTCGTACTCAGACAAATTACATAAGGTCCGCTCTCATTTTTGCTTGCTGTGGGTGAGAACCTCATCTCGCCCAATTGGATTTATGAACCCTTTTTATAAAATAGAGTAATGCTAGGTACAAGTTTCAAAAGTACAAGTCTTGTACAATCCTTTTGTAATAATGTGAATCTCATCAAGAAAAAATTATTTTTTCACACTTTTCTATGGTTGGATACACTTTTTTATAAAAGGTTTGTGCGAGACTTGTGCATTTTAATATTATTGTTACTTATTACTGATTATTTGAAGAAGGAAAAGAAAAAAACTGACAGATGACTTATTGGGATCCTTATTATGATACCGTAAATAATTATTTTTTCTTTCATCTCTTGCTTCAGGCATTTCATCTGACATTAAACATGATTTCTCCGGAAACTCACAGAGCAGTGAGCGAAGTGATTGAATCATGTAGGATACCGTGAGAACTAGAGACATTTGTACAGCCTCAATGTTCCTTTCCGTATCTGGCAGCAGTGTTGTCACTGACTGGAGGACTACTATTTGGTCCAAACACGATCCTTGCTGCTGCAAAGATATCAAGCTGACGCGGAGCATGTGTTATTGTCGGATTGATCTTTTCTGTTTATTTCTCTTCTTTCTTAGTAGGTTCCTTTTCGTTTCTTTTACTCCATTGTATTCTTTTCTTAGGTCTTTCTGCACTATTTAGTGCAGGCTGAGACGCTTTGTATACGTCCCCAAATAGGCAAAAAAAAAAAAAAAAAGATCAGTAGAATGGAAGTGTTTACGTATGTTCAGTGTTCATGTCACTCTTCTCTGTTTTATTCATGTTCTTCTTTGGCAACTCAACTCGTCTCGAGAGAGAATTGGAATGGACACATATTTCATCTCATGACATCAAATGTGAAAGATTATTAATGTTCGGCATTTATGTATGGATTTTAACCATTAGTTCTAATGAGGTTAAAGAAAAGAGAAAGTGGGTTCCCATTAAAAAATGTGGTAAAAAATAAAAAAAATCACTTTAACCTAAGGTTTGTTTCTAGTATATTTTCCCAGTAAATTTTTTACAACCCTGGCACATGCTTGATACCAAAAATAAAAGTACTGCTGATGAGTATTCAAAAACAGATTTTCATTCGACCCTAACCAGACGGTTAAACTCTTCAAATGGCTGATTATTGTAATTAATCAATTATAATAACTGGGTTTATGATATTGCGAGTACAACAGAAAACACGGCCAAACTTGAGATATACCATACGAAAATTAGGTGTAAATGAAGTGCCCACAATCAAACATGCTTGCCAAGGAAGGAGATTATTAGCTGGTTAACCTCATCAGGTGACTGCTCATGAACAAAATGGGTTCCTTCCGGCAAATATGTGATCTCCAAATCAGGGACGAGCTCTTTCACCTTTCCACTCTTTATGTAATCCTCTATTCCTGGAAATTTGAGAAAATAGTCCTTGACTCCCATTATAAGAAGTACTGGAACTTTAAGTGTTGGATCGGGAATCTTGAAGTCTTCACCAAATGATCTGTTAAATGCATAACATCAACCAAAATAATTAGTCTTCATAGATAGGCCTGTTGTAACCATATTACTCCATCATAACATCACAATCATGGAATCAGAAGAACTATAATGTTAATTGCTTTCGGCAAAATGATGCTTCTTGCCTTTCTACAAAAATAAGTGATGGCATACATGCTGCAACAGGGTCAATGGTTGTGATATGTAAACCAAGCAATATCAATAGGATGGAAGGTGCTACGGCTGAATGAGTAATACTTATCGGTGTCAATCATGTCAAATTAGGATCAGTTCATTACCTGTATGGAACTTGTAATG
Source organism: Platycarya longipes (assembly GCA_036559045.1). NCBI lineage: Eukaryota > Viridiplantae > Streptophyta > Magnoliopsida > Fagales > Juglandaceae > Platycarya > Platycarya longipes. The sequence goes on along the minus strand of CM071797.1, from coordinate 7,825,061 downwards.
CATTTTGGAATCCAGATTTCTCATACAAAGCTCCATAAGCTGCAAGATCTTCCTCGGTGAACCAAGGAGGCAGAGGCGTAGATGGATCCACCAAATCCATAATCTCCTGGTTTGCTGCAGCTATTGGGATTTCACTTCTTGAAAAGAGAATGTAAATGTTCCTCACAACTGTTTTGGCATCGAATCGCCCAAAATCTGCTTCTGCTCGTCCAGGCTCCTGGAAAGAGTTAACACATGAGATTGCAAGCAGGTCCATATATACAATGAAATGATATTTACCGTCGTGAAGTGTGTAACCGTCGTGTAATTACTCTGAAAAAAAGTAAGTAAAATACGAGATCCATATGAAAAAAAATAATAATGATTTTTTACTACTCATAGATCTCATTTTTTTAAAGCGATTATATAACGTTTACGCACTCTACAACTACATGTAGCATCACTCATATATTATTAGTGCATTCATATGTGAACATTAAGAGAGAAAGTTCTACCCGCCATCTTGAAATGTAGAAGCCTTCAGGAAGGTACTTGTGGTATGTAGAGGGGCCTGGGGGTCTGTATGGCACTCCAATGCTTACAACTCCCAATACCCTCTCCGGGTGGAAAATGGCAAACAAGTAGGTAGGCCGAGCTCCAAAATCCTTTCCGACAAGAAACACCTAATGCAAATAACATGAGGGAGAGAAAGAGAGATATTTCAACGGGGAAAAATAAATAAATTTTTACCTAGGTATTTAATTTTGCTTATTAGAGTTTGAGTAATCCTTTGCCGTGCAAACAAATAGGTTAGACGCTTTAACTTTGCAGATAGGCCATACTATCAATAAAAGAAGAAATGCACCACATGACCTTAAAATTTATACAAAAATCCATCTCCAATTGGACATTTCATGGACCAAAATAATCTCGAAATTGGATTCAAAGTCATAAACTAACTAATATTTCTATCTACAAAGAAAACAAATGTTGGGTATTTAACGAAGTCAAACCCAGATAAAAATCATAGAATAGAGGTGCACGAAAACAGGGGAGTGTCCAGTAATGATATTGATACCAACTTCTGTTTATTCTCTCATATGTTTTCTTGGCAAGCTAATAGCAGAGAAAACTGAAAGCACCGTTTGTCCAGGACCAAATAAATCCCGGTTTAGTTCAATACCTTGTCAAGTTCGAGCGCATCAATAATGGCAAGCAAATCAGCGTTAAGGTCAGCAAAGGAAGCCTTTTCGGGTTCGGCGGGTGTGTCGGAGAGTCCGTAACCTCTGTAATCGGGAGCGATCGCCCGGAAGCCGGCGTTGGCTACGGCGATCATCTGGTGGCGCCACGTGTACCATATCTCCGGAATTCCGTGCAGGAATACAACGGCGTTAGGACCTGAGGACAAAAACCAGAAAGAAAAAACGAAGGGTGATCGTCACGTACAGAAACGAGAGTGAACTGAAAAGATTGTGTGCAAGTGTAACGTTGGAAAGTTTTGAGACCAGATCCGATATCTGCTAAGTGGAGCTTGAGTCCTCCTCGTACGTCCACGAACTTGTGCTGGATTTGGTCCATTTCTACTTCTCAGATCATTACTTTACTGCTTCCCACTGAACTGCTCCTTCTGGGTCTCTTCCTCTGTTATCGACGACTATATTCCCTAGTTTTCTTTCAACGTTTTTTTCAAGGTAGTCGCTGGTGACCGGTCCGGCTGTTCCAACTTTTAAAGTAGTCTAACATTAATTGAACTATTTGATAAGAAATATATTAAAATAAAATAAAAAATATGATTAAATAAAAAAATAAAGATTAAAAATATACTAAAAAAATAAAATGAATAAAACATAATAAAAAACACAATAAAAAATACAATAAAAAAATAAAAAATACAATAAAAAAATAAAAAATACAATAAAAAAATAAAATGAAGATGATTTTAAGGAGATTCGGCCATGGAGCGAACGGAGCCGCCGCCGGTGGCGGTGGGCGACACTCCCCACGCCATCGGGACCGGCGGACTCAAGCGACCTCACCTCTACGACGGTGAGCTTCGGCGAGCTCTAGTGTGCTCCCGGCAGTCTTAAACCCGTTTCGGACCTGTACCCACCAGTCCCGATGGCGGGGGCGGTGTCGCCCACCGCCACCGGGGGTGGCGGGCTGCTTTTGTTAGGGGGGCAACCCGTCTACCCTCAAGATTTCTCTTTTTTGAATCGTTGAAGACCATTTCAATTTGGTCGATTATGTTAATAGAGTAATGCTACGCATAAGGAACCCGCGTAACCATGTTGATACGAACATGGTTGATATACACGTGCATATCAATTTTTTGTAATTGAGAAATAATAGAGAGAAGTTACATTGATACTCACTTACATATTGATATACATATGTAAATTTAAATTTGTAATTAACTGTGTCCACGAATATAATTATGATGTGTGTAAATATAATATAATTATTTTGAAAAAAGCAATGAGATTTATTAATAAAAAATTAATTCTTTTTAATGTAAATTCTATATTTTTTTCATTTTTTAAAAATAATTATACAACGATATGCTCATGATCAAAGGCTCAAACAATTAACGAGATCCTAATCAGCATTAGGCATAATTTTTAGGCTGCATTATGGTATAAAAATGTTTATGGCTTTCCAACTATTTTGTTTATAGTAATGTTAGATATAAATTTTAAATGTATAATTTAAGTTTTAAAAATATGGGTTCATCAAGCAAAAAAAATGAATTTTCACATTCTTTCATGGTGAGATTTACCTTTTTATAAAAAAAACTTGCCGGAGACTTTTGACTTGTATATACCGTTCTCTTTTTTATTATATCAAGAATATGAATGTCTTGTGAGAAATAAATTTTTTATGAATAATAATACAATAAAAATAGTAATGAAATAGTTTAAATTAAGTACTTATTAGATTTTGAAAAAGGAGATAAAGTTTTAAATAAAAAATATCATAATATTAAAATATTATTAGAATAGAATTATTTTAATATAATTTTTATTTTAAAATTTTAAAATATTGAATTATCTTTTATTTAAAATTTTAGAAAGTGGCAATAATTAATTTAAAAAATTATAATGACTAATTTAAAAGTATCTTTTTTAATAATATTTAAAAAGAAAATGAGATGGATAAAATAAAATAAGACAAACTTTTTTCAAACATTCTCTTAGAACACTCTCATTGAATTGACCATTATTAAAGTATAATTTTAGTCAATGTAATCTCCATTTTGACTTTGGGTCATTTTATTTACATAAATCTCTACATTAGAAAAGTTATTTTTTTACAATTATTAAATTAATTAATTTGATTATATTTGACTATTCTATCTATTATATGTTAATTAATAATCATATTTTAATTAAATTATGAGTTAAAAAAATTAATTAGTAATCATATAATATTTAAATTAAATTACTAATATTTAAAAAATTTCAACTTATTTTCCATCTAATTATATTTTTTTATCAATTTAATTTTCTCTACTTGAGAACTATAAAAAGAGAGAGTAAAGTAAAAAAGAAAAAAAAAAAAAAAAATAATTATTATATTTAATTGACTATATATATTTTTTAATTTTATTATTTATTTTAATTAATATATTTAATTTTTGACCAATTCAATGTAAACTGAAAAAAAACTTTATTCTCCAAATTTTTATTGAATTTGGAGCCAAATCCAATGAGAATGATATTCATTATCTTACTTCCAGCGTGACAAAATTGATAGGTGAAGATACCTTGGCTGCTGCTGTTCTTTTTCCGTATGTTTAGCCAGTGATGTAAGTAAGGGTGTAAATGGTCCGGTCTGGTCTAGAAAATTTGTGGACCAATTCTATTTGGTCCAAGAATTCTCTCACCCTAAACCGAACCGAATAAGAATTCGGTCCATACCGGTCCGGTCCAATTCGGTCTAGGGACGGTCTGGTCCGGTTCAGGAATGCTCCATATGATTTAATGGGCTAAATTTAATCTAAAATTCTACAATGATCAAATATTTTTTTAACCCAAATTTAATTACTATAAATTATAATATGTTAATATTATAAGAGTATATATTATATATTAATATGTTAGTATATATTATATATTAAATATGTTAGTAAATTATAACTAATAACACTATTACATTCGTAAATTATATATTTATATGTTAGTAAATAGTGATAAATTAGAAATAATATATTAAATAATAATAATACACTTATTACTTATAAATTATTATTAATATTCTATATAGATATATTATAATTTATATTTTTATACTACAACTAGTCAACCAATAAATAATAATATGTTAATATTATAAAAGTATATATTATATATTATATATTAATATGTTAATATATATTATATCTTAATATATATTATTTATTAATATATTAATTGATATTAATATTAATATTATAATTGATATTAATATTAATATTATAATTTATATACTATTTTTATATATACATATATAAATATATATATATATATATATATGAGATTCGGTCCGGTCCGGTCCGGTCCAGGAGGAGAAATCCTTTGGATCGGAATCGGATCGGAATCAATCGGTCCATTCGGTCCGGTCCGATCCAGTCCACCGGTCTGATCCAGTCTTTTTACAGCCCTAAATGTAAGTGACTGCAGAAGTACACCCATATTGAAGTGTATGCGCATTACTACTATCTTTAAGGCTGTAAACAATCCCAATCGAATCAAATTTTGAGCAGGAATCAAAAGTTTATTTAACATATTTTGCTGTTCGAATTTGACTTGTTTAACATATAATCTGATCGAATTTAACTCGAACTTAAATATAAAAAATATTCGAGTTGATACGAGTTCGAGTAGCTCGACTCGAGCTCGATTTAATAAGATACATAATTTTATTTTTTTTTAGTTGCTGAAACACAAATTAGGATTGCTTACTTTTTATAAATATTTGACTTAATAATTCTTTTGTGAATTTAATACATTATTATTGTAATATATATAATAAAATATGTTACTTATACATAATAATATAAAGTAACAAAACATATTATTTATATAAAATATCAAAATTAATAAATATAACCCATAAAATATATACAATAAAAGATTATAGATAAGAAATAAAAAAATATACGTAAGAGTGTGTATATAGAAATATTACCAGTATTATGACGAGCTTAAAATGAGTCGAATTGAATTTATACGAATATTATTTACGAGCCTAAACTAAATCGAGTCGAAATTATATGAGTTTTGCTTAGGGATGCAAGAAAACCGAACCGGACCGGACCGGACCGGATGGAATTCGGTTCGGTTCGGTCCATTTTTTGCATGGACCAAATATTTCTGATCTGGTCCCAATCCATGGCATTTCCTCCTATGGACTGGACTGGACTGGACCGAACTGGGCCGGACCGAATGACTTTTCTTTATATATATATATATATATGTACATATAAATAATAGTATATAAATTATGAAATTAATATTAATATAGATTAAGAGTAATAGTATAACATATTAATATATAATATATACTCTTATAATATTAACATATTATAATTTATAATAGTTGACTAGTTGTAGTATAAAAATTATAATTTATAATTTATTTTTACTTTTTTTTTAGATTATTTTTTCTTTTGCCAATTGTTTTAAGAGTAAGTTTTTTTTAATATTATTTAGTTTAAATCTATGATAAATACGTAAATTTGGTTGAAAATAATTAAATTTGGATTTAAAATTATTTTTCATCATTGAAGATTTTAGATTAAATTTGATTAATTAAATCATATGAGGTGCCCCTGGGTCGGATCGGACCACCCTTGGACTAAATTGGACTGGACTGGTATGGACCGAATAGGGATTCATTCCGGTCTAGGATGGAAAAATTTTGGACTGAATGGAACCAGTCCACATTTTTCCCGGACCAGACTAGACCAGACCATTTATACCCATAATTTTATTCGTTTAATATTCGAATCAATATTAGTATTTACGAACAACTCATTTATTAAATGAATTGAATCTAAATCGAATTTATACGAGTCAAACTCAAATTGTTAATGAGCGATTCTATTCATGGAGCCCTAATTATCTCCCAAAGAATAACATTTGTACAGAAGATCATAGGCCTTTTTGTCCCCATAATCCAAAACTACCACAATAGAACATGCGTTGCTTCAAGAATATAAGGCCCACCATGATTTCATGGCAATTAAGCTCCAAGAATTTTCCTTCTGATTCAGAAGGGAGAGAAATGTGGAATTTTACGCCAACTGAAATAGATGCAAACTCTTCTAAAAAAAAAAGAAAAAAAAAAAAAAGATGCCAACTCGTAATGGAGCATGTATCATGCATAGTGGGCCTATCTTAATAATTAAAAAGCCCAAACCCGTGTCCACTTTCTAAATGAGACTATCGGTTAGACAGACTCGGTCGTCACATTCAGCACTTTTCTACCTCAGGGCACTGCTTGATAAAAAAAACAAAAAATTACTGAAGAGTATTCAAAAACAGATAATTTTTTTTTTTTTTTTATTTTTATTTTTTTAAAACCAAATCAGACAGTGTCTTTTGATACAAACACTTCAAATGCTCGATTATTGTAATTGATCATCACAATATTTGGATTTACGATTGTTGCGAATACAACAGAAAACTCAAAGCCAAACTTTAGATATACCAAGGAAGGAGAGTAGCTGTAAATGGAGTGCCCACAATCAAACATGCTTGCCAAGGAAGGAGAGTATTAGCTGATTCACCTCATCAGGTGACTGCTCATGAACAAAATGGGTTCCTTCAGGCAAATATATGATCTCCAAATCAGGAACGAGCTCTTTCACCTTTCCACTCTTTATGTAGTCTTCTATGCCTGGAAATTTGAGGACATAGTCCTTAACCCCCATTATAAGAAGTGCTGGAACTTTAACTCTTGGATCAGGCAACTCGAGGTGTTCACCAAATGATCTGTTAGTTGCATGACATTAACCAAAATTATTAGCAGGTAAACACTACCCATGAGCAACTTGGCGGACTTAGCGGAAATTGGGCACTTCCTACAGCAATCATAGACCTGCTGCAATCACAGTGGTCTACACTACACATTACTCCACAATAATGTCACAAACATTGAATCGGATGAACAACTATAATGTGAATTGCTTTTGGGAAATGATGCTTGCATTTCTACAAGAAAAATGGTGGCATACTGCGAAAGGGTCAATGGTTGTTATAGGTAAACAAAGCAACAGTAGAAGAGCATAACCCTCCAATAGGATGGGAGGTGCTGCAGTTATATGAATTATACTTATCGGTCAATTGTTTCAAACAGTATGCTCCATTCACTCGTGAAGCGTGGTGTAATCACTTTGAAAAAGTGTAGAGTCCACTGCTAAACAATTTTTTTTCCACGTGAATTTCGTGTTTTACTCACTTTTTTTTAAATGATTACTCGACATTTACATATTTTACGATTACAAATATAATTTTCTGGATCAGTTCATTACCTGTATGGAACTTGTAATGCAGTTCGGAATCCAGATTTCTCATACAAAGCTCCATAAGCTGCAAGATCTTCCTCAGTGAACCAAGGGGGCAGAGGAGTAGAAGGGTCCACCAAATCCATGATCTCCTGATTCTCAGCAGCTATTGGTATTTCACTTCTGGAAAAGAGGATGTAAATGTTCCTCACCACTGTTTTAGCATCAAAGCGCCCAAAATCAGCTTCTGCTCGTCCAGGCTCCTGGAAAGGGTTCACGGTTCACACATGAGGTTGCAAGCAAATCCATATATAGGCCAGCTTTGTTACTCATCATCCTTCACACTATACACCACACTTTAAAAAAAAAAAAAATTTGAATTCTTTTACTCATTATCCATATACTAAATATTTTAAAAGAAAAAAAAAATTATGGTGTATGATGGAGAGGATGATAAATAGGAATTTTCTAGTGGTGCATACTGCATTCACATGTAAACCTCAAGAAAGAAAGTTATACCGCCCATCTTGAAATGTAGAAGCCTTCAGGAAGATACTTTTGGAATGTAGAGGGTCCGGGGGGTAGATGTGGCACTCCCATCGTTACCACTCCCAATACCCTTTCTGGGTGGAAAATAGCAAACAAGTAGGCAGGCCGAGCTCCAAAATCCTTTGCAATAAGAAAAACCTATGCAAATTACATGAGGGAGAGAAAGCGTGAGATTAAAATGGGTAAAAAAATATATATATTCGGTTAGGAATTTTATTTTTGCTTAATTGACGTGTTAGTAATTCTTTGCCTTGCAGACAAAAATAGGTTAGATGCTTTAATCTTATAGATAGGCTTAATTATCAAGAAATGCTTCAAATAACCTGTAAATCTGTACTCAAATTCATGTCCAATTTGGACATTTTTCATGGACCAAAATTAGTTCAATACCTTGTCAAGTCCGAGGGCATCAAGAATGGCAAGCAGATCAGTGATCATGTCAGTAAAGGAAGTCTTTTCCGGTTCGGCAGGCGTGTCCGAGAGACCGTACCCTCGGTAATCGGGGGCGATCGCCCGGAAGCCGGCTTTGGCGACGGCGATCATCTGGTGGCGCCACGTGTACCATATCTCCGGGAATCCGTGTAGGAACACAACGACGTTAGGACCTGAGGACAGAAAACAAAAACCCAAAAATAAAACCAGAGACACGAAGGACGTTTGATTAAATCCGGGGGTGCCGTGTACGAACAAGAGAGTGAACTGAAAACATTGTGTGCAAGTGTAACGTTGTATGATCTACACCAGATCCGAGCTCTGCTAAGTGGAGCTTGAGTCCTCGTACGTCCACGAACTTGTGCTGGATTTGGTCCATTTCTGCGGGTCAGATCACTTTACTGCCTCTCCCCGAACTGCCTCTCCCGGTTACCCTCCTCTGGTTTTCGATGAATGTAAGTTTTTGGTATGTATATATAAAAGTGGATTGATGATCATATGATTAGGCCATTGATGGAGATCTTAGAAAAAATACAAAATAGAAAAATGTTAGGTGAACTATTTTCTAACAACTTTATTTTTTACGAATATATGTATTTTGAAATTTTGGTTTATTTTTATTTTGATGTGATGGATTTAAATTTTTGAACCATATTATATGATTAAGAAATCTAAATCGACTTCAATCACCGCTCAAAAAAAATATATTATGCTTTACGATTGGACGGAAATTAGAAATCATAACTTGGTCATGGACGCAAGTCTATTTATTTAGGCATTTAATATATTGTTGAAGTGCAAGTTTCTGTATTAGTTTTTATAAAAATAATAAATTACCACTTCAAATAAAAGTAGTTTCGAGATTTTTTTTATTTAATACAATATGCAATTTATTCACCGTACGAGATGAGTTGAGACTTTGAGATGCATTTGTCTAAATTCATTAACCAAACTTCACCTACGTGAAATTAAAGGGTACTTTAGATTGAAGATCAGATGAAATAAGTTGGGATGATTTTTAAAAATTAAATAAAATATTTTTTTTTAATATTATTATTATTTTAAATTAAATTATTTATTATATTTTATTTTAAGGTAGTTTTGTAATATTAAAATTTATTTTTAATAGAGTACCATGATTTTATTGATTGTTGAAAAAGGAGTTATAAAATAATCATAAAAGAATTATAGGTGTATATTTCTCATTCTAGAGACCCCAGTTTAACATCCTATAATGATTATCCTTTCTATTATTATACATAATGCATGATTCATAGTTCAATCCCATTGATCCAACCTTCCTCGCCAGCAAATTTCCCCCACAATCCAACAGAGGAATGAGGAATGTATTGTCTTCCAATGAGGTATCATACCCCTGCCCATTTTTTTTTTTTTTGTTTTTTTTTGTGATAGGGTTTGTATTTTCTACAAAAAGTTTAATGATTTTATGGAAGGAATATTTCTATCCTGTCTCATTGGGTTGGGCTTGGCCAAGATATTAAGACCCTTCTCGAAGTAGATCCTCCTCTCCCACAATTCAAAAATTACTAAAATAGCCCGACATACAAATTATGTTAGCAAAAAGGGAATGCATCATACAAGAAACAATCGAATGGGACAAACAGGATGTGTCGACCTTGACACTCGCCTGTGATGTCCATCATTAAAGGATCTACGTTGACAAAGTGGATGAAAAGTATAAGCAACCTCCATTCTTTAACAATAGGGACAAGAAGTGACCATATTGACTGTTGATCGTTAAGATGCCACTTGAAAAAACCACCTCAAATGCCACGCGACATTAAGGTAATGATTGAGACAACTGTAAGCGTGACACAAACTCTTGACACAAAGTACATGAATCTCCCCCTGAAACCTAGTATAAAAAGTTATGTTTTAGATACAAATAAATATCTTTGAACTCTATTATTCTTCTACAGTTCTCTCAGACAAAGTACTAATTTTAATATCGGAGGCTTCCTAAATCACCATCGAGCCTACCTTTGTCTTTGTGATTGCAAGTAGAAACATCCTAACCTGAGTTGTAGGAACTCAACCCAAGCTTCAAAACACAACCTTAATAAGGCGCTTCACACACTGATCACTAAGCTCAACCACCTACAGTATTACAAGAAAAGTAGGGGGCTCGAGATTGATGAAATACTCCTAATGCTTAAGTCATTTTCTTACCTCTTAGAGAGAATTCTAGCATATGAGCAATCATAGAAAGTAATTATGACTTAGTGCTTGGCTTTTAAATACGGTTTAGGTGGTTCTTTATATCCCATGTCAATGGTGACCCTTTTTCATAGGGGACTTCCGTTTTCTTTTCATACAATGTGGCCTTCATAGGTCACATCCTTATGGTAGGTTGGTGAGTGCAACCACCTTCCGTGTATTCTATCAAGGACATGGGGTTGTGTCGCACACTTTGTCAAGGACAGGGTGCCTAACTATGATCCTTGTCCACACTTCGTGTCAGTCCTTAAGGGAGGCATGAACCTATCATTACGTGCGTGTGCAGGACGATGTCAAAATGCTAGCATCCCAGTGATCCCACCATTCCATGTCTATTTCCTTCCCAAGTGGGCCTTTCTCCCATTTTTTGACTTGTGGACTGACTATACTTTGGTCACTGGGCTTCTTGGGTAAGTTAGTCCAGTCCGATAGGGGATGTAAATATCCATTTTGACTACAGCCACAAAAAAATTTTATAATATTAATCTCATAAACTAATATGATTTCATATGATATATCATATATACCTTACAATAAACATAGTTGTATAATCTAACGTATTGCATCAAATCACGTCAATTTGTGAGTTTATTTTTTTTTTGGATCTATTTATGACTAAAACATTTATGTTTTGACATATTTGTGAATACTCATGTTCCATTTGGATATAGAAACGATTTCATCTCATCTATTCATTAATTTTTTCTTAAAATTCATATAAAATATAATAAACAATTCAATTTTTTCAAATCACAAAATAATAATAATATTAAAACACAATATTTTAATATATATATTTTTTACTTTTAACTTTTATCTAAAACTATTTCATTTCGTTTCACTATCAGACGAGACCTCAAACTCGATTTTTGAAATCAACGATGTTTTAGTTCCATCGAAATTAAATTATTGTGTATTTTTTTCTTATCATCCTGTTTGGTCTGTTTTGTTTTTTTTCCCTAGCATTTTGGTGACAAATTTTAAGTAATTTTTGTGAGTTTTTACAAACATAAGAGTTTTCTTTTATTGTTTAAACTTGTTTTATAATTATTCTATCTCTAATACTATATTACTATTATTAATATACTTTAATTCTATATTAATATTATCACTATCAATGATATAGTTATAAAAAATTAAACTTACTATAATAAATACTAATATATATTTATTCTAGTCACTCTAACTGATACTAATATATATTAATAGTCTAATAGGTTAATATAAACTAATTTAAAATTGAAAAAATTGGACCGAAATTGGATCGGAGCCGAAAAAATCGATACTTCCAGTTTTTGAGGGTAACCAATAAATACATAATCGGTATTAAAAAATGTAAAATCAGTGTTATCGGTTTGGTCATACATTTTTTTCAAAATCGGACCGAATTGGACCAATTATACCCATAATCAAGATGCCACTCGAAAAGTCACATCAGACACCATGCTACATTATGGCTATGATCGGGACAACTGTAAGCGTGACACAAACTCCTGACACAAGGTACATGAATATCTCCCGAAACCTTGTATAAAATGACATGCTTCAGGTATAAGTAAATCTCTCTGATCGAATTGAACCAATTACACACATAATCAAGATGCCACTCGAAAAGTCACCTCGGACGCCACACTACATTAAGGCTATGATCGGGACAAGTGTAAGCGTGACACAAACTCTTGACACAAGGTACATGAATATCTCACGAAACCTCGTATAAAATGTCATGCTTCAGGTATGTTTAAATCTCTCTGGACTCTATTATTCTCCTATAATTTTTTCAGACAAAGTACTAATTTTAATAGTAGAGACTCCCTGAACCAACATCGAGCCTACCTTTATCTTTGTGATTGTAGATATAAACATCTTAACATGGGTTGCAAGAACTTAGCACAGGCGTCGAAACGCAACCTTAATAATATGCTTCAAACATCGGTCATTGAGCTCAACCACTTACAATATTACAAGAAAAGTCAGGGGCTTGAGATTGATGAAATAACTCTGATGCTTAAGTCTCTTTCTTGCCCCTTAGAGAGAATTATAGTATATGAGAGATCATACAAAGTAATTATGACTTGGTGCTTGACTTTTATACATTGCTTAGGTGGTCATTTGTATCCCATGTTAAATGTAACTATTTTTCGTATGGGACTTCACGTTGTCTCTTTTCATGAGGTGTAACCTTTCCAAGTCCCATCCTTATGGTAAGTTGGTAAATGCGGCCACTTTCTGTGCATTCTATTAGGGACAGGGGGTTGTGTCGCACACTTTGTCAAGGATAGGGTGCCTAACCGTGTTCCTTGTCCACACTTCGTGTCATTCCTTAAGGGAGGCATAAACCTATCATTATGTGCATGTGTAGGACGACGTCAAAATGCCAGCATCCTATCATTTCACGTCTATTTCTTTCTTAAAGGGGACTTGAGACTTTCTCCCATTTCTTGACTTGTGGGCTAATTACACTTTGGTCATTGGGCCTCTTGGATAAGTTAGTCCAGCTTGATAGGGAATGTAAATATCCATTTCGACTACCGTCATTAAGAAACTCTATAGAACTAAACTCATAAACTGATATGGTTTTATATGATATATCAGATATATTAATAAACATAGTTTTATGATCTAAGGTACTACATTAAATCATGTAAGTTTATAAGTTTATATTTTTGGGATCTATTTGTGACTAAAAGATATATGTTTAAACATATTTGTGAGTACTCATGTTTCATTTGGATACAGAAATGATTTCATCTCATCTAATTATTAATTTTTTTTCAAATTTTTATATAAAACATGATATATAATTATACTTTTTCAAACTTCAAAACTAATAATAATATTAAAAAATAATATTTTTTAAAATTTTAACTTTTATTTAGAACTATTTCATCTCATTTTACTATCAAATGAGACCTAGTCAAACTTGAATTTTGAAATCAACGATGTTATAGTTCCATCTAAATTAAATCATTGTGACTTTTTTTCTTATCATCCTGGTCGGTCTGTTTTGTTTTTCTTCCTAGTATACTGGTGACAAAGTCTAGGTAATTTTTGTGATTTGTTACAGACATAGAGTTTTCTTTTGTTGTTTGAACTCGTTTTATAATTATTCTATCCCTAAAGTTTCGTAATTCGTATTTTCAAGTGGGGAATTGCTTGGGGATGTACTTGCCTGTGATTTTATTTCTTGAATAAAGATGAGAAGATTACAATGTATAGATCAAGGAGTAGTGTACTGCATGCTTGCATCGTGTGACGGTATAGATGAGGCGGCTATTAGAAAGACCAGTACATATGTTTTACTCGGCTGCCACATTCAATCATGTCATTAGAGAACTAATATGCGTCGTCAAGACCATTAAACATTGCAGCTTTGGTTTTTAAATTTATCTTATTTTATTATTAGAAATTATTATAATTTTATATACTTTTTAAAATTTTTATATAAAATATAATAAATAATTTAATTTTTTAAAATTTTAAAATATTTATTATATTAAAAATTAATATTTTAACCATATCTAATTTAATTTACGTCAACTCAATTTAATTTATCTCGACGTCTTTAACTAAAGATCAGCTGCACGTGGAGTGAGTTGGAATTGCACAAAGCAAGCATGATGAGGCGGAGGAGAGGATCAAGTCCAAGATAAGGCAGCAGCAATTAAGAGACGTCCTGGCAAGTACAGCAGAAACATTAATGCCCAATAATTAATAGTTCAATTATATGTGATTGAAAAATGCTATTTTTTTCGAATTCGAGTGAATTATTTATCTCTAATGATTTAAAAAAAATTACTAAAGGATTAAAAAAATGTTTTTTTAATAATGATATAATTTTTTAAAAATTTATTTAAAACTATCGAAAAATTGATTAAAAAAATATAAAAAAATATAATGACCCTTTCGGGAGAAATTCGGGCACCGCTCTATACGATTAAACGAAGGGCACTGCTACGGAAATCGATAGAAGACCGACGATTTCTGACCAATAATGAAATTCCACTTTTTTTTAAATTTTAATAATTTTTTATATGCTTTTAAATATTTTTTAAAAATATAAAAAAATTAATATATTTATAATCATTTCCTTAATCATTAAACCAAATAAAATAAAAAATAAAAAATAAAAATATAATTAATCATTTTTATCAATCATTTTTATAAATTTAAAATAATATTTTTCTTAAATGAAGTGAACAACAAATATGTCTGTTTATATATAAGATTAATAAATTCATCTTTTCACTAATTCATTGATTTCTTTTAATAAATCAGCTTTAGATGTGCAACAGATGTGTTGCACATTTAAGCAATAAATGATAGTGTAATACTTTCATTATAAAAGATTTTACAAAAATAAATTTATAAATTAATTTGATATAATAAATTAAATTGATATAATAAATTAAATTATAAATTTACATCCTTTAAAAAAAATTAAAATTTTTTTTTATTAAAAAATAAATATCAAATACAATTATATCAATTTATAAACTTATTTTTATAAAATCTCTTCAGAGTTATATCATTTCACTTATATTCACACAATTAAGTTCACTTTTTTTTTTTTTATCACTGCAGTTTGATTAGAACAAAAAAAAAAAAAAAACTTTACATGTTAAAGAAAAAAAAAAACACCACATGTTACACTTTTCGAAAGGGTGACGATGACTTTTAAAATTTTTTATTTGAATATTAAGATTTTTAGAGTATAAAAGGATAAATATATAATATACTATAAAAAAAATAAGTATTTGTAATAAATTATTTATAATAATAATGATTATTTACGATAAAAATTGATTTATTTTAATAAAAAATAATTGATTAAAAATAAATAATTTTTTTTATAAAAATAATAGTTACAATAATATTATAGTGTGCTGTATTGCAATTGGTATAAGATTCTATCTTTCTCAACCTTAAAATTCAGAAAAAATTATAATTTGAAGTATTTTGTTTCTTTTTATTTTTATTAGATTAGATTGATCAAATTTTTTTTTTAAAAAATATAAATTTGTATATATATATTAAAAAAATTTATTATATTTAATCAAAAATAAAGAAAAGAAAATAAGAAGAGAATAAAAATATTTTTTATCTTTAAAAATAAATAATAATCTTTTAAATTTGAATTATAATAAAGAAATTTTGATATGTAAATAAATTTATACTTTTTAAAAAAAAAATTGACCATTCAATAAAAATACTCTGAATAAAAGAGAAGAAAAACAAAGTCGAACCACCGTAACCGGTACTTTCCACACTCTCTCTCTCTCTCTCTCTCCAAAGCCGGTCGGAGGAAAACCGTCCCATTGGCTAAATACAAGCTTCTTTTTTTTTGGTTCCCAATGTCCAAAAACACACTAGAAACTACTTTTTTTTTTTCTTTTTTTCACCCTTTTCTGATATTTTGCCGCCTCCACCATTAAAATGCCTTTCAACTTCCTCCGCGGTTACTCTTCTGATCAGTTTCCCACCACACCAACACTTGATCGGGAACCGCACTCGAACTTCTTTTGACAAAGCCCACTTTTGATCAATCAAGCACGACCATGTACGAATGTCCCACCACCAAACCCTCTGAGCCTAATTTCCTTCTCCGTCTTCTTCACCATGTACAGGACCTCAAGAGATCCATCCTTGCTCTTCTCTTTTGCTTGCCCACCTCGCTTTTCGCTCTCCTTCTTCTTCTCCTCTTGCTCTACAATGGCTTCTCTGTCTTCTACCTTCATCTCCCTTTTCCTGCCAAGTCCCCTTTCGTACCCGCCAATTTCTCTCCTGTAATTACCGCCGGTGAACCCATGAGAAAATGGTCTTCTTTTTCGACTGCTTCCTCGTCCTCTTCTTCAAAGCTGGTTTCTTCAGTAATGTATGCTACGAAAGAAGAAAACCCACCCGTGATTTTGAAGACTCAGTTGCCCCCTTTTCGCAAATCACGCTTTCCAATCCTACCCTTCGCCAATTCTACGGTTTCTAGGCCGAGACGGGCCCGAAAGCACAAGCGCAAGCTCAAGAGTGTGCCCTTCGAAGCTCGGTCCAGTCCTTTTCCGGCAAAAATCGCTGAATTCTTCGCCGGAAATGCTACCACTTCCTGTAAGTTTCGGTTCTTTATGACTAGGATTTCGTTGAAGTCATTTGGTGATAGAGAAGTGTTAGCCATGGAGAGCTTGTTTAACTCTCACCCAAACGCTTGTTTGGTCATTGTCTCAAACTCAATGAGATCAAGAAAAGGAAGGCGCATTCTTAGACCATTTTTAGATAACGGGTTTCGGGTAATGGCAATTGATCCGGATTACGATTATATTTTCAAGGATACTCATGCGGAAGCTTGGTTTGATAGGTTAAGGAAAGGGAATGTGGATCCTGGCGAAGTTTCTTTGGGTCAGAATCTCTCCAATTTGCTCAGGCTTGCTTTGTTGTATAAGTTTGGAGGCATTTATATAGACACAGATGTTATAGTGTTGAAGAGCTTCTCGAAATTGAGAAATGTGATCGGTGCTCAAACAATTGATCTTGAAACTGGGAATTGGAGCCGATTGAACAATGCTGTGCTGATATTCGACAAGAATCATCCATTACTTTACAAATTCATTCAAGAATTTGCGCTAACCTTCGACGGGAACAAATGGGGGCATAATGGCCCTTACTTAGTCTCGAGGGTTGTTTCCCGGCTGGATGGACGGCCTGGATTTAACTTCACGGTGTTGCCGCCATCGGCATTTTATCCGGTTGATTGGAGTCGGATTCGAAGTCTATTTCGGGGACCGAGAGACGAGTTGCATTCAAAATGGTTGCATAAAAAGTTGAGGCATATTCAGTCCAGAAGTTTGGCTGTTCACTTGTGGAATAGGCAGAGCAGGAAGCTAGAGGTTGAAATTGGAAGCATCATCAGTCACATAAAGTCCGATTGTTGCATCTTCTGCAATTCTGCACTTTCCAGTTTGTAATCACAGAATAAACAACATGGCAATTGCAACAGATTGTCTTATGCATCTCAGTTTGTTGTATGTGGTTTATGGACCCACTTGGTTCATTCCACCATTGAAGTCCATAAAGAAAGAATATTAGGCAATGATAATCTTTTTCTTCTTCATAATTATCTGTTAATTCATATTTAAGATTCCATGTTTTTGTTATTCCTGAAGAAGATCTGAGATAATTACTTTGTAAAAGTGGTTTATCAGCGCCAACTTTTCTGGCCTCTTAGTTATCTGTTTGTGTAATTCTTCCATCATATGGCTCTGCATTTATGAAAATTCTGAAGTTTTTTATGAGCATGAAAAACTCTTTACAATTGGCTGCAAGTTGTTGCCACCCTAGTGAGGGCATGAGTCGTCATTATATGTGGATTAATATATGGGCCTCACCCATGTGGAGTTACAAGATTTGTACAAGTCAAATACATATTAATTAATGGCACAATATCTTCTATACTTGATGCAGGATCACCATTCCAAGAATTCCGCTTCCAAATAGTTAGCTTTCGCACGTAGGCTTATTTTATAGTCTATAACTCTCTGTTAAATGAACAATCTTAAGTCTCTTGTTATCCGCGAACACACTCCTCACCTCCTTTTGGTCTTCCGAGAGAGACAGAAACAGGGTAAACAAAAATGAGTGCTACATTTACGAAGAAATTATATAAAAATAATCTTACAAATTCATATAATTTTATTTAATTTGTTTGATCTGTTTTATATTAAAAATAATTTTATAATTTGATAAATCACATCAATATACGTTAATTTATAAAATTTATTTGTAATTAGAATATTTTTTAAATATTAAACAAAAAGAAAAAATTGTAAACAACTAAAAGGGTTTTTTTTTTTTTTTATTTTTTATTTTTAAGGGCAAACAACTAAAAGGTATTTATTAGTGAAAAAGACAGTGCACCCAAAATGAATCATAAAATTATGATCTTTCATGCACTAATCATTTTCTCCTAAGTTCTATTTTTCTCCTACAATCTTTTCTTGGTTTATCTTAAGAAGTTGAGCACACGCAACTATGGTGATCCATCTACTGGCTACTCCCAAGTATCCCCTTGGTTAGTTGAGTCATTAACTTCTGCTAATTTGTGAAACGTGATAACTGCAGGGATGGGTGGGTTTAGCAGGCCTTATCTTCACAGTATCCTCCTCATAAATAACCTGACAAAAAATTATTAATTAAATAAATAGAAAATTAGAGGTTCCACCTCAGTCAACGACTGCACCATGTGTTCCTTTTTGTTTATATTGTCGCCCACACCAACTTCCCCCAACATTAATGACATATTAAAATCATTTCAGAAATGCATGAAAATGGAAAGCCTTTGTCTCAAATCTCTCATTACTATATGTAAAACAGAAGCTGGAGCTGAAGAGAGGGGAATTCTGTCCAATTGCCACAGTTGCCTTGTTCCTTCGTACCCTTGTATTGGAAGCCACATTAAAGGCTCATTGGCTCAACATGCCATTTTATTGGTAAATTAGGACTTAGGAGTTGTGCGCACATAGGTTCAATATTCCTACGGCCTACATAGTTTGTCTTTTATTTCCTTAATTTATGAAAAACATGGTTGCTGTGAATGAAAGTTAATCAGTAATGTCTTGGACCAACAAAGAGGGATTAATTAGCAAACAGTTAAAAGCTTGTGGACAGAAATCCACGGTTGACATTTGCATTTATATTCTGAATGCTACCAAAACCGTCAGTGTTTTTATTCAGTGCGTAAGCACGTGGCCTTTATGCTCTTTCGCTTTCAGTATGTTCCTGCCTCCGTCTCAAAAGGTTTCTTATCCTCAAAGAGGAGATCATTGGATGTCAAGATTTCCTGGGACAAAGTTTATACCCAGAGTGATTAGTAGGTACTCTCAAAATATACATGGCACGACCAGCTCAATAAGGCAAAATTTTTTATTGAGGCATTTTTTTATTAAAATAAAATAAAATTAAAAATAATATATCGGTTGTCATGTAAAATTATTAATTAAGATTTATTCTATTTTTTCAATTAATAACTTACTCAATCTTTTTTAAAAAAAATTAATTAATTTTTTTTTTTTATCAAACCTAACTAGTTTTATAGGACGTGTTCTTCAGTTTTAGGGATCGTTTGAGAACACAACTGTTTTTATGTATTCCCACATATTTTCAAATTCAATTTTTTTCTTCTCACTCAAAAGCCAATAAAATATTTTAACTCAAATTATTTCATTACCATACTAGATATTTTGAAGTATTAATAGTATCTAAAAGAGACCTAGAAGCAATTATAATAATTATCATCAATAAAATTCTATAAAAAAAAATTGGCCCTTATCTCTTCAAAGAATTATACAAATTTTTTTATTAATATTCAAAAATTAGATTTTATTATTTAAAGTTCTCACATTATATATTAAATTAATAATAATAAAAAAATAAATATATTTTTATAAAGAGAATACTTAAAATATTTATTATATGAAATATTTTTAAAATTAATAATGACATATAATATCTATTTTATAATTTTGTTTTCTTATTAGATTAATTAATTTATTTTTAAAAAAAATTATATTTTAAAATTTTTAAGAATATGCCCTTTTACCACTAAGAGGCCTTAGACAAGGTAGGCCTTATCTAAGGCAACAACCGGCCCTGGCACATGGTACTCATATCCTACTCCAGTTATAAGATGTTATCAGATGCTTGTGTAAATAATTTTAATTGTACTGTATGTTGTGACATGATGAAGGTCCTATAGGCTATAGTTTATAAAACTCAATATACGTCTATTTAGAAAAACTCCTATGTACAGCACTTATTTTAACATATTTTTTTACACATTTGATTGATTGATGGATTAGCTGTTTTTTTTTTTTTTTAAACTCTAATTTTTCCCCAGTTACTACTCAATGTTTATGTTGGTTGAGCTTCTCCTTAGTAAAAATTTTAGTAAAATTCATGACTATAATTGAGATGGAAACAATAGATTGTTTCTTGGAGACACCGTTTTCATATGGATTCTTTTTCTATACGGTCCGGCTGCAATAAGAGTGTTTGCAGCCATCCAATAAAATAGCAATACATCATCAATCACACCAAAACAAAGTTAAGCTCGATTGCATGGAATGTTTGCAGAATAACACTCTCACTCGTTTCCATCCCATTCCATTTTACTCTCTCCCTCTCTCTCTCTCTCTCCATTGCACGAAGGCTGTCAAATTCATCTTCTAACAATCGTCTCTTGCCACCAGTGAGCTAGGAAACAAGTGTTGCCGTCGATAAGCTAGGAAACAAGTGTTGCCGTCAGTGAGCTCAAATTTCGCCATATTTACTATTTGTCTTCCAAAAATCACCCAAACAAAATCAGATATCATCCAAACGAATCCGTATAATTTTGCCGACATTTACTCTGATTCCAATAATACACAGTACTCAGAAAAAAATCGATTTTCCCATTGATATGAAATTTGGAATCCATGTACTTTATTCTTGCAATTTGGGAGAATAAATCGTTGCAATCAGAAGACCAAACGGATCAAAAGAAAAGAAAAAGTAAAGAATTCAATAAATTAAACTTACATATTTAAGAGAAGAATGAACAGATTGCAACTTAATATTTCTCCATTCCATGTCGGTGAAGCAAAATAACCAAATTCTTCAGTACCTCTTCCGATGCTGTGAAGTGGAGGGGACAACGCCGCAGACCTCCCTTCTCCCCAGCTCTCGCATTCCAAAAATGACAAACAATTGAAATCAGATTTAACACAAAGATGATCCAGCAAGGCCTCTGCCAATCCATGGATTCTTGAGCTGCCTCCACGGGTCTGCCCCGGGGGGGGGGGGGCGAGGGGCGAAAGGTGCGATGCCACTGCTACCGCCGCTGGGAAGGGTGCAATGAAGGGGGTCTAGAGAGTTCGAAGGGGGAGGGGAGTTGGGATGTGCTATACTCGAAGGGGGAGGAATGGCCTGATTCGAAGGGGGGAAGGGGCTGACTAGATTCCATGTGGTGTTGCTCATTGTTGATTGATGTGGGAGGCTTACGTGGAGTGAATTAATTGGAGGGCTGCACTTAAAGGGAGTGCAGACTGACCAGATATAAGATTTTCTCTTTTCATATAGTACACCTTCGATCAAAATAGGCTATGCGCATCACCATACTTTTTCATGTATCTATGTTCTTTCATGTATTTTAAATTAGCTCACATTATTTATTTTTGGGCATCAAAGCCATTTTTACTGGATTGATGTTACAACCGTCGCTACTACCACCTCTAATCACCTATTTGGAGCCATTGCCACCACATCACTAGTCTCACCACCATTGCATTGATCACAATAGTTTTCACCTATCAGAATTTTGGAGGCTTTTCTATCGACATCGATATCCAAAAAAAAAGAGCAATACTATCAACTCCTATTCCACTTTTATCCTATTACATAAAATGTGGCGTTTTTATTATTTTTAAGTAATTTTTTAACAATTTTTTTAAAGAAGAATACATAGAGTAATGGACAATACCATCTTATTGCATACAGTCACATATGAGTGTGAAATTTTCTGAAAAAAATAGCATCTCAACATAGCAACATAAAATAAATTACTTTTATTTGAACCAAAAAATCTATTACAAACATTTAACATGAAAATAAATGGAAGCGAACAAAAATATATACCGTTTAAGTAACTTACTGTAATCCCTTCCAATCTAGTCTTTGCTTCATTAAACAAGCAGTAAAAGGTCAAGATTTATGATTAAAATTTGAAATTTGAGGCGGCTCATGAAGATTGGGAAGAGGCTTTTTAAAGGTTATTCATGGTTGGAATAGATTCTGGAGGGTCTATATTTATTGCTTGGTTTGTAGAATAAAGTGTGTGATACCTCCATATCAACGGCCATGACAATAAAGTATAGAGAAGCTAGCATGTGTAGGAGAATAAAAAGTTAGACGCTTATGACAATAAAGCATAGAGCTAGAAAGAAAAGAAAGTAGGGGTGTGCAAAACCTTCGACCTTCGTTTCGACCTCCACTCCGACTTTGACGACGTCAGAGTCGAAATCGTTAGAGTTCGGAACGGAGGTTGGAGTTGGCCAACACAGATTAAGCCGGAGTCGGATTTGGAGTCGGAATCCGACTCCGAATCCGAATTCGAAAATTCTAACCAATTAAAAAAAAATGCCCTGCAAGCGTATTGAACCTTCAGCAGTGCAGCTTGCAACAAATCTAGCTCAACGCACCGTTTTACCATCCTTCCGTGCGCACCGTTTCGAGTTATTCTAGAAAGACAAATCCCTTCACTTTAGTTCAATATTTCATGGTTCTGGCCCTCTAGGTTCATCTACTTCTCTCGAGTCCTGGCAGTTTCATCTTCTCTCTAGGGTTTCTTCCACCCGTTTCTTTCTCCCTTGCCATCGGAACCCTAACTCTCTCTCTGTCCATTAGTGAACAACGCTGCCTCTTCTCTCATCGCGCCGCCGTCTCACTGAGGTTCCACTAAGAGAACCCACAACCTCCAGAAATGAGAAAATACACAAAACAACGCGTGGTTTTAATAGAGACGACAAAAATGGCAGCCGTCGGATCTGGGTGTAAGGATCTTTGAGATCTTTCGAGTCGCTGTTTCTCCTTGCGCGTGGCTGTGCTATGGTGGATTCACTTCACTGAGCCCATGATATTGTCTTGGTAACCGATAAGTTTTACTTCATTGATCCCTAAATCCGTAAATCGAGATTGTTCTATATTGTCCTGTGGGTTCTTGTTCTTGTTTCAATATTGTTCTTGTTCTCATTTAAAAAGGGTTTGTGACTCTGTGCAAACTGCAAAGTTAGGATTTTTGGTGGTTGATTGCTAGTTAATAGTTAAGAAAAGTAGCTGTTAATTTTTTTCCAGTTCAAAAATTGAGTTAAAAACTACTTAAAGCAAACTGCACGTGAAAATAAATTTGTGACAATTAATATGACTCTGAATCTGTGATTTACTTTTCACCCATAGTAGTTATTGTTGGATAACTTGGATGGTCAAGCACCTGAGATGGAAATTGAAAGAATTTTTTTCAAATATTTAAACACTGTTTCAACTTAGAAGACATTGCTTCAAATTTTATATAAGCAGTAGAATATTACGAAGGAACTTTTGTTGAGATAGAAAATATTAAGATGATTGATAAATGCTAATGCTAAGGTTAAAGAATAATAAGATGATTGATAAATGCTAATGTTTCATATTTTGATTATAATTATTATTTCTCATTATTAGCAGATATTGAATAAAAACTTAATTTTATCCATTGAGTTGATGTCAAATCCTTCGTGAAAATAAATGATAAAAGTATCATAGTCAATGACTTAATGAGTCATGTGGTTTTTATTTTTTATTTGGATAATGGATAATTGATATAACACTGATAGATTACATTGGAATATTGGATTTTATTCTTATTTTTCAGCTTTTTCCATTGTGAATCTGTGAAACTTTGAATCTTTGATATGGATTATATGGATCAAGAAGGGGAATTCATGGATGCCAATGCACTAGTACATGTGGGTACTGACATTACGGCTATTGCCACCCTTACTTGTAGAGCCACATCTAAAGTAGCTACTTCATATTAAAGTAGTCGACTCTCTGTAGATATAAAAGATGAGGATATGTTCAATGAAGATGAGGACATGCGCAATCCCATTTAGCACGATCTACCACCACGACCTCCTAAAAAAAGGTTATGGACATGGGAACACTTCACGATAATCCATGGTAATCGTGCAAACCCGCAAGCAAGATGTCACCACTGTGAGCAACTTTGTGGTTGTCATTCAAAGAAGCAAGGCACTAGTGTATTAATAACACATCTTAATTGTTGCCAGCGGTATAAAATTGCGAAGGATTTGGCAGCCAGTGCTAGTGAACAGACCAACCTTAGTTATGAGACTCATATGACCACTGATGGTACTGGTCAACATGTTAAGAAGCTATCAATCCCTCAATACAACAAGAAGATGTTGCGAAAAATTCTTGTAGAGATGATCATTGTTGACGAGATTTCCTTTACCACAATAGACAAAAAAGGTTTCAATAAATTTGTTCATACTCTGAGCCACGTTGTCCCATGCCTTCAAGGTATACAGTGATGCATGACTGTATGAAAAGGCTTGTGAAGAAGAAGTCGGAATTGAAGGATATATTTATTTGGACTGGCCACATAGTTATTATTTACAGCTAATACATGGACGTCTGTACAAAATACCAGCTATATGTGTGTCACTGCCCACTATTTAGACAGTGAATGGGCGTTGCAAAGGCGAATTGTTGGATTTAAAATAGTGTTTTGTATCACAGTTGATAATGCAGGTGCTAATGACACTGCAATGGAGTGGTTCAGGAGGAATATGACAGCAACGGAAGATATGATTCGTGACCATGAGTTTGTACATGTTTGTTGTTGTGCTTATACCGTTAACCTCATAGTGGCTGAGGGGTTGAAGGAGGTTAATACTTATATTACCAAAGTTCGGAACTGCGTGAGATATGTGAGCACTTCCCCCCAAAAGAAAAACAAGTTTAAGGCCATAGCCGAACAATTTCAAATTCCATCTTTTGCCATGTTGTGCTTGGACGTTCCGACGAGATGGAACTCAACATATATGATGTTGGATGTGGCGTCCAAGTATCAAAAAGCATTTGAGCAGATGGAGGTTGAGGATGGAGGCATGAGATATGCTTTGTTGGAGTCTTCAAGAGGAAGAACAGGGCTTGGTCCGTCGGACACATGTGACTGAGAAAATGTGAATCTTTTTGTTGATTTTTTGAAGTTGTTTTATGATATAATAATGCAGATATCTGGATCGAAATAATGTACTGCAAACTTGTATTTCGACGAGTTGTCGGGGCTTCATGACCACTTGAAAGCAAGTTGTGCTAATACTGATGGGGTTTTATTTAAAACGGCTACAAGGATGAAAACTAAATATGATAAATATTGTGAGGATATTATAAAAATAAATTGGTTATTATTTGAGGCTTCAATCCTTAACCCCCGATATAAGTTGGAAGTTATAGAGTTTTGGATTATTGACGTCCTCAAGAAAGAGAAGGCTGGAGAGTTTATTAAAGAGTTGAGAAATGATATCGATGACTTATATAGCCACTACAACAATAATGATCAGCTTACTTCAACAGGTGGTAGTCGTAGCTCCTCATACCCAACCAGCTCGACATCTTCCTTAAGGGACAGAGGTACAAACCTTTCATCTTCATTGGTGCAATGGTATCATCAAATCAGTGCATCGAGAAATGTTATGCAATCTAAGTCTGAAATTAAGCGTTATTTGGTGGAGAGTTATTTGATGGAAAATGTTGAGGCACCTAGTGATGCATTTGTTTTATTAATTTGGTGGAATGTTAATTCCACTAAGTTTCCTATTCTTTTTCGAATAGCCCGTAATGTGCTAGCTATTCTCATCACTATTGCTACCTTTGAGTCAACATTTAGTACTAGAGGTTGCATTTTAGATGTATATCGTAGTTCATTAGCACCGACAATTATGGAAGCCCTCATTTGCACGCAGAATTGGCTAAGAGAGATGTCCGAGCTTGTAAATCCAGATCATACAATTATTCGGAGAGTTATAAAATTGAATTAAGTAACTTTAGTCTTTATAATTTATATGCTTTTATGTTGATTATTTTCATTTTGCAATATTTTATAATTTAACTTCTATGCATTTCTGAATTTGTAGATATAGTGGTGAACCCCAATATAATTACTGATGATTGATGAGTTGTGTGGTTTGATAGTAGTAACCATTCTGAGTGGGGTACAGGTTTTCTTTGAAGCCGCGCAACCAGAGTTCCCCTATATTTTCTGTTTCTTCGATGGGAGGGAAAAGTGAATTCCATTGTAGAGCTGTATGCAATGCGCAAAATACGCCAACTCCTTTAGTAAAGTCAAACGTCTTACAAGTTACATAGGCTCATCGCTATGCTATTCAGTATTCAGGTACTATATTATTATTTTTAAATCATTTAACATATTGTTGACCATTTCATAGTATATATTTTAAAAGTTTTTTTGGTCCTTTGTGTTGTCCAGATGATTAACACAAGAGAATGAGTGAATTTGATTATATTAAAAAATTAACACGTATAATTCAAATACACAATATAAAATATAAACAAAATATGAAGCAGCAAGAAATATAAAGAGTAAGAGCGAGAAGAAGCAAACTCAGTATTTTAACGAGGTTCAACCCCACTGCCTACATCTTTGCCACAAGCTACTCATTGAGGATTCCCAAATTCACTATTCAATCTCTTTCAGGTAGGGATAGAAACCTATTACACATTTGAGCAATACTGCTACAAAAAATTCGTATAGAACACCCTCTACACTTGCAATCACCTCACACTTGGTGATTCAATTATTCCTTATGTAGAACATCTTCTACACATACAAGGGTTATACGTACCCTTTTACTGATACAAGAGCTGATAGTAGGTAGATTATCAGAGTACACTCCTCAATGAGTGAAATAAGAATAATACAATGAAACCTATATCTCTTTCAAAATAAACTAGGATTAAGGCTCAATACTTAGAAAATAAAGAGTGAAGACTTTGAATGAATGATGCAAAACTTTAGCAATTAATATGTAAGCTCTTGTTGTGATTTTTTCAAAACTCAAGTAAGTTATTTATAGACAATTGAGTTTTCAATTTCAAATATGAAAAGATTTATATGTTAAATAAGAGCACTATTCACTTTTCAAAATTTTCAAATAAAAACATCTCATTTTTGCATTTGTAAAAAATAACTCCATTCATTTTTCAAAGAAAGCAAACATAATCTTTTACTTTTCGTATATGATAAAATGAGTGTGATTTAATTTTCAAACCAAATCATCTTTTTTTTTTTGCATTTGTAAAAAAAAAAACATAACCACCTTTCAAGATTTTCAAACAAAATCAATTATTATTTGCATTTGTCAAAAGTGCATCAATCAAAATTTCAAACAAAACATGCATATGTCAAAAATAACAATCAATCATCTTACAAATTTTCAAATATCAAATTTTTAATGATGTCATGCACATGTGAAAATAACAATTTTCGAAATTAAGACTTTTAATGATGTCATGCACATGTAAAAAAAGTAATTTTTGAAATTAAAATTTTTAATGATATCATGCACATGTGAAAAATATAATTTCCAAAACTAAGACTTTTAATGATGTCATGCATATGTGAAAAATGAAATTTGATATTTTGTAAGATAAAATTAATTTTGAAACTTAATCCAATTTCAAATTTTATCAAGAGATATGTAAAGACCCGTAATTTTACCCCTTGATGATTTAATATTTTAATATTAAATATATATTTTTGTAAACATAAATATTAGATGTTGTGAATTGATTACATTAATATTATTTTGTTGCGTTTGTAATTAAATATTTGGAATAATTCATTTTCATTTAAGAATTATTTTCATGATTAATTGTAAGCTAATATATTTTCTCTTATGAATTTATTGTGATGCATTTAATTTAATATTTGAATTTAATCTCATTATTTTATTATGTTGGTATTAAAATTAAAGTGTTGTAATTTATTTTATTGTATTTTTAATTTGATGTGTTTTAATCAATTTATTTTAGTGTTTTGCCGGTTTGGGCTTTTATATAGATGCATGTGTTTAATTGTGGCGTATGGGCTTCAATTAATTGGTTTAAGGTGGCTTTCGGTTTTAGGCATATACTTATATATATATATATGATTACATTTAGGGGCCCAACCCTTTTAATTCTTTTAGGCCACCCCATTTTGTGATCTCAAACGTTGCCGTTTGAGTTGGCAACTTAGTTAAATAAGACCGTTTTAATTTCTTCAAGGTGTCAGCTCCTTTTAATGTTAGCAAACGATGCCGTTTGTTTCTTTTTATTAAATGACCCCAGGCCTTTCACGCAGGCATCGTCTCCTTCTCCAATTCTTCATTTTTTTTTTTTTTTTTCGTTTCTTTTCTACTCTGTTTTCGTCGCTACATACTCGTGACTTCCAGCCTCAGATTTTCAGCTTTTCCTTCATCCATTTCTTCCACGCGATGCTCTACTAAATACCCAATACTTAGATGAACATTTCCCCTCAAAATTCATAGTCGATTCATGTGTCACGCGTCTAAGTTTTCTCCTCAACAGTGGGCGTCCAGCCCTGTTTTTCTCTGGTTTTTCATCTGTAAGAGTGATGTTTCTTCTCCTTTTTCAGCCTGGTTGTCTTCGCTTGGTGTTAGTGAGTTTACACGTGATTTATCCTGTCCAAAATCTATGATTTTTAGTCGGGTGTAGGCCTATAAAATACCTATCTAACCATGCGGAAAACCACACCAAAAGCCTCCCTACACCGAGCTCTATCTGGGGTCTGAAACCATGGGTTTAATCATTTTTTTAGCTCGTTTCTTCTTCTCAACTCAAGTTTGAGTTAGCCTCTTCAAAATCCACCTAAATCCGAAAATCATAGTGGTGTTTTATTGGGTATTTTCTCGCCATAAAATTACCGTTTACGATATTCTCGGTAAGCATTTTTTCTCTAGTTTAATTGATTAATTTATTTATGTGTTAATCTCAATTTATTTTTGTGGTATGATTTTATTTATGATTAAGTGTTTAATTTAGTTGGATGATAATTGTTTTTATTTATTTATTTACAGTAAAATGATTAATTTGTTGGGTTGCAATATTTGAGATTATTTTATGTGTTGGTTATTTATAAATAAATGTCGTTTTATTTATGTTATTGTTTAATTAATCTGTTAATATTAATTATTGTTTTTATTGATGTTACCATATTTTATTGGTGTTTTATTTATGTTTATTTTTGATTATTTTAGTTGTTTTCAATATTGATATTTATTTACTTGTATCGATTGATATACGTTGGCGCTTTGGGCGTGACTATGGCTGCGAGTACGCAGAATCGCTGTTCGGAATTTTTGGTAACTTCAAGAATTATTAGCGAACGTACTGTAAGTATTTTCTAAATAAACTTTAAGATTTAAATATATTTTGGCATCAACAGTTGTTGTGTTTGGTCATTGTTGAAATTTATTAATTTTTGGCTATTATGTGCATGGTCGTATGCATTGTGTATTTACGCGCATGCTCATGAAAATATTTGGAAATTAGATTTTTGCATAATTTCGGATATTCATGTGTTGGATTTGAAAACTGGGTTTTCAATTGTGTTAACGGCTTCTGGGTGCGTGTGTATCACGACCTCAAGCCGAGATGGAGCATTATTTCGGTGGAGTTTCTTTGGTCACTCGGGAGTGGAATATACTGAGTGATGTCCCTGGGTCGTCGCCGGGCGACGACGGGATCGGACAGGATGGTAACGCTCTCGTGCCGACTCCGTAGCTCCTTTGCTGGCGAGAGCTACGGGATGCCTGGTCATGGTACGTGCTGGGCGCGATTAGCTAGGTATCGCCCATTCCAAAGTCACATGCGTGGTCGTTATCTTCGGTGTGATGATGAAAGCCATGGTATGCGGATAGTCCCTAGGGGAGATCATGGTGCATACGGTTAATAAAATAAATGTTTAGGTCATTTTCTGGAAAAGTGACGGGTTTTAAGTATTGATTTTACGTTGATCATTTTCAGGGAAAATGGTTGTGGTTTTAGCGGATTTACGGACATCATTTTCTGAAAAAATGATGGATGAGTTTATTGGAAGTTTATCTTTGAAATTTTGGAGTGTGTGCTTTATTTATTTATTTGAGGAAAATGATTTAAGACTCATGCATATGGTAAATTGTTCATGGTTGTTGTTGTTGTGCATAGATGTATTTATTATTTTGGGTTTGTTTGAGATTTTACTTACCTGCGGTACCATTTTTTAGTATCGTAGATTTTGTTGTAGAGGACTAAGAGGTTGAGCCTGAGGAGGTGGCTCCATCGTTGGAGTAACTTGATCTAGTTGTATATTGGGAGTTGTTTTTCTTGCTTGTTATTTATGTAATTGTATGTTTGGACCTTAGGGTGACTGTATTAAATCTCCTGTTGGAGAGTTTACTTTGGCTTGGTTTGTAATAATTCAAAAAAATCCTGATACTTAGATAATGATTTTATTATTCGTTGTGATTTTTATTTTATATGTCATGTGTGCACACACGTTTGGCACTTGTCATTGAGATGTGTGACCGTATTGTCATCATCCTGATGTTTCGATTCCCGTGTTATTTTAAGGAGAATTTGGGGGCATCACAAGATGTACAAAATTACTCTATGAGTTTCATTTGTAGACTTGTTCTTCTTCTTACTCATGCTTGATTTCTTGATGTACTTATTTTCCTTCATGCGTAGACAACTTGAGCTTGAGTTTTGAATTTATTTATTATCATCAAATTTATACATAGATAAGAGACTTGAAATCTTGGGTTCAACACTTTGAATGTATTATTTTGCAGATAAAAGCAGATGAGGGCGATTGATACTTGGTAGTGGCTTGAA
Organism: Platycarya longipes; assembly: GCA_036559045.1. Taxonomy (NCBI): domain Eukaryota; kingdom Viridiplantae; phylum Streptophyta; class Magnoliopsida; order Fagales; family Juglandaceae; genus Platycarya; species Platycarya longipes. The sequence goes on along the minus strand of CM071797.1, from coordinate 7,793,899 downwards.
GAATGAAGGCTTTATTATCTTTCTAGATTTTAATTTATATTGTCATTTGTATTATTATGTTTGTCACTCTTTGGACTTTGTCATTTGGTTTTGTAATGCATGTGCCTATGTTCCTTGTGCCATGTGGTAGCGGACATGTAATTTATAATTAGGATTCTTATATTTTGTTTTTTGTTTTTCTTCCTATATGGTTTGCATTGGTTTCAGACTTTTAGTTTGCACTTTGCATTTTGACTAATTAGTAGTGGTTAGTGCCGTAGTGGTTATAGACCTATGGTGAACAGGTGAAGTATCTTACTATTATTGCTAACAAGTTACAACTTTGAAGTTTGAACTTACTAGTTAGTAGTTACTGCCTTTGAACTTACTAATGAATTATTTATGTTATTTAATATTAACTAACTAATAAGTTTATAATAGTGAAGTGTGAAGTAGCTGAGTAGTGAAATCAGAAATGCATGTGCTGGGATGGAATAATGGGATGCAAGTTTTTTAGCCGTTCAGGTGCAGGAATGACAGGAAATGTCAAAATGGCAAAATCAGGTCGGAAACTAGTTGGCAATATTGTACTACAAGAAGATTATTAGCGATAATTATAATCATGGTTAGTTCTATAATTGTCGCTACAATTACTTTATCATTTGGTGAGAAATTTTTTCGCTTACGTATTTAAAACCAATATAAGTAACGATACAAGTTTAGTTGTTAAAAGTAATATTAATGATGAATTTAAGATCTTTTTTGCTAAAGATAAACATTCAACAACGATTTTTATGTTGTCACAAAAAAAATTAATTTTTTTGAAGATAAATTAGTTCGTAAAAAGTTTATTATTAGAAGAAAACTCACAAAAAATTATGTGTCACTAAAACTTATTATTTATGACAAAATGAAACTAGTTGGTAATATTTTACTACAACAAGATTATTAGCAACGATTATAGTCATTGTTAATTATATAATTACTATTACAATTACTTTCTTATTTAATAAAAAATTTTCTTATGTATTTACAACCAATATAAATAACGGTACAAGTTTGGTTGTTAAAAGTAATATCATTGACTAATTTAAAATTTTCTTTGCTAAAGATAAAAATTTGGCGACAATTTTTTTTATCATTGTTGTAATATTACATTTTGCGAATATAAATTGGATTGTAAAAAATTGAACATTAGACTAAAACTGACAAAAAAGTTACAATTTTGCAAAAACTTATTATTTATGACAAAATAAAACTAGTTGGCAATACCATACTACAAAAAGATTATTAGCAACGATTATAATCATTGCTAATTTTATATTGTTGCCACAATTACTTTCTTATTTGGAGGAAAAAAATTTCGCTTATGTAATTGCGACCAATATAAATAACGGTACAATTTTGATGGTTAAAAGTAATACTAGTAGCAAATTTAAAATTTTCTTTGCTAAAGATAAACATTTAGCGACGATTTTTATATTATCGCTAAAACTTTCATCAATAAAAATAATTTTTATAAAATCATGCATAACATATCAAGCCATGTCAGTATTTGATTTACTTTTATGAAATCATAAAACCCTTGTGGCTAAACATTTCTCTACTACATTATTGTATTTAGAATGGCAAAGCTAGTCATCATGATTCAGTGCTTATGCCAAGCCCAGCTCAACCTGTTTTGAACTTTTGATGGATCGGTGGCAAATATATATATAGGATTAAGCAACTATATATAGGATTAATTAATAATGCAGAAGACTATTTGAAGAAAGATTTGAACTTATAAAGCTCTGCAGTTTTTCTCCTAAAAGGGTCCATCCAAGTGATCTTAAATTCCTTTCCCTTGATATCTTGCATTATATAAATAATGTAACAAGATTAATATGAGGTTTGACTTTTTCTTTCTGTATCCATATTTTTCCCTTTCTACTACTTTTTCCACAAGGAATTTCAGTGCTCTTGTACATGATGATACTGACAATTGAGAAAGCAAAAGGAAGCGAATTACCTGAAGATGAAGACCATAAATTAAAGACCCTCCCTCCAAAGGACTCAAAGGAATAGGATGACACATTTAGTAGTAGAAGTACAACCTCCTCTAAACTGAGATGGATCTCAGATAATGGAGAGTATTATTGATCTCTTATATGTGGATGTTTGTATCACAACTTCCGTATCATTAAGTCGACTTGCTGAAACAGTAGACAAAGAACTCCGAGCAATAGTCTTAGATTGGTTCATCTGTTCATGTCCAGTTTCAATATCTGCTTGACTAGAAATCATTGCTAAAAGCTCTTCCTTGTATTTATACTTAGATCCACATGACCATTGATTAAATATTATTCCCTTTTTTTTTTACTGGGAATCTAATAAGATTTGTTTGCAAGTTACAAGTTAGTTGATAAAACATTCGATGATTAAGAAATAAGGGTAGTAGCTATAGTTATCTTCTCACCTTCAGTGTTCATACTACGTGTCTATATGTACACGTATTCGTATTGGGCCGGGTGTTTCTATACCATCTTATTACAGTCAAATTAAAGATAAAGTGTGATGTATCAGGAAAAAAAAAAAAAAAACAGCATCTCAACCTAACAAAATAAAATAAAATATATTTATTTGAATAAAAAATAACATTACAAACATTTAACATGAAAATAAATGGAAGCAAACAAAAATAAAAACTGCTATTTGTACGCATTTTGTGTACATTTTTATATACACGTCGTATAAAAATATTATTTTTACACATTCTCTCTTATAACATCTCTTCATATTTTTTATTTTTGTTCCCTCTTATCGTAATTTTATCATTTTTTTAATATTTTGGATGAGATGATATTATTGTTATATCAACAATTTCTCAAAAAATACGTAGAATCATATACCTATAGTATTACTCAACAAAAATATATGCTGTTCAAATAATTTACCGTAATCCCCTCCTCTCTTCTCTCTTCTCAGCTTTGTTGTTGTTGTTTTTTTTTTTTTTAATTCAAAAAATATCTGCTTTGTTAAACAGGCTGTAGAACGGCAAGCGTTATGATTAAAAATTGAGGCGACTTATGAATATTGGCAACTGGCTTTTTAAAGGTCAGTCGTGGTTGGACTGGAGGGTCTATATCTGTTGATCGGTTTGTAGAACAAAGTGTGATAATCTAAAACTCTCTATGCCATTGTTTTCCCCAGAAGAAGCGCCTACACTTTAGATTGAATCAAGGGTTGTTCTAGAAATTATCTAGTGGTGCACCGACCAACGTGTAATGGAAGTCCTTGGAGGCAACAGTGATAATTTACACTGTTCCTTTTAAAAAAAATATTTTATTGATTTCTTTAGCATTTTCCTTGTGTGCAAATTAGATTTCTATTATTATTTAACCTCTATCATTGTTTGTCAACGAAACTGCTTTATAATAATTTTTTTCTGGATTCAATAGTTTAGATTTGGAGATGAAATGAGTTGAGATGAATTTAGTTTATTTTTTAATATTATTATTATTTTAAAATTTAAAAAAAATATATTAAAATATTTAAAAATATATTAGAATTTAAAAAATGTATATTGAAATTTTAAAAAAAATGTATAAAAATTTGTATTTTATATAAAAAATTATAAAAATATAATAATAAAATAGAAATGATTTGAGATGAGCTCAACTCACTTTTAAATCCAAACGGAACCTTAATTTTATTCATCCGCAATCCAGTTTCAATCTGAAATCTGAAATTCGAATTTAAAAATAAATAATTTTATTGAATCTTTTAATAAAAATAACAAAACTACTAAAAAATAAATAAAAATTCAAGATCCAACCGGCAAAACCAAAACATGATGAACAGGCCTAGATTCAAGTTTCTAAACTTATAGCATTTGTTAAAGAACAGAAGATAACCATCCATCCGAATACAACAAAACTAGTGCACGCAGCAAACGGTAAAAAAAATAAAAACAACGATTTCATCTATATAACATATAGAAGACACAACTAAGTGTCTTTCTTATTTATGATAAAGCGTTCAACAGAGACACATACAAACCATCCTAAACACTGCAAATACATATAGAACTTCGATGTTGAGGCAAACCATTACTCTCCTAGAAACCTCTTCCTCAGACGCAAGACAAATTCGTAGACCTTGTGCTGATCAGGAAGAGTCTTGGCGACACTCTCCTTTTGCAAGCACCTTTTGGCCCATGCAATAATCTTGGGGTGCTCAGCCTCCATGCTGAATTCTCCAAATGTCTCAAATGCATTGAACCAGCTGTAGAAAGTGACAAAAGCAACATCCGCAAAACCAAATGTTTCACCCCCAAAGTAAGGCTTCTCACCAAGCTCTTCCTCCAATGTCTTCAATATTTCATGGAACTCCTTCTTTGCCGCCGAGTGCTCTTCTCCTTTTGTGGTCCATAGTTTCCTCCCAGTATTATACACCTGCACTTCCGCGCACATTGTATTACCACTCACCATAGATTATATATAGATTAGGATAAACATGTCTGAACAATTCCTCCCAAAAAAGAAAAATCGATGTGGAACCATCTTTCAAGTGGTTTCATATATCTACCACCACTAATGTTAGTCATCATCTATTTTTTCCATCATCCTCTCCTCATCTTGTCTATTTAAATAGTAGTTGAGCAAATCTATTCATCTTTAATTTTCTTATCATCCTCCCATTATTGAAGACGGGGAGTATGATAAATGCAAATAGAATGACATTAGTTTGCCCGAAGCAGAAATTTCTGGTTCATTGAACTGGAAGGTAATCTCTTTGTTCCAAGGGTCAAATTACTTCCCCAATGCTCTCTCTGCGAGAGTTCAAGGACATCCTAAAATCAAAATAAGAGATTGAAATTGGGACAGAACTGCAACAGCAGAGGGAAGACAATAAGAGCACGAGTTCTGACGTCAATTCCCCAAATACTTTTTTGAGAATCCAGACAGAAAAGCTCAGTTCAGTCTGCTGACTGCCAACATATGTGATACCCATGAAATGAAAGCGACCAAATTAAAACAATAAGCATAACTGCATAAATTATAATATTTGTGCTGCTCTCACTACTATAAATGGTCTTAAATTTAAAGAACAAAAAGAACCAAATAAAGAAAATACGCTAGACCCCAGCAAAATCTGTCGGACAACTGAAGCGGTATAAGGAATTATTAAAGCGACACTTAAAACCAGAAAAGGAAAATAGGGATCTCAGAGACATGTACCTTCTTATCAACAAAATCAGCCCAGAACCTAGCTTGAGCTCTCTTGTAAGGATCAGAGGGCAACAATGGAGACTTATCGTTCCAGACCTCGTCGATATATTGAACAATGATTAAGGACTCGCATACGGGTTTCCCATTGTGGATGAGAACTGGGATTTTCTTGTGAATCGGATTCATCTGGAGAAGAAGATCGCTCTTGTTCCTCAAGTCTTCCTCCCTGTACTCATACTTGATCCCCTTCTCAGCAAGGGCAACCCTGACCCTCAACCCAAACATGCTTGCCCAAAGATCGAGAAGAACCACCTCATGCTCTGCCATTTTACGGGCCTCAGAATATCGAAAGCAACCGACTTCAGGCTTTGGCGAGTATGTGGAGTGGGCAGAGCGGGACCTTATATTTATAATTTCTAGAATTTGGAAGAGTGGCTTGGAACGGCTTGGCATGCGAGATTGCTCCACGTCATGGATGACGGATTCCTTCCCGTAAGTTCGTAACTTCACATCATTTAATTTTTAATTCATTGTTGTAAAACTATTACTATCTTATTTACGGAAACAAATGATGTACTTATTATCATTTTATAATTATTTTATATTTAATTTTTTAAAAATTTTAGTTTTATTTAGTAATTAAGAATTTGAATATTAATAAAATTACTATTATTTTTTTAATGATTAAAAATATTAAAAAATCTATTTAAAAAAATTAAATGCACTAAAAAATTGTAAAATAATAACAAAATAATAGTATATATATCATTACTCTTACGTAAAATAAAGCAATATAAAATTTTGATTAATATTACAATAATATAATAAAAAACATATTTACAGTGCATGTGCAGTCTTATTAATAAATAATTCAAAAAAATTATTCTAAAAAAAATTATTATAATTTTAATTTTTTTTAATACAACTGTATAAGTGGGGGGTGGTTTGAATTTAGAGATGAGATGAGTTATGAATAATAATAAAATGAGTGGTTGAAATGAGTTAAAATTTAAAATGAGTGGTTAAGATAAATTAAAAATACAAAATGAATTGTGAATAGTAAAACTCATTTATAAAAAGAAACCGACTGTAAATGAAACTAAATGCACCATTTGGTGCAAACTACTGTTGCCTTTCTTTTTAGATTAAGACTTTTTTTTTACTTAATCATTAAATAAATATTATTTAATAATATTTTAATTTTTTAAATGTTTCAAAATATTTAAAAAATGATACCAAAAATATAATGAAAATACAAAAAAATGAATTTGCACTAATGGTGCATATGGGCGATGCACTACAATGGCGATTGTAGCACCGCCCATATAGGTTTAGGCTCGGTTTGGTTTAAAAAAATTTCAAATGTTCTTTAACATTTTTTACTACTATTCCCTACTTTATTATTACTTTTCACTTACTTTTATTACTATTCATTACTATTTAATATTTTATTATTACTTATTATCTACTTTTTATTACTGTTCATAAACACTCTCAAATACTCTCAAACACTATTGACATCCAAATGTAACCTTAGAGTATTTCCAACGGAGTAGTTAAATTTTTTTTTAAAATTATACTTTTTGCATAACTTTCCAAAAAATTTGATCATATTTTATCAAAAGCTATTAAAAAAATTATAGAAAAATGTCAAAAAATAAACTTTATTTTTTAAAAGTGAATAGTAAAGTTAGATTTTTCTTTACGATTTTTTTAGTAGCTTTTAATCAAATATGATCAAATTTCTTGAGAAGTTGTGTAAAAAATATAATTTTAAAGAAAAATTTTAGCTACTCTATTGAGAGTGTTCTTATATGAACAATTTCCATTTAGGTATATTTAGACTAACTTAAATAAAAATAATGACTATTATATTAAAAAAAAAATTATACTTCAAGTTCATTTTATTGTCGTTCTCTCAATATTTAGGACTTATATGGAAAAAAAATTTCATCCCAAAATTTTAATCACATCTTATTTTATCCCTTTTTCCTCAAACATCACCGAAACCCACTCACGAGTGGATTTCATAGCTGCAATTGGGCTAATCTCGTTCACAGGTGGGTTCGTTTGAGTGGATTTGGGTTTCGGTTCTCAACATGTTTCAATTTTTAGCAAGTTTAGTAAGAAGTTTTGATGCATGCGAGTGTAGAGTGGATTTTAGTGATGTGGCAATTCTTAGTGATGTGCGACGTGGCAATTCTTGAGTGGCTGTTTGCAAAATTACATTTTATAGATTCTCTAGGCCAAAGCTTTTCTTTTGGACAAAATGCCAATGCATCTAGCTCGAGAGTCGATAAAAAAATCTTTACTTTTCGAAATAATATGAAAGAAACAAAATATAGTAAGTCTATGGTATTTTTTTAATCCTAGCTCAAGATAAGAGGACTTATTAGATAGAAGGGAAAAATAAGGAGATAGGAGAGAAAGGAAAGGTTAAGAGAGTGTAAAATGTTAGGAGAAAGAGAGGGACATAAAATAAAGGAAAAGTGACATAAAATAAGGAGGGGAGGTAACATATATAGAGACAAAAGATAAAAGAGACACTATCGACTTTTTAGACTTTGGCTAAATTTTTTCTCAAGGAGTTTCTTCAACCTCGCAAGAGGAGTTTTAATGAAGATTTTTCTACTAAAATATATACTGTCGATATTCATTGTACAATAAAGATAAGGTACTATAAGAGATTATAAAATAAATATATTATAGTAAAATCTTCCTTTTTCAAATCTCGTAGAAATAGATTTAATATCGAACTACATAAATTTATATATCTCATTTTTTTAATATTTATTTATTGTTTATTGATATAAATGTACGTATAGACATCATATTAGACTAGGGGCTTAAACCGTGCGTATTGGTCACGCTTAACTGCTTCTCGGGAAGGATGTTGCCGTCATGCACAACCCTTTTGGTGTCGGAGTCACCTGTTCCATCGGCTCTGACTGTGCTTCATCATCCAAAGAGGCACGTGGGCTACATGCACCGTCATCACCGACGTGGGGCATTTTCAAGTGTATCGAAAACGATTGTTGTTTATCTTATCTTTACGCTTTTTATAACTAGTGGTCGTGTTAGAGGACTCGTGGTGAATTCCAACAATCTGTTCTAAACAATTAACAACAATGCATCTATCTCGTTTGTTGTTTTGTGCGGAGTTTCCATCGCTTTTAGTGGTGGACTTGTGGCTCGTTTTGCAATGACTACTTTATTTCCATATTTTTATAAAATGACGCTCTCTTGTGAGACCGGAATAGGGACCATGCTTATAATTCCAAATACACTTACTTTTATTTTCATCTATTGTGTACTATTATTTGTTGATTTTTAAGTGATTATCGGGATCCTCACCCATTTCTCTTGTATTGTTCTTTTAATTTAATAAAATTTATTTGTTTTAAATAAATAAAAAATCATAACGAATCGGTTATGGTTTTTGTTTTCATCCATCCTGTTGTGCCGATTTGAGATGATAAAGTAACATTATAAATATTATTATATTCTTGGGATATTACGGATGTGATAGACATATTGTAATCACAGAAAATTTAAAACGTATAGCCTCTAATGTACTTCTGGTAGGTTGTGTACATCTATCTGGTTTAATAGTGTTATGGACCTATGGTGGCAATGTGATAACTTGCATCTCATTGGATTATGCGAATTAAAATGCCTTTACGGATGTCATTGCTTTCGTCATATGATGCTAGTGCCGATCGGTTGCTTCGCTGCCGGGGCCTAGGGTTTTTACAGTAAATAATGATAATTTTATCGCTCTTTTATTATCTTTTAATTTTTAATTTTTAATTTTTTAATTTTTTTTACTTAACATTTAAAAAAGTAACTATTAATAAAATTATATATTTTTAATAATAAAAAATATTAAATAAATACTTAAAATAAAATAAAAATAAAAAAACAAATATATTAAAAATGATAAAGTGCGGGTAAAATAATTGTAAACTTATTATTACTATTTTACTTTTTAATGTTTCTGATCAAATATTGGAGGTGATATTGGAAAAGAAAAATGAATTACTTTTTTTACGTACAGTTATTTTTATGTATTTTTTTAAATGTATTTTACTAGTATTATGATTGACCGTATCAAACAATAATATTTTAAAATGAGAAATACTTTTATAAAATTAATATTATTTTACAAAAATATTTTTATTTTATAATATAAATTGTAAAATATGTTGTAAAATGTATTGTGTCATATGTATCATTTCTCATCGGCAAATCGCAGTGGGCTATTTTTAACAAAATTGTGTTAAATCTCATTCGGGGGAAGAAATTGTAAGATTTGATGGTTAAAACTTAAATTTAAATTTAATTTTTGTATCAAATTTTAACATATAAGTATTTTAATAGATGTGTTAAAAAAAAGTATTTTAAAACTCAAATCTGCTAAGTCAGTAATAAGATTATAACTTAAGTAAGACATTAACTCATTAAAGTGTTAATTTTTGTTTTTCTATAATTTAAGGTTGGGATGCGGTAATTTATATCACAAAAGGTTGTCGGATACTACCAAGCTGTATTTTATTTTGAATAAAAGTAGAAAAGTTACATGCAGTTTCGACATAGCCAAAAAACCACACGAGTATTTTAAAGAGAGAACCTCATCGGACAGAGTGATGGTAATATTCTTGCTTTTAAAACCTTACAACCCTGTGTAAATTTATACTTTTCAAGGGGATCAAACTCTGTTATAGAGGCATGTAACAAAGGTAAGGAATATTCGTTTGGATATGGACAGACTACAAAGAATATTCGAAATTTTCTACAAGAGAATTTTTTGAGAAAATTGAATGCAATAAGTTGGCCAATAGAGTTCTTTTTCTTTTCTTTTATTTTTGAAATAATTCTATATACAATTATAAATGCATAACAATCACGTAATTATTTTAAAAAATGGTGAAATTTATTATTAAAAAATTAACTTTTTTTTATATAAAATTCATATATATATATATAAAAACGATTATACAGTAATGTTTCAATTCAAGATTGATTATATATTTTTTCTTTACTTTTCAGGCCAAATTGCTCTCTTTGCAGCATCAAACACTTGCATTTTGCAACTCATAATTAATTACAAATTACGGACTACTCTTCATGCTTTACTAATTACAAAACAACGTCAAACACACCACTCCATGTATCAACTCGTCTGTTTCACTTCATCTACAGTATACTGATGATCGACTCGCCCACTGCTCCTTCAAGAACAAGAGGTTCAAAAGATTAACGCGGTGGTAATCTCTATATATATAGGATGAAATTGTCTTGCCTTTAAGACTCTATACCTCATTAATAGTTTTTTTTTTCACTAAATGCAAAATAAGAATTTTTAGGAAATTATATGCTACTTACATTTAAAAAATCATGAATCTTGAGAGGAAAAAAAAAAAAAAATCATGAACGAATTGTATTTTGCTCAGTACTTAATGTGGGGGTTTGAATAGTAAAATGAGTTGAAATAATTATAAATGAAAAATAAATAAAATATTATTATAATCTTATTTTTAAATATTGTTATTATCTTAAAATTTTAAAAAATTAAATTATTTATTATATTTTATCATATAAAAGTTTTAAAAAAATTATAACAATAATATGATATGAGATAAAATAAGATGAAATAAAATAAAATACTTTTACCATCTAACAAGATTTTATGAACAAGTGAGTCTAGGAAACTGTGTCGTGAAATCTCCTTTACCACATGTTTTATGCACATGGTAACGTCTTTATGCTAGTTCGATCTGCCCTAATAAGTCTCCTAAGATTCTAATAAATTCTCTCATTCTTTAAAAATTGATCAATTTCCATGGGAAACTCCCTAAATCAACAACCAAAGTGTCCCTTGTTTTCTCATCAAAATGCGACAACCATATATATTTATAAAGTTAAAGCAACGTTTAAAAAGAAATAGATCGAAAAGGACTATTGTCGGCGACGCGCAACATTACTCATAAACAAAATTAACTCAAATCTAGCTTCAACTCTTTGGTAAAGACTTATCATTTCAGATTTCGTCGATGAAAATTCCCTTTTTATCCCTGTATGGCCAAATATATCTAACAATTTTCACAATCAAATTTGTTAGATATCAATCGTGTGAATATTCATAAATATGCAATAAATAAATTATCAAGCATAACACACCGATTGGTTACGAAGGGAAACCTTTTGAAGAACTCTTCAAAAGTAAAACCCTACGGGGCAACCAAACCCAGGAAAATCATTTTTATTGATTGAAAATCAGTTTACAAGTAAGCTATTCAATTACAAAACCTTTGTCAATTGACTCCCTTACTTGACCGGATAAACGACCCGTTTATCCCTACCGCAGTAGCAGCCAGAACCTCTGACGATCTTCAATCTATGCCTTTCCTACTGGAACCTCCAGTGGTTGATCACGTACACCAATCAACGATCTTCTCAAACCTTGAAGAAGATCACACTCGCAAGTGTATAAAAATCACAAGGAAAATTCTCCACTAATTTTCCTCTCAAATGGCTCTCAAATATATCTAAAATCAGCTCTGGCCGAAATCCCCATCTAGGATTACCATATGACTTGATTTAAATAGACAATCCAAAAGTGCTGCTGAAACGCGTCTGCTGACAGGTCATCCTTCATCAGAATCCGTCTACTGACAAGTTGCTAACAGACTTTCGGATTTACTGTTGCAGTTTGAATTTCGAATTTGTCTTCTGATTTTATCCTTCCAGATCTCGAAATTCAACTTCCCAGCCTCTTTAACAGACTCCCTAGACTTCTAAATGAATTCAAAATACTATGGATAAATCTCATAGTTTAAATTACATTCATTCAAAAATCAAACTTATCCTATTTGAATTCAAATTTAACAATTCAAAATTACAGCTTTAGAGATAAGATGAAATCTTATCCTATTTGAATTCAAATACGCCAACACTAATCCAAGCCAATAAAATTTACATTAACAATCTCCCCCTTTGGCTGATTGGTGACAAAACATTTTTGATGAATGTATGTTTCATGTCTTGCTCGGGGTTTTCTCCCCCTTCATCAATACTTCTCCCCCTTAGTATGTGCTGCTACTCCCCCTCACTCCTCACTTTTCTCCCCCTTTTTGTCATCAATTTAGCCAAATTAATGTCATGTATAAGCTGAATTGTAGCCTCACTTGAGGAATCGGGTGAGAGAGGATTTTGCTTTTTCCTTAGTTCTCATCTGAGCACCCACAACCAAAATGTTAGGAAAAAAATAAACACAAGTTAGCTTTATAGGAGAACTCGAGTATCAAACTTGCATTGAAATGAAAAAAATTCCAAAAAATAACCATATGGTTCGGTATCCAGCAAGGTTATCTCAACTTGTCATAAACATATATGCATCAATTAACTCAATCAACCCAACATTCAAATCCATACTTCTCATCCAATACCAATACAAAAACTGAAACCCATATTTCTTAAGGATAGAATCCGAGCCTTAGAATGGAAAAATCAAGATTAAAATTAAAGTGACTTACCTGGATGCCGAGAGATGGAAGATACTTCTTAAGCGTAGTCCAAAATCACGCAAAAACTGTGTGAGATTTTATAGAACTTGGGACTTAGGGTAGAATGAGAAGTGGAGCCTTAGGGTACCAAATAGTCTTGCATGTGATATGGGTACCAGAAGGTCTAACGCACTAGGAATGGGCAACTAAGGTTGCCGTGAGTCACTTTGAGTGACCAAACACTTGGTCACGTGTTGTGACTTTGCCGAGACCTTTCTTTATGTCCCACCGGGACTTAGCCACAAAATAGAACAATTAGATCACTCCCATATAAACCTCAAGAAATCCTAAGCATTGATTCTCAAAGAATGCCTCATATGCACTTGTCAAACCAAAAACTTGACCAAATTTTTGTTATTTTTATTTTTATTTTTTTTCATGTTGGTTAGAAAATAAATTGCCAAAAAAAATGTTTATATGCAGATTTTTTTTATAAAAAAAATAAAAAACAATGGCAATGAGGCAAGTAGCATAAAGAGATGCATTTAGGTTTAATCAAAGTGCTACTCACCAAATAAATTCAAGACCATACATCCTCTTGATTGCAACACCCACAATAGATTTTCACTCCTCGTAAAATCATCAAAGTCAAGGTTCATGTGAGTGTGTGAGTGAGCAACTTATGAAAGGTAGCAACTTTTTCTTGATGATTTTATTTCTTAATTTTTTTTTTTTCATGAATGTTTTTTTTTTCATCATTTTTAATGGGAATCTTATTTTAAAAGATGCTCCCAAGAAATTGCCGCTCACTTTAAGGCAAACTTTATGCTAGGGCCTAGATACATAAGTGTCTCCTCCAAACACTTTACTTGCATAGCCCCTTTTTGGTTCATTTTTATTGCTCATCTTTTTCCACAATGATAGGAGCAATGATTTTTTCTATAAGAACTTCCAAGGTTAGATCCGTGTGGGGTGTGAGTCTTTTTCCACAATGAATTTCATACCGACTTTTTCTATATGGATCAACAAGTAGTGTTTGGCAAGGGGAAACATTTTTCATACTTGTACTAGGTTCAACTAGTATTAGTCAATTTAAAGTTTGGACTCTCTCTATGATGAGCATCTCAATATACTTATTCAGCCTCCCTTTTAATCAAACAAAAGTGCATTCACACAAGTTTCTCACAGTGCATTAAAAGTGAACCTTTACTATGATGACTCATAGGGTTAGAATGCACGATGTGGGATGCACAACACAAGAATAGTGCATGAGCGCAATGATTTATAAAGTGAGTATCAACATGTTCAATTCCTTCAACACACCATCAAACATGCACCCTACATCATTTGGCCAAAAAACACAATTTTTTTTTAAAAATTTTTTTTTTTAAAAAAAAAAAGGAAACCAAAACAAAATAGAACCAACCAAAAAAAATTCAATTCTTTTTTTTTTTTTTTTAAATATAAACAAAACGAAACACAATAAAAATGCATGTCCTATACTAACGATATGCAAGAAATACAAGAACATGCATGTGGTCTTATAAACTAATGTGACACGACATCCTTTTTGACCACCCATTTTCTCTTGAGATTTGGTTTGTCCTTTCCATTATTTTGAATACACAGCCTAACCAATTCACCAAACTCACGACTTACAAAATTAATTTGTTGGTCCATCTCATCAACTTGATTTTGTAGGCTTTTTCCACTCATTTTCAGACTTTTTCCAATTTTGATTTTCTGCCCTTGAGACATATTAAAACAATATGGTCTTATATGCCCAACAATTCCACAATTATGACAAGTAGGAGTAAACTTACCTTCATACCTACTTTTCTTCATCATGGTTGATGGAGAATTTTTGTGCAAATTTCTTGAGTCGCCAGCCTTCGGCATGAGAGGATTGTTATGGTTCTTCTTTTGACTTTCCTTTACAAACACATTACCTTTGGAGCTCGACGTAGCGGATAAGGGTATTTGTTTTCCTTTTCCTTTAGAAACCACATATCCTAATCTCATCTTATCACTGCTTGGTTTTTGAAACCTCAACATTTCATTTAATTTTTGGGTCGTTGAATTTTGTTCACACTCTTGAAAATTTTTCAATTTTTGTTCTATTTCAACCTTTTGATTTTTTAGTCTCAACACCTCAACGTCAGAGACTTTTACAGCCTCAATCAAATTATTTTTCTCATTTTCTATAGCTGTAAGGTTTTTATACAACTTTTTATTAAGTTTTTTCAACTTGACTATATCTTCACATACTTCATTGTAAGAATCTTGAACACTAAGTTCTTGGTCGGCATCAACTAAAGTAATGTCCAAATCACTAGAAGCACAACTACTTTCAGATTTTGTTAGTGAATTTTCAGCCAAATCATTCACAATAGTAGAAAAAGCTATAAAAGATTTTTCATTATCGGAAGATGAGTTTTCACTTTCAGAATCCGAAGTATCACTAGAGGACACATTTGATGTTTTTCCTTTATTTCTATTGAAGTTAGGACACTCAATTCTAATATGACCATAGCCTAAGCATTCATAACATTTTACCTTCTTATTTTTCTCAACTTTTTCTTTATTCCAATTTTCTAATTCATTTTTCTTTGCTGAAAATTCTTTTGTTCTCTTTTGTTTTTCATTAGTCTTTTTCTTAAACATAAACTTTTTGAATTTCCTCGCAATAAGAGCTATATCCTCATCATTTAAACTCTCATCACCACTATTATCATCATGCTTTTCTTTCACAGTTTTTAAAGCAATAGATTTACCTTTTCTCGTTTGGGGAAGAGATGATTCATACGTTTGTAATGACCCGACGAGCTCTTCAACTTTGATTGTATCCAAGTCTTTGCTTTCCTCAATAGCTGTGACTTTTGGTCGAAATCTCTCAGGTAGAGACCTCAAGATTTTCTTCACGACTCTTGAGTCTTCAACCTTCTCTCCAAGATTAAACCTAGAATTCACAAGATCATTTAGTTTAGCATAAAAATCATTAAAGCATTCATTTTCAAGCATTTTAATTTCTTCAAATCTAGATGTTAGCAATTGTAATTTAGAATTTTTCACAGTCATTGTTCCTTCATGTGTGACTTCCAATATGTCCCATGCCTCTTTCGCTATCTCACACATGGAAATCCTTTTGAACTCTTCTTGTGATACCGCCATTAATATGGCGTTCAATCCTTTGCTATTAAAATTGCTATTGCTCAATTCATCCTTCGACCAAGTTTCTACACTAGTCTCGGGTCTTTTCCAGCCAGTTTCAACAGTGTGCCATACCCGTTCATCCAATGATTTGAGGAATGCTCGCATGCGTACTTTCCAATATGCATAGTTCTCACCATCAAATTCCGGTGGAATATACAATGATGCCATCTCTACCAGGGGAACGAATCACACTCGGATGAGTGAACCCGCTCTGATACCAATTGAAAATTCCCTTTTTACCCCTGTATGGCCAAATATATCTAACAATTTTCACAATCAAATTTGTTAGATATCAATCGTGTGAATATTCATAAATATGCAATAAATAAATTATCAAGCATAACACACCGATTGGTTACGAAGGGAAACCTTTTGAAGAACTCTTCAAAAGTAAAACCCTACGGGGCAACCAAACCCAGGAAAATCATTTTTATTGATTGAAAATCAGTTTACAAGTAAGCTATTCAATTACAAAACCTTTGTCAATTGACTCCCTTACTTGACCGGATAAACGACCCGTTTATCCCTACCGCAGTAGCAGCCAGAACCTCTGACGATCTTCAATCTATGCCTTTCCTACTGGAACCTCCAGTGGTTGATCACGTACACCAATCAACGATCTTCTCAAACTTTGAAGAAGATCACACTCGCAAATGTATAAAAATCACAAGGAAAATTCTCCACTAATTTTCCTCTCAAATGGCTCTCAAATATATCTAAAATCAGCTCTGGCCGAAATTCCCATCTAGGATTACCATATGACTTGATTTAAATAGACAATCCAAAAGTGCTGCTGAAACGCGTCTGCTGACAGGTCATCCTTCATCAGAATCCGTCTACTGACAAGTTGCTAACAGACTTTCGGATTTACTGTTGCAGTTTGAATTTCGAATTTGTCTTCTGATTTTATCCTTCCAGATCTCGAAATTCAACTTCCCAGCCTCTTTAACAGACTCCCTAGACTTCTAAATGAATTCAAAATACTATGGATAAATCCCATAGTTTAAATTACATTCATTCAAAAATC
Source organism: Platycarya longipes (assembly GCA_036559045.1). Taxonomy (NCBI): domain Eukaryota; kingdom Viridiplantae; phylum Streptophyta; class Magnoliopsida; order Fagales; family Juglandaceae; genus Platycarya; species Platycarya longipes. The sequence continues at coordinate 7,776,962 of CM071797.1, read as the reverse complement.
AAATTTATCCTATTTGAATTCAAATTTAACAATTCAAAATTACAGCTTTAGAGATAAGATGAAATCTTATCCTATTTGAATTCAAATACGCCAACACTAATCCAAGCCAATAAAATTTACATTAACAGTCGATATATTGAGTGATGATGGTGGACTTTTTACTCAATGCATATAATGTTGCGGTAAAATTGTAACATATACCACTATTCAATAAATAAATAAAATTATAGGAGCCAGCTAGTGTATAACTACGTAATAAAATATTGTTTTTTTTAAAAAAAATTATCTACCTATAATTTTGACTCATATATTTGAATTAGAAATAATAATATTTTGTTATTAGGAAATTATAAGGAAATCGTAAATGATTTTATCTAGAGCTCACCAATTGAGGGAGATTGATGCTCTAGCATTAGAGGCTGGCCGCTGGTCCACATGACTCATGTAAAATGAAAGAATCATCCAGAAGAAAATGTTCATGTTAATCTAAAAAAGTATTTTCGAGCACATTGGTGCAAAGAACTAACGTTGTACTCTTAAGAGGAGAAGTATTCACTCCTTTATGCTTCCGTTATGTGTATAATAGTTCCTGTCCAAGGGATCTTGGATTTCTCAAAAGGTACCATCTTCGAATTTTAGAAGAATCTAATCTACATGCTTGAGCTCTAAGCCTTGGAGGAAAAATTTCAGATGACAAATACCCAACAAATCGGGCCAATCCCTACCGACAAGGAAGCTACATTCCCACAAACTGCTAAAATTGCCAATATGATCCCCATTTTTTCCTTCCCCAATAAAGCAAGAGTAAGGCTTAGACAAAACAAGCAAGCAGTCATTCCAATTGTGCTTATGTAAAGCAAAGGCTTACTCCCCACTTTGTCAATAAGAAATATGGCTACCAAGATGAACAATGTTTTGGTAAACCCAACAGCAACAGTTGCTGCAAGGAGTTGTGTATTGCCTTCAATTCCAGCATCTTTGAAGATTGTGGGGCTATAATAAACAGTTGCATCAATACCTGTAATTTGTTGGGAACATTGGATTCCACAGCCAGCAATTAGCATCCGTCGGACTGGAGGAAAAGGTTTAAGCATTTCAGGCCAGATAGATTTTGCTTCTTACTTCTCATCATTAGACATCCCAGTGGCTACCTGTATTTCTGCCAATCTTTCTTTCACTTCTCTATCACTCTCATATGTCTTTAACAGCACTGCCTTTGCATCCTCAATCTTCTTCTGCATAACTAGCCACCTTGGAGATTTAGGAATCACAAATAGGGCAAACCCAATAAAAATAGAGGGAAGAATTCCCATACCAAGCATGATCCTCCAGCTTATATGAGTGGACAGTCCTGGAAAAACATAGTTTGGCACATATCTAAAAAGGATTCCTAGATTTATAAATATCTCGGGAAATGAGGTAAGAGATTCTCTAGTGTTGAGATGTGGCTTGAATTGAGTTCAATTAAGCACATTAGACAGTTTTCGCTCGAGCAGTAGCTCGAGCGAGCCTCAACCCGTGACTTCGCTCAACTCTTGCTCGAACGAGACATCAGACACAGAGTTCGCTCGATCCTCGCTTGACATCCAGCTCGAGCGAGATTCCAGACAGAGATTTCGCTCGACTCTCGCTCGACATCCCGCTCGAGTGAGAATCAACCATAGACTTTCGCTCGAACTCGCTCGAGGTTTCGCTTTGAGCTAATATTTTCTGTACCAGGATTAGCGCCGTCTGGAATAGCATTTTGCTCGAGCGAGAGTAGTCTCGCTCGAGCAAGAGTAGTCTCGCTTGAGCAAGATTCGGCTTATAAGAGGACTCGCGTTCATTTGAACGTTGAGTAGCGTGAGGAACTTCAGAAGGTTTTTGGTTTAGATTTTGAGTGGAGAGCTATTTGTAAGGGTTTGAGAGTTGTGAGAGAGAGTTTTGCAACTTGTATGTGAGATTGAGTGTTTCTAGTGCAAGAATCACATGATTCAATCTCTGTATTCCATCTTTGTTATTATAGTAGATTCATTGAGATCGACCTAACAGTAGACGTAGACTTGTGTTAAGTCAAATCACTTCAAATCTTGGTGTTCATTGCTGTTCTGCGTCTTTTGTTTTAATTTCTCTTGTTCCATCCGCTGCGTGACTTCATATTTACTGTTTGTCAACTGGCCTATCCCCAACAAACTGGTATCAGAGCTTTCAAGCTCTATGGAGGACTGAAGGGATGGCCACAACCAGATTTGAGTAGAGAAGTTTGATGGACAGAACAGTTTCAGTTTATGGTGGATTAAAATGAAGGCGTTGTTGCGACAATAGGGATTGTTCAAAGTTCTTGAGAAAAGAACTGGTGAGTCTCCTGCACCGTCAAAGGATGAGAAAGATAGGGCTCATAGTACTATTCTATTGTCACTATCAAATAGAGTTTTGAGGGAAGTTACTGAAGAGATGACCGTTGTTGGTCTGTGGAATAAGCTGGAGAGTTTGTACAAGAAGAAATCTCTTACTAACCGGTTATATTTGAAACAACGGTTATACACTCTCAAAATAAAGGAATGTACTCATATTTCTGCACATCTAGATGAATTTAATAAGATGATTATGGATCTAAAGAACATAGACATTAAGATTGATGAGGAAGATCAAACATTAATTGTTTTGTGTTCATTGCCTATTTTGTTTGATAATTTTGTAAATTCAATGTTGTATGGTAAAGATACAATTTCCTTAGTAGATGTTAAGTCTGCTTTGAATTCTAAGGAATTGAAAACAAAATTTGAGGGGTTAGGCATGGACGATCAAGCCAATGGTTTGTTTGTGACATATTATTCTGGTAATAGATCTGGGGAGAGATGTTCAGAGAAGAATATGGGTAGTTCCAGTAACTCTAGATCTAATAAGAAAAATGTTAAGTGTTACCACTGTCATAAGTTTGGTCATTACAGAAGTGAGTGTCCTCAACTGAAAAATGTGGAGGAAGAGGAAAGTTCCTCTAGTAGTGATGACAGCGAAGAAGATGACCATTAGTCTTTACTTCCTTGAGGGCAGTACGGTAACAGGTGGAGTATCCTCACATGTTCCAGATTCAGATATCACTCGCATGTAGCACATGTGAGTGTGCCAGATGGTGTGGTCATTTATGAGTCATCAGCTTTTACTTGGTATGATCAGAAGTCAGTAATCTTGATTTTTTTGTTTGTATTGTGTTCTTGGAAAATAGTATAGAATCAGGTTTCCTGCAGTATTTCTGATCAGGATATATCTTATATAAAATCATGTTTTGTTTTACTCATATTTGTTTTATGACTATTGGAGTTTGGCTTTGTCTATTTGTTTCTTCGTGATGTGTTTGGTATTTAAACACTTGAAAAGACAAGTGATCTATAGACAAAAAGGTAGAGCGTTACTCAGACCATACAATTTGTTTTCACTCCAATAGAGTATCTGAATGGAATGAGGTAGGTTCGTGTTGAGTCCACAGTTTGCTTTGAGTTTGCCAGGCTTGTCTATAGATTGTGCCTAAAGCGGTCAACTACAGCTTGCTATTTGATGAACCTTCTCTCCTTTCATTCCACAGGAAATATGAGAGAGTTATAGCAAGAAGGTGGAGTTGTTGTGAGAGTTTCAGAACAGAGTACGTGTGGTACTCTAGATCATGCTTTTGTGGTTGAGTATGGTTTTGTCATTGGCATTGGTGCACAGTGAGAGCAGGTCTACAGTTGGTAGATAGAGGAAGTAGTTTGGCCACCTTTTGTGTATGATCATACAGGTTTTGTTGGGTTCTTACTTTGATAGAGAATATTGGTTGTCTTCATTTGTATTCAGATGTCGTTTGTTCAAGTAAGCAGTCTGTATTGTGGTGTATTGTCGTTTGTGTTGGGTATTCCCTTTGAGTGATTTGTAAGTCTTTTGAAATTTGTGGGGCTTGTGACAATCAAGCCAAGGTGGAGATTTGTTGAGATGTGGCTTGAATTGAATTCAATTAAGCGCATCAGACAATTCTCGCTCGACCATCGCTCGAGCGGTAGCTCGAGCGAGCCTCAACCCGTGGCTTCGCTCGATCCTTGCTCGACATCTCGCTCGAGCGAGGCATCAGACAGAGAGTTCGCTCGACTCTCGCTCGACATCCAGCTCGAGCAAGATTCTAGACAAAGATTTCGCTCGATTCTCACTCAACTTTCGCTCGACATCCCGATCGAGCGAGAATCAACTCTAAACGTTCGCTCGATCTCACTCGATGTTTCGCTTCGAGCTAATGTTTTTTGTACTAGGATTAGCGTTGTCTGGAATAATGTTTCGCTCGAGCGAGAGTAGTTTCGCTCTAGCGAGATTCAGCTTATAAGAGGACTCGCATTCATTTGAACGCTGAGCAGCGTGAGAAGCTCTAGAAGATTTTTGGTTTAGATTTTGAGTGGAGAACTATTTGTAAGGGTTTGAGAGTTGTGAGAGAGAGCTTTACAACTTGTATGTGAGATTTGAGTGTTGCTAGTGTAAGAATCACATGATTCAATTTCTTTATTCCATCTCTATTGTTATAGTGGATTCATTGAAATCGATCCAACAATGGACGTAGACTTGTGTTAAGCTGAACTACTTCAATCTTGATGTCCATTGCTGTTCTGCGTCTTTTGTTTTAATTTCTCTTATTGCATCCGTTGCGTGACTTCATATTTACTATTTGTCAACCGGCCCATCCCCAACATCTAGCAACAGTAGGTGATATCTCAGCAATGTATACAGGAGCAATCATGACCCTAAAGCCAATCCCTACCCCAGCCAGCCAAGATTTTGCCAACAATTAGCACTCTAAAATTTTGAGGAAGAGCCATTACAGCAGTACCTGTCTGAACGACAATGGTTGCAAAGGCAATTGTCCATTTTCTGCCAATGGCATCTGATGTTTTTCCACCTGCCAAACTATCCAACAGCGATATTATGCTTAAGATTCCAACAAGGACTTCTTCTTGTACCTCTGTTATCTTCAGATCCTCCTGAATGAATAAAATTGCTCCACTCAGAACACGAACATCTACATAACCATATGTACAATTTGCAAATCTTGGATTCTATATACAGTCAATTAACAAGTCCCAATAACAAGTTAATTGGACTAAGTATTGTTGTCACAATATGCAAAATAACACATTTTTACGTTAACAAATTTTTCAGGAAACATTTTCATAAACTTGCTTAACTGGATCTCCATGTGCATTCAGTCGTGTCTAAATGGACAAGTAGCCAACTGCCTTCTCTGGTCCACGGCGTCTTAACATAAAAATATTGTCTTTAAACATTGATTTGAAATTGCATCCAAACTATCTTCTACCATCTTTCCCTTATCAGCATTTTCATCGTTCAAATTCACATTCGAGTACTTATCAACCAATTTTCCAATAGCATTCTAAATTTTAAATTAAAAAAAAAAAATATTTGCTGTTCTCCAGTTTTTAAGCACATCCATCGTTTTAAAACCACAATACATTTTCACATTACATCAGATGGGATTTTAATTTTGAATTTACATAATATGGACTTCCTGCCAAATAAGTAGGTCAAAGAGGGAAGATAAAAGTTGCAGCAGTGAATAAAAAGAATAAAAATAGATTATACCGAAAAAAGGTGACAAAAAGAAAGGACTAACCGTATCCAAGGAGCACAGAATTGAGGGAGACAAAGATGGCACAGATGAACACAAAGTTCCTGGAGGTATTTTTCGTAAGAGCAATGATATCCATAACAACTAATTTTACAATATTTTTATAACTTACAGTGTATTTGAGTTTTTTTTTTTTTTCATCATTTTTTTTAAAGTATCTTATTAATATTTTTAATCATTAAGAAAAAATAATCAAAAATAATAATTTTATTAATATTCATATTCTTAATCATTAAGTAAAATTAAAAATTAAAAATTAAAAAAAATTAAATATAAAATAATTATAAAATAATAGTAAGAATATCATTTCTTTTCGTAATTGATATACCTTCTTTGGAAAATACCACATCATCTTCTGTGCCATCAGGAATCAGGATTCATCCTCTTATATTTGTTTTTGCTTCCAATAGCAATCTCCACTAGCCCCTCTCAATTCCCATTTTCCACACCACCCACCAGCCTCATCTCTCTCTCTCTCTCTCTTAGTTTGGCTATATCAGCATGGATGAAAGTACAATCATTGACGCGCGGGCCTCTCCGATGAAAAGATTTTCAAGCCAGCAGCAGATCTGGAATGGCGGAGAGGGTCGAACTTGACACATTTGAGGTGCACAGTGGTGGTCCCCACCCCAACTGAGTATTTCCTTAAACAATGGTAATTTCATTGTCAAAGTGTAGCCTGTTCTCCTCTCCTGGACTTTGGTAGGAACGAAGCAATATGCTGGCAAGTGGCACGTACGGAGAAGAAAATCACCAGTATCGATCGACAATGAACCCTACGCTTCCTTGCTGAGCATTTCTTCATTCTTGCTATTTCTTTTGTCCATCTACGAATGATCTTGACTCTTGAGCCATGCCACTATCTGAACTCTGAGGGTCAAGCCTGGCGTTGTTTTAAACTTTTACGTTTGAGAATGACCGTGTTTTTATATAAATATTAAAAAATAAATATTACAATTGATCAAATATGATAATAAAATATATCAAAAAATATTTAAAAAAATATTTGAAATGAATAATAAAGTTAAAACAATTGACAAAAAGTTAAAACAATTGCCAAAACATTTATTTTTTTAATATTTGTGCAAAAATATTCTTTTGGATGGATGACTTTTAACCACTTTTTAGGTTAGAGACGTTCCATTTAAATCTTAAATAAAGGGAGATTTCTAATCATCTTCATATCACATATTATATATGATTTTTTTATTTATTTTATTTTTTCTTTTATTAAATATATAATATAAAGATGATGAGTAAAAAAAATTAATTAGAGCATTCTCATTGGTCTCATCAAAATAAATCATCAAAATAAATCATCAAAATTTGATAAAAAGTACAAATTTACATACAAACAAAAAATTTTTGTCATATTTGATAAAAAAAATGAGAAAATATCAAATTTAATGATTTATTATTTAAAAGTCACGTAAAAAGTACTTTATACTATTTTCCACATTTTTTTCTTTATTTTTGATCAAATTTGACGAAATATTTTTTGATATATGTGTAAATTTATACTTTTCATTAAATTTTAATGATTTATTTTAATGAGACTAATGAAAATACTCTTAGTATAAAAATACCAAACCAACAAAACTTAAAAAAAAAAAAATAAATAAATAAAAACATATGAGATGTACGATGTGTTAAATGATGAATATCAATTACCAAAGTCTAAATAAAAACCCCTGCTGTGGATAGATTTCAGGCCCTCGTTCATTTCTGCACGTGTTTATACCTAATTCGGGGCCCAATGGCATGGTCTACCTTGATTTTTTTTTTTTTGAAATGGGTCTACCTTGATTTAGACCTAAGATTATCAGAACGTGTTTAGATACTTCGAATATCTCAATATATCTGTAAATGATGATAAAATTATTTGAGTTAAAATATTTGTTGAGTTTTAAAAAATGGTAGAGAAAAAAATTGAATAAAAATATTATAAAATTAAAAAGAAAAAATATAATTGTTATTTTAGGATTGAAAAAAGTAGTATTTTTTATATTTTATTTTAGAGTTTGAAAAAATTGTAATAATTAAATGAAAAATTCAAAAATTAAAATTGAAAGTTTTTTGTATTTATATAATGTCTAAAAAAAGATATCTAAGAACTTGAGAATACTTTAGAATAGTTGTGTTACCAAATAGACTATGAAGTTAAATTCCAAGTTAAAATTAAAAAATACTTGTAAATTAATGGAATAATATGTGAGCAATAATCTAATCTTATTTTTGTCCCATTACATAAAATCTGATATTTTTTTTTATCAAAGTCAAATCATCATTGATTCTTTTTAAATAAATTTTCAAGAACTAGGTAATATTATCTCGTTATAGTGGAATGAAAATAAGATAGATATTTTTTGTTTTAAAATTTAGATTTTACTACACAAACTTTAAGGGAATGTTTGGAAATAGTTTCCAAACATTCCCTTAAAGTTATATCCTTTTACCCCTATCATCTCATCCTATTTTATTTTATTTTTAAACATTATTTAAATATAAAATATTTTCAAATTAATCGTTATCCTTTTTTTTAAACTACTCATTAAAACTTATCCATATTTTTAAATAAAAAACAAAAAACAATTCAAAGTTTACTAATTCCAAAACAAAATTATATTAAAAGAATATTTATATTATAATAATATTTTAACTTTATAATATTTTTATTCAATTTTCTCTATTTCATTTCCAAAATTCAATAAATATTTAACTCAAATTATTTTATTAATATTAACAGATTATACTATTTACAACATTTTTATCTTACGACTATTCACAATTAGATCAATACAAGAGATAAATAAATAAAATAGACTTTACAATATTTATTAAATATATAATGTTACGGGAGAAATGGTCTGAAATGGTAAGAAAACTAATCCAATATTTTATGAATTATTCTTTTATAGACGGGTAGAAATATAATACATTATTTACTTCATTTAGATAGTAAAATAATTTGTTAGATTTAACTATTAAAATCTATAAATTAAATTAAATTATATAAATATATTATTTTTTGATATAATGAAAGTGAAGGATTTCAAACTTGGATTTCTCATTTAGAGAACCAAATTGTATGCCATCAGACCATTAGAAACTTGGCATATAAATATGTAATTTATATTATATTATTGAGTATGCTCTAAAGTTTATATTTATTCTATTATAATAAGTGATAATCTAACGTTCACTTAACGAATTTTCTTGTTTTTTATTAAATTTTCTTATTTTTTCGTTAAATTTAATTCAATTTGTTCGTCTATTTGAATTCTGAAATGATGTGATTCTGAAAATTTAGCCTTAATTTAGATTTGAAAATGAACTCAGCTCTTTTTAATCTCATCATTATAATCTTTTAAAATTATTGTATAAAATATAATAATTAATTCAACTTTTACAAATTTTAAAACAATAATAATATTAAAAAAAAAAATATTTTAACAATATTATATTCAACGTTCATAACTTATTTTAACTCATCTTATTTTATCTTTAAATCCAAACATTTCCTTAATTTCTTGATTAAAATTCCTAAATCAATTACTTTAAATTTCAAATATAACAAAATTCAAAACTTTTATATTCCTAAGAATAATTATATGAAACTCTCTCTTAACTCAAATCTGTTTAAACTATTTCTCAAAGAGAGACGCTGGGGTCGGTCGAGCTGCCCCCAGCCAAAAACAACCCATTATTAAAATACAATAAAATTTTTTAAAAAATACAATAGAAATAGAATAAAATAAAAAAACACAATAAAAAATAAAACTAAAAAAATAAATGAAAAAACATAATAAAAAATACAATAAAAAAATTAAAATATAATAAAAAAATAAAATGAAGATAAATTTAAGAGAAGATTCGGCCCCCACCTGGATGGAGTCAGTACCAGCGGCGGTGGGCGATATCGCCCACCCCATTATGACCGCCAGCCTCCGGCGATACCTGGCAATTTCTAGTATGCCCCATGCAGCTTTAAACTCGTTTCAGATCACCCCCTGCTGCCGGAACCACCGACATCCGTTTTTCAAGGGAATTGGTCCGTCCGATCCTCAGAAATTCTTTTTCTCAAATACAATTTGAATGCATTCCTAGATTGAAATCAACACACAAATCCAAACTCAACTCAATTTTCTTATAATCAACATTATCCTTAATCTATAAAACTCACATAAAACTCAGATTAAATAGCACAAATTACATAAATTATATATAATTTATATAATATATAAATTATTAATTATTAATATTTTATTAATAATAAATTATATAACATTAAAATTATAATATAATATTATACATTAATAAACCTATTTCACGTTACAAATTATAACATAACATTATTTTATATATATTAAATTCATATATATATATATGACTTAAAATTTCTATTAATTATTTATATAAATAAAGAAAAATATAAAATAATTAAATTTAAATTTCTTTGCCAACTACATTTGTAAATACAATGATGAATAAATATTTTTTATTTCTCAATTTAAATTCATTATGAAACATTAAATTCATATAATAATATTTATAAATAAAATTATAATAATTTTTAAATAGTTATTTTTTATCATTTATAATTTATTTTTATATAATTATTTTGTTATTAAAATATTCTCTTTTTATTACATATCAAATATTTATTAGAACTTACCTTTTTTTATATATATTATATTATTAATCAAATGTATTTCTTTATACATCATATATTATTTCTTAAAAATAATAATTTCACGTGCTTTATATGATGCTCATTCCTAATACATCGACCTGAATATAATTTTCCATCTTTTACATATTAATCCTGATTTTAATAGTCACGTGCCAAGAAGGTATTCACATGTGCTTAATCTTTCTTGGATATTTCTAGTCGAACCGGACGGGCCATTTATAGAGAAATTCAGATCTCATCGTTTCTTGCTAACCTTGGGCTTGGCGCATACCCGAAGATGGTCGCGGAAACTCATCCGCTCCTTAACGGCGTCGTTGCGAACGGAGGTCTAAGCTTAACCCCCAACCCTGACCCGTCCTCCGTCAAGAAATCGCGTGAGAGCGAACGGCGTCGCCGCCGGCGGAAGCAGAAAAAGAACAGCAAGGCCTCCCATGCGGCGGACCCCTCGGCCTTTGACGACAACGACGCTGCCAATAAGAATGCTAAGGAGAATAACGATCCTCAACAGGTTCTCTCTCTCTCTCTCTCAACGTATATATGTCTTATTCGTTTAGGATTCTGGTGGATTTTAGGATCCAAAATGCTTGATTCTACGTTCTTCGGTTTGATTGGAGTGAATTTACGATCACTGCATTGAAGCTTAATTGGAAGGTTTTCCTTTTGAATTTGGTAATGAATAGGTGACACCAGGTTTTTGTGTTATTTTGAGTTGACTCTTGGCTGGTAATTCATGTCTTGCTTGACTTCTTCGCTTATCTTTCTAGAAAGTGGAGGGAAACGCTAGAGAAAGTAAAGGAATTGCTAAGAATTTGTATATGAAGAAATCTTTTCATCATCTACTTTCTCATCATTCTCTCATCATCCCATAACGTAGTATTAGATGATAGACTAATAAATAAAATATAATAAATAATCTTCACTCATTTAATGCCACGTCATAAAATTTGAGAGGATGAGAAAAAATAAGATGATAAGTAGCATTGCCCGTTTGTATTTAACCAGGTTGAGTGATAAAGTGATTGATTTTGTAAACTTAAAATGAATATATGCTCAAGTCTTGTTCCAATCAACATTTTTCAACACCTGGCTGAATTCTTATGTTAAGTATTCTTGTTCCGATCAACAATTTTCAGCACCTGTGTACTTGGGCTGTTGCCTATTCTTATGATAAATAAAATCTTATGTTTCGATAAAAAATATTAATATTTACACTACTAGATATGAGGAATAATTGAGTAATTAAGATGTTTAGTTTAGGCTGATTCTGCATTACATTGTAAAGCTTATTAAGATCTTGTAATACATCCATATCCTCATTTTTTGGTGCCTTATAAATATGGTAGCTTTTGTATGGGATCTGAACATGTGTATAATTTTTATTTTGAGAATTTCTTAGCTTGTGGAGCAAGTTGAAGTGGAGTATGTCCCAGAGCAGGCAGAGCTTGATGATGGCCTGGATGAAGAATTCAGAAAAGTTTTTGAGAAATTCAATTTTCGTGAAACTGCCAGTACTCAGGTAAAGGGATTCTTTTTCTTCTTAGTGAAATTTTCCATCGTATAATTCTCATCTTTTGTTATGAGAAGTATTACCCCATACATTAATTATTCAAATCATCCAGGAGAAGGATAACAAGGACGAGTCTGTCCCAAATGCAGCAGCGACCAAGAAGGCTGACTCCGATTCAGAAGAGGAAGAACAAGATAACCAACAAAAAGAGAAAGGTGTATCCAATAAGAAAAAAAAGGTATGATTGTCTTGTCAATGGTTATTTTCTCCCCATATGTAATCATATCTTGGTTCTTGGGCTCTTGCCTATCCTTGTGATCAATAAATCTTTTTTACAGATTAAAAAAGTCACCATCTTGGTAGCAATATTTTATCATAATAAGGGCTAAAGATTTCTTTTTTCATCTTCCAGCTTCAACGGCGGATGAAGATTGCTGAACTGAAGCAAATTTGCTCAAGGCCTGATGTTGTTGAGGTAGGAGGTCATTGACTGTGCTTTGATTGCTTCTTCTTATTCTTCATATTGTTATTGTTCTCTGTTTATGTATACTTCTAAGAAATTTTTTCTCTACCATGAACTTATTTTTTACTCAATTTTAGGTGTGGGACGCAACGTCTGCAGACCCAAAGTTGTTGGTTTATTTGAAATCGTACCGAAATACTGTTCCAGTTCCCAGGCATTGGAGCCAGAAAAGGAAATTTTTGCAGGTTAGCTAGCCTCACTAGGTTTAAAGACTTCTCCTTCTCCTCCTCCTTTTTATTTTGAATAAGTAAAATGTTGGCAGTAATGTAAAAGCTATGGGTTAAAATGTGCATGCCTAACTGATTGATAGAGGGAACATGTGGGATTTAGGGAATAGGGAGGGAGTGGGAAGATCAGGTCGATAAGGTTTCTCTTATATGTAAATATGTGGTTCTTGCAGGGGAATTGCTGTGACAATCGTGGAGCTTGGAAATGTAGGTGTTTGGCAATGGGAACTCTTAAATTAATTTTGTTTTTATATGTTGTTTTCTAGTGGCTTTTTTTTTTGGGGGGGGGGGTGTTCTAATGCTGAAGGGAGGCCCAAGCTACACCTGAGTCTGTACTTTAAAAGGACTAGTCAATGATACAATTAACGATCCATTAAAACCATTATAAACAATAAGAACTTCTCATTCTCAAGTACTGTGGGATCTCATACATCACTTACCCTTATCATTTATCAATTAATATGGAGGATCATAATCTCTCCCTTAAATTCCCGACGTCCTGGTCATGCAAGTACATCATAGGTTGTCCGACTTAAATCTCATATTTCTAATTGGAATAGACTCTGATATTATTAGTAATGCTCTAAAGAAGGTCCAAGCCACATTTGGGCCTATACTTTAAAAAGATGATGCAATTGGACTTCCATTGAAACCATTATAAAGAATAAAGACTTCTTTTTTTCAAGTAATGTGGGATCTCATACACCATCTACCCATATCACTTATTAGTTAATATGAGGTATCACATGTCTAGAAATTATACGATTCCATTCATGTGGAAATTTAAGCTTTTAATTTTATCAAAGTACCTTTGCATCATAATTGTTAGGGATTTGTTTAAAGTTAGGTGCTAGTTAATCTGCTTTGACTTTACAGATGAATTTCCATTGTGCTTAATGCTCAGGCTGAATCCCTCTTAGTTTTGAAAGAATCTAATTATTGACCTGATTCTGATGCAGAACTGATTTCATATTTGTACTTGGTATCTCATCGGGCATTGGATACTGTTTTGTAGGGAAAGCGTGGTATTGAGAAACAACCTTTCCAGCTTCCTGATTTTATTGCTGCAACTGGAATTGAAAAAATCCGACAGGTAAGTTCAATTTCGAGAGTTTATTACAGTTAAGTAAACCCACAAACTGGCGTGGCTTGATGTAGTAAGTTAGATTGTATAGCTAGTTTTATTGTAAAGTAAATCTAACATGTGAGTTGTTTTTTGTGGGATCTCTTTGGGTTTGTAGCACTTCTCGTTCTTTTAATCTTTATAGTTTTAAAAATGAAAAAATAGACCAATTGTGTAGCTCTAGACTGCCTTACCCATGTCAAATTGTAGTTTTTATAAGTTTCAATAATTGTTTTTTCCACTGGATAGATAGGTTTTTTTTCCTAGGCTGGATGAATTCATCCACCTCTATTGTCCTTTTTGTAATGGTTTTTTATTTTATCTTGGGAAATTCACATTTTTTCAAAAGGCCGGATGGTGATGAGTAAGCAACTTAGATATCACATTTCCTCACCCTTTTTATGGTGTTTGAGTCTTACCTATAACCATCAAGAATTAAACCGTAGTTAGTTTGTTTTGGTGGTTTTAAACTTTTAATTTTGTCTCAATTCATCTGCCAATACATACATTTCCCTGAGGCTAATGGCCCATTGCATTTGTTTCCTGGTGTCCTTATACAGGCTTACATTGAAAAAGAGGACAGTAAAAAGTTGAAGCAGAAGCAACGAGAGCGGATGCAGCCAAAGATGGGAAAGATGGATATTGACTATCAGGTTTTTTCCTCTCTCTCTCTCTCTCTCTTTTATTTTATTTTATTAATATACCTTCTGCAAGTTGTAATTAGGCATGTTTGATGTATACTCCCGGTGTACTTAGGCTATGCTTTTACTATCAATAAATTTAACTTATAAAAAAATATATAATCCCTGTGCAAGATTTTATGATTCTTTTCTTTTAATCTCTTGTTTTTACTGCAGTGTTAGTTTAGAATGATTCCTTATTTTCAAATTAACAATTTATGGTTGCTGTTTGTCAGGTTCTTCATGATGCATTCTTTAAATACCAAACTAAGCCAAAGCTTACAAGTCTTGGAGATCTGTATCATGAAGGGAAAGAGTTTGAGGTAAGACTCTTACTGTCATACTTTTTTATGAATAACTCATATTGTGATATTCACCCTCTTGCATGCTTTCTTACTGTTTTTCTCATTTCCTACTTTGGAGAATTTAGATTTTACCTACGTATGCAAACCAAAATGTTTTGTGATCACTCAGAAAAAGATTAAACTTACTTTTTTCTTTTCAAGATGTTGGTGAACGAATGTTATTTGTAATGATATAGTTAGTCTACTTACTCATATCATCATATGATAATATTTCCATGTTTAGGATATTTATTGTTGATTTCAAAACTGCCTACTTATTATGGTCATAATGTTAAGAAAGACATTTTCTGTGGACTAAAACTTAGTCTGTGATTTACATTGCATCTTTTTTCCTGGTGTATAGGTGAAGTTAAGGGAAATGAAGCCAGGCATGTTGTCACAAGAACTAAAAGAAGCTCTCGGTATGCCAGAGGGTGCTCCTCCCCCATGGCTCATTAATATGCAGGTCAGATTCCAAAATATGTTGTGCTTGGTTTTTACGTAATATTGGCACAACATATATACATTGTCGTCACTTTAGGAAATGTATATATGTGAAGACAATGTAATATTTTAAATGTATATATTGTCAAGACAATGTAATATATGTCTTGACAATGTAATATTGGTGGATTGAAGATTACCGATCAAAAAAAAAAATATTGGTGGATTGAAGAAGACAATGTGATATTTCCGAAATATTTTAAATGTAATATTTTTTCAATGGTTGATGTTCTTTTAGAGATATGGTCCGCCACCATCATACCCGCATCTGAAAATTCCTGGTTTGAATGCTCCTATCCCTCCTGGAGCTAGCTTTGGTTACCATCCTGGTGGCTGGGGCAAGCCTCCTGTTGATGAGGCAAGTTTTCTAAGTGTTGATTTATTGTATCTTGATGTACATAAGTTTTGTCTGTAATTGTTGTTGGTGTTTAATCATTTCACTGGTCCTTTTTTGTGAATAGTTTGGACGTCCTTTGTACGGAGATGTATTTGGTGTTCATCAACAAGAGCAGCCCAACTATGAGGTACTTTCACAATATATGTTTTCTGCTTCTGATTAACCCTAGTGGTTGGCTCAAGTGGTAAAGGCCTTGGGCTTAGGAGCATGCTTCCCCTAGGTCTAAGGTTCAAATTGCTTTAGGTGCAAACTATTCTCTAGGGGCCATTGGATTGGGGGATTTTTCCCTTGAATTAACTGATGTGCACTTGTGGGAAAAATGTTTTTAAGTCAAATATTTGTTTGTAGTTTTAACTTTTGAAGCTGGCTAAGATGGTCATAGTAGGATGGCAGCTGCATTAAATGTGAAGTAGAATAATTGAATAACCAGAGTGGTTTTCCATTAGATTGATGCACTTGTTTTAATTATAAATTGTATGGCCATGTAGGAAGAGCCAGTTGATAAGACCAAACATTGGGGGGATTTGGAGGAGGAGGAGGAAGAAGAAGAGGAGGAGGAAGAGGAGGAAGAGATTGAAGAAGAAGAATTAGAGGCTGGCATTCAGTCTGTAGATAGCCTCTCAAGGTATATAGTATTTCTTTGATTACGAATGGTTCCTGCTTCCTGTATCCATAAATTCTATCTCACGTTAGGAGTGTTTGTACTTGGGGGTTTTCTTATATTTGAGCACCTCCACTTTGGGCTAGGATTTGCACATATGTATACCTAAATACTGTACCTTAGATCATTGCTTGATTGTGGATTGCATATTGTGTTTTCCAAGATTTATTTGCTTTTCTTCTTTTTCAGCACTCCTACTGGTGTTGAGACGCCGGATGTTATTGACCTTCGAAAGCAGCAGAGAAAGGAACCTGAGAGGCCTCTTTACCAGGTCAGTGTTGTGACTTAAGATTCCAACTCTGTTTTATTATCTTTGTATTTGATGCTTCCATACATGATATCACCTAAACCCTGTCTTTGTGTTTGTGTTTTGTTTTAAGGTACTGGAAGAAAAAGAAGAGAAAATTGCTCCTGGGACCTTGCTTGGAACAACACACACGTATGAAATGTTCTTGTTTTCACTGTGTTATCTTTTTTTTCTATTTGGTTAGAAGGTTTATTTCCTTTAACTTATTTTATTTCTCCTTTCTGCTTACAGATACGTTGTTAACACTGGCACCCAAGACAAGGCAGCTGCGAAAAGGGTAAGAATGCCCGTCCTTTCTTTTGAAAACAAATTTTGACCATGGTAACTAAGCTTGTGGTTCTTACTTAAAGAAGCTGAGGTGCTTGATTGTAACTCTATCATCATAGAATCATGAAGTCATGCATTCTGATTCTGATCAAAAGTATTTTTCCTTTGTTCTACTGGGATAGGATATGAATTTGAGGTTGGGAATCAATGATCTACTTTGTTTATTGGTCTGTAGGAGTGTCGATCGCTGAATACTAGTTGGCCATATTCTTGCAGGTTGATCTGCTTAAAGGTCAGAAATCAGATAAAGTGGATGTCACTCTACAGCCAGAAGAGTTGGAAGCCATGGAGAATGTGTTGCCAGCAAAGTAAGCGCTCCTTTTGTATGCTATTATTAGTATTGTTGTTAGTGCTTTCTGAGGCAGAAAGTCTTCTAAACTTTATTCTATTTTCATAGGTATGAGGAAGCAAGGGAGGAAGAGAAGATGCGGAGTCAGCGGGAAGATTTCAGTGACATGGTTGCAGAGGTGTGCCTCTTAGCTATCTTAAAAGAATTTACCTTTTTTTTTTTTTTATTTTTTTTTATTTTTATATGGGACTTAAAGAATTTACTTGAAAATTCAGCCTTGAGATATATTTAAGGGTTTTGGTGTCGTGGGGGTGGTTGGGCGGGATATGCTTAGCAATAGGCACATGTTCAAAATGAACGTTTGCTATTTGAGTCGATTTTTTAATTTGAATTTGTTTATGGGATTCTGAGATGTAATTTGTGCAGAATGAGAAGAAAAGGAAGCGGAAGATGCAAGAAAAGGAGGGGAAGTCGAAGAAGAAGGATTTCAAGTTCTAGAGCGCATTTTGAGGAGGGTAGCCAGGGCAATCATGAGATTGAGGCTAGCAGCATTTTCTCATGGAGAGTACAGAATGTATGTTTGTCAATTTCATGTATTTGTAACAAACTATTAGTCTGACACGTTGTTCGTAATTCTTTAATAGTGAACAATCTTCGATCTAACAATAATATCGGATGGTGGATTTAGAATGGTCTTGATCCCATTTTTTTTTTGTTTTTTATTTATATTATTTGCAGTTCCTGGTTGTACTCGGTGCATCGAGACACAACTGAAGACATCCAGGAAGAAAACTATGGCTACTTCTGAGTGATGGTTTATTTCTTTTTAAACCATTATGTAATATTTAATTGGGGAGAGATTAAAGATCAAGACTTGCCATTCATTGGTCACATTCAAAAAATGCCAACTCCACTTTGGCAGCTTTGTGCCCCGAGACTGGATTATTTCTTCGTTATTCCTTTTTCTTTTTTCTTTCTTCAACAAAAGGAAAATGTTGAGTTGGACCTCGATATGTAATATGCCAATTCGTGGGTTCATTCACCTTCTTTTTCAGGGAAAAACGTCCAAAGCCAAAAAGTGAAATAAAAGATTGCAGATTCAAAAGTGAATCGTCGTCATCATCTATCACCGACTTTGCTACTACTGTTTTTAGCTAACAACTTCTCCATTAAGCAATACCAGCTAGCTACCAAAAGAAAGAAAATAAAAGTCGAAAATATTAGATTAAGGTCCTGTTTGGATTTGGAAACGAGATGAGATGAGTTGAATTGAGTTTATTTTTTAATATTATTATTGTTTTGAAACTCGAAAAAATTGACTTAGGAATTGAAAAAGCTGTGTTAGGATTTGAAAAAATTGTATTTTATATAAAAATATAAAAAAATGTAATGATGAGTTTGAGATAAGTTGAGACGAGTTTGTTTCGTCTTTGAATACAAAGTCTAAATGATTTAATTATAATAAATCCTATTGTTCAAGTACTACATTGCATCCTGGTATTGCCTTTAAGTAAAGCTTATATATACGAATTCAGGTATGAAATATGGCTTTATCATGGGATGTTATGAATTATAAAACAACGAGCGTGTCAAAAATCGCAGACAACTCCTCGATGATTAATGTTTAGAATGGACTCCCAAAAAAAAAAAAGTTTTAGAATGGACAGATAGAATAGGGGGGCGGCATGCCGTGCCAAGCCAACAGCCAAAGAAGACCCACTTCTGGCGTGACGCAGATCCATTTTGTTGGATATCTGTATGGTGGCAAAGGTTGCTATCAAAGCCTACTTTGACACTATGTTTTTAGAATTATTATTACTCTTATGAATTAGAATCCATTTTTTTGTAATTTTCTGCGTTACTCTTCTGACTTATCTCTTTTTGCCAGACATGCATGCAGCTAATTGACTAATCACACCTATAGTTTATCTATATATAACATATATATATATATAAATAATTAAACCTATATATATTCCTTACTTCCTCGTTAATCCATCTGCCGCTATAGACATAGAATGTCGAATCATGCGTGGACCTACCACCACGATTTATACCCCAAGTGGAAGGAAGGATCTGATCTGATGGTTATATATCAACGAGACTTTTGTGTATTATATATATATATATATATATGTATGTATTCGATGGATGACTGGTTTTGCACTTGTCAACAATCCATGCACCTGTTTCATCACTGAAACACCAGTACGAAGGACTGTAGGTGAGTGAAACCAGGAAAAACTTTTTTTTATTTTATAATTTTGTCCTTCTGGTTCGATTTACGTGTCAAACTGCTGAAAAATTATGGGATAAAAGAGAGCAGGAATTTAAATTAATCTGTCCTTGTACATAAAAAAAAAAAAAAAAAAAAAGCAGCAAAAAGGACAGTAGGGGTCAAATCCGTAGTTCTCACAGGCACTGAATGCATGCATGCGGTAGTACTTTCGTTGGGAGGTCTGCATGGCTTTGCAGGAATTCTAATTTCTAGCGACTTTGTCAGGGATGCTCTTTGATCCATGCCCAGTACTTGCCACCTTAGACATTGAACTTAATGGGCTATGAGTAGGAAGTCGATTGTTGGGTGACATCAAGCTTTCAACGAAATAAATTTTTGTAAGTTTAATGATATCATTAAGGCCCAGCTAGCAGTACCTGATTGTAAGGCTAGCTCCTGGGTACGTATTTTCCTATATATGGAACCTCGTCATAGTCATATATATGCTACTCAAGCTGAATGGACAGCTAGGAGGCGGATTAGAGTAAACAAAAATTTTATGTATAATTTATTAATGTGATTGACTGTATTTTTTTAATATAAAATAATTATTTTAATCAATCACACTAATAAAATGAATACAAAATATGTAAAAGTGATTATACGTTATAAAATTTTAGAATAAATGGGATTGAAGGTAATTGGCATTTATGATTTAACTAGTCTAAGAAATTATCATGTGAATGGAATCTCCTAGTATCCTACCATCTCAATTTCTCAGTTCGTGTACGACGTTTTCTGCAGCAAAGAGTCGATCAAGACTTTGAGGCTTTTAGTAAGAAGAGATGCATGGTAATTTTCTCAGATATTTGTGATCAATATGACGAAAGAAACCAACAGATGTAAGAGGTACCGTACGGTCTATATATATATATATAAATATATATAATGGAACAATGAATGCAGGCAGACCGAGCCATCATATTCATATGTGCATCATTATCCATAGATATCACATGAGGTGTTTGATAGCGTCAAGAGTTCTGCTCAAGTGTCGTCACATTTTGATGTGTCACGCTGCATTAATTGGCTCTACCTTTGGCACGTAGTTTTGATCCCATGTTTTATCATGACCTCTTTTAAATGTTTTTTTTTAATTTTAATTTTCTGACTCGGCCATTAGGGCTTAATTAGCAATTGCACTTCGAATCAAACAAGAAACAACAATTTCATTTTTCATGTTCTGTGAGCAATTAAGACTTAAACAGCCAATTGTCAAAATTTGATTTAATTTCCACTTTCATGATTAGCGGATCTCCAAAACAGATCGAATATTTATGATTTTTTTTTGTTTTTATTTTAAAAAAATTCATATATAAGACTTGAGATGACATTCCCTTGACCCATCAATGACACAAGTGATGGTGCCGGAGGAGAAGGGGGGCACCATTGCCCCCATCATGCAGTGATACGCGATAATTTCTAGATCCTTGCCAATTACTCACATTGAAATATCAATCCCTAATAAATTAAAAACGAATTATATTAATTAACTGAGGAGGCTGCAGGCTGCTTCTTGTGGCGGCCACCAAACATTGGCACGCCAATAAGCAATTAGTTCATGTTTAAATTCTGAATTAATAATCTTTGTCTGCTCAGTCAAATGAATTATAGATTGAGGAGTGCTAGAGTTTTAAGAAAAAGTTTATAAATTTACATGATTAATTTTATATGATATGTTAAATTTATTTTATAATAAAAATAATTTTAATTTTATATATTATATTAATTATAAGTTTGTTTCCCCCCACCTTTCATTTTTTTTTTTAAAAAAAAATTTTGTGCCATTTTTGTTGGATATGATTTGTCCGAGTTGTTGACGTGATTCCATTGATAATCTCTAGGGGTCCCACCATCATGATCACATTCATGGGCGTGTGACTCAGCTCACAAGCACGGCGCTGCCATCGATATGCAATGCATGAATTTTGAGCGCCGCCCTCAATGATGCATGGCACTTCAACATCCATTTTGTAATCAAAGACATATCGATCTCGATCAGCTTTAACCTATGCATGCATTTGTTCTAGAGTCACTCGATCCCGACTTTAACCTCTATTTTTTTTTTTGGTTTTTTTATAAATCTTTTTAACAGTTTTTATATTATTATTTTTTTTAAAAAATCACCAAATCATTAAAAAATACTTATTTAATTATTAAGTTCAAAAAATTAATAAAAAACTAATAATTTATTGAGGTGTGACTTTGGAGAGTGACTTTAACATTTCTCTTTGTTCAAACTACTCCCATGTCGAGAATTCAGATATGATAAGGGTATTGATATTGACTCAATCAAAAATAAATATTAATATAAATGTAAATTTGATATATTTATTTAAAATATTTCTATATTAAATCTATTAAAAGAAATTATGAGAAGTTTGAGTTACAATAACTTCTTTTATTTTTTAAATATAAAAGTTTACTATTCACTTATTAAAATAATTTTTTATTACATTTTAATATGTTTGTTGGTTTTATAAATTGTATATCATATTATTATTTTAATGAATTCAATGTGAGATTATAGATATAAAAATATTGATTTTTTTATTAAATATATATTTTTTACCAAATTAAAAAAAAAAAATTGATGAAACTAATATCATAGTGTGCTGGTAGATTTTACGTTGAGGACTATTTAGATCACCACAATTATGGTAAAAAAAAAGAGTCATCATTACGTGAATTGGGATAATATTGGGCACATGTCAGGATTTTAATTTTTAATTTTTTTATTTAATAATTAAAAAAGTGATTATTATTATTAATCGAGTTGTATATTTTTAAAATTCTTTCTTAATGATTCAGAATAATAAAATACTTAAAACAATAATAAAAAATAAATACATGTAAGATAATAAATAAATAATAACTAAATGAAAATTTCTAAGAATCGGTCGGATCAATTAAAATGGGTCAATTTTAAATTTAAGACTGTGTAAAGAAGATGAGAGATCACGTAAAATTACCGTTGCAAGAGTAAATTTACTAAAAGAAGGCGATTTTGATAATATAAACAGTAACATTTCCAATACAGTATCGACACTGGCTATTTTTTGAGAGGGGGACTGATCCCAGCATCTCTCTAACTAAATTATAAGTGTATCACTATCCTTCTAATAATAAAACTACAAAATTTCTGAAAGAAAAATTAAAGAAACAAAGAAAAAAAGAACGAAGTGACAGACATTCTGTTTTGTCCTTTTGATCGATGCAGATCGAAAACGACCATACAAGAAACTTTACCTAACCAACCGACCAAGTTTGATTTCCATTCACATCCCGCCTGATCAGCAATATCTTTATATTAATATATATATATATATATTTTTTGTTAAAGAATTTGTTTAAGATTAAGCTTACGTACTTTACTTCGACCGTTGCTTAATAATATGCATGTGGCACTCGTGGTCCTAATTAATTGTCGTACGTGGCCTTCGATTTCCATCTTCTTCGATGTGTAGAGCTAGGATCAATTAGTATTTCGTAAATTATAATGATGGGTTTTAAGGAATATCTTAGACATTATCTGACGCAATTGGAATTTAATTAACCTAAGCTAGCTAGCTGACCAATAAGATCATCAAGCATAGAATGTAGACCAACCGGCCACAAGAAATATAATTAAAGACTAAGCACGTAATCAAACCATGATTCATGTCTTAGTGAAACAATAACTATAATTGATTTATTTTTTATTTTTGTAAGAAAAATACGGTATCAATGCTATTAATAAATCTCTACTTACACTAAAACATACCATAATTATTACCAAATCCAACACCTACCAACCAAAAGATCAGAATAACAAATTAGAGTACCCATATCCAATATTAACTGATTTTCTTATTAATAATGCTCACTCGTGCGAACAACACGTGCATGAAACACAGTACCCAAGGTTGTTTGTAACATATAGTCCCATTTGAATTTAATTGAAATGCGTTTTTAATATTATTATTATTTTAAAATTTAAAAAAATTAAATTGAAATTTAAAAAATGTGTATTAAGATTTAAAAAAGGTGTATAAAAATTTATATTTTGTATAAGAAATTAAAAATATATAATAATAAAATAAAAATAAATTAAGATAAATTAAGAATCTAAATTCGGCCGTAATCATGTAATCATGTGACATGATCAACATGATGGGGCCATATATATATATATATATATATATATATATAGGATCGTCACCACATGATCTATTGTGGTATTGTGGTATTGTGGTATCCCACCCAGAACCCATGTGATGCCAACTGTTTTTAACCATACAAAACTAAGCAGGGTCCCATTTTTTTCATCTAAACAACCTAGCTAGAAGAAATTAATAATTCATCATGGGCCAGAAGAAGATGAGTGCATAGACCGTAGTGTACTTCTTATTTCATCGTGCCAACTTTAATTATATATATATATGCATTCATGGTTAAGTCAATTATATACAATCATCAGGTACGATTATTAATTTACAGCATGCAATCAACGTACGTTCTTTTTACAACCCAAGCGATCAAGTCCACTATCGACGGTCTAGGTCCGCCCACTTGTCACCAACCCATGACATTTACACCTTCGGGGCTAAGAAACTCATCTCTGTCTCTCTCCTCCCTTATTTCCTCCCCCACAAAGTCTTCTTGCTATAAAATTGTGTTGGTAGTTCTAGTTTTGTCACCAAAGTTCTGCATATTTAAGTATATAGGGTTGCCACCAGTACTACTAGACTACTGCACCCCACATATATCAATCAAAACTCTTTTGGTACTTCCGAAGCTCGAGTAATTTTTGATTGTCTTTTATTCATCTTATAATTATTGCTGATCCTTTGGTAACGATTATTAAGAGTCATATATAGATCGCTAGGTTTGTAGCTGTTTTAGATCATAATCGCTTTGATATATAGACTCGCGAAGACATGCTCGCTTCTCACCATCTTCCTTATAATTACCATTTCCTTGCTTCTAACAATACTGTCGGCTCACCAATTTCTCTAGAGAAACGCACTGTTTGGTTTATAGGCAACATTAATCTCATCCTCTTGCTCTTTTTCATATTTTTTTCTCTTCTCGCTCCTCGATCCAAAGGCTAGAACTAATTTCCCGTCCGGAAATCCCTCGATTTGAAGATATCTTTTCGATCCGTTGTTAATTTTGGGCGTTTTCAGAGATGGGTTTGAGTTCTAAGCAGGTTTCTGGAGATGGGCTTGATTGGAGCCAAGCCTTGTTGCAGGATCAAACAACTTTGGAGTTGCCCAAAACTCCTCCGATCATGAGACGGCAACAGCAACAAATTAATCAGCAGCAACAGTCGGAGCCATTAAAGTGTCCGAGGTGTGATTCATCGAACACCAAGTTTTGTTACTACAACAACTATAACAAGTCCCAGCCTCGGCATTTCTGCAGAGCTTGTAAAAGGCACTGGACTAAGGGTGGAACTCTACGCAACGTTCCGGTCGGTGGCGGCCGCAAGAATAAGAGGCTAAAAAGATCAAACACTTCTACCTCTGTCAGCACCAGCACCAGCACCAGCACCAGCGCTAGTGCAGCGGCCACCACCATCACCACCAATAGCGATGTCGATAATAAGCTCAAGATGGCGAACATGGCTATTCAAGATCAGCAGCAAAGGCACAATCATCCTCTTTCACTAGGTGATCAGAAATGCATGTCTGATATCCTCTACCAGGCGTTGCTTCTTCCACCATCTTCGCTGCCGCAAAAGAGTTTGGACAGCAAAAATCTCAATCTCAGCGCCAACAACGTCTGTTTGGGTTCAGCTGACCCACATCTTCCTCTAGATCACCAAAAGCTAAACTTTCCCTTCTCAAGCTCATCAACCTCTTTTAACACAAACCCATCTCCAATCCCAACCTCTTTCCAGTCCTTAGATGTTTATCATCATGATAATCACACCGATCAAGAGTTCAAAACCATGGGGGAGCCAACGTTCATTACCAATATCATGGCCAACCCAAGCAGCACTGCCACTCAGCCATGGCAGGTACCTACAACAACGTCAAGTGGAATGGACATGTCGACTTACTGGACTTGGGATGATATTGATACCTTTGCCTCCACCGATATCAATCTGCAATGGGATGATTTTGAAATCAAACCATAAAAAGTGTGAATCGGAATCCACTGGCCGGTGTTTATATATATGTTCGTTAAAAGAAAGGCACTTCTTTGATCACAGTGTCGCCGGTCTCTTTGGTGATCTTCTTTTTCAGGTGACCGTACATCTTTATGGTATTTGATCAATCTGTAAGCGCAATAGAGAGAGATGTGGACTGTTTGAAGCTGTCTTTTTTAGTTTCAGCTTCAGGCTAAGGTGCAGGTCTATGAT
The DNA here is from genome assembly GCA_036559045.1 of Platycarya longipes. Taxonomy (NCBI): domain Eukaryota; kingdom Viridiplantae; phylum Streptophyta; class Magnoliopsida; order Fagales; family Juglandaceae; genus Platycarya; species Platycarya longipes. Next base: position 7,751,112 of record CM071797.1, on the reverse strand, counting down.
CAGTAACTACATGATGTCCCTGATCTCTCTTTATCTTCTCTTTAATTTGATGGAATAGTGGCATGATATATGTTGTTAGGAGCTTAGTTTTGTTCTTAACCATAGTTTATAGATGTCGATAGAATTTTGGATGCTTTAGATGATCTCCACTCCAGCAGGGCTGATCAGACACAATGTGATGGAAGATTCCTGTGGATATGTATATTTGGATTAATTTCAATATTGATATTATTTACTAATTAATTGGATTTGTTTGGCGCTCATGCTTCATGACCACTTATTCATGAGAATAATTCTTTCCTCATTTTGGTTGTAAAGTAGTTCTTTAGATATTATTTTTATTTTCATCAGGAATCATATTGTAGTTTAATTTACGGCTTCATGATATATATATATATATATATATATATATATTAATTAAGCTCTTACTTTAGGACTAAAATCTCTTTCCAAGGTGGTCATTTCCCATGCATCCTCTCCTTCTAGTACTCTTAAATGATCAGCATCATGTGCTGATGCATGGTGGTGACCACGTACAGTTAAAACGATTGTTCCTCTATGATATTATATTGTCCTAAGGTTCAATGGTTGAGCCCCATTATATGAAGGAATCTGCTGCACAAGTTCAGCTTTTAATTTATAAGAAAGGGTCCAAATTAACCCACCCAATAGCGTTGAAAGGAATCCCTACACGATTGCTAATAATTAAGCTATGCAATAACTGACCCATCTTGCTAGCTAGCTAGGTTATAACATGCGACCACGTTTCAATTGATCTAATAATTTACCACTTGCATATAATATTATTACAAGCGTTATTCTATAATCAAGCAAGCATAAAAAACACACTATTCACTCACTTAAATTGTAAAATTTAATTTGTAAAATTCAAATTTTAAAAATTATTATCCAAATTTAATTATGTCATGCAAACACTTTATTAAATCTGTTCTACACACCGGCTTGAAAATACAATGAATGCATTTGATTTGTTTAGTAGGTCAGTTTTTTTGAGGGTTTTTTATTTTTATTTTTATTTTTCACATATGTATATTCTATGCATATAATATACACACATTTGGAAATATAATATGCATATATTTTTAAAATTAAAGATTCTGCTACACACAAAATTTTGCACAAAAATTAAACAAGAAAGTTTCCAATTTCACGATCAACTACGATTAAAGAAATTAAAATAGAAAAAAAAATGAAAATGACAATTTACCCAACACAAGCGAAACTGAAAAAGAAGGCTAAAACGCAAAATACAATTAGAGACAAACTACAACTCATTTCTTACACAATTCTTACACAAAATTCTTTACAAGTATGATTTTTCTTTTTCAATAGGGCACATTTGGGTTAAAACCTGCAGATATATCTTCCTTTCAAATTTTGAGAAGAAAAAAAAAATAAACGAAATAAAGAGTTAGTCATTATCTTGATTTCTCGTGGAAAGACAAGGCTATGACAATTGAAAAAGCACTGGTGACCGATGTTTATGAGTAAGATTTAATGTTTCTCGGGGTTTAAACTGGCAGCTTGACGTTGCAACCACCATCCTGCATGCTCCATTACCGCACATGCAATGTTTTGCTATTATTTTGGCCTATATATGCGTGGCCTCTTGTAGAGAAGTTCTCAATTTCCACAGGTTATAAGAGCTTGGTTCAAAGCGCTTTTCAATGTTTTTGTTGCCCATGTACGTTGAAACAACCATTTACTTCATTTGGGCAGAAAACTTGATGAGCAAATGAGAATACAATAAACAAGGCTCGAGTATTTGGAAGAAAAATAAAATAAAAACTACGGAAACCGGGAAAAGAAAAAAAAGCCAAGGCTGGCATTAAATCAACAGGTGGCCAAAATTTAAAAATTACAAATTTCAACAAAAGAATTCTGCTATTTACAAACTTAAATAGCAGAATTGCAAATAAATTTATGTTTGGTGTGTCAATAAACAGATTTGCTAATAGATTTGTTCTATTCCAGATCACAATATAGACGTGGATATCCAATTACATGCAGATCAAACACTCAAAGAGAGGAACATGATGAGTTGACATGAAACCCAATCAACTGATCAAAATTACATATTAGAATATCACAAGTCTCTCTCTCTCTCTCTCTCCAAGAGAGAAACTATAGTTTAGAGTTTCTCCATCCTCACACCAGTGTCCCTTGCATAGGTAGATGTAACATGGTTTGCCTTGGAAAAGCTAACATAATAAAGCTGGGAGAATATACCTGTTAAGACCACGAAAGCAGCCCCAGCCCCAAAAACTCCTTTTCTTAGCATCTCACAGGAAGGAGGATTACTTGTCAATCGAGTCATGTATTGGGTGTGGTAGGCATTACGCACAGAACCAGCCAGCAAGCATGCTTCAGCAATAATAAACATCACCCTGAAATGTTATACTCAAGTCAGTCTCGACTTTGAGATCATTACAAAGAAAAACATCCATATTTTTCTGTTGGGTAAGAACTCCGAGGAGTTAGCTCAAGTGGTAAAGTCCGTGGGCTGTGAGAGTAAGCTCCCGTCTAAAGTTCAAATCTCCTTGGGTGTAAACAATCTCTAGGAGGAGGTGCACTTGTAAAAAATTCCTTGTGTACCCCTAGGATTAGTAGGAACGCTCTTCTGGACACCTGATGCTAATAAAAAAATATATAATATTTTTTGATAAGTTAAAAAAATATATAAATAAAAAATTCTGTTGGGTAAGATCTAACACAAGACCTACCCTAACCCTGCCCTTTGTCACTTGACTCAAGCGCCATGGTTAAAGGGCAATAAATAGCTCACTTCTCAAGCCAGGGTTGATTTTGATCACCCAAATGAAGTCATGTCGGTGAGAATGACCAAATCCTTTAATATGACTGTTGTTATTAAGCACATACCAGCAGGTAATGAATAAGCAAATTGCCCATGCTCTAGAACCACTTGGTCTCAAAGCTTTCCCGCAGCACAAGCAACGACTTGCCACCACAATCAGGACTTGACTAGCCATTAGGAACAGGAATGATCCAACACCTAAGCCAGTTGCGATGTCAGAATCATACACACAATAACTGTAGTTTGGATCTTTTGTTAACCGGGCCTGTCAAGAGGAAAGGACATCAGAATTAGGACCATCTCATTCAAGAGTTCAGAAAATCTACCCTGTTTTCTAATTGCACAGAGTGAGCAGGAGGAATACTCCATTTTAAAGAACGCACTCTGAAATTTCATTTTAGGGTTCGCAAACTGATTTGATTATGTATCAAACAACTACCAAACCCCTCTCAAAAGAGGACAAAAGGAGGGGAAAAAGATCACTGGTCCGCAGAAACAACAAAACAGAGAGTCGATGAAATATCCATTCCAGGTGCTGGAAAGTGGATATCCATCCCCGACACTAAGACAAGACACAATAAATCACAATTCGAACGCAGAAAGATCCCTTTTTTTTCCCACTTAGTACACCCAAATTCCAAGACTACGCCTTCAAGCCTTTAACCAAAAATCACATAAACGTCATGGAAGAAAGGGTCACAGATAATGAAAACAAACAGATTCTTAAGGAAAACGAAGAACTAACTTTGGTCCTTCTTTGCTCGGCAGCAACAGCAAGAGCAAAAGCTATCAGATCCAACACGAACACCACGACAAGTAACAGCGTGGAAGCCATGACTTGCGACCCAGAAATAGTGTAATGTCTCTCTGTCTCTGTCTCTCTCAACTCACAAAGAATCCCAGAAAGAGATCAAAAAGGTTTATTATAAGCTTAAGGAAATCCAAACTGCATGAAAAATAGAAAAAAACAGAAAATTGTTATCATATATACACACATATAAAATAAATAAATGCACGCGATATCTGCGGGTTACTTTACCTGAGGCCGAGGGAGAAGTAGAACTGTAGACTGCACAATATTTCGAAACGACTATGATGGTGGTGAGAAAGAGAGTCCTCATTTAGCTAGTGTTGCACTTTCTTGCTCTGCCACGTATTTTGCACTCTCTTCCTTCCATCAATATTCGTGCCAGCTTCATTGACCAAATAATGTCATTTTGAAAAGGAAAATGCTTGTGAAGACCTTTAAAATTAAATTTATTAAATCTTAAAATTTTATTTATTTATTTATTTTTACATCATAATTGAGAAAATGGTTATGAGTAAAATTGTGTTTTTTTAATGACTAAAAATATAAATTTTTAATATTTTTCTTAAATATTTTCAAAAAATTAAAAACTAAAAATTATAAATTCACTAAAAAATACTTCATTAGCTATTGAGATAAAAAAATCTCAATCAATAAATTTTATCGAAGTATTTTATAAATTGGAGTAGTGTTTTATTTTGATTCAAAAACTCGGTGGAAAGGACGTTTTGTTAAGAGTCCTTATATTCATTATTTTTATATTATACACTATATTAATATTTTTATTCTTGTTAAATTAAAAAAAATTATTCTACTTATCATTGTGTATTTATAAAAAAAATTTAAAAAAATGATGAGTATAATATTTTTTTTTTGTAAAAGGAAAATTGTTAATTCAAATAGAAAAATTATATGTAGAAATAGATTACATAATAAAAATAAATTTATGAATTAATATAATTATATATAATTTATTAGATCTATTTTATAATAAAAATAATTTTATAATTTGACATATCGTGACAAATTATGTCAATTTGTGAATTTATATTAGATTCTTAACAAATATTTTATAAATATTATGGGAATATAATTATCTTTATAAAATATTTATGAAGAATATAATATACAAAAATTAATTCTATCTCTTTATAAATCTTTAAAATGAGCGATAATTTTACATCATTTTAGAGTATATATGTGGAATTTGAACTCTAACTTTATATCCATAGAGTTAAGTTTTTGAAAAATTATATTTATAGTTATAAAATGTATAAATATCATGTAAATATTTTAAAAAAATAAATAAATATAAATTTTATAAGAAAAAAAAATTGATTTTTTAATAATAAATTTTATTATTTTTAAAATATTTACGTGATGTTTATACCTTTCATGATCACGTATGTAGCATTATTGTAACTTTCTGAAGTAGTGATTTCACCCGCCGGCTACAATTGTGCAAGTCTGATCTATCAGTGATATACACGGACTTCGGATCACATTTAATTTCAAATTTATATCACTGTCGGTCGTAACAGTTTTCTGCCACATGACCGACTAACATAAAACAGTAACACAGTACATCAACTAACATAAAAATGCCTGTATTTAAATTCATAATAAATAATATGTTTGTTTATTCTACTTGTAAATAATAAAACTTCTAGATACATGCAGTAAATGAAAGATTATTGTTTACGATAATATTGCCATGTTCTGCCATAGAGCTCGGTCTCAGTCTCTCTCTCTCTCTACAAAATTTGCAAGAAAGCTATGTCTTGTACATGGGATTTCAAGTTTCAGGGCCAGTTTGTTCTCGTACATCTCGCTTATTGTTCTCCTCAGCCTCACCATCTTCACCATCATTCTCACCGTCTCGATTCTCAAACAAAGCCACAAGAATAGTAGCACCACTACCATCCGCAGCAGCTTGAGAACCAAGCTCTCTCCTTTCTCAATTGAGGTCTTATTTAGATTCAGAAGTGAGTTGAGCTCATCTCAACCTACTTTTATTTTATCATTACATTTTTATAATTTTTTTTATACAAAACACAAATTTCTATATACATTTTTCAAATCTCAATACACATTTTTTTAAATTCCAATACAAAATTTTTAAATTCCAATACACTTTTTTAAAATTTTAAAATAATAATAATATTAAAAAATGAACTAAACTCATCTCAACTTATCTCATCTCCGAATCCAAACGGGACCAGACTGCTTCAATGATAAAATTAGTTGAGGATAAAGGTGATAGTGAAAAATAGACAATAGCAATATATGAGAAGACGTAATCGTAATTCTGAAGAGTGTGGTGCTATTTATAGGATAGTCCGAGTCTAGCTTGCTGATAAGGAATGATGACAATGTCTTGTCTACTTATTCGATTATCATTCCGTAAGTGGTGTCAAGGCAGGTAGGTTTACCTTGGGCAGTGTCGCCGAGAAGGGTTAGGAAGCAGATGTTAGCTTACTCAAGCCGCATTGGTCATTTACTTTTTGTCACCGTGTGACCAGGATTTCCGTTTTGCATTAAATGCGGCGTGATGTTTGCCTGATCTTTTATTAAATGTTGTGTCAAACGCTGTTTTCATTCCTTTATTTTAGAGGTGCTTTTTGCTGTACTCCTTCTAGGTTGGGTATCCGTTACTTGGTCGACCCGATTCATATGACTAAAGCCTAGGAGTATTCTAGTTAGGGCCTGGGCCCTTCTTATCTAGATGGGCCTCTCCTCACACTCTCATTCTTCTCACCTAGAGGGGGTTGGAGCTTCCTCCCTCCCTCCTCCTGTGCGGCCACCATTGGACCTGTCCATAATGTTTTTTTTCGTTCAATTTTTTTGTTGTTTTCCATTTGTAGCACCAATATTCGCCAATTTGCTGCCTACTAGCCTCTAAAAACCACCACGCGCCTCGCTTACAAACTCTCCAGCCACTGATTTATTGGACAATCGAAGAAAAAATTTTAAAGTAGTGGCATATGTGGCTCATGTGTGGCTTACAATGCGTGTGTTCCTCACGCGCGGCACTATCGAGGCCAATGACTTCAAATCTTTCAAACCTGCGGGCTCATTTGTTCCTTAGTGATGGTCCATTGAGTCATCTTTGGGTTGCTATTCTCTTATGTTCCTGTTTTCCCTAACTAATTATCAAGATGGTGTGATCGTGATAGTCTTTTAGTCATAACACACCTTTCTTAGTTGTGTCTTTTAGTCATAGATTTATAGTCTGTTCATTAGATTATGTTAAAACTACTTTTAAGTAGCTTCCTTTAGTGGGAATGGGTTGGAGCTAGTTTTTTGGCTATATAACCTGCTTTGTTGTTCTCAATTTTAGTGCTGATTTTTCTTTTTTTGTGATGATTGTTGGGAACTTTCACTCTACTGAATCTTATATTATTGTAATTACTTAATTTATCTATGCAATGCTTAACTTGTCGAAAAAAAAAACAAAAAAAAACAAAAAGGCTTTATTGTTTGTTAAAGAGTTAGCTGCCTTGCAAGGCAGTCGTGTATTTATTCTGAAGTTCTAAGTACAAATCTATAATTCTCCGACAATAATCACCCTATCAATCAATGCCTATATCAATCCAACTTGATGTTTTAAAAAATATATATATACATCATACTATCATCTCACTATCATTCCACTAAATAAGACATGACACATTTCCTTAATAATTCTTTACACCATGCTTTGATTAACACCGCGTTGCCAATTGATAAGGTTGAGTTTGTAATTTTCTTCAGACCAGTCATTACTAGACAAACAGTTGATCACCTTCAATTGGATTTTACAATGAAAAGACAACTTTCTACATAAAAACAAAAAATGTGTCATGAAGCATCTTTGAACGTACATTGCATAAGAACTTGAGAGAACAAAAAAGGAAATAAAAGAAAAACAGAAATGAAGACTAGTTGCAGTGTTTTAGCATTTAGTGAAAGCTAGGCCAAAGCAATGTTTAAACCAGAAGTAATTGCGGAAGTTGTTTGCAGATAGTCTTGTTTGAGAGCCCTGAATTTGGCTTCCAATTCGTCATAGTCTGGTAGCTTAGGGTGCACATGGCTACGAGATGAAGTGCTTCTCTTTGGTCTTTCAGGGGAGATTGTCATGCATTTCCCATGCACTACTTCCAGTTGCTGGTGAGACAAGAAGCTCTTCTCATGAAATTTGTATGAAGAGCTTCTGCCTTCTTGGGCTGCCATCTTTCTCCACTGCTTATCCTGCTGAAAGAATCGATGATACATACACTTTTTACTTGAAAAATTGCACTTTGAACCGTAAGAAAGTTGGTCTGAATGACTCTTCTTAAAATCAGATCTCTTTTTCCACCATTTCCAACTTGTTTTCACCCTTTTGAAATGGTCCTCTTGGCATGCTCTCTTCTGCTGTGTTTCAGGTATTGGAGTGACAGATTCACCGTTATTGCCTTTACGTGGGAGGAACATAAATATTCTTTTGTCCTCGCCAATGTCATCTTGTGCACCAAACTGAAACTCCTGAATTTCATCCAGGTAAACAATACTTCTGTGAAACTGAAACGAAATCTCGGATGATGTAGATGTTTGTCCTGTTTTTACCCTGTTATCAAAAGAATCTGCAGAAGGCGATTCTGAAATGAAACTTTTAACACTTCTCTGGCAAGATACGTTACTTGGGAAAAGTTTAGGTTCATATAAATATTCAGGATTTTTAAAGGAAGATGCATCTGTTGGGACAATATCGTTAGCATATGAAACTAACGCATGGACTCCACTTGAGGTGTTATCATTGAGCTCCATCTCTCCAGTCTCTCCCTCAAAACCAAATCCTTCCCATTCGCAATCATGTTTCCCTGACAACTGCAATTGAATGACTCATTTCAGGGTTTGTGTGATAAGACTTAATAAATATAAATACTCTAGCTATTATACAAAAATAATTTCATAAATTAAGGTGCCCCAGATGGAGGCTTTTATGATGAGAGATAGTATCATAGTTGTTTGTGGCATGGACAGATATACCTGCATGACATGTTGTACTTTCTGATTATTAGCATACCCAAGTTGCCCCAGATGGAGGCTATACTCGGTAGCTATTTCATCTATCAATCTTAGTTTCACTTCATGTGGAATGGAGCTTATGCAGGGTTGGGGCAAGTCTACAGAAGGCTTTGTGAATATGTGTCCATAACGCTCTCCAAACAACTTCCGAATTGTTTGTAGTTCGGGCAGATCCCCAAACCATGCGGCGGCAAATACCAAAGTTGAAACCGCTTCCTTAACATCATTAGGACAATCCCTAGAAAATACATGAAAAAAAAAAAGCATGGTCGTTTCTTTTAATTATATATCTCCATAAGATGAAAAAACCTTAACATTAGATAGAATATATGGTTAAAGTAATTTTCATACTTGTGCCTGCGAATGTAGGGGAAGTGGGTGATGATGAATCCACAGAAGTGTTCCAAAAGATCATATGCAGCCACTAAGCTCTCGTCCTTAAAAAGTTGTTCAACCTGAAAATTCAAACACAAGTTATTTGTGACAGAGAATTAGAATAAGATGAAGCAATTAATGACATGACTTTCATTCCTATATATGCCACAATCATATAACATTTAGTTGGGAAATTTAATGGGTACCCGGGAAAAAGCACTCTCGTCTTGGCCATTCCTGAGAAGCTGAGCAATGTCCTCCCGCAAATGCCTCACAATTGAGCATCTCCTTTTCTTCAGAATCTTAAGACGGCATTGGACGCGTTTCACCAACTTCTTGCTGCAAATTAGAGCATCATGATGTTATTGCTTAAGCATAAAGAGAACGTAGATATGGTTTAAGAGAATCTAATTTACCATTTCGAAGCTTTGTTCCATCCAAAGAGAATGTCAAACATGTCGGAATAATCATGCCAGGGATGCGGCAGATCATTACAGGCAGAAGTTGGCCGTGTTAAGGAGTGTGAAAGAGACTAGAAATGCTGTGTGGTAGTCATGGAGGTAACTGACCAACTAGGCCCATGTTGTTTTCATAATATATATGGGACAGTTGGGAAGTTACCAGCATATATAGCTAAAGCTAAATATATATGGGACAGTTTGAAATTGGCATGTCAGTTTTCCTCCAAAAACTGCTCCACGTTCTGAGTTGAGGCATTTTCAGTAGCAGTATGTAGTTATGTTTTGCGCGAGCAAAATGAGGAATTTTAGGAAGGGAAGTCTATAGCTAGTGTGCCAAACCACGTCACACCCACCCACCCACCCACGCACACACACACACATATATATATATTTTAAAAAAATGAAAATTTAAGATTTACATGAAAAATCATCCTTTTATTGTAAAAGACTCTTACAAAATTTATATATTTAAGACTTGTACAAAACATTATTCTTTTTATGTTATTTCTAAATAAATATAACGTGTTTGAAAGTATTTTAAATATATGATTACCAAACACTAGTAAATAATTGTTTAACAGTAAAATTTATTACTTAAATTCTACAATATTTAAAAACCTTAAAATTAAATACTATATGTATATATATATATTAATAGCCACAATCCAAAACATGCACGTAATTTTTTTTTTTTTTTTTTCCTTCTTGATTGGTTATATTTTCGTATTCTAATGTAGGGAGTAAATACTGATTAGACTTCTCGGTTTCAACTTCACAAGTTAATTATGTAAAAATAAAAAATAAAAAATTAATACGTTAATTCCATACTTGAATTATTAAGGACTTGTTTCACATCTCCTCACATATGCTCTCACACAATGAAAGATTAAAGAGACTTGGAGATTCAATAGAATGCCCCCCCTAAGTCAATGGAGGGTATATAATTTCTTCAGCCAATTATTGAGATGCTATCATAATCATTTTTTTTTTTTTTGGACAAAGAATTAGAGTTACATATTTAAGAATGAGAATCCTTATTTATAGCGGAGGAATATCGTGAAAAAAAAAAAAATCTCCTTAAATAATCCATTCCTAAAACATCACGACCAATTTTTTTTATTTTTTTTAACAACCTATACAACCAATCTAAACAAATAAAGAAACAAACAATTATAACCAATCTTTACAAGCCTATGAACACCGAATAATCTGTTAGCATCTTAAAGATGGAGGTCCATTTTTATCAGGCCTAGCCATGCCTCTAACACTTTGAGAAAGCCTATCAGAATGCCCATATATCTTGCTAGTCCCAGTTTCACCTTCCCGCACGAGAAGATCAGCAACTTTATTTCCCTCAGTAAACGTGCGAGATCGTAAATCTCATTCCTTATAGGCTATAAATAGAGCTTATAATTTCTTTGGATAATATGCAATTACTGTCCCACTTGTTATTTTGAAATTCAAAACTTTAGGGATATTAGGGTTTCTCTTATCTCTTGTGGGGATAGCCCTATCATCCCGAAGTGTTCGAGCCAACCAAATCAGGCTGGTATGAGGTTAGGCCTTGGATTCATTAGCTTATTGGACCATGCTATAGTCCAAACCTATGATTCTGCAGGCCCTTAGAGCAATAACATTGATTTTTCTAATTTATGTGTAAAATCATATCTTTTGGAGATTGATTTTGCATATTAAGAAAAATTCTTACATTGGATATTTATGCATATTTGAATCAAATAATAATAAAATATTATTTTTTAATTATTTTTTTTTTCTAAAATTATTATGATTTTTTATATTTTTTACAATTAGTACCTACTGTAAATTCTATCATTTTAATCTGTGCTAAAAAACACAAATTCCATGTATTCAAATGTTACCAATTGCATATATCAAAACGACCAATTTTATCAATTATAAGTATTAATATGTGCTGAAAAACAATTTGTATCATCAACTAAATACAAATTTCATCTATCAAAATCAACTTGAAAGGGGTCGGAGAGAAAAAAAACAGTAAAATAATGTTTGGAGAGTAAATAGTATTTTTTTCAAATTTAAAGAAACACTATTTATTGTTATGCAAAATTTTGAAAATGCGTAATCCAATGCAAACCAATTGGAGACATCACTATAATAAAAGTAGGTTTTTGTGACTATTAATTGTAATTAAATGATTATTTACAACCAAAAATTAAATGGTTATAAATAAGTAATTTTCTTGTAGTGATATATATTATACAAATATGAAAATGAATATAAAGATATATATATATTTATATATTTATATATATATAAGCCATTGTCAATGCTGGTCTTAAGAGAGAGGATTATACCCCTTCCATATATGGTATTCTTCATATCCACGTAAGAACGTGTAATTTAATATAATATAATATTGAGACTATATATCTTTGACATTTCAGGCATCCAGCTTTACATACAAATCAAACAAGACAATGAGACATATTAAGAAAGGTTGCACTTTTGATCTGTTGTTTATAGATATAATTATGTTCCACATTCCAGTATATCCAGGATTCCAGGGCCCCTCTCCCATATTCTTGGTACATAAATATTATTAATAATCCTATCGATGGAGATGTGTCGTCAAGTGTACTGCATGGATTGTACTGCTAAATCTATATCATGTACTACTCTCAAACTTAACACCTAGGATTAATGTTAATGTACTGGATTTATGTATTGCTTTCCTATATATAAACCTCAGCTCTTTAATTAAGTTTTTGCTAATAATATATATGCCTCCTTCAAGCTAGGGTCTTACGGCTTACGTCTCGGCCACTCCCTCGGCCTGCCGACAGCCGTTTCCTCAATTGATCTTCACATCTCCTCTTAATTTCTTTTCTCCGACTCTCAAGTTGTAGTACAGCACTTAATTCTGGCTAGCTGATATTTGTCTTTTCATATATCAACGCCAAATACCATTGCAAGCCATATGATGACACCAACGTTGAAAGACGAACCGTACTAAAAAGGATCCGTGGTATTTGATCAATACTGTACAACAACAATCCGTGGAGAACTTTGCCGGTTTTCAAGGCCTGCGGTTTCTAGAGGAGGAGTACTACTTTACATTCATTTTAATGGTGGCCGTGTTACGTCGGTATTAATTGGTATGAACCGAGCATGATTTCTTTGAATCTTCTAATTTATTTCTAGTTTTTATTTCTCGAGGAATTTGCTGCCAATAATGTATAGTACTCGATCTTGCTTAAATCTAGCTTTTTGATAAGAGTCAAAACAATGAATCACCACTTCTCTTTCTCTTTCCCTATTCCAACAACCCATCACCAATATAATTAGGTTGTGAATTATTGAGTCATTGTCACCCTATGCTCTGATCAGTTGAGACCAAAATACGTAACATGGTGGTAGGAAAATGAGGTGTTTAAATTTCATTTTCTAATTTTATAAACGAAAGCGGATTAGCTCTACCAAATCCACTAGGTTAATTAGTAGCCGTGGATTAGGCTTATTATTTTCTTTTTCTTCTTTTTCTATTTTTAATGTATCCAAATGACGTTCTGACAATTTCGTCGCCTCTACACCTCGAAAATCCCTTCATTTTTTTATCATATAATTATAATAAATTTACAGTTGTCCACCTTGTGAGGAGGGCACTCTATTTCACCATATAGATTCCTTTTCAAGATAATATTAAGAAATAATAGATAGCACCCGAAACCAGGGTGGTGACTTTACTTAACTTAATTAAATGGAAAACCCATGTGAATGTGATGGCCAAGTCATGCTTTTTTATTGGATGGGATCATAGGACTCTAGGAGGCCACGTTGTTGACTTTGTTTTTCATAGTAGTTGTCCCGCATGAATAGCATAGCTAGGCTGCACTTTTCTTCCACGTTCCTTCTTATTATTGCTTTATTTTAATCAACTTGTAATAAGTGAGACGAAATTTCGTGATCTAACTTTCAAATTCAATGGCTAAAAAGTCGGTGTTAAAGTATTATTAATTCATACTATATATATATATTGAGAATATTTTATTCAAATATAGGAGTCGATCTAGAGCGCTAGACAAGTCATGTGTGTATTGCATTGGCAGCTCGATGAACATTATAAAGATAATTAGACAGAAAATTCAAATTAGTTTGGTCAATGTAGCAAATCCAATAAAAAAAAAAAAATCAAACTTCGTGCTGGCAAACAAAGGAAAAAATAACTTGAAAAGGTTGACAAGCAACCACTGTGACAATTAGAGATTATCTTGATGAGAAGGATTGAGGAAATATCAACATCATCAGTTAATTGATTGACACATTCAACATATGCTTATTTATTACTTATTAGTGCTTATTTATTAGTATTCGTCCAAACGTTGCTTCTAGATTTTTAAATTTACTATAAAAAGAAAAGATAAAAAGAAAATATATGCAATCAAAATAACTATTTTTATTGAAAATAAATTTTTACAACATTTTTTTTTATTTTTTATAATAAAATTGGTACGCAAAAGCCTATATTTTTGTAGTGATTACTCATGTGTTTTAAAGAAATCCCCGGCCCGGGAATTACATTCACAATTTCACGTGCAAATTAAACTTATATATTCGCCGGCTAATTATATCACTAATCCTAAAGCTAGCTAGTTGCTAAATATTCATGTACTCTTTCAATGGTAATAATTAGTATTATCAGCAAATTTAATGCACCGAAATAGAATCCTAATTATATCATTAATTAGCAAAAGTTTAATTTCAAAAAGCTTAATTCCCCGATAGAATTCCGCACGTGGTCGTCATTACAAAATTACCTAGATCGTCAGCTTCCAAAACTGACAACGTGAATGAAAATTTTGAGATAATTAAGTATCTTTGTTTCATTTTTTTTTTTTTTTGTGGGTTGGCATGAGCTCACATCGAGAAAAGTCTTACGGAGTTCGATTATAAAAACAAAAGCCTTTACTCATTAACTTCGCACCAAAAGCATCCCCTGATGGCTTCTCTCTCAACTCAACCAGCCTCCACCTCGGTGGCCGCTGCCACCACCACCACCATTCCCAACTTCTCTTTCTATCCAAAAAAGACCCAGATTTCAAAATTTGGAAAGCGAAACCTTCGCCTTGCTCCTGGAGCACTGTCATGCAGAGCATCAAACAATGACCAAAACCAAGCTGGGAAGTTCGACAGGAGAGATGTCCTCATTGGCATAGGAGGTCTCTATGGTGCTGCTGGTCTTTCCAACGATCCTTTTGCCTTGGCAGCTCCGGTGTCAGCACCGGACATAACAAAGTGCGGCAAAGCAGACTTGCCCGCCGGCGCAAAACCAACCAACTGCTGCCCACCACCAACCACAAAGATCTTAGATTTTAAGCTACCTAAGCAGAACTCCCCCTTGCGTGTTAGGCCTGCTGCTCATTTGGCTGACAAGGAGTACATAGCCAAATATAACAAGGCCATTGAGCTCATGAAAGCCCTTCCGGCTGACGATCCACGTAATTTTACACAACAGGCTAATGTTCATTGCGCCTATTGTGATGGGGCCTACGAGCAAGTCGGTTTCCCAAACCTTGACCTCCAAGTACACAATTCTTGGCTCTTCTTTCCATTCCATCGTTATTACTTGTACTTTTATGAGAAGATCTTGGGAAAGTTGATTGGGGATCCCACTTTTGCCTTGCCATTTTGGAACTGGGACGCCCCTGATGGCATGCAATTGCCAGCCATGTATGCCAACCCCAAGTCAACACTCTATGATGCTTTACGCAATGCCAATCACCAGCCTCCGACCCTGATGGACCTTGACTACAACGGTACCGATGAGACAGCAACAGCTCAAGACCAACTCTCTAGTAATCTCAGCATCATGTACCGCCAAATGGTGTCCAATGGCAAGAATGCCAAGCTATTTCTCGGTAGCGCTTACCGTGCTGGGGATGATCCTGACCCAGGTGCCGGATCTTTAGAGAACATTCCCCACGGTCCTGTCCACATTTGGACTGGTGACAATACCCAGCCTAATTTGGAGGACATGGGAAACTTCTACTCGGCCGCTAGAGATCCGATCTTTTTCGCTCACCACTCCAATGTTGACCGAGTGTGGGCCATATGGAAGACATTGGGAGGAAAAAGAACTGATTTCACAGAACCAGATTGGTTGAATGCAGGATTTCTCTTCTACGATGAAAATGGGCAGGCTGTTCGTGTTAAGGTTAAGGACTGCCTTGACACCACCAAGTTGGGTTATGTTTATCAAGATGTTGATCTTCCTTGGCTAAACTCTAAGCCGACTCGCAAATCTCTCAAGAAAAAAGTGGCGAAAATTTTTCATTTAGGGCATCATGGGGATGTAGCCATGGCAGCGCAAACAGGCCCAAGCGTCAAGTTCCCGATTGTTTTGGACAAGGTGATAACTACTGAGGTCGCTAGGCCTAGGAAATCGAGGAGCAAGAAAGAAAAGGAAGATGAGGAGGAAGTGTTGGTGATTGAAGGCATCGAGTTTGATAGAGATGCGCCGGTGAAGTTCGATGTTTTTATAAATGATGAGGACGACTTGCCTACTGCTCGGCCAGACAAGACGGAGTTCGCCGGAAGCTTTGTGAACGTGCCGCACAAGCACAAACATGGGAAGAAGATGAATACCGTCTTGAGGTTAGGAATCTCTGACTTGTTGGAGGACTTAGACGCTGAAGATGATGACTCTATTGTGGTGACTTTGGTTCCACGGTATGGGAAAGGGCTGGCCTCCATTGGTGGGATCAAGATTGAGCTTCTTGATTGAGCATCTAATTAATTGAGATCCTCATGAATTATCAGTAGTACTGTTGTTGTGGTAATTTCCATTCATCAATATGGTCTGCTAAATCTTTGTTCTTTTGAGTTAATTCTCTTACGTACCCGGTTTTGTGACTCGACGTTGTTTTTCTTGCGAAATTGTGGTACGTTGTTAATCGACCAATTGGGCTACTTTCTTCAAAAAAAATTCCTGTATTTGGGCAGTTAGCTTGTCTATCTAATAAAATTCATCATCTACATGATCTTCATGTCTTTGTTTATTTTGATTTTCCACTTTCCATTTGTTTCCCGTCGTTGTTTTGTCCTAGGTGATCAGATGCATGAAATAAGCTTTATCGGTCGACAATAACCCATATTGTTCGCTCGAGTTTTCTTCATCTTTATGAAATGAAGATCAGGATCGATCCTGCTACTGTTACTTGAGCTAATTAAAAAATGTGTCTCAGTACTTGGCAATACGTTAGAAAAAAGTGAGAGGATTTGGAGGATTTTTTGAGTTCTAAAACTTTAGACTTTCCGATATCCCATTAAGTAATAATTTGTTACTTTTTTGGAGTGATCAGCTCAGCTACCCAGCCAGGTTGTCGGTAATTCATTTTTTACATTTATCCTGCAGGGTCATGACCGATATAAGTACTATTTGTTAGCACCAATTAGTATTGCACATGCATAAATATATATACTTTAATCTGAAATATTTTCTTGAGTGGGCAGCCACCGTCCTTAAATTGTCTCATTCATCATGATATTGAATCTGAATAGTATTATTAAAGATGCGTATGGGACATGCAGCTACCTCCAACAATTACCAAATTACAAAGAAATTATTGTATATGTGCTGGCACGATTGATTTGCATGATGATCACCTTTATTTTGTTTGAGATTCGTCAAATGCAAGTTGTTCCATGCACGTTTCTTTTTCGTCTCCGTTTTCTCTCTCTCTCTCTCTTCTTTTTTTTTTTTATTATTTTTTTTTACGTTTGTCGTGAAGTAATTGTTAAATTATTGATTTATTTTCACTTTCTATTTTAATTTATACATTGAATGCTCTAGGTTTTATTATTTCAATTTTTTAGATAAATATTATATGTATCGTTTATGAATTAATATTTACTCATACATATAAGAGATGAGAGTCTTTTCGATACAACAGATTGATTATTTTTATTTTTGTTTCGTAATAGATATTAATAAATCAATAAATATAGGATGGCCTTGGTGCACATGGCTCCTTAATTATTTAGTCATTGATACCACTTTCAAGGCGATTTTCTTGATTTTGGGTGGTTAGATGTATTTCTTTTCTAAAGTAAGCGCGCACTTCATTAAATCAAGTAGATATATGAGCAGAGGGCGGGCTTACCTACCAAACACTGATCTATTACAATAAATGTGTAAATGAAAAGAAAAAAAAAAAATCTGATTTTAAGAAAAAAGATTAATCTTGATCCATTTTATGCAAAGATGACATCTTTAATCTTTATAATAACAATTTTGTAGTACTGTTTGTACTTGCGTTGCCAGCACTGTATGTTATTGAAAAATGCAGTTAATTAAGGAAAATATTTTGTTAAACAAGGGGGTGAGAACCCATGCTATTACCTACCAATTAACGTACTACAGCGCCACGCCACCCTATTCCAATAAATATTGTAAAACAATTAAATCGAATTCTGAAATAAGAAAATTATTTGCCGATCACTTGTTTGATATTTTAAATTTATATATCTTGCCCATTGAAATGATGTATTAAAAGTTCTTTAATGAAAACTGCGATTGGATCGGTGGAATAAAGCAGACCACTAGAATTTCTAAATGGCATTAATCCTCCTGAATTATTTAATTTGGATTATTAATGAAAGCACAGTGCGTCCCGATTTGTAAGAACGATTCTTTTTGTTTTTTTTTTTTGTTTTTTCAAAATAAACATTCATGCATTATTAATATTGTATGTAGCCATTATTTCTTTTTAATGTCGACGGAGCATAGGTACTGATGAATTACAATCAGAAGCTGAGGAAACCGATCGAGAGTCAAAGTAGCCAGAATAAACAACTTGCACCCAATTCATATGGTCACGTCGCAATCTGTGCACCCGTAAACATGCTTATATTTAATAATTTAATAATTTAATTTATTATTTAATAAGATTAATTTATAAACTTATTTTTATACAATCAATTAACGAGCGAAAGTGTCTTATCTTTCCGAAATTATATCACCCTTTTGCGAGAGCCCCTTAGCCATTCCATCCTGTCCTGTACGTGTTTCATATGTATTGGTGTCAAATTCAAAATTTTCCAGGTGAAACCGAAATGGAAAATTCTACTTTGAGCATTCTTATTCTTAATGCATTCGTTAAAAATTATTTTTTAAAAAGTTCAATTTTAAATTATTTTTTAAAAAGTTCAATTTTGTATAAATATAAAAAAAACTTTGATTATATTTGATCAAATATTATTAGCCAAAATAAAGAAGATGACAGCTCAGCAAAACAAACTAGCCAGAAATTAAATAGTCTAGAATTATTCTATATTATATACGTGTCTCAAGTTTGTTAGAAAGAATATTCTGACATATTTGTATATAAATATACGCACTATATCACACACCATTTTTATGAATGAAATCAGAGAAAAGTTGCTTTACTCTGTTTTTATCTCCTTCATCTATCATGGTATCCAGAGTCGTGTAAGGACCCACGTCCGAAGCTCTGCCATGGTAGATAACCAGAAAATTTCCCTCCCTTCTCCTTCCCATTTCATTACCGTGAAACTTAACCATGATAATTATCTATTATGGAAGGCACAACTCATTCCTTACCTCAATAGTCAGAATAAGTATGGATATATCGATGGCACCATTCTTGCACCCTCTATGTTTAATGAAAGTTCTAAGTTACCAAACCTAGCCTACACTGTTTGGAGACAGCAAGATCAAGCTATCATGACCATTCTCATCTCCTCTTTTTCGGAGAATCTCATAGCTCACGTCGTTGCTGCTATTACGTCCCGAGAGATCTGGAACGCTTTAGAAGACCTGTTTGCCTTGAAGTCACAAGCCTGCACCATGCAGCTCCAGTATAAACTCACTACACTCAAGAAAGGCTCCGATTCAATTGCTGATTATTATTAGAAAGCAAAACTCATTCGTGATACGCTTGCGGCTTCTGGTAAAATCTTGTCCGATTTTGATTTCATTACTTATGTGTTGGCTGGTCTGGGTACAGATTTTGATGCTGTAGTTACATCCATTACCACTCGAGTTGATCATGTCACTCCGTCTCAGATGTATAGTCATCTTCTCACCCATGAATCCAGACTCTCCCATTTACAGACCACTCTCACTGCAACACCCGAGTTATCAACCAACTCTACTACTACAAACACTGGTAACAGAGGAAGGGGCTCGTCTCAAGGTAGAGGAGGTAATAAGGGTCGTGGCCGTGGCCGTGGTCGTCAAGGCGGTCGGTTCAATCCTTCTCAATTCTCCCCTATCCGTCCTCAATGTCAGGTTTGCCACTGACATGGTCACACTGCTGTTCAATACTATTATCGGTTTGACCATAGCTATCAATCTCCACCTCCTCCCTCTTTATCCGCCAATATCACATTTGCTCCTCCCTATTCTCATGACACTACCTCCTCCATTGACCCTAAGTGGTATCCTGACTCCGTTGCTACCCATCATTTCACCCATAATTTTTCTAATCTGTCTTTGAATCCATCTGAGTACAAAGGTGATGAACATGTGCGTGTCGGAGATGGCCATTCCCTGCCTATACAGCATGTTGGCAGCTCCAATATTCCATCATCTAATGGCAACCTCCTTCTCTCTCAACTTTATCATGTGCCTTCCATTTCCAAAAATTTAATTTCAGTTAGACAACTGTGTGAAGATAACTCTGTTTTCTTTGAATTTCATTTTTCCTTTTTCTCTGTGAAGGATTCCCGCACCAAGAGCATACTTCTACATGGACCTACTAAAAATGGAATGTATGTTTTTCCATCTGCACCAACTTCTCTCCAAGCCTACACTGGCTCCCGTGTTTCTCCTTTTCAATGGTACGTATGTTTAGGCCATCCTTCCATGCACCTGGTTCAACAAATAATCTCACGTCTCTCACTGCCTATGAAGACTTCTTCCAGTCCTGGGTTGTGTTCTTCTTCCTATCAAGCAAAACTTCATCAGCTTCCTTATGCTGCATCCACCTCTCAGTCCATTGCTCCTTTACATCTTTTATTCGTTGATGTCTAGGGTCCTGCACCAGTGTTATCACGGGGTGGTTTTAGATACTATGTGTCCTTTGTAGATGATTACAGTCGTTTCACTTGGATATTTCCTTTAAAGTGTAAATCAAATGTAGTTAATGTTTTTCTCTCATTTAAGCGTCATGTTGAAACAGCTTTTAATACAAAAATTCATGCTCTTCAATCAGACTGGGTTGGTGAATTTCGATCCCTCAATCATGTCTTACATTCATTTGGAATCTCACATCGTTTAGCTTGTCCATATGCTCATGCTCAAAATGGATTGGTAGAACGAAAACATCGAAATATTGTTGAAACTGGTCTAGCTCTTCTTGCTCACTCATTCTCTCTAAAAAATTTTGGTCTGATACTTTCATCACTGCCGTATATTTAATAAACCGGCTCCCTACGCATGTGTTACAAAATAAATCCCTGTTTGAATTATTATGGAACAAACTTCCCAATTACAATTTCTTAAGAACTTTTGGGTGCCTTTGTTGACCCAATCTCAGACCCTATAACAAACACAAAATGGATTATTGTTTTGTCTCGTGTGTTTTGCTCGGATATAGTCCACACTATCATGGTTACCTTTGTTTTCACCTTGCCACTTCTCGCATGTGTGTGTCTCGTGATGTCCTATTTGGTGAGACTTCTTTTTCGTTGCAACAGCCCAGCTCTACATCATCACTTTCATCTCACGCCTGTCTACCCAATCACTTGAACATACAGCCCAGTCCTATACAATCCAGTCTGGTTCCTTTATCTCATTCTCCATCCCCATCTCATTCAAGCCCTCAGCCCACAACTGACTCAATCCCTCAGCCCACAAACTCGTCTCCTTCTTGTGTAAATCATTCCACACCTCCCACTTCCCCTACAGGCCCACGGTCCAACTCTTCTCTTAATAATATCTCAAGTCCTGTACCCAATTCTGCATCCTCCTCGATTCCTTCCTCCCCTAAGGCACAACCAACCTCATCTTCTACCAGTTCCTCTGTCCGTGTCATTCAAACCCATTCCAAATCCAATCTTCATTTTCCCAAAGTTTGAACCGACGGCAATGTTGCGTGGCCTAAACCCCACGCCCATCTTACCTCCCTTGCTACCCCTGATGAACCTTCCTTTGTCACTGAGGCCTCCAAGTTTCCAAAATAGAGGAAAGCTATGTAGCTGGAGTTTGATGCCCTTCTCTCCACCAACACATGGACATTAGTTCAACCTTCCTCATCTCATAATCTTGTTGGTTGTCGCTGGATATTCAAGACTAAATTTCTCTCAGATGGCACCATGGAACGGCATAAAGCGAGACTCGTAGCTAAGGATTACAATCAACTTGCATGCTTAGATTATTCTCAAACTTTCAGTCCAATAGTGAAGCCCACTACTATCAGGTTGGTTCTCTCTATTGCTTTATCATCTGCGTGGCCGATTCAACAATTAGATGTGCAAAATGCATTCCTGCATGGATTCTTGGATGAAACTGTTTTTATGACTCAGCCTCCGCGGTTTGTTCACCCCCAATTTCCACATTATGTGTGTAAACTTAATCGTGCACTATACGAATTGAAACAAGCTCCCCGTGCGTGGTATGCACAGCTTAGCAACAAACTGCTTGAGCTCGGTTTTGTGGTTTCTAAGTCTGATACCTCACTCTTCATTTATCGACATCAGTCTGTCATCATTTATTTTCTGGTATATGTTGACGATATTATTTTAACTGGGCCAGATTAGCATGCCATTTCAAATTTTATTTATCTTCTTAGCAAAGAATTTCCTCTGAAAGAGCTTGGTAATCTTCATTATTTTTTAGGTGTTGAATATCATCGCAACTCTACTGGACTTGTCTTATCTCAAAGCAAATATATTTTGGATTTGCTCAAGAAGACAAATATGGACAATTGTAAGCCAGTGGGTAACCATATGTCTCCTTCAGTGAAACTGTCGGCATTTGATTCTACTTCTATGGAAGACCCAACTCTCTATAGGAGTGTTGTCGGAAGTTTGCAATACCTACTATTTACCAGACCAGACTTAGCTTTCTCAGTCAATCGGGTCTGTCAATTCATACATGCGCCATGTGTCTTTCATTGGCAATCAGTAAAGCGCATCCTACGCTATTTGAAACATTTTCTAGATTATGGATTGGTAATTACACCTTCTTCTACACCTGCACTGTCAGCTTTCTCAGATGCTGACTGGGTAGGATGTCCGGATGATAGGAAATCTACAGGGGGTTATTGTGTTTTCTATGGTCCCAATCTGATCAGTTGGAGCTCCAAGAAACAGTCCACTATTGCTAAATCCAGCACTAAGACTAAATACAAAGCCTTAGCACATGCCACCTGTGAATTAATCTGGGTACAGTCGCTGCTCTCTGAGTTGGGTATTTTTCTGCCTAAACCGCCTATCCTTTATTGTGACAACTTGGGGGCTACTCACCTTTCAGTAAATCCAATGACGCACTCCCGTAACAAACATGTTGATATTAACTATCATTTTGTACGTGATCGTATTTACAACAAGACTCTTCAAGTCTCATTCCTTTCAAATAAAGGTCAAATTGTTGAAGTGCTGACCAAACCTTTGTCCACTGCCAAATTTGGTGTTCTCAGATCGAGCCTCACAGTGCTTCTAGCCTTGTTTGACTCGTCAGGGCACATTAGCCAAAATAAAGAAGATGACAGCTTAGTAAAACAAACCAGCCAAAAATAGAATAGTCTAGAATTATTTTCTATTGTATACGTGTCTCAAGTTTGTTAGAAAGAATATTCTGCCATATTTGTATATAAATATACGCACTGTATCACACACCATTTTTATGAATGAAATCAGAGAAAATTTGCTTTATTCTGTTCTTATCTCCTTCATCTATCAAATATAATAATAAAATTTGTGAGAAAATAAACTAAAGGTATGTTTTGTAAATAATAAAGCCAAAATTTTATCTAATAATTTTCAAATTTTTGATTAAATATAATCAAAATTTTTTAATATTTATATAAAATTATATTTTTTAAAAAATTATTTTTAACTAATCCATTGAGAATCACTTACAAACAACTTTGGATACCCATTGGGCCATTACGCACCTGTGACCCACAAAATGAAACACGCGTTTTACAAGTTTTTCTTCCTCAAGTTTTTAATTGTTCTTCCTCAGTTTTTTCAAGTTCATCTCTCTCATCTGCTTTATCCTTTTTTATTTACTTATTTTTTTAAACTTCATAATCTACGGGACATTTTAACTCTAGATTAAAAAAAACTTATAGAGTTAAAATGAAAGCGAAAACTAGTTGATTTCATTTTCCTCCTCCAAAATGAGTTCGAAAGTTGAAAATAAAGATCGCATTTTTTCAGTTTTTCTTGCTCAAGTGTTTTTTTAAGTTTTTCGTAAGAAAAAAGCTAGGGTTCGGTTCCTTTTGGAACGGGTTTAAGTCCGTCGGAGCAATCTGGAAGTCGACGGAGTTCGCTGTTGCAGGAGTGAAGTCGCCGACTCCCTCCAGTTTCGATGGGATGGGCGATGTCGCCCACCGCTAACGGTGGCGTCGGGGGATGAGTGAGACCAAATTTCCTTTAAAAACTCATCTTCATTTTCTTTTTTTATTGTGTTTTTTATTATGTTTTCTTTATTTTATTATTTTATTTATTTTATTGTATTTTTTAATTTTAATTTTATTTTTTGTATTTTGTATTATATTTTTTAATATTTTTTATTATATTTTTATATCAATTATAAGAATTTAGAAAGTATGAGAGAATAGGCTGCAAAATGTTACGGTGCAACCCGATCGCAATCCAACGTCTCCCTTTTCGTAACTCACGACTATTATTTTTCGTTTTCAGCACTCATGAAGGAAAAGAATTTGTTCTGTTTTTTAGAATCCAAAACAGAGAACACGATGGCCATAAAAGTCCCAGCTTGATTATAGAGTAAAATGTAGCATTATTCTTCTTTTTAATATCGACGGAGCATAATTGATTGAATTACAATCAGAAGCTGAGGAAACCGATCGAGAGTCAAAGTAACCAAAATAATTCAATGACAACCAAAATTGTGATAGTATAATTAGAAAACAACTTGCACCCAATTCATATGGTCACGTCGCAATCTGTGCACCCGAAAACATGTTTAATTTCCTCACTGTCTCTATATTTATTATTATTATTATTATTTTATATATAATGCGTGTTTACAAAGGCATTGAATATCTAGCTAGCATTGACACATTCAACATGCCTAGGAAACTTCCGCTCTACGTAATGTTCTTAATCTTCTCTTACTTCAATGGAAGTCTACAGATCTCATGCATGTTTGCGTACGCCCGGCCTATGTATATCATGTTATTATTTTCTCTTTATTCATTCACATACAATATAAAACATAAATAAATAAAAGTGTTATAAACATAAAATAATTACATAAAAATATTCTTTTAACGAGTGAAAGTATTTATCTTTCCGAAATTTCACCCTTTTGCGAGAGCCCCTTAGGCCTTAGCCATGCCATCCTGTCCTGTACCACGTGTTTCGTATGTATTGGTGTCAAATTCAAAATTTTCCAGCTGAAATGGAAATAGACGACATAGCTCTGTAAATTCCGGAAGCAACTCAGAAAATGTTTTTGCAGTTTGGGGCCGTTAATCCTAATTAAATTGCTGAGCAATGTCCTCTTGTAGGCATATTCTTATATGTTAAAGACATTGAGAATTAAAGATTTAATCAAATTAGCATCTAACCATTTTAAAACTTTTTAAATTAATTGTTGGGTCGTTAACAATTTGTATAAGAATAGGGATCATATTATGGATTCAAGTTAGGGATCAGGAAGCGACCTATAAGCTTGATTTAGACTTGGTTTGTTTCAAAAAAAAAAAAAAATATTTCATTTCATTTTATCTCATCTAATTATTACATATTTTTTAAATTTTAATACAAAATAATATAAATAATTTAATTTTTTCAAATTTCAAAACAAAAATTATATTAAAAAAATATTTTATAATAATTTTTTATTTAATTTTTTATTTTAATCTCAATTTATTTCATCTGATCTTAATTTCATATTTAAAAACAAACTAGACCTAAATGTCTTAATATGGATATAGTATTAAGTTGTTGAATATTAATATGTGTGAAGTCGTCAAAAGAAAAAGGACTACCACTGGATTAATGTTGATAAAGTAGACGGCCATAGACGTCGGATTCAAAAGCATAGTGGATTATTATGATCCTAAGGTTAAAAGGTTTAACTAAACATTCAACAATTCTAAGGTTTTTAGATCAATGATTGAGTTTACAATATTATTAGGGCATTTCGTTTTAGCGGCAAATCTGAGCCAGCCCAACAGAACCATGCATAAGCTAAGTCCAAACCGGGTATTATCAGTCCATTATGAAGAAGATAAGTTCTGGGTCAGCTTACCATTGGATCCGGCCCAGAACTAGATAAATCTTGGGTCCAATTGCCGTTGGTACTGGACTTACTGGGGGGCCGACGAAAGCTCCCTTTGACCCCACCAAGCAAAGAAAGAGTGCTAGCTTCGAAACGTACTGAATTGTACTGCTAAATCAATATGTACTCTCTTATGAAATTAGTCTTGTACTGTAAAATCAGTACCCATAAAAATTACTGATTACGGCACCATCGACACTCTCAAATCATAATTTCATCGAACTACACGGTGCATGGTTACCGCCCGATCGCTCCTTCCTTATAAGCTCTTGTTCTTGTTCTTCCCCCTTTCTTCATGATCTGGGATTGCCTGCTCTTGAAGCATCTCCATCCACTTTTTCCCATTATTGTTCTGTATGTTTCTCTACATTCTACTACTATCTTTTTCGGTTTACATGAATTATTGCATCTCACAGGTCAAATCGCACCACCGAATGGTCAATTGTAGATTTAGGTTAGACTATTAGTTTTCGAAGTGAATTAGCTCATTACCTGTTTCTTTTTCTTTCTGCAAGAATGCAAATATGAAATCTGCATCGATCGGTGTGCGATTTTTACAGTTTTTAAAGCGATTTTCCAATCCCATTTCCTCAGTACTGTAATTAGTGAAGCAGCTAGGTGAGTGGTTGTACTGATAATGAAGAGAGGGGAAGAGAAACCAAAAAAGTAGAAGAGGAAACAACCTCCACCTACTACCTCTTATTTCACATATGAGAGATCTGGTGCCATAGAATTAATCACACACCAACCACATCCTGACAAGTGATTCAAGACTTTTAGGCTTGCAATGTGGAAAGGATGACTTGTAAAAGGACTTGACAAGCAATTATTGACTTAAAAGATGAGATATCGGGGAGACAGATCAGTATCACCCCACATCTGTCCCATATGTATATGTTTGCCACGTTCCAAATCCCCCCTTTCGTTTAATTCTTGACATAATTCTTCTGGGTGTATAGTATGTCCTGGTGTTTTAGCGCTTGCAGTTTCAGGGAAATTAAGTAGCAACAATATGCACGGAACAGATGATTAACAAGTTGAACACTAGTTGGGTTTGAGGAATGGTTTTCTAATGTTAATTAGGGAGAAACCAAACATATCTATATCTATATATATATATATATGATCATTTCTCGATCATCGACTTCCAAATCTAAAGTATAGGGGCTAATTCCAAAAGACGCCACTACTCTTTGGAATACCGCAGTCTGCTGGTAGCGTGGACTGGGAATAATACAAGCCCGGCCCTTTGAGTCTTTGACCAACATTACTTGAATACCTTTTCAATTTGCACCACATATATCATACTAGATATCCTTCTCCCGCGCCATCACATGATTCACATGTATATCAGTATATATCTATCCGGATCACAAAATATCTAGTGACCGGCGGTGAGGCTTGGGGGGGACCAGGCGGCCTTCCCACTTCGCACCAAATATATATCTAGTGAAAAACCACAAAATTCCATGAGTTTTTTGTCCAATTTTAGCGATGCACGCGCTGACAGAATAATCTGCAACTTATAGCTATTGCCTAGTGGGGTCCAAAATTTTCTTATAATTCAAAATCTCCCCTATTTTTTTCTCAAATTTTTGTGGAGATAGAAGAAAGTTATAAACCTTCCATGCTTTTCAACATTTTTTAAAATTTGTATATACGTATATAGGATGTATTTTTCTGAATTTTTCGAATATGATCTAAAATTTAATTTAATTTTTATATATTGTGCACGTATTTACAGTGGTGTGGCCCCTTTAAAATTAATTTCTTTGCCTCCAATAATTCTTTCAATTTGAAAGATATATATATATATATATAAATTCTAAATAATTTTAAAATTGAAATTTGATTTATGAGAATAATAAATTATTAGTATAGATTTTAAATTTCTTAATGATACGATATTAAGCTTCTTAATATGAAAACCAAAGTTAAGCACTAGAAGAATATATAATTTAAGGTTGATATATTTTATATGAATAAATAGAAGAGAAATTTTATCCTTTCGATTTTATTAAGCGAGAAAATATTATTTCAAATTTCAATTGTAGCATTATATAATTCTGGAATCGTATCCAGATTTTATATGAAAGTTGTATGGACAAACTTACATACTAAAATGAACGATGAATTTATGAAAAATCACATATTAGTTTTATTGAAAGCAAAATTTCTGAAAAAAATATCATTACAAAAATAAAAATGGATTAATATTATTCCAAAAAAGACATAACTAGAAATCAAAAGGGATCAATACTAATTAGTTGTGCCTTAATTTTTAATTTTTTTTTTTTTTTTTATATATACGACAAATTGTAAATATTTTTCTTTAGAAGGAAAGCGCTCTTTTTAAATAGATGATTTTATTGAGATGTAACTTTTATATATAGTCACTGAGAAAAAAATACAAAAACAAAAACTTTTATACATGGTCATGATTCTGAAAAATTCAAATTTATTTATTTTTTATTTTACATAAATGTTACCCGTTAGAAACAGTGACCCCACAGAAGCTTACCTGACCCTGAAAATCTAGGGTATGCGTATTACATTTTCTCGTCAAGATAATGATCCTTAATTGACAGGAGACTGTGGACTATTCCATGCCACGGTGCCACCAACGATAGGTCCGATGTCACTTAATGACCAGAAAAGCCCCATCCTTTATTTTCAACCTCCCCCAAAAGGTCAAAAAAAAAAAATCTACTCGCACTTGGTGGCTATTTTTCGCAGTTTTTACTTTTGTCCGCTTCCAATAATTACAGACAATGCATGAGCATATTCAGAACGACCATATTATTTTATTTTTTTCTTCTATCTTTTTCCCTTGGATTCATATGGAGAAAATTCTGGCTATCTTTTATTATAAAAGCAAGGTCCTTTATGCTTTACCTTCACACAACAACTGGCGCAGACATGGCTTCTCTTTTAGCCTCCTCCTCCCCTAGAAGCACCAACATGGTGGTTGCCACCACCACCATTCCCACCCCCTCAGCTTTCTCTCCCTGTTATCCAAGAAATACCCAACTTTCAAAATTTGGAAAGCAATACCCCCACCTTATTACTAGAGTGGCATGCAGCGCTGCAAATGGTCATGACCAACACAATAATACTAACAATGGACAAAACCCTCAAGGGAAGTTCGATAGAAGAGATATACTCCTTGGCCTCGGAGGCATTTATGGTGCTTCCAATCTCTGCAATGACCAGTTCGCATTGGCAGATCCAGTATCGGCGCCGGACTTATCAAAGTGTAGCGAGGCAGACCTTCCTGAGGGCGCACTGCCGGTGAATTGCTGCCCGCCGGCATCGAAGAAGATCAAAGACTTTGTTTTACCTTCCCAAAATTCCCCCTTACGTGTTAGGCCTGCCGCTCATTTGGTTGACAAGGATTACATAGCCAAATATAACAAAGCCATTGCGCTCATGAAGGCGCTCCCTGCCGATGACCCGCGCAGTTTCACCCAACAAGCTAATGTCCACTGCGCCTATTGCGACGGCGCTTACTCACAAGTCGGTTTTCCAGACGACTTGGACCTCCAAATTCATGATTGTTGGCTCTTTTTCCCATTTCATCGCTACTACGTCTACTTTTACGAGAAAATATTGGGCAAGTTGCTTGGGGATCCCACCTTTGCTTTGCCATTTTGGAACTGGGATTCTCCTCCTGGCATGCAATTGCCATCCTTGTATGCTATCTCCAACTCATCAATCTATAACAAACTGCGCAACGCCAACCACCAGCCACCGACCCTACTTGATCTTGATTACAGCGGTACCGACGAGTCAACGACCAAAACAGATCAATACACTAGCAACCTCAAAATCATGTACCGGCAGATGGTGTCCGGCGCCAAGAACCCTAAGCTATTTTTCGGCAGCGCTTATCGGGCTGGGGATGATCCTGACCCGGGTGCTGGCTCAATCGAGACCACTCCCCACGGTCCTGTCCATCTATGGACCGGTGACCCCAACCAACCTAATATCGAGGACATGGGGAACTTCTACTCGGCCGGAAGAGATCCTATCTTTTTCGCTCACCATTCCAACGTGGACCGAATGTGGACCATATGGAAAACATTAGGAGGGAAACGAAAAGATATCACGGACCCAGATTGGTTGAACTCCACGTTTTTCTTCTATGATGAAAATGCAGATCCTGTTCGTGTTAAGGTTAAGGACTGCATTGATAACACTAAATTGAGATATGTTTATCAAGATGTGGAGATTCCATGGCTAAAGTCCAAGCCGACACCTCGTAAAAGTACATCTAAGGCTAAGAAAGTAGCTGCGAAAGTCTTTCCAGCCGGCCATGGGGGTATAGCACAAGCGGCTGAAACTTCGAGCGTTAAGTTTCCGATTGTTTTGGACAAGGCGATAAGTACTGTTGTCGCTAGGCCCAAGAAATCGAGGAGCAAGAAAGAAAAGGACGACGAGGAAGAAGTTTTAGTGATTGAGGGGATTGAGGTTGAGAGAGATGTTCCAGTGAAGTTTGATGTTTTTATCAACGACGAGGATGACTCGCCAACCGGGCCTGCAAATACGGAGTTCGCCGGAAGCTTTGTGAGCGTGCCGCAGCAGAAGCGGGCGAGGAAGAAGAAAACTTACCTGAGGATAGGAATCTCTGACTTGTTGGAAGACTTGGATGCCGATGATGATGACAGCGTGGTGGTGACTTTGGTACCCCGGTTCGGGAAAGGGCAGGCCACCATTGGTGGGATCAAGATTGTGCTTATGGATTGAACTTAATTAGAAATTGTTAGCGGTCCTTGCATTATTATTGGCCAATATTATAGCCAAATTACTTAAATAATTTAATGTTTCGGTCGCACCTTTTCTTTTTTCTTTTCTTCGTTCTTCCTAACTTCCTAAGGTTGTGATCGAATGAATAAAACAAGCAAGGTGCAATAATATGTAATGGTAAGGAATTAAAATGAGTCCGTACGTACATTTGGAATGATTTTCTTAAATCTGGATACTAGCTATGATCATCTAAGGGATGAATCAATTTACCTAATTATATATCTAGATCTCTACAGTTTTTTTTTTTTTTTATTGGTCTAAGCAAGATCTCTACAGGTTATCACTACAAGAAATAAGCCGAAGTTGCCGGAAATTATATCAAAAGTCGCCGGAATTGATCATTTCGGACTAAAAAATGTCGCCTCCAAGTTGCCGTTTCTAGAAATTAATAGAAATATCCATCTTTTCGGGTGACAAAATTAGCCGCAAAATCATCTTTCTACATGAAATAAGAATATATAAATATGTATGTCTAATCCCATTTTTTTCTCTCTCCCTCTTTGTTTTTCTCTCTATCTAGGAATACTCAGCTTTTATCGTCGGCATTTCTCGCCCTCTCCAGGGCAGAGCCGCAGAAGTGGGTTGGAGCTTCGGCTCCACCCCCTTCCGCCCCCAACTAGCCAGTAGCTGTATTCGCTTTTTTTCGTTTGTTTTTTTAATCTTTTGTAGTGATTTTTCCACAGCTCCAAAACGGCTAGATCTCCTACTCTGTGGTGTCCTCCGGTCAACACATGTCTTGCCTTTCGCATCTCTAGCATCCAATCTTCATTTTTGCAAAGGTTTCGTTACCGTCTCCTTAGCTTGTTCGTCGCACGCGCTACTTTTGCCATACAAACCAACCAGACGTAAGTCCTACACGCGCTGCCATAATCGGTATTGACCTCCTCCCGCATATGATACATGTGCCACCAGCCACTTGATTTTATTTCAAGCTGCTTTCTTATGTTTTTGCTCTCCTTAATTGATGATCAAGTAAAAAGTAAAAGTAGGTGTGAAAATTCTTCACAGTCAGCTTAAACTAAAACAGTACAATACATACTTTACCGTTATAATTTTCAACTATAGCCTCAAATCGTTATCAAGCAGTTCATTTATAGGAAAATAGACAAAAGTCTTTATTTGACTTCGATCTATTCCTCTTTTGTAGAGTTAATTTATTTGATTTTAGTTTTTGTATTGTATTGCATATTAATTTTTTAAAAAGAATGTAAAAACTTTCATCTTATCTAAACTTTCCGTAATATGTTAATTTATCTAATATAATTAACTTGATTAAAAAAAATCGCCGCAACGTATATAAACTTCTGTTGGCAAAATGTGTTTAACAAGTAATTGTAATTCACTCGTTATGTCAGCTGAAACCGAAACTGGAATAGTACGGTCTGACAACAAGTTAATGTGGATAGATGGATGAGGATAAGAGCGATCTCATTAGTACGGTTTGGATTTAAACGTGAATTTAATTTATTTTAATTTTATTATTATATTTTTTTAATTTTTTATATAAAACATAAATTTTAATATAATTTTATTAAATTTTAATATATATTATTTAAATTTCAATTTAATTTTTTTTAATTTCAAAATAATAATAATATTAAAAAATAAATTAAATTTATTTTAACTCATCTCATCTTCAAATTTAAATAGAACCTAAATTAACTAAAATCTAATAAAATTTTAAATAATTAATTTTATTCTCATCTCATATTAAATTGATCAAAAATTAATTATTTTTGACTAAAATAAATAATAAAATAATAAAATAATTTTAAATATAGTCAATTTTGAGATCGATCAAATCTTTATTTTATTATTTTTTTTCTTTTTCTTTCTTACTTTATTCTCTATTTTTTATCTCTTTATTATTTTTTAAATATCGATTACTAATTTAATTAAAATATAATATAATAAGTAAGTATTTTTTAAAAATTAGATAGAATAGATAGAATAGTTAAATATAATAAAAATTAAATAATTTTATAATTACAAATAATTTTAAAAAATTAATTATTAATTATTTAATACATAATTTAATGTAAAATTTTGATGTGAATGATTAAAATTAAAAATTAATTATATTATTTTATTATTATAATTTTAAAAAATAATCATTTTAATACGAGATTTATATAAATAAAATAATCAAAAATTTAAATTTAAATCACATTAATTAAAATTATAATAAAACAATGAATGAGAGTGCTGTAAGAAAAGTTTAAAACTACTGGCCTTGAGAAAATCTAAAGCATCCTTATCTAATATCTCTCTGACTCTTCTGATAGTTTGGATATCTATTGTTTTGTATTAAATTCGGATGTGATAGCTCCGATTTGATGGCACATCCATCAAACTAATAAAGTAGATATAAAATGTATGACTGTTTACCTTTCCGTCCTTACCTAACTTTGGTGAGGGTTTCTTTCTTTCTTTCTTTCTTTCTTTTTTTTTTTTTTTTTAAATTTAATTTAATTTGGAAAGCCAGCAACGGTTGAAAAAAAAAGTGGCTCGTCTTCGGCATCATCCACACAGTAATGAATTATATAGGTGTTACAATTTATTTTTGAAAAAGAACAAAATTTTATTGAAAAATTAATTTTTATGGAAATCTTATATTTATTTTATTTTATTTTTAAAATAAAAACATGATATTTGTTTTTCTATGACTGTAAATAATAAAAATATTTCTCTAGTATTAGTAAATATATTTCTCTATTAAAATATTAATAAAGGGATTGAACTCTCACTTTATATATATATATATATATGTATATATATTAGATCTCTAATGTACATAGTGATAATGTTTGAATAAAATATTATTAAAATATTATTTTTTAATAATATTATTATTTTAAAATTTAAAAAAATTCAATTAAAATTTAAAAAAATTAGATTATTTATTATATTTTGTATAGAAATTTAAAAAAATATAATAATAATTTTGAAATAAGTTGAAATTTTATCTCTCAATTTAAACCAGATGTTAGAATATGATCTATAAATAATAGTAAGAATAATATATAATAAATATAAAAGAAATAATATCAGAATATCTTATAGATCCAATAGCATTGCTTACATTTTATTATTTTAAATTACCAAGAAATTGCTTCGAAAATACTAAACCCACCAATTGTTGGGTCACAGTAGGGCGTTCTGATGCCTTTTTTATTTTCCCCCTCTGTTTTAGTGATTAAAAAAAATATATTTTTATCATGAAGTTGTGATAAAAAAAATCATGAAAAGAGTGAAAAAAGGGAAATAGTTGAAATCCACTTATCAGGAACACCCAAATTTGGATAACGGCTTGACGGTTCATGATGGCTGTAGAGCGACTACAGCCACTCGAAAAGAAAATTGCTTAGACTATCAAGACGCACGTGATCTCGAGATATTTTCTCGATATAAATATATATATATATATATATATATATATATTAGATGAATGTAACGTGTAAAACACGTTAACTTAATTTATTTAATTAATTTATATTAGATTAATTTTTGATTAAGATCAACGTATTGATGATTTTGATTTAAGTAAAATTAATTTGTGACCTAATATTAAAAAATACTCATATATTGTAAATAAAAGAGTATTAATAAAAATAATAATATAGTCAGATAAATCAACATAGTTTTATGAAATATGATTGAGCTAATATTTATTGTAGGATGATTTATCTAGGATGACGATTCAGTATTTTTCTCATCTTGCATTTCTTCAATAACGAGAATATTAAAGTGCTTATATTTCTTCTTCTTCATTTTCTCTGGATCTCCATAAACTTGTATCTTCCACTTTTTTTTTTTTTGCTAATTTGTCCACAATATTTTTTATATATGGTCGATGCTCCTACGAAAAAAATAATAATATTGTATTTACATAGTTTTAAGAAACCCAATATTTTTTATTAATTCATTATTACGAAACCAAAATTTAAAATTTAAAATTTAGCAATTATATTAATTATATTTATTGTCTATTATTACAAATTTAATATAATTATAGTTAATTATATATACTATATATTTATTATCTCAATAAATAAATAAATAATACATTCATTTTAAAATTATAAAATAAATTTTTCAAGAATGAAATTATTAATTATATAATATGAATAAATTTTCATGAATAAAATTAAACTTACTAACGTATAAATTAATATCTCTAAATGAGGATTGCATTGTTATATTGTTATGAATGGTTTATTTATATATATTGTTATATATTCTATATTATTATTATGTCATTTTATACTATTATTATTATTCTATATTTATTTTACATATAAAAAAGTTTTAAATGAAAAGTTTATCATTATAAAAAATTGAAGTGGTGTAATTAAATTTAATGTCAAGAACATTATTTCGGTGATTAATGGAATTAATGGATTGTATTTAAAATAATATTTCTCATTAAATACAGTATTTATTTTAACAAAAATGGATGAAAAGTATTAACTTTAACAGAAAAACAAAATTTTTCGTTAAAACAAGATTTTTTGTTAGATAGTCACTTTATATATTTTTATTCTATAATTAAGAAATTATTTTTAATAATATTATAAATTCTTTTAAATGTTTAAGAGTATATATTAAACAAATGTATGAAAAAAATACAATAATGGAGAGAAATGCTTGGTAAGAGTAATACTGCCAAAAAGAAAATGTGAAACTCTTATTTATTTATTTTTAACTCAATGTAGAAATGTAGAACTCACATATGCAATATCGATAGATGAACTGACATGGCTTGGTGATTTATTTTGGCCCTACTAAGATTTTCAAGTTGGTTGTGGAGCTGCAATGGCTGCCGTTGAGGGCCACTCTGGCTCGTCGGTATCAACAGGTCAACAGAGGTCATTTGCTGACATGGTGGTGCAGTCGTCTCAATTGCTTCCTGTGGTAGAGGTTCCTCTACGTCTACCTAAAATGTTTGATGGTGAAGTTTGTGTATTATTCTCTAAAAAAGAAATTGATAGATCTGCTTTCCATTCAAATACTCTATGGCGATGAAGTTTATTAGGCAACGCCCCACCTTGGTTGCAATTCATTCTTTCATTAGAAATATGTGAGGTTTGGAGAATCAATCGATGGTTTCGGCGATGCGAAGGCCTTGTAATGTATTTGTGAGGTTCTCTAAAGAACTAGATTTTTTGAAGGCCTTTTCGGGATAAGCCACTGACATTGATGGTGTTCCTTATCATTTCTTCCATTAGTCTCTAGATTTCAACGAAGTAAAGAGCCTTTTATGATGATATTTTGAATTGTTCTTCCTAGATTATCCCCTAATTTTTATAAAGAATCCTTTTTCAAGAATATTACAGTTCCGATTGGAATTTTTTTACATCTCAATAATGTGACAAGGTGTGCTACTAGAACAAATGGCGTGAGGGTCTGCCTGTTGGTTGATGTGGCTCGTGAACCTATCCCTAGTATTTGGATTGGTAAAACTCCTAAGGAGTCGAGTATTTATGTGAAAGTAGAGTACGAAACGTTGCTTGGATTTTATTGCAAATGTAATACTCAAGGCCATAATTTGAAGACTTGTCGATGGAAGGACTTAGGCAATAAAGATGTGGAGAGAAAGAAGAGAGAAGGGAAGAAAAAAATGAAGGTTTGGAAGTAAAAGAACCAAGATGCTATTGATTGTGTGATATGCCTCTAGAGTGAGACAATGAATGAATCTTTGTTGCTTCCTAATTCAGAATTGAAGAATCATGAAATGGCGGGTCCTTGTAATATGAAGGATATTGATCCCCAAAAGGAAGACCTTGTGAAGGAGTCTGAAAGTATTGACTGATCTGTAGTTGAAAATGGTGAAATATGTGGTGATGCATTGCCTGTTGAGATTCCTATCGGAAAAAATTCTCTGGCTTTGGTTCCTATTCTAAATTTTGATTCTGGGCAAGATATTAATGTTCAGGTAGAGGATATTGCGGATGTTGAAGGGGAATTAGTTAATGCTGAAGTGCAGCGGAAAGTGTAGGATGTTAAACCTGTTTTACAAAAGGGAAATGTGTCGGCACTTGATGGTATGGTTATAGTACATATTTGTAAAGAAAAAGTTTGTTCATCTGATTGTGACTCTCTAGTGAAAAGGAAAAATGGTAAACGTGTAATAGTTACTCGTAGCTACTTTCGAATTCCTAGAAAACCCGCACGACTTATTTCATGATGTGTTTTCCCTTTTTCTAGAATATTTGTGGTCTTCGATCATCACGAAGAAGGCTTACAAAGTTAGTAAAGAAGTTTAAGATTGATTTTGTTATGTTGGCTGAACCATTTGGGAATGAGTCTAGATTGGAAGTTTTGAAGAACCAAATGAACTTTGATAGTTGTTATTCAAATCAGAGGTTGGGGGGAAAACTTTGGTTGTTATGGTTGGGGAGTGGTATTCATATTTCAGTTTTGAATTCTAGTAATCAACATGTGATAATTTCTTTGATTTTTGAAAGAAAACGTTTATTTGTTTCTGTGGTTTATGCGAAATGTAGCCATATTAAGAGAAGAAGTTTATGAAATTTTCTGACTCAAAACATGCCACAACATGAGTCTTGATTTTTTCTTGGCGATTTTAATGTTACATGTGGAGATGTGGAAAGATGTGGTGGTAGACCTCGTTTGCGGTTGGCTATGAATGAATTTAATTATCTTATTGAGTCTTGTGGTTTGTGCGCAATGAATGTGACACACAGTAAATTTTCTTAGTATAATGGGCAACTTGGAACGACTAAAAGTTGGTCACGTATTGATCGCTGTTTGTTGAATTCAGTAGCTGTTTCGATGCTACCTGATGCTTTTTATATGTATTTTTCGAGAACAAACTCAGCTAATACCCCCTTGCTTTTTACCTTGAAGTCGAATACATTTCGGTATGGCCCTACTTAATTCAAGTTCTAACAAATGTGGGTATCTCCTAAAGGTTTCGATATGTGGTTAAAGCATCTTGGCAGGAACCTACCAATGAGGTGGAGATGTTTAGGCTAGCTGCAAAACTGAAAAGGATGAAACAAGTCCTTAAAGAGTGGAATATTCGAGTATTTGCACATATGTGAATATCCAGAAATTGGAAAGTAAAATTGAAGCTACAGAATTGCAATTTCAATCAAATTTTTTGGGTTCTCTAGAAGCTGAATTACTTAAGGCCAAAGAAGAATTGGACGTATGGTTGGAAAGAAAAAACCTGAGACTCTCACAACTAGTTAAGTTGAATTGGCTAGAGAAAGGGGAGGTATCGAGTCAATTTTTGAAATCTTTTGCTGCCTTCTTTAAGCCTATGGTGAAGGAGATAACGTTACGGGATGACACAGTCTTAGCCAATCCTGAAGCCATTCACGTAGGTGCCGTTGAATATTTCAACTCATTTATTCGTGCCAGGCCTTATAGAGATCTCCACAATCTCTCTATGAATCTTGATAATGCCAATATGAAGCAGGAAAATAGAGCTCTTATTTAGCTCATTTCAATCCAAGAAGTCAAGAAATCAATGTTTGATATTCCGATTAATAGTAGCCCTAGTCCGGATGATATTGGATCAAGATTCTACCAGTCTTTTTGGGACATGATTGAAGTAGATGTTGTGGAGACAATGAGTAATTTATTTCGTGGTATTCTCCTACCATAGTTTTATTCAGCCTCATATATAGTTTCAATTCCTAAAGTGTCATAGCCATCAAGATTTGATTTATTTCATCTTATAAGTCTTTGTTTTGTGATTTATAAGGTGTTCTCTAAAATCCTTGTCAAAAAGTTATTGCCTATTTTGAGTAAAATTATATGTCCAGAGTAAGACGTTTTTCTATCGGGAAGAAGCATATTTGAGAATATTGCTTTGACACAAGAAATGATACACATGATTAATCAACCG
The DNA here is from genome assembly GCA_036559045.1 of Platycarya longipes. NCBI lineage: Eukaryota > Viridiplantae > Streptophyta > Magnoliopsida > Fagales > Juglandaceae > Platycarya > Platycarya longipes. The sequence continues at coordinate 7,712,415 of CM071797.1, read as the reverse complement.
AGTCATAGGAGAAATGTTTTCATTAAGGTGGATATGGCAAAAGCATATGATTGCATTAATTGGGATTTTTTGCTTCATGTGATGAAATCTTTTGGTTTCTCTTCGTTGGTATGTGAGTTAGTTAGACAATGTATATCCATTTCTTTGTTCTCGATAGTGATGAATGGTACAGCTAAAAGATTTTTTTTGAGTAGTCGTGGTTTTACATCAAGGAGATCTTCTTTCTCCATATTTATTTATTCTTGTGAAGGAAATGTTATCTCAGTTGCTAAAGTATAATTTTCAAAGTAGCAAAATTGTTCATTTCTCCCATCCTTGAGATGTGCCTCTTATTTTTCACTTACTGTATGCTGATGATGTAATTATCTTTGCTAATGGTGGCAGATCATCGATAAAAATGACCTCTAAGATTTTCCATCTTTATGAGGAGTGGTCTGGCCAGATAGTTAGTAAAGAAAATTCTACCATTTTCTTTTCTACAAATATGTCGTTGAGTAAAAGAAGAAGTTTATTGTGGCTAACATCTTTTTCAAAAGGCCATTTTCCTATTAAATACTTGGGGGTTCCTTTGATTTTTGGCCACATGAGAGTATTACATTTTGATGAATTGTTGGGTTGTATCAGAGCTCGGTTGAGAGGGTGGCAATAAAAAATCTTATCTAATGGAGCAAGATTGCTTTTGCTTCGACATTGTTGCCCAGATGACTAACACAAGAGGGGGGGTGAATTGGGTTATATTATAAAAATTAACACTTATTAATCAAATACACAATATAAAATATAAACAGAATGTAAAACAGTAAGAAATGTAAAGAGTAGGGTAAGAGATAGCAAACTCAGTATTTTTACGAGGTTCAGCCCCACTGCCTACGTCCTCGCCTCAAGTTACCCCTTGAGGATCCCGAATTCACTAGTCAATCTCCTTTAGGTGGAGATAGAAACCTATTACACTTTTGAGCAGCACCGCTCCAAAGAATCCGTGTAGAACACCCTCTACACTTCCAATCACCTCACACTTGGTGATTTAACTATTCCCCGTGTAGAACACCTTCTACACACAGAAGGGTTATACACACCCTTTTACTGATACAAAAATTGATAGTGGGTAGGCTATCAGAAAACACTCCTCAATGAGTGAGATAGAAACAATATAGCACAACCTATATCTCTCTCAACAAGAACAAGAATTAAGGTTCAAAACTTTAGAAAAGAGAGAATGAGAGCTTTGAAGGAATGATGCAAAACTTAGCAATAGATGTGTAAGCTCTTGTGGTGATTTTTGCAAAACTCAAGTGAGCTATTTATAGGCAAATGAGTCTTCAATTTCAAATTTGAAAAGATTCTCATGTCCAAGACATCATCATTCACTTTTCAAAAATTTCAAATCAAATCTTTTTACTTTTTGCATGTAACAAAAGGAGCACACTTTACTTTTCAAAAATTTCAAACCTAATATTTTACTTTTTGCATATGACAAAAAGAGCACACTTTACTTTTTAAAATTTTAAAATAAAGACATCTATCTTTTGCATAAGTCAAGAAAAGCATCTACCACTTTTGAAAATATTCAAATAAAACATGCACATGTGAAAGATGACAATCAATCATCTTAATATTTTCAAAGTTCAAACCTTTAATCATGTCATGCACATGTGAAAGATGACAATCAATCATCTTTCAAAATTTTCAAATTTAATTTTCAAAATATTCATGCACATGTGGAAAATGTATTTTAATACTTTATGATAAAATATTAATTTTGAGCCTTAATTCTAATTTCGAATTTTTAAGAGATTTACAATATTACTCTATGATTTTAATGTGAACTTGTTCCCTTCTTGCTCATGCTTGGTTCCTTGATGTGCTTGATTCTATTGTGTGGACAACTTGAACAACTTGAGCTTGAGACTCCTTTATTCTTTGAATTCATTTGTTATCATCAAAATCCATGTGTAGATTTATAATTACACAAAACTTGAAACCTTGTATTCAACAATCTCCCCCTTTTTGATGATGACAAATACTTGATAGAACCTGAAGCTTGTATTAATACTTAAGCTCCCCCTGAGAATGTGCGTTAGTTTTTCAAGCAAAAATATAAATATAATTCCAAGCATATATAACAAGTTTAGCAAATTAAACAATGTTAATGTTCTAGTCTAAAACTTCTCCCCCTTTTGGCATCATTAAAAAGGATCGGCAGCAAGTAAATAGACTGAAGAAAACGGTACGTTAATAGATACTGTAGATAGTTGAAAAAAGGGAGCCGTCCGTGACCTAACAAGTGCTGCAAAGCCTCGAGGCCTAACTTTATGAATTTAGTGCGGCTGAAGATTTAAACAATCGCCTGATGTTGTTGACAAACGGGATTGAAGGCTCTGAGTTTCTATAAAAAAAATGATCATTTTCACCTATCGGGTAAAAAAAATCGCTTCTTGACCTAAGTTCTGTTTTTCCATAACGATAGAATGGCCGAACAATTCTCTTCCACTAATGTTCCAGACTTGAATCAGGAACCCTTGACGCATCAACCATCAACCTTCTCTCCTGAGGCCGTCAATGCCATGATAGGAGCAGAGAACCGTTTTTCTAGTAAGAAAACTTTTAACAATGTGTGTCCAGCATATCTTGTATTTCTTTTGACTAAATAAGATTTGAAGAGACAATAGTTTGTCTTGTTCTTTATGCTATCTCTATAAAATCAGTTTTAAAGTTCATCCGATTTGCATCGAATCTTATTCTCATCTCTATAACTCATCTGCATTCCTTCAATATTCTCGCTTTAAGTTTTCAATTCTTTTCTCAATGGCTCATTCTTCTAACATTCCTCTAGATCCATCTATGAGGTATTCTACACCTCAATCTCATGTCCTTTCTGCAGCTACCATTGGCGCCATGTTGCAGCAAGAGAATAATAGTTTGGCTAATAAGCCAGACTCCGATACTATCTACGACTTGGTGAGTCTTGGGACTCGCTACTCATCTTCTATTGTTGCTTTTTCCCAGCGGCTACAAGTCAAAAACCATGAGGTTGAAAAGCTTAAAGAACAAATTGTTGTACTTCAACGAATTGTTCAAGAGTCTCACATAAGGGAAGGAATCCTTCGACAGAAGAATAAACAGTTGAAATCTCTATTGGATTCTTCATTCCGCTTGCCAGTTCCCATGGATAGAGATGACATGATATTGTATGAAGAGAATGAGCGTCTCAAACATGAGGCTAAGAACCTCAAGTTTCTGTAGGTCATTTAAGATAATGAAATAAAAGTATCTATCAAATATTCATGGCATGCATCATTCCTATTTCTCTTCTAATAGTGCATAGTCTATCTTCTGGTAGGGGTTTTGTGAAAATGTCTGCCAATTGATCATGTGTACTAGTGAATTCTAATACAATATCGCCCTTCTGCACATGATCTCTAAGAAAATGATATCTAATTTCAATATGTTTGGTCCGAGAATGTTGTATTGGATTCTTTGAAAGATTTATAGCACTTGTATTATCACATTTGATTAGAATGTGATTGTACATAAGTTTAAAATCCTCAAGTTGTTGCTTCATGTAAAGAACTTGAGCACAACAACTACCCGCAGCAACATATTCTGCCTCAGCAGTAGATAGTGCAACAGAATTTTGTTTTTTACTAAACCAGGAAACTAGTGCATGACCTAAGAAGTGACATGCTCCACTAGTGCTTTTTCGATCTATTTTACAACCAGCATAATCTGCATCTGTGTAGCTAATTAGATCGAAAGATGTGTGCTTAGGGTACCATAACCCTAAGTTAATTGTACCACTAAGATATCTAAGAATGCGCTTAACTGCAATTAAATGTGATTCTTTTAGAGATGATTGAAAGCGTGCACATAAGAACACACTAAACATAATATCTGGTCTACTGGCTGTCAAATATAATAAGCTACCAATCATACCTCGATATACCTTCGAGTCAACTGGTTTACCGGATTCATCTTTATCAAGTTTAGTGGATGGGCTCATTGGTGTTCTAGTTTTCTTAGCACCTTCCATCCCAAACTTTTTCAGCAATTCCTTAATATATTTCGATTGATTGATGAATGTCCCACTTTTTGCTTGCTTAATTTGCAATCCGAGAAAGAATGTAAGCTCTCCCATCATGCTCATTTCAAATTCTTCCTGCATAGTCTTAGCAAAAACTTGGCACATATTTTCATTAGTAGCACCGAATATTATATCATCAACATAAATCTGAATCAAAAGAATATCATCATTTTCGTATTTAATGAAAATAGTTGTATCAATTTTTCCTCTTGAAAAGCCTTTTTCAATCAAGAAACCACTGAGTCTCTCGTACCACGCTCTAGGAGCTTGTTTGAGTCCATATAGTGCTTTTGTGAGTTTAAAAACATGATTTGGAGAAATATGATTTTCAAAACCTGGAGGTTGCTCAACATATACCTCTTCATTTATAAAACCGTTTAAGAAAGCATTTTTAACATCCATTTGAAAAAGTTTGAAATCTTTATAACAAGCATATGCAAGTAGCATTCGAATAGCTTCTAATCTTGCGACTGGTGCATATGTCTCATCATAATCGATTCCTTCTTCTTGATTGAAACCTTGGGCTACAATACGAGCCTTATTTCTAGTAATGACTCCGGACTCATCTTTCTTGTTTCTAAAAACCCATTTTGTTCCAATAATAGTATGATTTTTGGATCTAGGAACAAGTGTTCAAACATCATTTCTTTCAAATTGATTAAGCTCTTCTTGCATAGCTAGAATCCAAGATTCATCAAGAAGTGCTTCATCAATATTTTTAGGTTCAATCTGAGATAGAAAAGCAGTATGATTGCAAATATTTCTAAGAGATGATCGAGTGCTTACACCTCGTGAAGGTTCTCCCAGAATTTGTTCCACTGGATGATCTTTCACAAATTTTCACTGTTTGGTTACATCTTGTATTAAATTTTGATGATCGTTCCTGATGTCTCCATGTTGGACTTCCTCTATTGTGTTCTCTTTGTTGAGATTGAGACTTTCCGTATTATTTATACCTCCTGTTTCTTCATCAATGGATTTCTTGGAGAGTAGAGAATTAGATTCATCAAATACTACATGCATAGATTCTTGTACAGTCAAAATCTTTTTATTAAATACTCTATAAGCTTTACTATTAGTAGAATATCCGAGAAAGATACCTTCATCAGATTTTGCATCAAACTTGCCTAAATTATCCCTGTCATTTAAAATAAAACATTTGCATCCAAATACATGAAAGTAACCAATGTTGGGTTTTTTCTCATTCCAAAGCTCATAGGGGGTTTTATCTAATTTGGACCTTAGCATAACTCTATTTATAACATAACATGCAGTACTTACCGCTTCGGCCCAAAAATAACTAGGCAAGTTGTTCTCATTGAGCATTGTTCTTGCCATCTCTTGAAGAGATCTATTTTTCCTCTCTACTACCCCATTTTGTTGAGGAGTTAGAGGAGTAGAAAAATTATGTACAAAACCATTTTCATCACAAAATGTTTCAATATTTTTATTAACAAACTCTTTTCCCCTATCACTTCGGATACTTGAAATAGTATAACCCTTTTCATTTTGAATTCTCTTGCATAACTTGGTAAATGCATTATGTGCCTCATCTTTATGAACAAGAAAGATGACCCAAGTATATCTAGAGAAATCATCAACAATAACAAATGCATAATATTTTTCTCCTAAACTTGCAACTCTATTTGGTCCAAAAAGATCCATGTGTATCAGTTGCAGTGGTCTAGTAGTGGAAATATGTTTCTTGGTTTTAAAAGAAGTTTTTGTTTGTTTACCAAATTGGCATACATCACAAATTTTGTCTTTAAGAAAATTTGCCTTTGGTAAACCTCTCACAAGATCATTTTTTGAAAGTTTGGAAATAAGTTCCATGTTGGCATGACCTAGTCTTCTATGCCATAACCAATTAGTTTCATTTTGAGCTGAAAAACAAATAGCATCTTGTGAGGTAATTTCTTCAAAATCAATTGTATAAACATTGTTGCTTCTTAAAGTAATAAAACAAATATTACAATCATGATCATTTAAAATAATGCACTTATCCATTTTGAAAGTAACTGTAAATCCTTTATCACATAATTGACTTATACTCAAAAGATTATGTTTTAGACCTTCAACAAGTAGAACATCTTCAATTATGAGAGAAGACTCATTACCAATTTTACCTATTCCCACGATCTTCCCTTTTGAGTTGTCTCCAAATGTCACGTGTCCTTCTTCTTTAGATCTAAGATCAAAGAACTTAGTCTTGTCTCCCGTCATGTGTCTTGAACATCCACTATCTAAAAACCATTTATTTTTGTTTGTGGAGGACTTCATGCACACCTATAAAAACAATTAAAATGATTTTTCTTGGTACCCAAGTTCTTTGGGTCCTTTATTAGTATTAGAATAAATAAGATTTTTAGGTACCCATATGGCCCTAATAGTCATTGTATGTTTTCTTCTAATAGGACAAGCAAGATAATTATGACCATTTCTATTACAAAAATTACAAATAGCATGTGACATATATGAAGAACTTGAGTGATTATAATAGTATCCTTTTTTAACAAAATTATTTTTATGAAAAGAATTTTGAATATTGGACTTTGATGTAGAAGGATTATCAAAAAAGTTTTTATAAGGTTTGTATTTTTGTTTTGGCATATATCCCAAGCCTGCCTTGTCAAAAACACATCTTTGACTACCAAGAAGTTTTTCAAAATTTCTTTTTCCATTCGTAAAGTTTTCAATAATATTTTCTAAATCAGTTTTCTTTTTCTTCAACTCAAGATTTTCATCTTTCAAAACAATACTTTCTTTTCTTAAAATATCAATTTCGTTTGTTAAAGAAGAATTTTTCTTTTTCAAAGTAGTATACTTGATACCCAATTTTCAAATTCTTCATATACCTCTTCTAAAACATTTTGCAATTCTTCATATGAAGGATCTTCAATATTATCAAGATTTGTTACCTCAATGTCATCTTTAGCCATAAGACAAAGATTTGTTGATTCTCCATTGCTTGCTTCACTATCTGAGCTACTTGAATCATCATCCCATGTAGCTTTCATTACTTTTTTGCCTTTGTTTCGATCTTTCTTTAGCAGAGGACAATCTGACTTGATATGACCTGGCTTATTGCATTTATAACAAATTAAAGTGTCATTTTTACCTGAATCTTTCTTAGAAAACTTTTTGAAGGATTTCCTTGGAGGAGTTTTATTTTTCTTTAAGAACCTCTGAATTCTTCTTGTTATCATCGCAAGTTCTTCATCTTTGTCGTCATTTTCCTCATCTTCATCACTTTCACTTTCACATGGAACAGCTTTAAGTGCCATGCTCTTCTTTGGCTTTCCTTCTTCTTCTCCTCTTTTCAATGTGTACTCATGGGTGATAAGTGACCCGATGAGTTCATTCACTTCGAGCTTCTTGAGGTCTCTAGCTTCAAGAATCGCTGTCACTTTTGATTCCCAACGTTTTGGTAGAGAGTTGAGAATTTTTCTTACTATCTCCACTTTGGAATAAACTTTGCCAAGAGCTGTCAAGCTGTTTATGATATTAGTAAAACGAGTGTGCATACTAGAAATAGATTCATCATCATTCATCTTAAACATTTCATATTCATGAGTAAGGATATAAATTTTTGATTCCTTGACTTGAGAAGTTCCTTCATAAGTAACTTCCAAGTTATCCCAAATTTCCTTTGCTGTAGCGCAAGTCATTACTCTATTAAATTCATTACCATTGAGAGCATTATATAATAAATTCATAGCAGTTAAATTCAAAGTATAAAGTCTATCGTCTTCACGATCAAACTCTTCTTCTTCCTTTTTGACATTTACTCCATCAACCACTTTTGTTGGAATATAAGGTCCATTTACAATACATTTCCAGATTTCTCGACCTTGAGCCTGAAGGAATATTCTCATTCTAACTTTCCAGAATGAGTAATTGTCTCCGCAAAAGAGTGGAGGCCGACTGCTAGATTGACCTTCACCAAATGAAGCTGCAATGTTAGCCATAAGATCTTAACTCAAAAGATAGTTAATCTTATAATAGAGCTCTAGCTCTGATACCAATTGTTACTGATCATAGGCCGCACCTATGTCACCTAACAACTGTACCTACCAGACTAGCCGGCCACCGTTTCTACCGGTGCACCGTCACCCATGGTCGGAGAGTCTTACTTCGGTGACACAGTCACAAGCGAGAGTTCCCATGAGTGATCTGCCTGTATGAACAGTACAGGTCAACTAGCTCTGATACCAATTGTTGCCCAGATGACTAACACAAGAGGGGGGTGAATTGGGTTATATTATAAAAATTAACACTTATTAATCAAATACACAATATAAAATATAAACAGAATGTAAAACAGTAAGAAATGTAAAGAGTAGGGTAAGAGATAGCAAACTCAGTATTTTTACGAGGTTCAGCCCCACTGCCTACGTCCTCGCCTCAAGCTACCCCTTGAGGATCCCGAATTCACTAGTCAATCTCCTTTAGGTGGAGATAGAAACCTATTACACTTTTGAGCAGCACCGCTCCAAAGAATCCGTGTAGAACACCCTCTACACTTCCAATCACCTCACACTTGGTGATTTAACTATTTCCCGTGTAGAACACCTTCTACACACAGAAGGATTATACACACCCTTTTACTGATACAAAAATTGATAGTGGGTAGGCTATCAGAAAACACTCCTCAATGAGTGAGATAGAAACAATACAGCACAACCTATATCTCTCTCAACAAGAACAAGAATTAAGGTTCAAAACTTTAGAAAAGAGAGAATGAGAGTTTTGAAGGAATGATGCAAAACTTAGCAATAGATGTGTAAGCTCTTGTGGTGATTTTTGTAAAACTCAAGTGAGCTATTTATAGGCAAATGAGTCTTCAATTTCAAATTTGAAAAGATTCCCATGTCCAAGACATCATCATTTACTTTTCAAAAATTTCAAATCAAATCTTTTTACTTTTTGCATGTGACAAAAGGAGCACACTTTACTTTTTAAAAATTTCAAACCTAATATTTTACTTTTTTCATATGACAAAAAGAACACACTTTACTTTTCAAAATTTTAAAATAAAGACATCTATCTTTTGCATAAGTCAAGAAAAGCATCCACCACTTTTGAAAATATTTAAATAAAACATGCACATGTGAAAGATAACAATCAATCATCTTAATATTTTCAAAGTTCAAACCTTTAATCATGTCATGCACATGTGAAAGATGACAATCAATCATCTTTCAAAATTTTCAAATTTAATTTTCAAAATATTCATGCACATGTGGAAAATGTATTTTAATGCTTTATGATAAAATATTAATTTTGAGCCTTAATTCTAATTTCGAATTTTTAAGAGATTTACAATATTACTCTATAATTTTAATGTGAACTTGTTCCCTTCTTGCTCATGCTTGGTTCCTTGATGTGCTTGATTCTATTGTGTGGACAACTTGAACAACTTGAGCTTGAGACTCCTTTATTCTTTGAATTCATTTGTTTTCATCAAAATCCATGTGTAGATTTATAATTACACAAAACTTGAAACCTTGTGTTCAACAGACATGCAGTGGCCAGTATTCCAATTCATTTGCTCTCTTATTCAAGCTCCTAAGAAGTTATTTAGTTCTCTCAACCGGATTATGAGCAATTTCTTTTGGGGAAATTCGAATGGTAAGCCAAAATGTAATTGGGTGGCTTGGCATAGTTTATGTAAATCAATAGAGGAATGGGTATTGTCTTGCGGAATTTAGAGGAAGTGCAAGGTTCTTTATTTATGAAGTTCAGCTGGAAGCTTTTAACACAAAATTCTGTATGGTCAAATTTTGTCAAAGCAAAATATACAAAAGATCAACATATTTCTTTGGTAGATTCGAAGAAAGGTTCTCTGTTTTGGCATGGTATTATGGCCGTGTTTCTAAGAATTCTGAGTCATTCTATTTGGCGACTTAGAGATGAAATTGTCTTCTTTTGGAGAGATAGATGGTTAAATTATGAAGCATTGGCTGATGTGCTTCGTATCTTTGATTGTCCGAAATTAAAAGTTAGAGAATGTAAAATTAGTAATGGTTGGGGCATTTAGCTTCTGAGAAACTTGGTGGGTGATAGCAACTCGGAAGAAGTTTTGGATGGTCTTGGAAAACACAAAAATGGTGCAGACACACTGATATGGCAGCCAAGTGCTGAGGGGGTTTTTTCATTGAAATTAGCCTAGTATTGTTTTTGTATAAAAGGACCTCGTATGGTTTGGAATGATTGGTTGTGGAATTCAGCATTACCCAAAAAATAATATGTCACTTGTTGGAAAGTTTTGAATAATTGTCTTAATGTGGATATTTGAATTCGTGAATTGGGTATCCCATTATTTCAAGATGTGAATGTTGTGTGGAGGGCTACTTAGAAGACCAGGATCATGTTCTTGCTATTGGTTCTTTAGCAAAGGAAATATGGTGTCGTGCCTCTTTGTTTCTTGAGATTCCTTTCGATCCACAACGATCGTGGAAAGAGAGGATGAAATTATGGATGAGAAGAGCTACCACATCGTCACAAGCTGATTATCTTCTTGGACTCATTTTGGTAATTACAACATGGTCACTTTGAGTTTGGCGATGTAATGCTCGTATGAAAGGTAAAAGAAATTTTGTTGAGTCCCTGTAATTGTCGATAAAAATGACCATTACTTGGGTGGGAATTCGGATCTGTACTAAAAATTATATAAGGTGGGAGATGAAGTTGTATTGCAAGCTTTGACTATTCCTTTTAAGCCATTGAGAAGAAATCAGGTGAGTCTTATTAATTGAAAAAATCCAGCTCATGAATGGGTCAAATTAAATGTGGATGGATGTTGTTTGGGAAATTCGGGTGTTACGTGCGCATGTAGTATTGTTCGAGATGATGACAGGAGATTAAATCCAAAGTTTTGAATACCATATTGGTGAGCGTACCGGTCAAGATACTGAACGATATATTTTGATATCGGTACCGTTTCGTGTACCATTTCGGAATAGTCTATATGAAAAATATATATAAATACATATATAAATTATATTTTAAAATAATAGTCAATATATAAATAATTATACATATAAATATATATGTAATTAGTCTAGTATGAATTCAAGTAAAAAATAGCAAAAAAAAAAAAAAAAAAAAGAATTGAATGGCCGAAATCCGAAATGGCCAGTACAGTCCGGTATGACTGGTATTTTGGGCGAAACAGTACAGTCCTATAATATGTACTGGAGAACCGGCTGGTACGACATATTTTAGCCATACCGGTCGGTACGGTACAGTATTTAAAACTCTGATTAAACCTAACATTTACAAAATTCTTAGGACATGGAATAAATAATTCAGCTGAATTTTGGCTCTTTATCATTTGGAACATAGTAGAGAATTGGATTTCCCTAAGGTGGAAGTTGAAATGGATTACCTTTTAATAGTTAGTTGGTTAGAGAAGGAGATATATGGTATATGATATTTAGAAGATTATTATTTATTGGAATAATATTATTGAGATGCTAGCAGGAATGCAGGTAGTTTTTAACAAAGTTATGAATTTCGTTCTGGTGACTATTCCGGTTGAGGCACTAGAACGAAAAATTTCAGTACCAACACTGTTTCGAATATCGTTTTGGGATAGATATTATATGAATAAATTATATATATAATAACTATATTATAAAAGAAACCAATAGAAATCTAATTAAAAGCATACATACCTGATAAATTTAATAAATTTAAAACTTCAGATTTATTAAAAATAATTATTAAAAAGTAAAACTAATTCGATTGAGATAGATGTCCAGAATTAATAACAATAAACAATTAAATAAATAATAAAAGTTTCAAAAAACAAAAAATAAATGAAGAAAAAAATATTAAAATAATGCTGTGGTCCAAAATAATAAATTAAAAAAAAAGGAAAAAAGAAAAAATATATATATGCTTATCCAGAATTCGGCCAGAATTCAGGCCGGAACAAAATACAAGCTTCCAGCATTCCAACCGCTGTTTCAAAATAAAAATTTTCAACAATTTCGACTAAAATGAAATGGTATTCATAACCTTGATTTTAAAGCATACATTCAAAGAATGTGATTCAGAGACAGACTACCTTGCTTCGTTGGCTTTTGGGACATTGGAATTATTCAGAGTGGTGGCGACAGATCAATGAGTTACCTCACCTGCTTAAAGGAATATTAAGAATGGATAGATCGGATTTTCCGTATATAAGATGTGAAAGTCAACGGTTTGCTGGTTTCACAATGGTTATCGTTTCATGTTGCGTCCTTATTTTCGCTATTTCAAGTTTATTGCCGTTGCATTTTTGTTTTCTGGTTTTTTGATGGTGTTTATTGTTTATTCTTTTAATTCGTGTTAAGTGGGCTGGTTGGTTTTTTTGATACTTGGATTTGGTTTTATTGCTTCTTATATTGTAATCACTAGTGTCAAGTTGTAATAATCATGGTATTTCTCTATTTAAAGCGAGGGTTCTTAATTCTTTGTAAAAAAACAAAATAATGGTTATTTTCTACTTTTAGAGGAGTGACTAAAGAGAAGTGTTCGACAACTATTATGGTATTCTTGGGTTTTTTTAATATTTAGTATTTTCTATTGTTTAAGAGTGGTTCTATAATTTCAAAAAAATAAAATAAAAGAGTGGTTCTACAGCCATGGGATCTAAATTTGGATGCTGGCAGGTGTAAATGTATTTTTTCTTCATATATTTTTAAAAATGTTTAAAGAAAATAATAAATTAAATTCATAACATCAATAAAAAAATTTATTTAATTATTAGAATATATATATATATATATATATATATATCAGAAGAAATACTCGAGACCTGTTACTAGATTTCAAGCATTTATTTTCTAATTGGATCCTTCAATAGGGACAGAGATATTCAAAAGCATTTATTTTTACCGATCGACCTGTGATATTCAAAAGCTATTCATATATTTATGAAGAGTATTGTTAGAGAGAAATTATACTCATCACACTCATATTCATGATATGAACAATAATTTGTTTATGTCATGAAAGTGAGTGTGATAAGTGTGGATGTTTCCAATCATTTTTGTAACGTATTAATAGCCAGATTTATAAATAAAATATTATTTATTCTCCTAATTTAGATTATTTAATTAAATATTTAATGGCAGCTTTCGCTTACTTATAAAGTAGAGTACGACCCGGAGCACATGAAGAATTAAAATGCCATAATTTCCATTCGCTAGCTTTAAATAATTAAAGCAATATATTAATGCTACTATTTTTTTTTTCTTTTCTCATGACTTAATGCTACTATCATTCATGACAGCTTCTATCTTGTAACTTGTTTATAAGATTGGAGTGAGAGACGATATTCGAACCAGATGGATAAAATTCTGGAGAATCGGGTTTTTATTTCTTCAATCATGATCTGCGACATGATACTCATGCCTGAAATCTCAAATTAATGAGAAAAGAAAAGAGCAGAGACGACATAAGATCGCTTGTGACAGAACTGTAAGTGAGATTGATCATATCATGAGTCGAGATGTGCGAACAAGCAAGCACCATATTAATCATGTAATTAATATTATATCCTACTTGAGGACGCAATATTGTGTTTAAATAAGTTACAGATCAATCATTCCCAAAACAAAACTCCCACATTAATATATATTACAAACAGGAATAGTAGTGAAGAATTAAAGAGGAGTTAAAACTTTCAAAGTATGCAATACTAGGGGTTTGTTTGAATAATGAAATGAGTTAAGATAGTTTGTGAATAATAATACTAAGATTGTTATTTGAGGTGAAATAAGATAGTTTTATCTCACTTTTGTATCCAAACGGACCCAAGTCCTGAATTTTTAAGATAAACTTACCAAAATCGATGATTGGATCAACTCGAGCAAACCTTGCGAAATCTATTTACATGTCCAGAAAATATATGATTTGGCATGAATATTGGCCACAAAAACCTCATAATTTAGAGAGAGAAAGGCGTGCTAGCATTGTGTGGTTTAATGCTTTTTGGTAGGAGTACTGAAAATAGAGAGATGGATCAAGTCACAGCTAGTGGTGGGGATCATTCTCTATTTCATGAGCCAATTCTCTTGTCAGATTGTCAGCACGATCATCGTGTCCACCAGCAAATGTATAGACCCGAAATGCAAATTGGAAAGCTCTCCAAAGCATTTTGGTATATCCCTTCATTCGTGTGTCACTTTTTGAACCAGGCTCTTTCTTCTCTATTGCCTTTGCTTCCCTCCTCTCCTATAAGATTGAAAAAACGTCCATACAAGATATATGGTCAAACACTAATATTGTTTGTATATGTTGTACTTTCAAGTTAACATTCATGTCAAGATTAAGAAAATTGCACGACGTCATGCATGCCTCCACCAAATTCTAAAAGAATTAGTCAAAATTAATCACATGAATTCAAGCTTCCTTAATTATTTTTCTATATATTCAAGTAAAACCTAGTAAATATCTCATAATATATCTTGACTTAATTGGTCAACCATTTGGGTATCTCAATTACGTAATTTCGCAACATAATTTTGATTAATGAACTACGTACCTTTAGAGCCAACTCCATGCAGGCTGAGGAAACATCCACCACTGCTTCTTTGATTCTTACGAGGATACTGAAGTCAAAATCTATATTATGACTCTTAAATTTCTTGGACTCTTCATCTTTGGCTCGTTCCAGTGCATCCAATTCTCCTTTGATCTGTATTATGTTAGTATTTTTCGTTAGTTATGAATGCATATATATATATATATATATATATATATATAGATGAAGAAAAAATGTTTTTTTTTTTTTTTCTCGTGGAAGGAGGACGGCACCTCCAAGCTTTATTGAAAATATCTCACTTATAGTAGAAGGATATCGTGGTTACAAATAAAGTTCATTATAACGCAAAATAATAATAAAAAACAGCATCAAATTTAAGCCAATCTCAAATTACCTTAGTGAAGTAACGTTCAACTTTGTCAAGCAGGTGGCTCAAGGGTGCCACTATCTTCCAATTATGTAGTTCAGTTCTTGTGGCCTCTAACTTTGAGTATAATGCTGCTGCTGTCCTTAGTGCTTCCAACTTCTTTACCGGGAAGCCTTCGAACCTTGCTAGCACCTGTAGCAGCTTACAGTATTGCATGTCAAGAAAATAAGTAGCAGAATAGGCAGTGATCTGATGAATGTGGAATAAAAATAGTAGTGGATTTTATATTGAAGAAGTTCATATCATAGTGACCTGCGATTCATCAGTTAAATGTTCGAGAATGGATTCCACGTTTTTGTGGAACTTGATAAGCTCGGCCATGTCATTAGTTTTGAAAGTATGAATGGTAGACTTCAGCTCCGTGATTGGTTTTGCATATTTTTGAACATCTTCTTCTATTTGTTGGAAGTATGCTGATCTGAGACACATAAAAGGGGAATAAATTATACTATGTCTTTGACATATATTATCAGTACTTAAGATAGATTTTCTAATGTTAAAGCTACCTTTTTGTCATCTCTGCAAGAGCATCAGCCATTCCTTGTTTTCCACCTGCACTACCAGGAACTGTGCCCTTTCTCCCATTAGATGATTTACTTTTTTCAAGGTTAGACCCTTCCACCTTTCCCTTAAGAACCCGATACAGATTACCCATTTGGGATGACCTCTTCAATTTAGTAGCTGATTTTTTGGGTCGTAAGCATTTTGCTGCGCCAAGTGGAGGAGGTGGAGGAGGAGCCCCATTTGCAAGTGGCATGTGCGGTACTGCCGATCCTTTCAGAGGCATCATGGGCGGTGGTGGTGGTGGTGCTGCACCTTTGGAAGGCAGCATGGGCGGAGGAGGTGGCTGTGCTGCACCCTTGCAAGGCAGCATGGGTGGTGGGGGTGGCGGAGAAGGCGGAGGCAATCTGGTTGGTGCTGCATTTGAAGGAAGCCCGACTGGTGATTGCTTGATTGCTTGTGAAAGTGGTGTTGGCGCTAGGATTTCTTCAGTTGGGCTTGTCTCTGGAGCACTTGTAGCTGAACTGTCGTTAATAACATCAATTCCTCTCTCTCTTTCCCTTTTTCTAGTACCATTTAAGTCAGACCTCGGAACCTCTGGCGTGTCTTTTTTAGTACCACTATCTCTTGTTTCAACAATGGTAGTTGTCAGTACTTCAAAATTGCTTCCTTTTTTATCTATTCCTGTCATTGGTTCCTCAACCTTTTTGTTTAAACTCAAAGAAGCATTGGAATCGTGGCCTCCTATACTTGATAATGTATTAAGTGCGAGGCGCTTTACATCAACAGGGTTCAGTTTTCCAACTGCTAGAACTCTGAGAGACCAGAGAGTTGGTGGATTGTAATACGTATTCGCTTTCTCTCCAGTTTTCGTGTAACTATAGAATGAATCTGGAAGCACTGAGGTTGGGGTGGCTGGAGAAGCTGGAGAAGGGCAGAAGGTGTTGCTGTCTGAATAGGACTCCATGAACGTTTTCTGATATGTGTCAGCTTGTGGACAATCATCCTTCTTTTGGTCATCTTCATCCATGAAATCGAACTTTTCTCGTGCCATCTTATTCATGAAATCAAGCGTTTCCACGACAATCTTATCTACAACCACCAAAAAAATTAAAAGATCTAGCCTTAGTGAGGGTATATAATTTGAAAGAAATTAAAGGTGAAAGAAAAGAATATGTCTTGCAAAAGCTTATGTAAGATGCTCTCTTTTGTCTTTTCTACGGGGAAAATTAAAGTCACTTGATGGAAAAATGATGTTTGCAATCGTACAATGCTTAAATATTGTATGCAAATGCTTTAAAAAAGTGAGTAAATATAAAATTTATATGAAAAAAAATTAATTTTTTAATAGTAAATTTTACTCTTTTTTAAAGCAATTAATGTATGATATTTATGAACTCTACGACAGTATGAATCATTGTTGAACCTAAGATAAGAAAACATGTATTGATAATTGATATTTGCAGTCGTTAAGTATGCAAGTCGCATAATCAATTTGAAAAAAATGAGTAGAATATGGAATCCACATAAAAAATTAATTTTTTAATAGTAAACTCCACTCTTTTTTAAAATGATTACGCGCTATTATACGTAGCATTATTCATATTTATTATACCAAGTTGTTCCTGATTGGCATTCTCCTTATATGATGGGAAATCATATTTAAATTTGTCGACCCAATCATGCCTCATCATCCACGAATCTCCAATAGATTTCAAAGCTCCCAAGAAGTAAGTTAGGCTCTGTTTGCACCGAACACAGCCTGATTAGTACTAATCTAAGTTACTCTAGCAACCAATTATTAAGAACTTCAAACCAATATATATATATATATATATATATCATGGTTTTACGAGATGATAAACCTGATCCATAGACTTTCCCTTCATTTCTGAAAGCCGATTACTTGATATAATTTCTGGGTAAAGCTTTTGGAGATCTTCCATTGTGCAGATCAACAGCTGCAAGAAGACAATTAGGAGGAAGACCAAAATAAATGCAGCAGATCAACTCAAGAGAAGAGGCTACTTGTGGTAAGTTGCTATAAGAGAAATGGGAATGATCGATACTTCATTTATGGAAGCCGAGCCATCACAAGGAGGCAGATCGAGGATGTCTCGGAATGACAAGATCTTGTTTCGGAGCTCCATCGCCAAAATGAAGTCGTCGGCATTACCACATGTGCTGCCTATTGGTATGACTTGCACTTCCTTGTGACTCTTGGAAAGCTTCTTGGGTATGTCATGGCCTTTCATCTCCTGTAGTATTTTTTTTATGTCAAAGATTAGTATTCAATGTTATGTAGAGAATCCAAAGGTTTCTACTTGTCTAGAATTCTTTGCCTTTTATTGCAGGAATTGGATCCAACATATTTTAGCAACACGTACCATCATTATGAATTCTGAAAATAAAAATGCTTTTATATTTCTTACATTACAAGACCTTTAAAGATGCTGTTTTGTTTTATTTCTCTTCAGAAAATCAATATATATATTTTTAAAAGGAGGACGGCACCTCCAAAGTTTTGTTAAAAACCATCCTCACTACTTATGGAGAAGGAAAACCTTAAACCAATAAAAAAAAAACAAAAAATCCAACCAAACCAACAAAACCAAAAACACAAACTAGCAACAAAACCAAAAACATAAACAAGTTAAGGTCTAATACTAGGTAGGTCAATTTTGTCAAGTTGAAGTACCCCTCAAACGCCTAGGTAGCATCTTATGGTCTCTCGTATTTGCACGTCAAACCGTATCTTGCCAAGCCAAAAAATCTGTAACTTGATTTGCTTCCCTATATTGACATCTAATCATTATTGCGCACAAACAATACTATCCAGAATCATACAAGACGATATTTAAGTGGATTAACAATTTGCCTACGTCCACTAGTGTCAAATTCAATATATTTGTATGAGATTACAAATATTCAAACAAATCTCACGTTCTTCTCTAATTTGTACACATCTCTACTCCTACCAGAGCTTTCCTTTTATAGAGAGGTTTTACAAAATACAGCAGTCAAAATGGTAGGTGAAGAGTAGGTACAGCCAACGTTTGATTTTTTGCATTCAAATTTGGATTGTGCCTAGGACGATGTAGCCATTGTTGAAGCTTCTAGGAGGGTGGTTGGTTGATGCAGCTATTTGGACGATACAGCCTTCTCCATTCCCACTTGGGTATTCACACTAAGGTGACTTAATCAACAATTACCCCCCTCTACCAAAATGTGTCATACTAGACTGCTTACAAACTGATTCATTCTTCAAATGAATGCACTTCCTTTTTTGACGTGAGAGACTTCTACTAACAAATGCGCCATAAGATGCCAAATGTACCCAAAAGTGCCAACGCACCCGAAGGTGCTCAGCAACTTACAATATTGATCAATTCCAAGCACTGTTGGAATTTGATCCTTATGACGACTTTCGTCAACATATCTGCTGGATTATCTTCAGTGCCAATCTTCTTAAGTAATATGTCATTTTCTTCTAATATTTCACGTACAAAGTGAAATCGGACATCGATATATTTTGTTCGAGAGTGATAAACTTGATTCTTGGCCAGCTAAATTGCACTTTGACTATCACAGTAAATAGTAACCTCTTGCTGTTTAAAGCCCAAATCTGTTACCAGTCTCTGTAACCAAATGACTTCTTTTACAGCTTCTTTTATGACTTCTGTTACAGCCATATACTCAGACCTTGTGGATAACAGTGCAATCGTAGATTGCAAATTCGATCGCCAACTAACTAGTACTCCAGACATAGTGAACACATATCCAGTTGTCGATCGCCGTTTATCAAGATCACCAGCATAGTCTGAGTCAACGTATCCAGTTACTAGACTATCTTCACTCTTCTTGAACTTCAAACCAATATCTACGGTCCCTAGAATATACCGTATGTTGAACCCAAGGTTTTAAGTTTCGTGGAATTATAAATCTACACATGGATTTTGATGATAACAAATGAATTCAAAGAATAAAGGAGTCTCAAGCTCAAGTTGTCCACACAATAGAATCAAGTACATCAAGGAATCAAGCATGAGCAAGAAGGGAACAAGTTCACATTAAAATCATAGAGTAATGTTGTAAATCTCTTAAAAATTCGAAATTAGGATTAAGGCTCAAAACTAATATTTTATCATAAAGCATTAAAATATATTTTCCACATGTGCATGAATATTTTGAAAATTAAATTTGAAAATTTTGAAAGATGATTGATTGTCATCTTTCACATGTGCATGACATGATTAAAAGTTTGAATTTTGAAAATATTAAGATGATTGATTGTCATATTTCACATGTGCATGACATGATTAAATGTTTGAACTTTGAAAATATTAAGATGATTGATTGTCATCTTTCACATGTGCATGTTTTATTTGAATATTTTCAAAAGTGATGGATGCTTTTCTTGACTTATGCAAAAAGTAGATGTCTTTATTTGAAAATTTTGAAAAGTAAAGTTTGCTCCTTTTGTCATATGCAAAAAGTAAAATATTAGGTTTGAAATTTTTGAAAAGTAAAGTGTGCTCCTTCTGTCACATGCAAAAAGTAAAAAGATTAGATTTGAAATTTTTGAAAAGTGAATGATGATGTCTTTGACATGTGAATCTTTTTAAATTTGAATATGAAGTCTCATATGCCTATAAATAGATCATTTGAGAGCTTCACATTCACAACACCAAAAGCATACGACATTCATTCAAAGCTTTCATTCTCTCTTCTCTAAGCATTGAGCCTTAACCCTTATTCATTTTGAGAGATATAGTTTGCGCTGTATTGTTTTTATTTCACTCATTGAGGAGTGTTTTCTGATAGCCTACCCACTCTCAATTCTTGTATCAGTAAAAGGGTGTGTATAACCCTTGTGTGTGTAGAAGGTGTTCTACACGGGGAATAGTTAAATCACCAAGTGTGAGGTGATTAGAAGTGTAGAGGGTGTTCTACAAGGATTCTTTGGAGCGGTGCTGCTCAAAAGTGTAATAGGTTTCTATCTCCACCTGAAGGAGATAGAATAGTAAATTCGGGGATCCTCAAGGGGTAGCTTGAGGCGAGGATGTAGGCAGTGGGGCCAAACCTCGTTAACATACTGAGTTTGCTTCTCTCTTACCCTTACTCTTTATATTTATTATTGTTTTATATTTTGTTTATATTTTATATTATATATTTAATTTATAATTGTTATTTTTTTAAATACAACTCAATTCACCCCCCCTCTTGTGTTAGTCATCTGGGCAACACCGTAGAATACATTTAGCAGCATGCCAATGTTTCTTTCAAAGATTATGCATATAACGACTGACCAAACTGACGGCCTGGGAGATATCAGGTCGTGTATACACCATGGCATACATAAGGCTACCGACAATACTTGCATACGGGGCCATTGGAGTACTCACTCTTCATGCTCGTCATATAGTCTCGCTCTTCATCATTTTTAGGAGACTGCAATGCACTGATCTTAAAGTATGGGGCCATTGGAGTACTCACTGGCTTCGACTTTGAGTCCATGTTGAAGCGTTGCAATACTCTCTTCAGATATTGCTTCCAAGTAAGGTGAACTGTACATTTCACCCTATCTCTGCTGATCTCCATCCCCAATATTCTCCGTGCTTCTCCTAGATCTTTCATTTCAAACTCATGACTTAACTGAGTTTTCAGACGATTTATCTCCACCTTGTTTTTACATGCAATTAACATATCATCTACATATAAAAGTAAATAAATGAAAGATCCATCTGTAAGTTTTCTGAAATACACACAATGATCGTATTGGCAACGAGTGTATTTCAGGTCCATCATAAAGCGATCATATCGCTTGTACTATTGCTGAGGTGACTGCTTCAATCAATAGAGAGACTTCTTCATTCTACAAACCCAATTTTATTTACCAGTTTCTTTAAACCCTTCTGGTTGAGACAGATAAATCTCCTCTTCCAAATCATTATACAAGAAAGCTGTATTCACATCAAGTTGTGCTAACTCAAAATCATTTTATGCAACCAAATCTAGCAATATCCAAATAGATGAATGCTTCACAACAGGAGAGAATACTTCACTATAGTCAATTCCCTCTGTCTGAGCGTAGCCCTTAGCTACCAATCTAGCTTTGTATCGTAATCGATTTTTAGCAACTTGATCATCTTTCTGATTAAAGATCTACTTACAGCATATTGACTTCTTTCCTTGTAGAAGTGGCACAAGTTCCCAAGTCTGGTTCTTATGAAGAGACTGCATCTCCTCCTTCATTGCCTTTATCCATTCATCCTGTTCACTAGATTGCATGGCTTCTCTGTAAGTGGTAGGGATCTCACCTCCTTCAACTGATAGTGTATATGTCACATAGTCTGCATAACGTGTTGGTACATGTTTCTCTCTTCTCGGCCTGTTGGTTGCTATTGATTCAATTTGACTTGGAGGTACTGTGACTGGGCTATCAACCTCCTCTTATTTGTCTTCTCTTGAATCATTTGGAGTAGTAAACTTCACCTTCTGTGAATCACTGGGTGTTTCGCCATCATAGTTGTTTTCACTGGAATCCTTATACTTATGTGACTTAAGCATCTCAGATTCGTTGAATATAACATCTTTACTGATGATTACCTTCTTAGACTCCAACTAAAACCCAAGAATTTTACTTTCTTAGCTCTAGGATCAAGCTTACTTTCTTTAGCATGATAGAAACTAGGACATCTAAAAACGTGTAAAGAGTCATAATCAGTAGCATGTGTATCTTTCCATATTTCAATGGGTGTCTTCCTGCCTTTGGCAGCTGCGGGTAGTCTGTTGACAAGGTGGCAGACATATGTCATAGTTTCAGCCCAAAATTTCTTACTGAATCCAGCATCCAGTAACATACACCGTACTTTTTCTTGCAAAGTATGATTCATCCGTTCTGCCACACCATTCTGCTATGGTGTTTCTCGTACCGTGAAGTGTCTAACTATTCTCTCTCTTCGACATACTTCCATGAAAAGGTTTAGAGTATACTCACATCTATTATCTGATCTGAGTTGCTTGATTTTTCTGCCGGTCTGAGTCTCAACCATTTTCTTCCACATAAGGAAGATGTTCAACACTTCATCTTTATTCTTCATCGTATACACCCACACACGATGAGAATAATCATCTACAAAAGTTACAAACCAATGCTTACCTCCCAAAGATGCAATTTTGGTAGGTCTCCAAACATCTAAATGTGCATAGTCAAGTATCCCCTGTGTATTGTGAACAGCGATTCCGAACTTGATCCGTGCCTGCTTCTACAATACACAGTGTTCAAAGAAAGACAATTTACCAGTTTTTGCACCTTTGAGTAAGCCTTTCTTTACGAGTGTTTGCAAAGTTTTTTCTCTAGCGTGTCCCATACGCATATGCCAAAGTCTAGTAGTGTAAGCATCAGTCTCATCTAACTTCTCACAACCTGTAGAAGCTCTTCCATCAATAGTACTTCCTTGCAAGAAGTACATGTTTCCTCACCTCAAATCCTTCATAGCCACCTGAACTCCCATTACCACTTTGAAAGTTCCATCTTCAATAGTGATTCTGAATCCCTTTGAGTCCAGAGATCCTAGTAAGATAAGAGTTTTCCGCAAGTCCGGAACAAACCAAACTTCAGCCAGAGTCCTGACAGTTTCATCATGCAACTTCAACCGAATGCTCCCTATTCCCTGAGTCTTATAGGCACTATCATTGCCCATAAGTACTGCTCCACCTTCAATTTTTGTGAAGTCAGTAAACCAGTCCCTATTGAGACACATATGATAGGTACATCCAGAATCCAAAATCCATTCATCGGAATGACAAATGAATGATGAACCTGTCAAAGCAACGTGTAGATCTTCATATCTGTCTGTGACATTGGCTATGGTGGTTTGATTCTTCTGTTGTCTCTTCAATTTGGGACAATCAATCTTCCAGTGTCCTTTGTCGTGACAATAGGAACACTCATCTTTGACGAGTTTTCTGCCGACTGATTAACCACGTGATATGGTCTGAGTTTTCGATTTCTTTTCTGGATATTTTGACTGTGTTCTCCCTCTTGCTGTCAACGCTTCACTTGATGTATATAGTTGCTTATCTTTTCAACGGTACTCATCGCTAATCAGAGAACTAGATACATCGTCAAAACTGATTTTTTCCATCCTATACAATAGTGTGGTAACTAAATAATCATATGTATTGGGCAATGAATTTAACAAAAGTCAAGATTTATCTTCATCTTGGATTTCAACATCCAAATTTAATAAGTCAGCAAGAATCTGATTGTAACTATTCAAATGTTCGGACATACTAATACCTTCACGAAATTGAAATCTGAAGAGTTTTTTTTTTTTCAAATGCAAGCGGCTCTCAATGCTCTTATTCATGAACTTATCTTCCAATTTCTTCCAAAGATCCTTTGCATTTGTCTCTTTCATGACAAAATACTTCATATCTTTGGTAAGGCACAAACGGATTGTACTACAAGCTTAGGTATTAAGTTTCCTCCAATCATTTTCTGATATTTCGTTGGGTTTTTCTTCCAACACCATATCCAACTCTTGTTGAATCAAAACGTCCATCATTTCACATTACCACATACCAAAGTTAGAAGTTCTATCGAACTTCTCAACTTCAAACTTGGCATTTGAAACTGTGGACCTACGCCCTGAACTGTTGGCATTTCCAGAGTTCCTATCTCCTCCAACACCTTCCATATTAATTTAGAAATTTTAGAAGACAAATTTTGAAATTCTAACCGTACGAATGAGTCTGGAATGATCCAAATAGTTGGAAAGTACCATTTGATCGTCGAAATCGGACTCCAAATGGCTTAGATCAAGCCCAAAATCAGATCTGGAATTCGAACGATCCAGGTCGTCTGGCGCGTGTGATACACGTGCTGAAGAAGTCACGGGCGTATGAGGCGCGTGGTTTTCATGCACGAAGACTGTGCAAGGTGCGTGAGGGCGCGTAGGCACGTGGGACTCACGCGCAAAACGGCTATGAGGCGCGTGGGAGCGCGTGTGTGGGCGTGGAGGCGCGTGGATAGTGTTTTTCACGCGTCTTCTTCCTCGGGCCGCGCTTGGGGGCGTGTGGAGAGTGTCTTCCAGTCGTCTTCAACCTCCAACTGCGAGTGGGGCGTGTGGGTACTCGCTCCGACCTTCTACTGGGGCGTACTGGCTTTTCCGACGTCCGTTTTCGATTCCATTTGCGCCAACGGATTTATCTCAACGCAAGGAATAGCCTGGAGTTGTCAAAAATTAATTTTAACCAACTTGATTTCTGGATAGTGCGAACCAAAACTCTGATACCAATTGTTGCACACAAACAATACTATCCAGAATCACACAAGACGATATTTAAGTGGTTCAGCAATTTGCCTACGTCCACTGGTGCCAAATTCAATATATTTGTATAGGATTACAAATACTCAAACAAATCTCACGTTCCTCTCTAATTTGCACACATCTCTACTCCTACCAAAACTCTTCTTTTATAGGAGAGATGTTATAAAATGTAGCAGCCAAAATGGTAGGTGAAGAGTAGGTATAACCAACGTTTGATTTTCTGCATTCAAACTTGGACGGTACAGCCATTGTTGAAGCTTCTAGGTGGGTGGCTAGTTGGTGCAGCCATTTGGACGGTGCAACCATTTGAACGGTGTAACCTTCTCCATTCCCTCTTGGGTATTCACACTAAGGTGGCTTAATCAACAATTATGAAGTGGACACCCTGAAACGCCTTAACTGTCTCCTCCCAAAGCTCCCAAAGGTACCAAACTGTACAATTTTCAGAAAGAATCTAATCAACTACTATTTTAGAATCACACTTAATCTCCATATTAAAGAAACCCAATTTTTTACATAATATTACTCCTTCATGGAGAGGATGGAGTTCGGCCTCATTGTTAATACCCTGCCCAAAACAAGCTGAGAAAGCACCTTTAACATTACGAAATCTACCCCGAATCATGATGCCATCGCCACAAGAATCTGGATTATCCATGTAGCTCCCATCAACATTCAGCTTTACACATCTAAGAGACGCTTGCTCCACGCAACAGGACATAGTTGTCGTCTTCGAAGCAGAACCAGAGGATTGAATATCTAATAAATTAAGTACTTGTTCGTCTATGGGAGAAACCAACCCAAACTTATCTTGTTTCGCCACTAATTTCCTAAGCCAAAATTTAAGAGATCGCCACACTCCTTTCTTGATTTAGTTACTATAAGAAAATCATTTATTTATAGTCAATTAATTGTAACGAAATAATTATTTACAGTCAAATTTAACTACAAATAGTCTTTCTCCCACAATTAAAAAGTCACAAAAGCTCATATTTCTTGTATCCATGTGCAACTTGCAACGACACTGCCACAACTGCCAAGTTATAAGAGTTGGCATCAATCCAATTAGAATTCCTCTTAGAGATGATTTCTTTGCGAAGGAAAACTAGTGAAGCACACGTCCCCACTAGGTTCTCCCAAACATAAATGGAAGACCCATAACAACACTAAATCTATCCCAAACCTGAGTCGCAAACTCACCCGATCAAAGAACATGTTCTAGTGTCTCAACTTTCCTAGTAGTGCAACAATCACATCTAGAGGCCAATTGCACACCACACTTATGCACCTAAGAGTCCACCGACAAGCAATAAAATCGAGCTTTCCACATACATAAGAAAGTTTTTTTGGCAAAAGTTTTTTCCAAAGCTACTCCATACCTGAAAATTTCTCTTGTTTTAGCTGACGTATCACCTCCCATGCACTCGCTAAAGAGAAAACCCCATCCGACATCGGCTTTGATATGATAACATCCTCCCTTTCTTTTCTTACAGATAAGAACAAATAATATTCCCTATAATCTCAGTTCCAAGTTCCAACCAACTCCTCCAACAACTCCATGTCCCAACTAGAGTCATTCCAGCGATCCTTCATTTGAAGTAAAAGATTGGCAATCATTGTAGCACGCAAGCATAATAACCAGATGCAAGCCACATCAAACCAAAAAGACGCCCTTCCTTCTCTATTTTTCCAACTGATATTATCACAAACATCTAGAAAACTCTCATCATTGATTTCCAGAACCTAGAACAAGCCAACATATTTTTTGCAAGGGAAAGATGACCACGTTTCACATATTTCATTTTGAAAAATTGACTCCACAAATTGTCCATAGCCAACTGTCGCCAAGCGAATTTCATATAAAGAGATCATTGCACATCCACGAGCTCCCTAAGGCTCAAACCCTCCTCCAAAGTCGGCGAACAAAGCTTGGACCAAGGATACCATTTTTTTTTCTTGCCTTTTCGTTAATATCACCCCATAAGAAGGTCGAAAAAATGGAATTTATTTTCTTCAAGATAACCAATGGGACATTAATTAGCACAGCTAACAAGTGCGTAGCCATAGAGGAAAAGACATGCTTCAAAAGAATTAAGCGACCCTCTTGAGATAACAACTTAACTTTCCAACTCGCCACCTTATCACGGATTTTACAAAATCAATATTGTGCCTAGATTTGTTTAGTTTACTGATTTTAAAAGTTGTTCAAATATCCGAAAAAAACTTGGATATTGGAAAAGCTCCCAGAAACGTAAGGCATAGAATCATTAGAGAATTCATAGAAAAAGTAGAGGAAACCCATACAAATTAATGGGGAGAAGATCTACCGAGAATTAATGAGATTTGAACCGATCAATATTAATTCTACATATATGTAATGATAGATCATGATCAACAGATTAAGCAAAACAGATCATCACAATTCATAAAGAAGAAAAAGGATACACAGAGGAAAGAAAAAAGGAAAAACTGAGAAACCATGTTGTACGTACCTCAAATTCATATGCCTTGGAACGAGACAGTGTTGTTGGTACCAAACCGCAGCAGCTTCCTGTAGCCATGGCAACAAGCCAACAACACCAATTCTTATGAAGACAGCTTGAACGGCAAGAAAACAATGATGATGTTGATGATGACCAATGACCATAAATTTTGTCCTACCTTTCCTGGTCAGACACCAAGGCTAAGTTAATACATAGAATTTATAAATTAAGCTTTGTGAAGAAAGCGAAAGGGAAGAAACAAAAATTTGTATTTGAGATCATGAATAGAAAAATCATTACGTGCGGCGCACTTGGCTAATACAAGGCTTAATGGACAGCCATTATTTGGAAATTCTCGGGAAAGAGAGATTCAGAAAGAGAAGGAAAAAAGAAAGGTGGTTTTTTAAGGAGGAACTACTCGACATCCCCCGTCAAGAGTTGCTGTCTTGTAGTGAGTTAGTTTGTGTCATTCGTGGTCGAGTGTCTGTGCTTGTGGGTGCACCAGAAACGGGTAACCAATCCACTCCATGCAAGGTTGGATGGTTGCTATAGCTAAAGAAAGAGCGAGACAGGTTGTCGTACGTGTGAACCATTGCAATCTGTTACGAAACTCCCCGATTGTGCCACACTTTCCTAAATTTATCTGCAGTAAACACTTGAATTAGACTAGGGTCCATCATCCTCTTTGTTTTATTAATAATAATTAAATTCAAAAGTAATCATCGTAATTTGCTTTAAATCCAAATTAGCTCCGTAGTTCTTAATTCACAATTCTCATTCCTATGGTTTATCTTGGAACGATCAATTTACGTCATGATAATGAAATCATGAGATGAAAAGTATTCAAATTTTTTAATAATTTTCTTCTCAAATATCAGTCAAACATATATACAATACTTTTCATATAGAAGTCTAGACAAAGTACAAGCTCGTGGGATTTTTATGAGGGGTAGGCTTCCCAGTGCATACCAAGCACTGGGAAAAAAATTGAAAACCAAAAGATGGTTCAAGAAAATTGAATACAAGATTTTTTAAAACAAGCAAAGCCAAAGATTAAAATAATAATAATAATAATAAAACCAACAGAAAATAAAACTTAATTTAAACATAACAAAGTTTAATATATTGAAAATGTAAACAATGTTAAAAAAAACCTAAATTCTAACAAACAACAAACACAGGTTCTAAGATTAACAAAAAAAAAATATTTTTATATGAAACATACAAAAAAAGGCAATTAAGGGGTGACAAGGGGTTACTCTTTTCCAAAATAAGGGTGGTCGGGGTGTTGGGAAGGGGAGGTGGGACCGGAACACACGATATGATACGATTTTATAATTGTTCGAATTAGTCAACCCGAATAATGAGTTAAGATGAAATAAATTAAAAAAAATTTGATTAAAATATTGTTAAAATATTACTTTTAATATAATTATGATTTTAAAATTTGATACCATTCATCTCAACTCCAAATATGCCATTAGATCGGTAATAAGTGAAAGACACAAAAATGATGTGGCGTGTAATATATACTAAAACTGCAAATGAAGACTTGGAACAGTATCATCTAATTAACAAGGAGTAGGGAAAAAATAAAATTAAGTAGCTCGATCCAACTTGGTGAATTTTTTCTCGGCTGGGACCATCTCTTTGGTAAACTTGCTCCTTTTCCATCACATTGGTGTGGTTGAACTGTACAGAAAATCGTTTTCGAATTTCAGAGAAGCACCAAAGTAATGCTTTGTCATGGTTAACAGGGGCTTCTGCTTCTGTGCACCCATGAGATGATCTTCTTCTCAAGCTTGCATTTGTTAAGTAGCACTGATTTTGACAGAACCAATCCTGTTTGTATTACTAGTTGTGGAAATTATCTTTTCACTCTTAAAGGAACTTTTCGTTGTTTTACTTTGCGATACGACTTTCTTTGATGTTGTTGGAGCAAAACAACCAGCTGCAGTTTTTTCAGCAATTCTTTTCTGGCGCTGGATCAACATATCTTCCATCTTTTTTCGGATTTCTTCTTCCTGTTAACAAGAAATTCTCAATTTTAGTAATTGGAAATTGTTAGGTTTTATTACTCTTTTGGCATTAGTCACACATTGGTGGGGAAAAAAGGAGGAGTAAGGCCTAAGGCATATAAAATGAGGATTCGCCTCCTTGGTAAGCGCACAAGTCAAAAGTTACTAGGGTTTAGGCCTTAGGCAATGAGGCTAAACCTCCTTTTATAGGCCTTAGGCCTTGCTCCTCCTTTATTCCCCACCAATGTGGGACTAATGCCAAAAGAGCAAAATCCAACAATCCTTGCCTAAGTGCACCAGTCAGAAAAATACATATAACTTTTGACTTTAATAAAAAATGAAGGTAACCAAAGAACTAACTGAGGAAATAAGGAACAGAATATTTGTTAATACCTTCTCCAATTTGCTATTCTGGACAATGGGCAAGCGCTCACAGGAGATGGTTTCTTGCTTTTGGACAAGATTTGATATTTGCTTTTTCCTAGAGCTCCACCTAAAACCTTTGATCTTGCTTCTTTACTGGGGTATTTTGTTCCAGTAGCTTCACTATTATTGACACTGGTGCTCTTACAATTCGAAGGAAGCTTCTGGTCCACATGTTCACTTGTTCCAGCACCAGAGCATTTTCCATTAGCTTCTGTGAGTGAGATGTCAATTCCATAGTTCATACTCAAAGAAAACTCAGCGAAAGCCACTCTGGAATCTCGTTCAAATACAACACAAAGATCATCTGGATCATAGGCGTTAGAAACTTCATGCTTCACTTGCAAAATATCTGGAGTTCCGTATTCCAATTGGGCAGCTAAAGTCATATCAGTCTCCATGCATATGTCTGTTTTCCATTGCGAATCATACAGATCATCAAGTCCTGATCGAGTCTCTATCATGAAAGAATCATCAATAAGTGTCCCTATTCTACTTTTCTCAGTGTGGGGGCAATCACCTTCTAATGAAACAATGCAATCCTCATCAAGGACCATTCGCTGAATGTTCACATCCTGGTTTTCTGGCATTCCTGAGTGATTGGTAATAAACCAATCTTCTGTCCTCCCAGACTTGATTATTGTCCTCTCAGCTGAACAATTAGATAATATAATCCCAAGTCCGGTTCCTGACTCTTCCAATCTCTGGGACATTACTAGTTCCTCATCTGCAGAGTCCCTCCTCTTTATAACATGATGGAAATTCTTGCTGTTTTCAAAATCTTCCAATTCAACTCTACCATCAGTTTCACTCATCCTCTCAGTCGCAACAAAGGAATCAGCTGCAGCAGCCAGCCAGTTTGGAGCTTCTTCAATAACAGGTTTGAATGAGATTAATGTTTCATCTTCAGAGTTTGCGACTGTACAATGCTCATTCTGAACATTTCTCAGATGCAGCTTTTCCATCCCTCTGGTATGCGTCTCATCATCTTTCATCAAAAGGTTCTGAAAAGAATCCCAGTTCTCATTTCTTCTCTCTCCCTTAGAAGAGTCTGTGATCAGATCGCTAAGAAGATCCTGGTCAGCAGCATCACTTGACTGGTTCAAACTGTGGCAGCTCTTATCCAGCCCCCTTGTCTTCTCATTACTGTGAGTTTGAGTTATGTGTCTTCTTAGATGATCCAGTCAAGTCCTCTATCTCCTGTTTAAGGGAATCTCCATAAATTAATTCTTCATCTGCAGAAGTTTCAACTGGGACTCCACCCCTGTCCCCATCTGTACTCTTAGGCCTGATATAGTTGATATTATGAATGAAAACTGTTCTGGAGGACTTCTTCTTGCGTTCTTTTCTGTATGAATGCTCCATTAGAGAACTATCTCTGTCTTGCGGTAAATTTGAATTGGAATCGCTCCCAGAATCAGAGTCACTGGACTCTGTTTCTCTGTCTTCTTCTGAATATACAACTTTCTTTTTATTTGGAAAGCTTTTCTTGCTCCCCACTGGATATGACTTCGGATTCCTATGATAATTGGGTCGTGGCCACTGCATATTATTTGCATTGTGAGGAACAAATTGCATAGTGGGGAAAGGATATCCTTGATGTGGAGGCATTTGTTGGATGGGAATTTGGAAATTGTATATATATGGAGGAATTTTGTTCGTCCATGGCATAGGCAATTGTAATTTTGCAGTAGAGGATGGTATATGATCTGATGGCAAAGTATTATCTGCAAATGATGTAACCTTAACATCACAGAACTACCATAGAACAGAGGTGTCTAGATTTTGTATTTATTATACACTACATTGCCAAACATAAGGATTATATAAGTTCATAGTAATTTTCTGGCTTACACAAGCAGCAGTATTTGCTGTGAAACTTTTACTACTAGGTTCCACACAAATTGAATAAGAGAATGGTGCAATTAGATAAAAACTCTACATTGCTTTTGTATAGAAAAGTAGAAGATGTGTTTATTTCTAGAGGAAAGATGAGGTTTTTTTAACCGAATGGCCGATCATTTAGTTTAGGTTAACAAAAAGACAAATGGAATTTTTGTCTTTGAGTGCTTTTCCGGATACTTATAACTCATCATTGATGTATCTATTTGATTTTTTGTTAATATTTAAACATATATCGTTTCCTTCTACAGAAAAACTTGAGTCTACATATCAAATCAATAAACCTGAAATGTGGTTTATCACTGGGTGGATTATCTGTGAAATGGTTTACAGCATACTATGGAAGAATTTAAAGCACGATATTGGTGAAAATAGAAAGCATACATATTGAATGAGGATGTAATTTTACTAACTTGAATCACAGAAAAATATTTTTCATAGCACTGCAAAAAAGCAATACAACAATGAACAATACCTTTTTTGCTGTGTAAACTTGCTTGACTTGTAGATGACCCAGATTTTGATGTATCCAAAGACTCATTTGGCACACCTTTAATGGTAGAGACACTACCTTTGGATGAGCCTAATGCAGCACGTTGATTTCCGGCACTTATTTCATTCGTCAATAGAACTCCAGATGCTTCCACAAATGAAAGTTCTGTCGGGGAGCATGCTTGCATGGCTGTTAATTCCTCCATCCAAAGGGCATCTGCATCCTTTTTCTTGCACAAATCTTTGAAATTAATGCATGCTTCCCTGCATATGGTTGACACTTGATCTTAATACTCGAGTAAGAATATAATATTTACATTGAATTTTATTCCTTGAACTGGGAGGAGAAATAAACCGAAGGGATTTGGATTTTACAAGTTTATGCTACCCGATGCATCTTAACACCGACTCGGCGACTAGAATCATAACGATACCCTTCATAGACTAACATCATACTCCTAAAACTATTTGGTAGACTGACATAATGTTTCACATAAATTAGTGAGTCAAATGTGTGATGGTAGGCACATATTTTGGCCAAGCAAAGGTAGAAGGTAAATGAATGAAAAAGGCTTTCAAATGAGCTTAAACCTTGATGACAGTTCTTTTTTGTTTGGACTTACTTGGATGGCAAAAAAAATGTTTTTGAAGGAAATTTTCACCACTGAAAATTAGGGAAAAACAAGAAGCATAATTTTGACCAGTCAAAACAAGAATCTATGATCTATGATCTTTATCATTCTCATTTTACTTTTATTGGTCAACTGTATAGAGTGTCTGCATCTTGGTATGGAGTCTTTTGACGATTTTGTTCCATTACATCCCAAATTCTAGCCTAAAGAACATGTATAGAACATAACAGTTCATACCTTAAACGCAATGCTCCAAAGGCACCTGCAAAGGAAATGAGATCATCTATGTTGTCCATTTCAAATCCAGCAAGAATACCACGCACATAAGCCATTTCCTGCTCTTTCTGAAGGAAAGTTTTCCGAGTATCTAGAAGGCACTGGAGGTGAATCCTAGTCATGACAAAGTTGAAAGTATCATGATAAAAGTAATCTATGCACCACAATTAAGTGTATTGGCATTTCAGCAAATGCAGAAAATTAAAATACAGGATGAGTTACCTGGAGTTTTCTTCTTTCACGTCATCATCTGAGCATTCTACTTCAGATTTGAGCTGGAAGGAAAAATGGAAGAATATACTAAACTAATTTCTGAAAAAGCAGCCCCATTTCTTGTTTATTTGAACAAATGAAATACCTTGGGGGAATCAGGAGGCTTCTTTGTATGACCATGAGCAGCTAAAACACTTCCTAATAAAATGAAGTTAATTAGTAGATACAATTACAACATTCTAGCAAGTACTGTAACTCTCTTCCCAATTCTTTCTTCCAGGATCAAGTAAATCATATTGAAAAGATGTATAATCCCTTAAACATGTTTTATTTTTGCATTTTATTTTATACCACACTGAGAATGAATATCTTAGATGCAATTAATTTTTTTTTTTTTTTTTTTTGAGTTAAGCTGAGTTGACATGGAATGCACCTAACTAACAAGTCAAACTTGAATATTAAAGAAATGTATTTCATATGTGATCCAATATGCATGGGCATACACAATAAAAAATTTCAACTTCAGAAACAGAGCATCATGTTGACTCCATTAAAGATATTAACTTAATGGATGAAAATCATCGAACCCAATCTAAGGGAGAAGCTATTATTTAGGCTTGAACATGTTGCTCAATAATTATAAGGTGGGGACCAAAATCAATTAACTCCAACGCAAGTGGAAAAGGTTTAACAATGGTACCCAAGTTCTGAGTGTACCTTCCACCAATTGCCCATGTACATGGGTATTATATAGTTTAGCTTGAACTGAACTGTCAATCTGCAAGATCTCTCTTTCTATGCTGACAAACCTCTCAAGAAGTGCCGGTGTGCTTACAAAGCTCACAAATCTGCCCAAAAATGTTTAATGAATTATGGAACTCAAAGATCTAACCCTCTATTTCCCAAGAATACCAATTCCTTTCTATAATTAACCCTCATACTTTTACATATGAGGAACCAATCCAAATTAAATACCTAAACTAAGAGAAAAAGTGTGCAAATCCAACAAATGTTTGGGACCAGACTGTATATAACCTCCCTACACAGTCAACAACTGATTAATATGAGAAAACTCAGTAATTATTCCGACCTTTATAAACCATGCAGCCGCATAATTGATTAAGTGACAAATCCTTCAATCGATGAAATTCAAAATCAAGGACAGTGTCATGCTGTTTCTCCAGGACCAATGGGGAAGTCCTACATTTACTATAATTGAGGACATAAAGCAAATGAGATGTGAGCGTTACCTTTCGATTGTGCCTTTGGTGAACCAGGGTGCAGCATGGGCTGGTGGGCAAAGCTTGATCGAGTACCCACCTTTTGAGATCTCATCTTTCAAAGATTTGAGGTGAGAAACGAAAGGGTCAAATAACCCAGAAGCTAGTTTCTCAGTAATGACTCCAGAAAAGACCACAAGATCACATCTTCACAAAATTCAAACAAGCGCACAAAAAAGAAGGCATTTTTAATGAGTTAAGAATTTAATATGAGAACAGAAACAGAGAGTTGTAGCGAAATACGTGAAAATAAAGTGGGCAACCTGGTTCTAGTTGGGGTGAGCTGGAAGAGAGCATAATCGAGACGAGCTTTGGCGTCCATATGTGGCGGAAAAACAGAGTGAGTGAGCGAGAGAGGGAGGGTTCAGAGATTAACTATCTCAGAACGGGTGCTGGAAATGCAAGTTGATGCTCTAAAACGTTACTGAGCGAAAGATCACGTTGTTGAACGTGCGCGTACGTCGCATTTCGCATTGTAAGATGAACTGTAATTGATTATTGACTCAGAGAGAGAGAGCGCCAGCGGGAACTGACGAAGCACAGCACATGGCACATGCATAGTGATGGGCTATTTCTTAGCTATCTGAACGCGCGGCCCACAGGCATGCAGACAGCTAGATCTCTCACCCACTTGATTTTGCTCCCTATTGAAGTGTTTTTTAACCTTCACCATATCTATCTACTCTCTTAATTCTCAGAAAATCAGTAGATTTTCTAAACAAACCATGGTGTGTTTTTCATATATTGTGTATATAATATTTGGAATAATTTAATTAAAAATAAGAATAATTGAATAACTTTTTTTTTTTTTTTTAATATCAAAACCTCTACTTTATTCAATATCATTGAAACCGATAGCAGATTTCATAGTTAAATGAAAACTGAATACAAATCTCACCCAAACTATGTAGAAGATTACATTCATGATTTGAGAACTGGTAGTGATATATTATATGAAAGTTCTTCCTCTCGCTGAGTTCCACTTCATGCATATATGCAAGCATGCAAAAATATAGAATAATAATAATAGTATAGAATGACACAATAATAGTATAGAATATATAAATATAACAATATATATAGAAATAAATCATTCATAACAATTTATACGTTAGAGAGTTTAATTTTATTCATGAAAATTTTATTCCTATTATATGATTAATAATTTAATTTTTTTTAAAATAATTTATAATTTTAAAATGAATGCATTATTTATTAAATTAACTATATATACGATATATATAGTTAATATATGGTATATACAATTTATTATAATTATATTAAATTGGTAATAATAAGTAATAAATATAATAAATATTATATGTTTGATATTTAATTGAAATATATATGATTAAATAAATATATATAAATTATAAATTATAATATAAAATTCTTATATAAATTATAAACTATATAATTATTTTATCAAAAAACTCATATTATTTCTTAAAAATAATCACATAACTAAAAAAATATAGATATTTTAATATCTTCTGTTTTGTGGCCGTATAAAATAATACAAATGTTAAATTATCATCTTGAAATTAAAAAAATATCATATATTGAACTAACTTTTTATTAAAATTTTAATTAAAATTATCTCAAACAAGTTTGATAAATTTTTTTATAATATATGAAAACGTATAATTATTAATCATCTACTTAATTATAAATAATTATTAAATTTTTATTAAAAATTAAATTAAATAAACGTACTTCGCACGTTATTTTTATCTAATATATGTATAAATGTTTAAGAATCTATATTAGATTGTCCTTTATAATTCTTTATAATTAATTATATATGCACGTACTTACCTCTTGAAAGAAGAGAGCATAGTTTTTTGGGTGAGAATTTCAGAGAAGCAACTTCGAAAGATACGGAGTAATTAGAGCCTCTAGGCGAAAAAATTATAAATTGTCGGTCGTGGCAACCAAAAAAAAAATTCTAAACTGAGGATTAAAAAGATTTGATTGGTATTTAATTATTTATACATGTGGTCACGGTTAAATGAAGAATTTTCAACCCAGAGAAATTTATTACGTCTTATTCCAGGTAGTGAGCAGTGGCGGAGCCACGTTGGGGAGGGGTCCATGGCCCCCCCTTCCCACGGCCCATTCCTATTTTTTTAAAAGATTTAAAAAAATATAATATATATTTAAAATATATATTTTTAATTTAATTTTTTATAATTTTATAAAATAATATTTATTTTATTTTATATTAGCTCTTTTTTAAAAATTGTCTTGATTTTCTTTTATAAAATTAATCTAATTGAAAAATAAAATAAAATTCATGTAAAATAAAATAATATAATAAAAAGATGATATATTTTTATTATAGATAAAAATAAAAATAAAAATAAATTGAATGATTTCTAATATATTTTTATTATGATGATATGTTTTTATTATATTATATAATTTTTTAATATATAAATTATATTAAATGTATTTTATTTTTATTATAAATTTTATTATCAAATTATTTTATATCATATAAAAAATTATATATATAAGAAAAAAAAAAGTAGATAGCAGGAAAAGTAAAAGCAACTGCATGCGGCATGCATGCTTTGAAACTGCTAGCCTTGCTGATTACTGCGCGTTCACATGCAAATAACTAATGTTGCCCCTGCACTACTTCCCACGTAAATTCCTTGCATCAGCCGATGGAGCAGTGGCGCGCGAAGGTTCTTAGAACAGATCAGTAAGGAAGGTGCATCAGCATATAATATGCGCATTTATGTTATGCTTAATAAAGCATTTAGTACTGATTAATAATCAATAATATCATGCATTAAATATATAAAAAAATAAACATACAATATTTGATTATGGAAAAAATTCAATGAAAAATTCTTTAATGATAAAATCTTACAGGACAGTTAAATTCATAAAAGTCAATTTTATTAAATTAAAATATTATAAACAAAATACTCAAATTACAAAATCTTTGTAACTAAACATTTTTACTCAATAAGACAAACACTTCGTTTGTCTTTTATCGTAGTAGTTATTAGAATTTCTGACGATCTTCAATCCATTATTTTTACTTTTGAAACCTTCAATAGCTGAACACGAACATTTTAACTCTCTTTTGGAGTATGCTCTTATTCAATCTTTACAAAATGAGTACCTAAAAAATTCTCCTTTAGAAAATTTTCTCTCACACGATTACTTGAAGTTCTACCAGATCTTCAAGCTCTCAATAATATATATAAAAGTGTGTCTTTTGACGTTCTTAAGTGTTCACCAAACCTCAGTTGAGCCCTTTCTTAAATAGGTAATACAATGATTGAGTTGGATTAGGATTCTGTTGATGATTTATCCAATTTTTCAGTATGTTGCGCAACTAACAGTTTACCAACGTGTCAAAATGAAACACTTATACTGGATGCCTTCGAGTTCAAAACAGCTTCGATCTCTTCATTTAATTGTTACATCTGAATCTTTTTAGCTGATCTCCAGACTCAGACTCTTATTTAGAATTGTTGAAATCTCTTATCTTTGAATTTAAAAGTTGCTCGATAAGTGTTATATTATAAAATAAATTTTTGTCCTTATTGGATAACACTAGGGCCAGAGGTGTAAATTTAAACTGAAAAATCGGAGAACCAACCCAAATCGAACTAGACCTGACCGGACCGGACCGGACCGAAAATTCCGGTTTTGGATTAATCCGGTCTGGTACCGACTTCTTAAATTAAAAAATCAGGTAATATCGGTTCGGTTCTGGTTCCATCTATTTTAAAACCGGACCGGTTCATTTTTCTTTTAGTATTATTAAATAGTATATCCTATGCTATATATAATAATATAAATTATAATTAGATATGAAATAATGTAGATTTTTTATAGAATAATTTTTTGTTTTATAGCAGTTTTTCTAATGCAATTTTTTTTTATAACAAAATTTTGCTAAAACAGATTTTTTTTATAGAGCATTTTTTTTTATAAAACAATTTTATTTTATAGCAGTTTTTTTTTAATGCAGTTTTTATATAACAGTATTTTTTTACTAAAATAGATTTTTGTAATGGATTACAATTTTTTTACTAAAACAAAATTTTCAAACCAGTTTTTTTTTTTTTTAAATAGATTGGTTTTTTATAAATTTACATTTTATTAAAATAGGAACCGGACTGAAACCGGTAAAACCAATACTATCGATTTTGGGGGATAATCGAGACGTAATCGATTTTAAGAAATGCAAAATCGGTGGTACCGATTCGATTCTTAATTTTGTTCAAAACTAAATCGAACCGGACCGATTACACCCCTAGATAACACTTAGAATCCTATTTAAAATTACATTCATCTAATATTTAAATTTTAACTCAAAATATCTAATCCTAGACAAACCGAATTACATTTACAATGATGATCCGCTGAATTCTCAATATCAAGTAATATTTTTTTAACCAGTTAAATAAATTGTTTCTTATAATCTTTACTATTGTTTTTCTTAATAAATACTACTTCAGCTAACTAGATATACGTCGTACGTACTGTCACTCAAATCACCGGACATTTTCGGGATTAATAAAGTGTATACTACGTTTAAGAAGTTCATTTTTTTCATATATAATGTTTCTTGTGCGAGTGAGATCATGTCTTATATATATAGAGGGTAAATTCTTGTTCTTAAATTATGTCCATATCATGATTTTCTCTTTATATATTGGCAATATTGCCACCGGCCGCCTTCACATTTGAGGGTCACCTTAATATATATAAACATAAGAAGTTTTTGCATGCAGCTAGCACACATATATGCAGGAAGTGGAACTCAGCGAAAGGAAGAACTTTCATATAATATATCACTATCAGTTGCCAAATCATGAATGTAGTCTTTTATGCATTACACAGAATATTATTATTGTCCCCACACTATTGAGGAAAATAATAAGAGAATTTGTCGTATATACAAAAATTTAGTCGCTGGACGTACGGAGTTAACGAGCGGATTTCGTTCTAGTTTCTTCTTGGCGGGCCGAATTACAGCTTCTTAAAAAAAAATTGATATTTATAATTAATTAATAATAATAATAATAATTATTAACGAAGAAAACACCCATTGTCAAGTCATTTTTTCAACCATCATTATATATATGATCTGTTGGGAATCGTATATAATTATTAGTTTTTATTTAACTGATCATTTTTTTTTTATCAACAAGCAAGCATATATTTATCTAAAAAGGAGTATAATATATTGTAGTTACTTTAATTACAAGCCTGAGATGGATCATTTTCACTATAAAAATTAAGAAAATTAGGTGGTATGTAAATTGGTGGAATATTTTCGTGGGCCTGTATTAAAGTTGTCTGTTGCACAAGATCATGCGCATATCGATTTGAAGATCGATAAATTTTTACAACTTTCCATTCATTAAAATGGCAAAGTTGTTCAATAATGTCTTTGATGACAGGTTGAATAGTCTAATCTTGAATCTGATTCGGGTTGGAGATGGACTGTATTACAACATTCGAGTCTCCAACCAAGATAATTTTTTTGTATCCTCTTGCTTTTACTTCTTTTATCATCATATTAGCTGCTTGTGTTTCTTCCAAGTTTGCATTTGTGGTTGTTGGAAATTC
Source organism: Platycarya longipes (assembly GCA_036559045.1). Classification (NCBI taxonomy): domain Eukaryota; kingdom Viridiplantae; phylum Streptophyta; class Magnoliopsida; order Fagales; family Juglandaceae; genus Platycarya; species Platycarya longipes. The sequence goes on along the minus strand of CM071797.1, from coordinate 7,672,208 downwards.
TGCTCTAGTCCAAAGTGTTCTTCCTGTTTCATTTGTGATTGTACCCACAATAGTGCTTCCCAATATTCTTATTGCTACATCAAAAGTTAGGGTGTATAAATCTTTTGAAAGCCAAAGCCTTTCACTATGAATATTTGTTGCCCTAAAGACCAGGAATATAAATGTTTTTGATAGCTTTTCGAAAGATTATTAAGAAAATTGGGGAGAGATGGAATTTCTTTTCTATGGACTACTCTATTTCTAAGAAACCACAAATTGTCTCTTGCTAGGCGGTATGTAAATACGTCCGTACGGTCTATATATAATTTATGCTCATATATAACTAATATTCAGGTAAATCCAAGTACCTAGATATTTTTATTAGGGTTCGTTTTACTCTCCAATAAACAAAAACAATTAATGGTAGGTAATAAACTACGTCGATGCATATATGAATTAGGCCATCTTTGAATATTGAAGTGATCTCAAATATTTTTGAATAGTAATAAAATTTATTAATAATAAAATATTAAATAATAATAAAATATATAAAAAATAAAATAATAAATAATACTAAAATGTTCTCCGCCACCCAAACGAACCTTAATTAATTAACTATATGTACGTACAAGGAATAGGTTAAATCTCTTGGCCATCTCATACTTATTTTTCTTTTTCTTTTTTTTTTCTGTTTTTGAGAAAGAGGCTTACTTTCATTAAACTAAAAAACTTAAAATTTACAAATTTGACCAATATAAACTGAGAAAACTCAGTATATAAGTCAACTAGGAGCAATTGAGACACAACTTCTAAATTTCTACAGACAAAGCGTCTGAGAGACTGTTTATTGTCAAAAGGTAAAGAGCTAAAGTCTCTTTCTCCAAAATAAGAGATAATTACAAGTTCACGAACAAAAGTCCGAGAGACTATTTTTCTATTATAAGTTTTTTTTCTATACAAACGAAACTAACCAAAAACCAGCCAAATAACACAACACAAACAACAACTCAAAAATAAAAACCGGCTGTGGTGGCGCATAGACAACATGCGTCACTTTAGAAGTGAATACTCACAAGTCTAAGTATCATTGAGATCCTGGATCCACAATAAACCACACACGACGGAAAGAATCCTCAAGATAGCGAGGCACATAGAGATTTGGACCTCGCGCGTTGGTGCATACACAGCTCCGTTCGATAGAAGCTCCAGTCAACAGCAAGATCGGCGGACAGGGAGAACAACGAAAATGCACGTCGTGGGTTTAGGCCATTGGACTACTACAAACCTGCAACAAATAAATCAAAATCACAAAAACTTGAAATCCACTATCAACACTGTATAACGAGGGTGGCTGGAAAAGGGAAAAAAATTAAAGAGAGAAAAGAATGGGGAATGAAGGAAAGGACGGAGTTGAAGCTCCGCCCCCCTCAAAACTGGGAACAATGGTGGAGGGTTTTTTCACTGGGGCTAGGTGCTTTTATGCGAGAGAGAAAAGTTATTTTTTAAGTATACCAGCCGCCTCATACTTTGAATTATGAATTGGGTACTAGAAATACGTGCGTACTTACTTTCTAGCTAGGTGGTCATTATTGTTATAAATACATATATATTTATATATATTGTTAGGTCAAACTGTGTCAAACTTTTAATATTAGTGTGTTATCTGATTCTCTAACGTGTTTGTGTGCATCCAATAACATGTAGATATGTGGAGCATCTCGGTGTCTTAAGTAACATAGACAAATAAGCATTCTTGTCATTGCACAAATGGTCAATATAGTCTTTCTACAAGGAAGATATTTCTGTTAACCTAATGTGGAGATTGATTCAGGCTATTGGATGACCACATGTCATGATCTCTCATTTTGTATATATGTGTGTGTGTGTGTGTGTGTGTGTTCATTCATATTAGGGTTACACTTTCATTTTATGCGTTTTGAGATTGAGAGAGAGAGCTGCCGAAATACACAGTGTGCTAAGGTTTTGTATTCGAGAGGAAGAGCGGGATTTATTGGCACACAATGCTCAAAAGCTATCATTGTTTGTACAGACATTCTGGCCTTGGAAAGTTCTTCAATAAGATAATCTCTGAGGCTGTTCCCGTCGTGGATGTAGGTCATTAGGACTGAACCACGTAATCTGTGCGTTGTCTCTTTTTCTTTTTACTACTTTTATATGTTCTGTTGTTTATTTTACTTTTCTTTGACTTTTGTTTCTGGTATTGTTGAAATCGTTGGTATCTTAAAACCCTAATTTCAAGAACTCGAATATTTGTGGATTTATAGGTTGTATATAAAAGAAACTCGTATTCTGTAACTTTACAACTGGTATCTAGAGCTAAGGTTCAATGGGAACTACGAAATTTGATGTTAAAAAATGGGTGATAATGATTCTAGGCTTTAGAGGATTAAAATGAGGGCACTGCTAGTCTAACACGACTTGCAAGAGGCCCCCAATGATGAGAAAAAAAAAAGGATCATCTTCTTCCGAGGCTGGAAAGGAGGAAGTCTCAAAGGACATCCTCCAAAAGGCCTATAGTGCCATCATCCTCTCTTTTAGGGATGAAGTCCTGGGAGAAGTGGCAAATGAGGACACGACTGCTGGTATTTGGTTAAAACTAGAAAATATTTATATGACTAAATCTTTAACTAACAGGTTGTACAAGAAAATTAGACTTTATACTTTTAAAATGGTTTCTGGACAATCTATTAGTGAATACCTTGATAGCTTTAACAAAGATTATATTAGACTTAGCTAATATTGACATAAAAGTAGATGACGAAGACCATGCCATTCTTTTGTTGAGTTCTTTAGACTCATCTTACTATAGCCTAAAAGAAACCATGATGTATGGTAGAGATACCTTAACTCTAAATGAGGTACAAGCTATACTTCATGCTAGGGAACTATAGAACAACAATGAAACAAAGTAAGAACATGGTGATGGTCTGTCAATAAGGGGTAGAATAGAAAAGAGGCAAAAATCTGAGAATAAAAGGACTAGGTCTAAGTCTTAGGGGAAAATTTGAAATGTTTCTTATGTCACAAAGAATGATATTTCAAAAGGGATTGCCCTGACAGAAAAATAAATCTTGAAAATGAAACCAAGGAAAAAAGGAATGCCTCTGAAGTGCTAGAGGGTTATGAAAGTCCTGAAGTATTGAATGTAGTTGAAGTAAACTCAGGAAAGGAGTGGATCCTTGACTTTGGATGCTCCTTCCATATGTGTTCAATTATGGACTGGTTTAAGACCTTTTTTGAATTACAAGGAGGTCATGTAATTGTAGGTAATAATAAATCCTATAAAATCATGGGGATAGGATCTATAAGGCTTAAATTGCATGATGGTATAGAGAGACTGTTAAAGGAAGTCAGGTTCATACCTAAACTTAAGAGAAATTTAATTTCTCTAGGCATGTTAGACCTTTCAGGTTGTGCCTTTAAGTCTTAGGCAGGGGAACTTAGGATTACAAAGGGTTCTCTTACTGTAATGGAGGAGGTAATAAAAAATGGTCTTTATACCTTAATTGGAGAGACCATTGTTGGGGAATCATCCACTATCTAGAACATGTAAGAGGACAAGTCTATGCTCTGGCATAAAAGATTAGGGCATGCTAATCAAAAAGGCCTTTTGGAACTTGAAAAACAGGGTCTCTTAACTGATTCAAACCTAGATAAACTACCTTTTTATGAAGACTGTATTTATGAAAAGTTAAAGATGGTTAGTTTTAAAAAGGTCAGCCCATATGACAAAACAGCCCCTAGACTATATACACTCTAACCTATGAGGACCGGCTAGAGTAGTCTCACATGGTGGAGGGAGTTGCTTCTTCTCCATCATTAATGATTACTCTAGAAATGTATGGATTTACATCATTAAGCATAAAAGTGACACATTTGAAAGGTTTAAGGAATGAAAATCTTTAGTTGAAAACTAAACTGGCAGGAAACTAAAGATTTTGAGAAGTGATAATAGTTTAGAATTTCTCTCAAATGAGTTTAATAGTTTCTGTAATAAATAATGGATTCTTAGACACAAAATTGTTAGGGAGACTCCACAACAAAATGGCCTAGCTAAGAGAACGAATATGACCATTTTGGAGACGGTGAGATGCGTGTTATCTAATACTGGTTACCTAAAACTTTTTAGGCAGAGGCTGCTACTACAGCAGTGCATTTAATTAATAAATGTCCCTCTTCTACTATAATTTTAAAATGCCTCAAGAAATGTGGACTAGGAAACCTCCCATCTATAATTACTTAAGGATTTTTGGCTGTGCGGCTTATGCACTTTCTAAAATTGACTAACTGGAATCCATGGCCCTCAAATATATTTTTGTTGGATATCCTGAAGGGGTGAAGGGTTATAAATTATGAAGAGATGAACTTGGTAAGCAGAAATGCATTGTCAGCATGGATGTGGTCTTTAATGACTCTCAGATGGCCAGTGTACAAAAATTAGCCTCAGAACATGTTCAAGAAAAATCTTTAAGAGGTGTACAGATTGAGGTGGAGTCAAACACCTCACTTGAACACCATTTTGACCAAGTTAGGAAATCTGAGGGGCCAAACTTAGGGGATTTGGATCAAGGTGGAGCTGACTCTTATAATTTGGTAAGAGATAGAAAAAAGAGATTAATTAAACCACCTCAAAGATATGGTCAAGCTGACCTTATTGTATTTGCCTTAACAGTTGCAAATGAGATGGTTTATCAAGAATCTAGGACTTATAAAAAGGCTATAAATAGTAATGAAGCATCTAAATGGATATTTACTATGCATGACGAAATAGAGTCTCTTATTAAGAATAAAACCTAAGAATTAGTCACTAGGCTTACAGGTGTAAAACTGGTTGGGTCTAAGTGAATTTATAAAAAGAAAGAAGGCATACTAGGGGTAGAGAACAGTAGGTATAAAGCTAGATTAATAGCAAAAGGCTTCACACAAAGGGAAGTCATAGATTACAATGAAATTTTTTCTCTTGTTGTAAAGCACAGCTCTATTAGATTGTTGTTATCTTTCATTGCTTTTAAGATCATGCATTTAGAATAATTAGATGTTAAATTTGCTTTCTTGCATAGAGAACTAGAAGAAAAATTTATATGCAACCCCCTAAGGGTTTTATAAATGAATCTGATTTTGAACATATGTGTTTGCTAAAAAAATCTCTATATGGTTTAAAACAATGATCTAGATAGTAGTATAGGAGATTTGATAGACACATGCAAGATAATGGTTTTAATTGGAGCTATTATGATAATTGTGTTTATTACAAGCATGTTAATGAAACTATTATATATGTGTTACTATATGTAGAGGATATGTTGATTGCTTGTAAGGATTCAGTGTTAATTGAACAAGTTAAATGCATATTAAAGGCAGAGTTTGAAATGAAAGAACTAGGCCCTATTAGTAGAATTTTGGAAATGAAAATAATAAGGGATAGAAAAAACATAACATTATTTTTATCTCAGAAAACTTATATTTGTAAAATTCTCAAAATATTTGGTATAGATCATATTAAACCTGTTAATATACCCTTGGGATAACACTTTAAACTGTTTGTAACTCAATCCCATACTACTGAATCAGATATTGATTTTATGAGTAAAATTTCATATGCTAGCATGGTAGATAGTCTGATATATGCCATGGTCTGTACTAGACCTGACCTCACATATGATGTTAATGTGGTTAGTAGGTTTATGAGAAAACCTAGAAAATCTCACTGGCAGGCCATTAAATAGGTACTAAGATATCTATCTGATTTTGTTAACTTAGGATTAGTTTATGGATTAAATATGGAAAAGGGGTATGAACTGGAAGGGTTTGTGGACTTTGATTATACAGGAAATGTAGACACAAGGAAATCCTTGACAGAATATGTGTTTACAGCTTTTGGGAGGATAATTGGTTGGAAATCCAATCTGCAATTTGTTGTAACTTTGTCTACAACAGAAGCTGAGTATATAGCTATGACTAAGGCAATAAAAGAGACCATATGGTTAAAGGGAATAGCAAAAGAGCTGAATATTTTTAATTGTGATATTACTGTCTTTTGTGATAACCAAAGCACTTTACACTTAGCCAAGAATCAATTTTACCATAAAAGGTCCAAACATATTGATATCAGGCTACATTTTGTAAGAGATGTTATATAGTATAAGGAGATTAGTGTAGAAAAGATTCTCACTGAAGATAATCCATCAGATATGATGACTAAATCTCTCTCATTATCTAAGTTCAGATATTGTCTGAACTTAATAAGTATAGAGTTTGATTTAGGTCCCTAAGATGTTGCGGGAACAACCAATAATGAAAGTTAGGAAAAACTTGGTAAATTAAAGTTTGCCAAGGTGGAGAATTGTTAGGTCAAAGTGTGTCAAACTTTTAATATTAGTGAATTATCTGTTTCTCTAACGTGTTTGTGTGTAGCCAATAACATGTAGACATGTGGAGCATCTCGGTGGCTTAACTGACACAGACAAAGGGCATTCTTATCATTGCAAAAAGGTCAATATAGTCTTTTTGCAAGGAAGATATTTCTGTTAACCTAATACTGAGATTGATTCAGGTCGTTGGATGACCACATGTCATGATCTCTCATTTTGCATATGTATGTGTAATAAGCTTTAGATTAGGGTTACACTTTCATTTTATGCGTTTTGAGACTAAGAGAGAGATAGCTGTCAAAATACACAGTGGGCTAGGGTTTTGTATTCAAGAGGAAGGGAGGGATTTGTTGGCTTTCTTGTGCTAGAAAGCTAGCACTATTTGTACAGACATTTTAGCCTTGGAAAGATTCTTCAATAAGATGATCTCTAAGACTGTTCCCACCATAGATATAGGCCATTAGGATCGAACCACGCAATCCATATGTTCTCTCCTTTTTTGTTTTACTACTTTTATATTTTATGTTGTTTATTTCACTTTGCTTTGATTTTTGTTTTTGATATTGCTGAGATTGTTGGTATCTTGAAACCCTAATTTCAAGAACTTAGATATTTGTGGGCTTACGAGTTGTATATAAAAGAGACTCGTATTCTCTAACTTTACATATATATATAAATATAGGATAGTGATAGGTTACCAATTATAATGTGTCCAAAATCAATGGTACACACAGATTATGTATTGTAAGCCTAGAGTAGTAGTGCTACGTACAGGAAATTTACTTGAAAATTAAATCTTATACTGGTTGAGGGGTCGATTGGTGACGAGCTGGTTGCCGTCACCAATTATATATAATAGTCTTTTGTATATAAAGAGTCAATTCTAATACTTTAAAATAGCGTACTAGACACACACACACGTGTATATATATATATATATATATGAGTTTTGCTATGTATATATAGCAATCATTATTTGACAGCATCTATTAAACATATTAGGTGGTTGTTCTGTAGCAAGAACATGAGAGATAAGAAATTGGTCAATTGATCAATTTATTTAAAGAAAAATTGGCCAATTTATTTAACCACCTGATCATATGACAATGGATACTGCCAAATAATGACCGCTTCTAAGTTTTATATATATATATATATATATAGGTATAACATGGGCTATAATTTTGACCTGCGCAATTATAATATTTGGCTTCTTTCTTTTTTTTTTCTTTTCTTTTTATAACAAGACTTTTTCATTAAAAGTACAAGCTGAGCTTACAAATTTTGTTTATCAAGCCAAATATCAGGTGAAATAACATCCGGGAATGACACCAACCAAACAATAAGATCATTCATATGTGAAGCATATTTTGCTAGTCTAGGTGATCTTGTGCTCCTTCATTCCCCATGTGCCGCCCCCAACGTGCTGTACTTTGTAGCTCTTGAAATTCTTCGTCTAGTCTTTTGTCCCTTTTATAAGGTTTTATAAGGTTTCCTAGCAAAGATCATGACTCTTTTGTCTCTTTTGGCTATCTCAGTTTGTTTATAAATTTGCATCCTAAATTATAATAAAAGAAATAAATTTACATGATCATAAATTATGTACATATATATATATATATCTTTAATTAATTCATGTACATAATGATATGTATGGATCCTTAAAATTTAAGCAATATTAAGTAAATGAAGAACTAGTCATGTGTCATGCATAATTAGTAACGGAGTCAGGGATTTGTTTTAAGGAACCAAATAAAGTTAAATTAAAATACATAAAACATTTTTTTAATTTTATTTCTATATATAAGTTTTTTATGTAGTATAGAACAATCTGATATGTCAAAAAATATTATCATAATAAAAATATATTAAAAATACGTTAGAAATCATCCAACTTATTTTTTATTTATAAAAAAATATGTCACTATGTTATTATATCATTTTATTTTATATGAAATGTATTTTATTTTTAAATTAGATTAAATTTTATGGAGGGGGATCGAGATAATTTTTAGAGAAGAGATTAATATAAAATAAAATTAATATTATCCTACTAAATCATAAAAAATTAACATATTTTATTTTTTTCATTAAAAAATAATATTTTATTTTTTTCTTTTAGGGGAGGGGTGGGACTAGAGGGAGGCCAATGTGGCTCTATCATCGGGCATAAGTTTAGAGCATTAGATCATTACAATGAAATGTGTACAGTACGTAAAATTAGGGGTGCCCACATTCTGCCCCGCCCTGCAAGGCGGGGGTGGATTAATCCGTCTGGCAATGGTAGGCGGGGTGAACGCTTTTTGGGAGGAGGGCAAGAGTGAGGGCAATAGAGGGTTAACCACATCCCGCATTACCTCCCTCCACCCCTGCATTTATATATATATATATATATATATATTATATTTTTTTAAAAAACTCAGATGACCCAAAATGACGTCGTTTTGTCATCTAGGTTTTTTTTTAAGTTTACTTATATAAAACAACACTGTTTTATATAAAATGACATCGTTTTATATAAGCAAATTAGGTTGGATTAAACCCCCTGATTCGAACTCTCATTCTCTCCTCACTTTCATCTCTCTCTCGTCTCCCTCTCACTCACTCACTCTCTCTCTCTCTCTCTCTCTCTCTCTGAAATTGTCGTTGCCGAATCCTAACCCCTAAACTTGCACCGCCTAGGCCACCATCGTGACTTCGTGAGTCGTGACTTTGTCCCCGTCACTCGACGCCGTCTTCTCGTGACATCACCCCCCTATCGAAGCCTTACCTCCCTTTGCGGCTTCGGCTCCCATTGCCCCCTGGTAAGTGCGTTGCTCCACTTTTGTTTGGAGTAGTATTTATGGAATTTATCTAACATATAAATATGTGAGTTTGAGATTTCGTTATTAAAATTTTCATTTTTGCTTGTGTTATTAGTTGAATTTTTTTACTTGTATTTGATTGTCAAGTATTAAGCTAAGATAGAGGCGGGACAACCATTTTTGCTTGGGTTTGTTTGCATAAGTTCTTTAATAGTTTTAGTAACAAAAGTAAAACTTGATGATCAATGCAAAATATATACTATATTTGAAACAATGTTCAATATAAAAATGATCATTTATGAAATCTTGTAAGGCTGTCAGAGATAGTGGTGAGGGGCAGGCAGATTTACCCTTACCCCCGCTATCCCGCTGCAGGACGAGGTATCTCGCCCCAGTGTAGATAGGGGCGGGGTGCAGGATAAAAAAATCACCCCCACCCAAGCAGGGGCAGGGGGCGATAGTAGGGGGACCCCACCCCTACGTAAAACCTATTTCCTGTAGTTTAGGATGCAAATTGAAACTTTTCGTTTAATTTTTTTTTATTTTTTTAATTTAGGCCTGATTTACTTTAATAAAAAAATCAACTCAACTTAGATTCTAATCATTATAATTTTTAGATTTTTACATAAAAGAAAATAAATAATTTACTTTTTTTAAAGTTTAAAATAAAAATATATTAAAAATAAATTTTAATAATATTTTTTTTAATTTTTAATTTTTTTTTCTATTCATCTTATTTTATATGCAAAATCGAACGAGAACTTAAGATTAGGTATAATTCCAAGCTGGTGCATGCATTGAATTTCAAGTCTATGACATGAACACATTAATATTTAGGGGTGTAAATGGTCCGGTCCGGTTTGAAAAATTTGTGGATCGGTTCCATTCGATCTAAGAATTCTCTCACCCTGAACTGTACTGAATAGGAGTTCGGTCCATACTGGTTCGATCTAATTCTGTCCAGGGGCAGTTCGGTCTGGTCCAGGGGTGCCCCATATGATTTAATGGGCTAAATTTAATATAAAATATTGCAATGATCAAATATTTTTTTGGCTCAAATTTAACTACTATAAATTATAATATGTCAATATTATAAGAGTATATATTATATATTAATATGTTAGTATATATTATATATTAAGTATGTTAGTAAATTATAACTAATAACACTATTATATTAGTATATTATATATTTATATGTTAATAAATAGTAATAAATTAGTAATAATATATTAAATAATAATAATACATTTATAATTTATAAGTTATTACTAATATTCTATATAAATATATTATAATTTATATTTTTATATTACAACTAATCGACCAATAAATTTATAATATGTTAATATTATAAGAGTATATATTATATATTAACATGTTAATATATTCAAATGTTAACATATATTATATGTTAATATATATTATATATTAATTTATATTAATATTATAATTTATATACTATTTTTATATATACCTATATAAATATATATATACGTGTGTGTGGGATTCAATCCGATCCGGTCCGGCTCAAGAGAAAAAATCTTCTGAATCGAGACCGGATCGAAATTAACGAGTTCATGAATTCGATCCAATCTGATCTCGATTTGAGATAATCGATTCGATCTGATTCACAACCTTATTAATATTGCTTAAATTTAATTCGTTGCAATTAAAGCGAAGTTTAGTAGGTGTGGAGTTTAAAATCGGCTCAAAAACCTTTGTTGCTAAATTCATTATGCGGCCCACAAATTAAGGAAAATTGCTGACCATGTCGTACTTTGGTCGCGGTTTCGTCCGACCAGTGCGACATTTCGTTCCAGTTTATCAGATGAAGACAGATCATCCATGGCCCATCCATGCGGTACTTGTCGTTCTCGACTCGGACCGAGTCAGAGACCACGTTTTCTCTGAACGATTCTGGAGTTCATACATACTACGCTGAATTCTTATGATCATAGATGAAGAGGAGAATAAATAAAAATCCTGATCGCTGGGCGATGCTGGATACGCAATATTCTAATCGTCTACAATATTTGCAGAATAAATTCTAAAATTGAAAATGAGTATTTTTTTCTAGGTACCATTGCACGATATATAATATGTATATATTATGCTGTGTTATATTATGATATAAAAAAAATAAAATTTACATCTTTTCATCAGTAAAAATTTTTGAAACAACTGATAATTTTATATAATATCAAAACAGAGATCCTAAATTAAAATCACGATTCTATACTCTATCTTATTTATAAATTATATATTTCATTTGTTGAGTCTACTAATTGAAAGAAAGTCTGACGGCCTATAAATGAAAAAAAAATATTACGATATAAAATTATAACTTTATTTTTATTAATTTAAAATTTTGAAACAAATAATAATTTCACAAATTGCTAGGAAATTAGGAAAGCCCATTTTAATTTCTTTTGCCACACCACAGTGGAACCTTAATGTACGCAAATTAAATTATATTATTTTCTCCTTTGTTCTATTTTAATACATAAGTCGATACGTATGATAATTAATTATTTGAGATCAGTTTTTGGGTACCTTTCACGTACATACGACGGAATTAATTCGCTCGGCATAGGCAACAAAAGATATAATAAATTTGAAAAGATCGGCCATGAAGTGGCAGATTAATTAGGTAAAAAGTTTTTTTTAATCAATCTCGATCGCCGCAATTTAATAGAGGGGCCATGGCAAAAAGTTGTTAACCATTATTAATTAATTTCCCGATTCAGAAAACCATGCAAAAAGGAAATGAGTGACCGTTTCAGCGATCCTTAATAAAGTTAATAACATATATAATCAGCGTGTTTGAAGGTTTAAACTGTTCCAAATAAGCCTAGAGCGTCAAAACATTCAAACGTCATGTTTACTCTATTTTTTGCTTTCTTGAATACCGAGTAGTTTCTTTACAGGAGTCCAATCAAAATTTGGAATTCTCCCATCTTGAAAATCAAACTCAGATTTTGGTCATTAATCAAAAGGCCAGACAGACCCTCAATACTTATGTATATATATACACATATATACACCCCTAGCTTCACATGAAATCTATATCTCTTATTAGATACATATACAATTATTACAAACACAAAAGGCCAGATCAACTAAAAACATTAACATATATTGCAAGATCGATCAGTTTTGATCATCTTTTTGAGTCTTGAAACATACGAATCCCGATACCAGCTTATTGAAGAAGCCATGCAGCGTTCACTAGCCTTGTCCAAGAGCTATATTCGTCCCTGGAATCAAATCCAGAAACTGCAACGCCCACACGAGGTGTTCATAAGCCACCGCGGGATAGATACGAGGAGAAACCTTGCCGGTTTACTCTACGACCACCTTTTCAGGCTGAGGCTCAGGCCTTTCCTCGACTGTCGAAACTTGAAACCTGGGGACAGGTTGTTTGAAAAGATTGATACTGCTGTTCGTGACTGTAAGGTTGGTGTTGCAGTGTTCTCGCCCAGGTATTGCGAGTCCTATTTTTGTCTACGTGAGCTGGCTCTTATGATGAAATACAAGAAGAGAGTGATTCCCATCTTTTGTGACGTCAAACCGTCTCAGCTTCGATTTGAGGACAATGAATCTCCCATCCCTGAGAAGGAGATCGAGAGATTCAGAATGGCACTAGAAGAAGCTAAATATACAGTTGGACTTGACTTCAATTCTTCAAAAGGGTACGTAATCTTTCATATTCTCTGACTAGCTACTTTTTAAATCAGTGAACGTGTATTTCGCATATTTTGTGAATTGTTTGGTGTATTAATACCTCTAATTATCTTGTTCTTTTTTCTGTTTTCAGGAATTGGTCAGAGTTCCTAGAAAAAGCTTCCGATGCAATTATAGAGAATTTGCTGGAGGTAGATGATCAGGAACGATTGGAGATCAAGAGTCCTAAACCACGTGTGCTGAAGTACAACTCACTTCTAATAACAAAATGAGCAACTAATGATCATGAAGAGATCGATTCTCATTATAAGCAAATCATGGGATTGGGATCGATCAAAGCAATTATTAATTAACTATCCTGTTGATAAAAAAACTAAACTCAAAATAACAATATTATAAATTGTAAATTGCTTCAATTTTTTTATCCCCATGTTGTAACGTCTTATTATAAATATGCGTTCAAAAAGGTGTGTAATTAGGTTTTTGTTCCATTAAAACAGCAGGTTACGAGGGTCATTTGTATCAACGCTGATGATCAATGAGGTTATAGCTAGGTTGATATGCCCAACTATAGACTATTTCTGACAATAAAGAGGATGAAGTAGTTTCTGTAGTCATTTGTATTCCGAGTTGTAAATTCATGTATTCATGTCATGTAATCAAAATTTTTACACGATTCATTTACAGTACTGTGTGCACATTCATGTAGATCTATCTTTTAATATGTGACAAGTCCAAGTTTCTTATAAGGATCACTAAGTGATTTTTTGCTAAGCCCGTGAGCTTATGCGAAATCTTTCCTCCATTGCCTAGCCAGTAGCATCGGTAAGACGTTGCCTGGCGGCCTATAGTTTGTACTTTCTTTTTATCGAACTCGATGTTGCCTTAAGTTTTTGTTCTAGCCATGGAAGTAATTGATCTCCTCCGGCCTTTTGAAACATATGTCCTAAGGGAAAGATCATCTCTCATCTCAAAGTCGTGGACTGCATATAATCTGCAGTTCTGCACATTGTCTGCAAAGGCAATATCAATTGCGTATCTCTCATTCATAAGTGCTTACAGAAGTCTAGTTTTATGTTGGGTTTAGTTCCCATGCATGCAGTACCGAGAAAAGTTGCGTGCGCATCATGTTAATAATTAGTACTTGTGGCACTAGTTTGTAGTAATTAAAGTGATCAATCGAAGGCTTAATTAATAAGAAGAAATGTCGCATGCATGCACTTTGCTGGAACCGAATTAATTAGAGTTTTGGGGAGGGTGATCAAGAGCTAGCTGGACCGGCACTACAAAAGAAAAAAAAAAGAGTATTTGAGATAGATTATTTGTCGTCAAATGATTATTCCACCAAAACAAACTTATTTTAACATATTTTAACAGTAAATAATCATTTTCACATAAAATAATTAGTGACAAATAAGCTTTTGCGATCTTATTCGATTGTACTTTTGCGGTATGGAAGAAAAACGGCCTCGTACAATGTACATATGTATATGTATAGGGCTGAACACAGAGGCATACATTTTTAAAAAAATTTTAAAAAATCGAATGCTCGATCTGACCCATTTTTCATAAGTACCCGACCCATTTACTGTTAAAATCGGAAATGGGTATGATCCGTAACTCGGTTTAAACCCTATTTCAATTTTGACTTTCAACGCCCTCACTGATTCAGAATGACAAACTCATCCCCCCTCTCTCTCTCTCTTCCCATTCTCGCCGCCAAACCTGTCACCATGTCCAAGCTGCTGTGATTTGCGCCAAGAAAAATGGAGGGCGTCTCGTATGTATCTCAAGACCCTTTTGTCATCCTCGACATGTTTAATCTTCAATCTGTTGTGGTCGATGTCAAGGAAGAAACTGCACTGGTGCAAGGCGGTGCGACGCTCGGAGAAGAGCAAGCTGCATGGCTTCCTGGCAGGGGTTTGTTCTACAGTCGGCGTTGGTGGGTACTTATGTGGCGTTGGATATGGTTTCATGGTTCGGAAATATGGCCCTTACCAGAGATAATGTTCTTTATGCGAAGATCGTGGACGTTAATGGTAGAATTGATCCTTGATAAGACTTCAATGGGAGAAAGTTGGTTCCTGTTCCAGAAATAGGTTAGAGATTTGGAACTGGGTCAGTGAGAGAAATCTCACCCAAAAAAGGAAAAAAATGAAAATAGAAGTAATCGGGTGATCGGTCGGCTAGTTTTCGAGTAACGCGGGTAATTGTCATGGAAATTGCTTCGGGTCGGGTCAGGGGAAGCGATACTTTAGGGTCTGGGTCGGGGATATATATATATATATATATATATATATACACACACACACATATATTGTTTCTTGGGAAGAATAATGAGACGATCTCAATCAGTTGGCGGCACTACGCGTACTAATTACTGCTCTAGCTAATAAAGTTATTCACCGCTTTGTTTGTTTTATTTTTTAAACATCATCTGAATGCTCTACCTATATACTCTTTAACAAATTTTACTTTTCCAGAATAGAATGATCATAAAATATTAATATTATTATTGTAGAGTGTAATACTAATGTTGGTGAAGTACTACAAGATCAGATACTGCATGCCCTGGATCACACGGCGTCCGTGCTTGAAATATTTTATTCAAGAATTTGTTTTCCATGGGATCTCTAATGAATCATTATATATATATATATATATGTATGTATATGTATGTATGTATGTATGTACGTATGTAATGAGCAGTACTGCCGGCATAGGTGGTCATCCTGTTCACCGTACGTCCTTGTTAGCTACAAGGTAATTCTCAAAATATTGGAGTACAGATTGAACAAAATTGAACATGTAATTACATGATGAACACATGCTGCATATATGCAGTACTACTGCATGCCTTTGCTACATCTCAGCAACTCAAGCATTGATAAGTAATTTCGATACTTCAAACCTCAATAGCCGTCATCAGTACGCGCGCACGCCACTCGAAGTTTCTCTAAATTAATGTAGTGAGAAATAGCTAGTTTGTAACTTTCCATTCATATATATAGTACGTACGCAATATTGCATGATGCTATTTCCTTTATTTTCTCAACAAAATTAATTCATGAGCCTCAGGATCTGTTACAACCTTGTATGCTCCGTTAATTCGGAAATGGAAATTTCCATCAGCATTTCCGTGGATATTCTGGGAAGTATGCATGGAAAATATATATGATGAACACAGCTATATATATATATATATATATATACCTATAAACCCGATTTGAAATTCAATACAAAATATAGAAACTTTTTATTTGTTTGGAAACACGTCAATACCAATAGCTAGAGCTAGCTTCTTGGAGCAGCCATGCAAGGTTCACCAGCTAATTTGTCCAAGAACTTTGCTCGTAAATTTCTTAATTCCGGCGGTCGGAACCCAATCCGAACAACACGAAGCCCATCATGCACTGTGTTCTTAAACCACCGGGGAGCTGATACGAGGAAAACTCTTGCCGGGTTGCTCTACGACCACCTTTTCAGGTTGAGGCTTAGGCCTTTCCTCGACTGTCGAAACATGAAACCTGGGGACAAACTGTTCGACCAGATCGATGTGGCTATCCGAAGTTGTAAGGTCGGCGTTGCTGTGTTCTCGCCCCGATATTGTGAGTCCAAGTTTTGTCTCTATGAATTGGCTCTGATCATGGAATCCAAGAAAAGAGTTATACCCATCTTTTGGGACGTAAAACCATCCCAGCTATTGGTGAAGGACAACGGAACTTGTTCGGTGGAGGAGCTTCAGAGATTCAGCTTGGCACTCGAAGAAGCTAAATATACCGTAGGACTTGCTTTCGATTCGTCAACAGGGTACTTTCCAATTTTCGGCCTATAATTCCTTGTTATATTGTTTTGATTGGTGTTTTTTGTTTTTTTTTTGATGAACAAATCTTTCACACAAATACTACTGTCATACATATTATTCTTAAAACTAAATTAATAACATATATTGCTTTTATTTTTGGCCTGATTTCAGGGATTGGTCAGAGTTCCTAAGAAGGGCTTCCCATGCAATCATAGAGAATTTACTCGAGGTAGGTGGGGATGAACGATATTGGGAGAAGAATTTTAAAAATCAAGCACTCATCAGCGAAGAGTTGAAGTTTAATCCACTTCTCATACCACAAAAAGTAAATCGAGATCTCATCGATTCTAACTAATTATAATTTATATATATATATATATATATATATGAAGAAATTTATAATCAAATAGTATCAATGGTTCACGACTAAATTCGTTATCAAACTGTAAAAATATTTCTTGCTGTGAATATAGACATTAATGCAGTGTATATAAAAGATCATGTACATGATGATTTTAGGCTATTGTATCTTTCACATGGATCATCATGCATTGGGGTGGGGCCACGAGTTCTTCCCCCCTTTTTTTTTTTGACCTTTTTCTGTACATAAAACTATCAATGCTACTGATCAGGGATTGTAAAGTTGATATTTACGTACAATCATGTCTATTATATATAACAACATTAATAAAGTCATGGGATATTGGACTTTTTTATTTTTTATTTTTATATATATTTGCCTAGCTGTAAATTAATTATTTAGTGGTAGATGTAATCAAGCACTCGTAAGAAACGACCCATAAGAATCTATAGAAAGTACTGCTAAATTCATTTTTTTCCCTCTTTAGTTTCAGCTCTAGCTCGTTATGTTATAAAAAAATGGAAGGCACCGAATACTTTCCTAGCAATGCTATAGGAAATTATGGAGGAAAGCTTACTCAAGTCAATTATTTGAATATATATCATTATAAACTATATCGAGGTGCGTGCCTGTACGTAATCGATACTAGTTCGGTTGAAATTAACGCGGCGCAGCTGCGTACAACCTACCGGATTATTGTCGATGAGTTTACAAATAATCATAAATATTAATTAAAGCTAAAAAAATTAGTTACAAGTTACAACCTTTGACCTGATCGGTGAATATAAAATTTACCTTCAAATATGAAGCTTATATATATATATATAGATATATTGATCCTACGACGAGAAGAATGGTACAAAAAAGAGATCCTTGTGTCCTCAAATATGCAAAGGCCCGACCCTAGTTATAAGAAAAATGAATATTTAATATTATTTTTATTATAATTAAATAGATTATTTATAATAAAAATAAATTATTTTTATTATAAATAATTATTGTAATTATAATTAAAATATCATAAATATTTATTTTTTTTGTAATATGTTGTGTTTCATTTATGTGGAAAAATGCCATGCACCGAACGATATTAGGAGAAGAAGCAATGCAATTTCCATTGTAGGATTTATATATATATATATATTTCCTTAATAGAATTAAAAAAAGAAAAAAAACAAAGAAAGGAGAAAAGTATACGATTCATTCGTACGTGCTTTTTGTATACTAATTATTTTACACATAGATCGAGACAGGTGCATGCATATGTAATTCATTAATCGTGCTGGAGGTCTAAAATTCAAACACAGGTAATAAATTAATAAAAGGTTTAAACTTTAAACTCAGGCGGGCAGCCAACGATTAACTTCCATCCACCGACCATCTGATCCACGCATGGATCATGCATGCATGCAAGCAGTGAGATAAAGCAAAAGTTGCATCAACCGCCCACCAAAGGTACAGTACTAAATCAAAAGATCAAAAGGGCTTCTCAAACCTTTTGATTGAAGGCAAAGAAAGCCCCTCTCTTTTCCAGAATTGATCGGTCAATTAAAATAGTCGTACCAACTCGGACGTGATGTCGTCAACCTTACTAAATCCGAGTACTCCTAGCTCGCTTTGCTTTGTCAAAGTTCGTTTTGACATATATTTTTCTATTCTACTTTCTCTGTCTCATCTTTTCATTTTCCGCTCTTTCAAACCTAGCTAGCTTAATTAATATCTAGCTAGCATCTCTTCTCTCGTGTTATTCGTATATATATTAGTAATTAATTGAGTAATAATATATCCACAATATATTTTATAATATGTATTATAAAAGAAAGATATTTTTATATAAGATATTTTACAAAAATACTTTCTTTTAAAAAGATTATTGTATAAAATATTATGAAAAGTTACCTGTTTATCATTTTTCTTATTAATTTCTTACAACTACTCTCTTTCGGTCCAGTCGGCTTACCAGTTTAGCATGTTTGAGGTCCGAATCATGTCAGGTATCCACTTGTTTCCGCTGTTACTCGGGTTTTTTTTTTTTTAAAGCAATTTTTCAGGGCATAGAAAGCCCCATGCAGTACTTGACAGGGCCAGAGATTCGGCCCGGCCCATATCATTACCCTATAACCAACTGGAAATTGCTATTAGGCCCAATATTTATTCAATTTTAATATATTAAAAAATTAAAAAGTACTTCGCATTTAGGTATTGACCACTAGAGTAAGGTTTAGGACTTGCTTGTCCCCTACAGTATCCGCATAGCGTTCAATATCTAGGAAGGCTGTCTCCCACCGACACACCAGCCCTCTTGTCTTTTATTAATGGAGGATCCTCTCCATGCAATACCCATTTGCATTTGTCCATTACTTTTTCAAACTAAGCTCTTCCATCCCCACAGTCTCGATCTCCAGTTTTCCACTTCTTAAGCCTCCCCACTATTACGGATCATGAACTAATTATAACCATCAGATACCTCTTTGTTTTTGTTTTATAATTATCATATGATCATAATGGGTTGGAGAGGTACTTCTGTCTTGTTTCTTCTCATTATTGTTGTCTTAGGCAGTGGCAAACTGGCACATGCTATGGATCTGATCAGTAGTAATTTCCACGAAAACTACACTCAGTTCCTTCTTGCCAATGGTGTTGCTCACACGCCGCCCATGGGGTGTGTGTAAACTTTCATAGGCCTGCTGGGAAATTCCTTATTATTTTTTTTATATGCTTTCAACATGGTTGTGAGAATGCTCAAGTGAGATTGTAAATTGTTTGGAATGCAGATGGAACAGCTGGAACCATTTTCAATGTGATATAGACGAGTGGACTGTGAAAAGCACGGGTACTGCGCTAGCTCCACGCTTATTGGTGTTTCTTTTTCCAAAGACTCTCCCTTGAATTGTGTTATGAAAATGGTTGTTCCGTAATCCAAAGTTGGAAGTAACATATTTTTTTAACAATAAATATATAAACTTACTCTTTCTTATTCATTACGAATTATATTTTATATCAACATAACGTGGAAGAAGATGCAATGGGTTGACTTTGAACCTCTGTAGTTGGTAGTGACGCTCTTTGTTAAAAGTTTTGTAGCGTTATTCATTATTTTATCTTTTCTTGGAGATTAATTATAACAATTTAAGGTTAGGTATTGTCGATCTAGGAATTTCTAGGCAGATTTTCGATCCCACGGAATACGTTATTCAAAACATTGAACCGTTTTTCACCGAACTAGGAAAACCAAAGGAACTTCCTGATTAGGTTCCTCATGAATGACTAAGAAGTTGGGGAGATTGTAGAGAATAGCCCAATTGATGATTTTCCATCAACCATTGAAAATTCTTGAGTGAATTTTTAACTATAGTCATTGCAGATGAAGTTCACGCCCAATTTTTTTTTAATATGATACCTAACTGGATTTCTTAATATAGGCAAGCAAGTCATGTGACGCTCATGTATGATGTGGCATTGAGTAAATTATTTATTGCGTGAAGAAGTTGTGGTCCCTTTAGCATGAATTGTACTCGAATCTTACTTTTGATGGTTTGCTACCTACATTGATCTATTCAGGGTTTCAAGTTCTCTAAGGATTAATGTTTTGTTTATTCCTTGCAACTTTTTACTACTGAGAACAGCA
Organism: Platycarya longipes; assembly: GCA_036559045.1. Lineage (NCBI taxonomy): Eukaryota > Viridiplantae > Streptophyta > Magnoliopsida > Fagales > Juglandaceae > Platycarya > Platycarya longipes. The sequence continues at coordinate 7,651,552 of CM071797.1, read as the reverse complement.
AACGCTCTTGTTTCTACTGGTTTGGCGGCACTTGGGTACAAATATGTAAATATTGGTATGCCATCCTCATACTATCTTCCTTTAGTTCTTGTGAGAATTAGTGACTTTTTTCCCGAGTATTAGATTGTGGAACAAAGTGTTACTCTGCTAGAAACGTGAGGCGGGTATTTTTCTTTCTTCATTTTTCTCCCATTGCTAGAAACGTGAACCGGTTTTATGAGATGAGTTAGGCCCATTAATTTCTTTATGGTATTAGAGCCTACCATTGAACAAATGTGAATTCACACTACTTACCTCATGACAAGAACCAAGAAGAATACTGACCTGCACGTGAAGATAGGTGTTGAGAAATAAATATCACATTGCTTGTGGACAAAGTCTTGGATATGTTTATAATAATGTACAAGTCTCTATTATTGAACCGATTTTATGAGATGAGTTATACTCATGAATATCTTCACCTTTATCTGCCATGGTGACGGCTAACATAGGGAAAGTAGACTAGAATAAAAAAAACATAGCAAATGACACTTCTCACATATTTTTAGTGGTGGTTAAATGGCAGATGATTGCTGGGGAGAAAAAGATAGAGACTGGAGGGGTAATTTAAGGGTAAAACGTTCTACTTTTCCTTCTGGAATCAAGGCCCTTGCAGATTATGTTCATGCAAAAGGATTAAAGCTTGGCATATATTCTGATGCTGGGTAGAGCTCTGCCCTTTGTTTGGATTTTATATAATAACTGTGATTACAATGACCAGTGTTATATAAGCCCATATTCTTTTTCCATACAATTACAAATACCATTCAAAATGTTCACTATTTTCCATCTTATATTTTTGCATCCTTAGCTACCAAACTTGCAGTAGGAAAATGCCCGGATCTCTTGGGCATGAAGATCAAGATGCAAGAACTTTTGCAGAATGGGTTAGTTTTCTAGTCTGCTACACATGACTCAGATTTATTAGTTGCACTTGGTTTCTATTTTAGTGGAAAGTAAGCACACTATTGTCTTATGGGGGCATTTGGTTGTAGGGAATCGATTACTTGAAGTATGATAATTGCTATCATGATGGTTCTAAGCCATTATACAGGTATAATCTTTTGATACTTCGTACCTAGTGTGATCCCTGTTAGTGCAGAGAAGGTTGTCTTACTGTGCAGACCCTGTGTTTTAGAAAATATCATCCTCTGTTCCAGATTTGCTAGGATGAGTTATGCGTTACAGAAGGTTGGCAGGCCAATCCTTTATGCTATATGTGAATGGTAAGCCCCTTGAATTTTGGTTGACTGTCCCTTAACCCCAAATTCTTTTTAGGTGTAATAGGTATAAGCATTTGCATGCTATGGCATGTCTTAGGTGATATATGTGCTTCATATTTTGAAAAGTAACAGTGGTTGAGAGAACATTAGGGTTCAAGAGCTAGATGTAACCTGCAGATTTCTCAAACCTTTTGAATGCTATCTCAATAGCTTTGACAGAGCATCATTTTCATAGGGGAGAATACAATCCTGCAAAATGGGCCAGTCGGTATGGTAATGCTTGGCGAACTACAGGAGACATAAAAGACATCTGGGAAAGGTGGCACTCCCTTTCCCATTTTTTTTTCCCATGCTTACTTTAAATTTTTTTACAGGGAATCTGACATTAGACACTGAGAAAATTAGTTAATCATTATATTTCACCATTTCAGTATCACATCAATCGCAGATGAAAACAATATTTGGGGAAGATATGCAGGACCTGGCAGGTGGAATGGTAACTGTCAAGTTTAAGTATTAGCTTGAGTTACGGATGCCATGTTTCTGTGTTAGTATCAATATCAATAGCTCTGATACAAATGGAATGTGCAAAGGTTACTATGTCAATCTTGATAAACATATATGGAACCTCACTAAACTAATCCTGCTTATGATCGTTGTAGATCCTGACATGTTGGAAGTGGGAAATGGAGGGATGAGTACTGAGGAGTATCGATCCCATTTTAGTATTTGGGCTGCAATGAAAGTCCGTCTCCAATTTATATCTTTCCCATTTTAATCTTTACAACTTCCATTTTGGTTGTGATCCAAAATCCTTAATTTGACAGGCTCCATTACTTATTGGATGTGATATCCGATCTGCAACCACAGAGACTCTTCGGATTCTTGGAAACAAGGAGGTGATTGGTGTTAATCAGGATCCACTGGGAATTCAGGCCAGAAAAATTCGATCTGAAGCTGGTCTAGAGGTATATCCAAAAGGGTGTTCATTTCCTTCATATGTGGAATTGATGATATATAAATATTCATACCATTACTACATATACAGGAAAACCTATGATATCTGCATTCCCACGACCTTTGAGCCTTGGCCCAGTTGGTAAATAGCTGATGTGGTGTTGGGAACTTGGGATAGTTTTTGTTCAAATCTTACATATTGGAAAAATAAAAGAGTGCAAAATCGATCAGGCCTTTCCGAAACAATTATCTCAAAATATTACTTAAGAATCATAATTCAAGTAGTCATATCCTGCCTAAGTTTCTCTAGCTCCTCTAGAGGCTTTGTCGAGAGTGTATCTCTCTAATCTTAAAAGTAACAAGGTCCCAACAAGTTTCTCTCTGTTTCTCATCATTGTGCTGCAGGTTTGGGCAGGACCTTTATCAAGGAGAAGAGTAGTGATAGTCTTATGGAATAGAAGCAGGTTCAGGGCTCCTATATCTGTGGGATGGAGGGACATTGGACTCTCTCCATTTATGCCTGTGACTGTTCGAGACTTATGGGCGGTATGAACCTTTTTTTTTTTTTTTTCCTTTTAGCAGTTTTTTGTTTTTCTCTTGTTTCTTTTCAGTTTGGATTCCATAGACGTAGTTTCTTTTGAACTTCTACATTAGGCTATCTTCTGCCGAATAGTTTTGATTTGTAATGAACTCAAATTCTTCTGTTTCCAGAATGGTCAAATGTAGATGCTACTATATTGTCTAAGACTCATGTATTTGTTGTCACTTCAGCTATATTCTTAGCTATAAAAACTCCATATCATTCTTCTTGCAGCAATCATTTGTTTCAAAGAACATGCGTTCTCGATTGACTGCATCTGTTGCTCCCCATGCTTGCAAGATGTACATCCTCACCCCAGTCTAAATGGATTAGAGGCTTGGCACTTTGGTCTATAATAGGCGAGGAAGAGATGGTGTCCCACTCAGAAGCTGGCAGCTTGATGAGATAAAGATATTTAATTATATGTATTTATTATATGCTAAACTAAAAGGACTTTTTGCCACAAGGATACAGTGTGCTTATTTACTTGCTATCTTTCTTATTTTTTCTTTTTTTTTTAAAAAAAAAAAAAAATATTTTGTAACAAAAATTCTGGTTTATGAAAGATGGGTTTCAACGCAATCCACTGGAGTAGTGTACAAAGAAGTTCTTGTTTCTATACCATGATCAATAAACAGAAGAGCCCCACTGATGAAACTCGTTCTTAAATCTCACTTGACAGCTTATTTTTTTTAATGCACCTATTTATTGCAATTTGAATATGTTTTGCACAAAATAAAAATCAATAAAGGTTTGGTGTGGTTTTGCTTAGAAAAAATAAAAAACCCCAAGTTTATTGAAGGATGAATGAATGAATATTTTGAATCTATCAAAGGATTGAAGAATGGATGACTTATTTAAATTCATTGAGGTTAAATCTAGCCCTATATATTTAGCTTTTCAACATAAATCAAAATCAGATTGATATTTAAAGGCGTGAGGCACCGCGTTTCTCGGCGCTATATACTATCAATGTATCTGAAGTACTGTAACTTGAAGCTTGTTGCGAAATGTAAAGATTCTATTGTCATATGCTTCATTCATTCCCCAACTCTGCATTAACTGAGGACCTTCAGAGCAATATGCAATTTTTTGTTTCACAGAGAACTTTATGATTCTTCAGGATTGTTAAACCTCACAAATTTGGCTTAAGCCAAAACTGGAACTGGAGTTCATAAAATAGTAGCATTTTCAACGAATAATCGTCCTATATACGTATTTTAAAGTCCATGTTACTAATTTATTCCACTATAAAACAAGCTTTACAAATCAGCTTTTATGAGTAATCATGCCCACAAATTGAACACAGAGAAAACTTCAGGATTCTGGCAACTTTTATTTTGATCATATAATTTACGATGTTGCTTTTCTTTTGAGTATAATTACATAATCAGTCTATGTATCTTCTTCATAAGGGTTTCTGCATTGTTGATTATGTTACCAATTTTAGGTTGCATTTCTCTTCTTCTATATTCAGTGTTAATGTCATGTTTCATGCGCTTTTATGTCAGGTTTCAATTTCTTAGAGAGTTTTTCATACTAGGAGACTGACTATTATATTAGAACTTTGGATGTGACAGTTGTATACGTTTTTGTAGAATCATGTTTTTTCAACTGTTCACTTTAATTAGAACTCTTTATAAATGTAGTGTAACAGTGTTGCTTCTAGAATGACGCCATTAAATGCAGTGTAGCTCTTTAACCTATTTTACTCTATCGATTTTCTTTATTAGTTCCTATTTTGCATGCTCTCCGGATATCAAAATGATTCATTTCATTTCGGTTGTCTTTCATCACAAGTTTTCGTTAGTAAAGTATCATTAGGGAGGTGTTAGGGTGGAGTCCCCATCAGGCCTCACTGCCTGTTTACTTTTTGTGGGGGTCACTTCACTGACGGATTTTGTCCTTGGTCCAATACCTTGCAAAGGTCCACTGGCTCTTTATGGGCGAGATTCTTCAAATTTAGTTGGGCTTGGCCGGAAATCCTGACAGCCAATTGATTAATTCCGCAACTGTCTCTTGTGGGCTTATTGATGGGGGAGAATTTCCTTGCACAGTTTTTTTTTTCCCTAAATTCTGATCATGAGCGATGGATGCTAGAAGGAAATTTCTGCCATCTTGTATGGTAATAGCATTGTTAGGATCGATCATCTTGCTTTATGGCGATTTCTGCTGCTGAAAACACACTCATGGTTATTATTACAGCATTACTAGTGCCCAAAACATACTGATCAACGTGAAGATTTTCTAAGCATGCAAAATATTGGATGGTGCGCGGCACGCGCGCAAACTCGCAAGGCGCGCGCGCGCGCACACACAAAAGTAGTAGTTTCTTGGTGCGACAGGGTGGCTTATCGAGAGAAGCTTTGCCGATCTGCAATTTGTTCAACGAATTTTTTTAGTTTTCGAAGTGAGAGGCATTCAGCCAAACAAAGAAACAAAGAGTACTAAGTGACAAGACCTTTTTTGGTTTTTGTGCGTTTATCATCATGATGTCACGCACAAACTATTTAAAGAATTTGCTAGATTGATTTAGGTCCGATTCAGAAGTTCTCAATTTAATTTCATTTTATTATTATATTTTTATAATTTTTTATATAAAACATAAATTTTTATATTTTTTTTAAATTTTAATATATATTTTTTAAATTCTAATACATATTTTTTAAATTATAAAATAATAATAATATTAAAAAATAAATTAAATTCATCTCAACTTATCTCATCTCTAAATTCAAACAAAAACTTAATAACCATATTGGGAGAAACAAATATTATTGACGTGATTAATTTAGAGTATAATTAAGGCCTCGGGTTTTTATAATTCTTTCACAATTATTCTTAGGTCTGTTCATACGGGCCGGATACAATCCGACCCGATTTAAAATTTTATTTATTTATTAATATTTTTGAAATTTTTTAAAAAATATTTAAGGAAATTTTGAATTCGAATTCTAGATTTGAGAATTCGAAACTCGGATGAACACTTCTAATTATTTTTATTTTATTTTATTTAATTATTAATAAATATTTAAAGAGATCACGGATTATGTCCGCATGCTTATATATATATATATATATATTATATATATATATATTAATTTGTGTTGACAAATGTAGTCCTATGTTCTTGATTAACGGAACATGTAGTTTTCAAGGACACTCATCCCACCGATTCTAATCAAAACAAAAGCAAGTCGGCACTTTGGGTACTAGCTGTTGTGCCTGCATTCTCTTTACGCTGACCCTAGATATGGCTCCGACAAGCATGCATCCCACGGGCAGGACAGAATTACTGCGCTATCGAAAGGAAGATCTTTCTGTGGAAAATGTGGCCCATTCTTTGATAAGTGGTCTGGCCAGGCCAAAAAATTTTGAATTCATGTAGTTCTGTATCAATTAGCACGCGCGTCAAGCTAGCCCAAGCTTAACCCGGCATTAATGTTAGGGGTGTAAATGGTCCGGTCCGGTCCGGTCCGATCCGGTCCGGAAAATTTGTGGACCGATTTCATTCGGTCCAATAATTCTCTCACCCTGGACCGGACCGAACAGGAGTTCGGTCCATACCGATCCGGTCCAATTCGGTCCAGGGGCGGTCCGATCCGGTCCAGGGGTGCCCCATATGATTTAATGGGCTAAATTTAATATAAAATTCTATAATGATCAAATATTTTTTTGGTCCAAATTTAACTACTATAAATTATAATATGTTAATATTATAAAAGCATATATTATATATTAATATGTTAGTATATATTATATATTAAGTATGTTAGTAAATTATAACTAATAGTCTAATAACACTTTCACATTAATACATGTTAATAAACTATAACTAATAAGTAATAACACTATTACAATTTACATTATTATATTATATATTTATATGTTAGTAAATAGTGATAAATTAGTAATAATATATTAAATAATAATAATACACTTATTATTTATATGTTAATATATAAGAGTATATATTATATATTAATATGTTAGTTAATATTAAATATTAAGTATGTTAGTAAACTATAACTAATAATCTAATAGTCTAATAATACTATTACATTAGTATATGTTAATAAACTATAACTAATAAGTAATAATACTATTATAATTTATATTAGTAATTATATATTTATATGTTAGTAAATAGTGATAAATTAGTAATAATATATTAAATAATAATAATACACTTATTATTTATATGTTAATATTATAAGAGTATATATTATATATTAATATTAAAATTTATATATTATTATTTATATATACATATATTTAAAAATTAAAATTTTAAAAAAAAAATTCTAGGGGTTCGGTCCGGTCCGGTCAGGTCCAGGGGGATGAACTCATTGGACCGGGACCGGACCAGAATTTTCCGGTCCATATATTTTTTGGACCGGACCGGACTGGACTCCAACCGGTCCGGTCCGGTCCCGGTCTGGGACAACCGGTGCGGTCTGATCCGTCGGTCCGGTTCGATCTTTTTTACCGCCCTAATTAATGTGGCCTTTGGTTAACATGAGTGGATTTTTTTTTTTTCTTTTCCTTGGTATCGGGATTGATTTCCGGTCTTAGGTTGTTTTGTTGTAAGCCAATGGCCATGTCAAATTGATTGTTGAGTGAATAGGTTCGTGTGAAATTTCGACACCTATGCAAACGGAGTCAAACATTCATCATAATTGTCGGCCTTTCGAAAATGGCTAGCTAGTCATTGCCTTTTGGACCGTATAATTATATATATATATATATATATATATATATATATATATTTCGATTAAGGTACTCATTTGTGAGAGCTACGTACACATGCAGAGTCACTTTCACTCATGATCAGCTTATATGTATAATTAAGCTGCCGAAGGTGCTCATTAAAAAAAAAAAAACAAAGAAAAATATTCTTGCTAGTTATAATAAACTCATGTTGATACTAAACGATATCACCTTTAAATTATTTTAATCAAAAGAAAAGAAAAGTCAAGAAGTACTGATTCGTTTATTATACATCATGCATCAGCCCAACTAATTTTTTGAAAAAGCGCGCGCGAACGTTCAAATGCTATATAATGATAATTGCTACTCATTTTTCAGTTTTGAAAATGCGTATTTTATAATATATGATTAAGGAAGGGTACTTCTGGCGTATTGTGCTACATGAATATGTGCACAATTAAGCAATAATATTAATTGCCCACTTGCCAATATCGATATGTTTAGGGAGCCTAATAATTAGCAGGAAGTAGGGACGAATTGCGGACGTCACATGAGCTAGCCCACCTCTAGCTAGCTAGCTGCAAGATGAACCCTGATGCTGGCCGCAAGATGAGTAATGATGGACACTACGTTGGCATCGAGATTGGAAATTTTGGCAGGTGGGTATAACCCAAGTCATGATGTGTAGCTAATTAAATTAAAAAGTAACTGCTCACATTGCATGGCAGCCGCCACCAGCATACAATTTAGCTTAGATCTGCATATTCTTAATTTCTACGTTTTCTTTGATTGTGAAGGCTTCGAACCGCATTATATATACACGAGAGAGAGAGAGAGACAGAGAGAGAGATATGAGAGTCAAATGTCGTTCGACTACAAATGGCTTTTGGTACGTCGTCCAACATGTGCTTCTAAAAGCATATTTGGTTGTACTACCCATAGTAATGACTGCTTATGCCTGTGGAAAATAACATTCTACGAATCTCTTGGCCACCATGCATGAAGCTGTCGTGGTCAATATTCATTTTGTGATTGGATAAGAACGTCCCTAGCTTAAATGAAATTAAAATCAAATAGAATAAAAACAAGGAATCCTACAACTGCTTTAATATATTCAGAAGATATACGAAGGAGAAGATAATGATTGGAATTGAGAATCATGTTGGTGCACCTCATGCACTACATTATATATATATATATATATATATATATATATGAATCAGGTACGTACACAATGATTGCAGGAATGGAAGGTTATACTAAATTTCAAAGGATAAACGTAACAGTAATATTCATGGGAAGCGCCTATATATTAGAGAAATAATTAATTCAAATACTTGTTTTTTTTTCATAATAAATTTAAGCTTTTAATCAGACAAGTATTAACGTTTTAACTTGATATTAAAGTAAATCAAGAAATTTAATTTGGTCTTATTAGCTAAGCAAGGATGGCGCTTGCTCCAAAATGAGGACTCTTTGATGCACAGGTTACTCAAGGCCAAATATTTCCCTAATGGTAATTTTATGCAAGCTAGTTTAGGAAGATGTTCTTCCTACACTTGGCGGGGTATTTGGGAGGCACAAAAGTGGTTAGAGGCATGTTGTCAATGGAGAATTGGTAATGGACATCTGGTTAATGTGTGGAATGATCAATGGATACCGGACCATAACTCACTTGCTGCTGAAGGTGTAGTTGTAAGAGAAAATTTAAAGAAGATTTCAGTAGATTCTTTATTTATGCCTCATCAAAAAAACTGGGATGTTTATAAACTTGGAACTTCCTTCAATCCAAATGTGGTGGGGGATATTCTTAAGGTTCACCTAAGTTCAGTTGTGGTAGAAGACAAGCTAGAGTATGAGGGGCTGAGAGGAATGGCTGTTTTAGTGTCAAAAGTTGCTACAAGCTTATTTACAACAATGCTGGTGATCCTCAGTTTCCTGAATCCTCTAGCATGCAGCACCAGCAAATTGTTGGAAACATTTTTGAAAGATGAAAGTCCCAAACAAGATTAAGGTTTTTGCATGGCGAGCATGTAAAAATGGGCTGCCGAAAGGGGAAATTTTGTTGCAGAAATGTGTTGTGGGGGACACAACTTGTAAACTTTGTCCTGCTGCTTTAGAAAGTATTACTCATGCTTTGGTCTGAGTCCCCTCTATGGTCCTGGTTTGAAGGCATATAGTAATTCAACAATTTTTTATATGGCTCTTGATCTTTGTAATCGCAACAAGCATGATCAATTAGCTGTATTATTCTATTTGGCTTGCAGCTTCTGGTTTCGCAGGAACAAATATTTGAATGATCAAGTGATGCTCAGGCCGAAACAGGCTGGGGATACTGCATTTACTTTATTAAGAAGTTATGGATAGACAAAGATGCAAACAAGGGTCCAATTGAGGAAGCATTTTAAATAGCTGGCTTCACCTTCTGAGTGGTTAAAGTTGAATGTTGATGGAGCTGTATTTTCTGAACTGGGAATTACTGGAATAGGGTTTGTGTTGTTGGATGCTTCTAGTCGTGTTATTATTGCTGCCAGAAAACCAGAGATCGACATGGATGGCTCGGAAATAATTGAACTGATGGTAATTTTTCTTGGCCTTCAACTCTATGTTACCATGGGAATTTCCAAGCTCTTGGTGGAAAGTGATAACCTCATTTGCGTGGAAGCTCTTCAGACCAGTGGTATGAATTTTTTTAATGCTTGGGGGATTATATTTTGAGATAATGCAGCTTTCTCAATTCTCACTGTTTTGATTCTTGTCAGTTTTCACATGTTTATAAATAGGAGAATTTAGTTGCACATCAGTAGGCTCGATATCATCCCTCTATGGTTGATGATGTTGCTTTATGGTGGGATTGTATTCCAGATTGTATTTTCCAAGCCATTTGACTTAAGAAGTGTATGTAATCATTTTTCCTATTTATGAATGAAATTCTGATTTCTATTAAAAATAAAAATAAAAATAAATAAAAAAGATCAAGTGCTCTTGACTTCGATCGAGACCTTACCAGATCATGAGATTTCATCTCTCATTTCGATTATATATTTCATATGTTAAGTCGTTGGAGTTAGGCATATATGCAAAGGTCTGCCGCGCACCTTCTGATGACAGATCAGTCGTTGCATTTAGGCATATATATGGAACAGCACTGATAATTCAAGCAGACCTCCGAGTCTTTGGCTTTAATTTCTTATTTACTTCTCATGAGGTCAATGTGTACAACTAGGCTTATTAATGAAGAAGTAGTATCATTTTGGTGACCAAGCAGTACGTACGTACGTTCTATTGTCATGCTTCCAATATCCATCTGATGGTGATTATCATGATCAAGATTTCCTACATGATACGTTTCTGATCTATCGATCTTATTTGTGCCTCTGGTCCAACTCGATCCGAATAGTTGGTACTGCAAATCATGCAATATTAAATTATTAATGCAGCTTGCAAAGATAATTAGGTGGCCTGCAGGTATATGCCATTACTTCTCAAAGCTGTGTTTCTTTGGTCTAAATACTAGAGGATTACTTTGCGTTATTGCAATATTATTAACTATATATATATATAAATATACATACTACATGTGTGCATTTGTTGCATATATTTTGTAATTTCTGACCATATAAAACCATTTTGTTTAACCAAACACGGCAACCTGGTTAGGCTGATCATCATCTTAATTAATAAAGAAAATAATGAGGTGGCCACAGCAAAGTTTTCAAGGGGCTGCCAACTCTATTAATTAGGTTGTCCCTGTTTGATTAATTGGATGCATGGGCATGGGTCCGCGGCTTTTGATTTATATATATATATATATATATATATATATGTAAATTGCTTTCGCAGTACACTGATTTATATATAATATGGCGATGACCTCCTAATAATTGCCTTATCTATAGAAGATCTGCACAGAATCTTATAATATATAGTTCATTCTGATGACAGCTTGAATATTAATGCTAGCTTTACTTTGTCTGAAATTATGACTATAATGTAGTAGTATTCTTTAACTTTGTCAATGCCGAGTACATGATGTATTAATCAATAACAAGCCTCCATTATCGGGATCATATTTATTTAGTGCTAATTAATTCATGTGCCAATATTTCAGCATCACCATTAATAATCCATGTATATATTCTTTTTTTCTTAACATAATAATCCATGTATTCACCAATTCATTATGCCCAACTTAACTTCATGTGTTGTTTCTGGATAAAAGACTGAACAACACATGAGAGAATGATCTCTACAGCAGTAAATTACCTTTTTTTTTTTTTATAGGAGCATTTTTATTTCATTTATTTTATTTTAATAAATCGAAATTACAATTATGACCTAATAAATACAGAGATAATTCAGATTATAAGCTAACTATTCAATTGTTTTGGACACTCTCGCATATAAATTTTTTTGTGATAGACATAATTATCTAAACTTTTATTTCCTCTCAAGTAATAAAATTTTTAAAAATTTTTATTTTAATTTATCTGAAAATATAATACTATATATATATATACAGAAAATAATCAACCACCATTCTTTAAAAAAAATGAGAGCGAATCGATATTACTATCCTTTAAAAAAAAATGAGTAATTAATATCAATATTCTTATAAAAAAATATTCTTATAAATAGAAGTGAGACAACTAAAAAATAATAATCTTTCTTCCCTATTTATACTCATCACAAACTACAACACATACAGAAAACCAACATATAAACACAGTATACTGAAAAAATGTTCGGCCCGGCCGTATACATGCGTAAGCATTACGTACGCAGGATCCTGCAGCTACAGATCGGAGTGTCTCAGCCAGATCGAAGTTCGGCGGCGGCGCTCCCTAAGTAGATCACTTGCACTACACACAAAAAGTACCATTGACCATATCATGCGATAAAACACAAAAAAAAAAAAAAAAAGCAGCCTCAGAGAATAAATTAATAAATAAATCAAACGACAAAATTGCGTGCAGTACCATGAAAGTATGGTAATTAGATAATAACGTGCGCACCCATGCCAACCCGGCCTCACACAACGACTAATCCGTTTTGTGGACTTCGATCGAGTTGAGGGTGGGTATAGTCATAGACTAAGGAATGGGAAATATTTTAGTAATAAAGGAATTATATAAAAATAAATTTATAAAGTAATATGTTTGATATAATATATTAGATTATAAAATTATTTTTATTATAAAATAAATTTAATAAATTATATAAAATTACATTAGTTTGTAAGTTTATTTTTAAATATTATCTTTATGTATTTAGCATTTATTTTTCTATTTAAATATATATATATTTAAATAGAATAATATTATAGATATAAAAAAATTTCTACAAATAGATCACACACATTATTGTGCCACACTATCAATATGCTACGTCTCTCCCTATTATTTTCTTTTTCTTTTTCTTTTTCTTCGTCCTCTGTGCTCGCTCTCTGCTCTCTCCCCGTGCCAGCCATGGTGGTTGGGGACCACCTCATAATAGACAGGAGATGCCAAGAATCCAAGCTGCACCACCGGCATGGAGCTCACAGCAGCTCGACATCTACCCCAAAATTTTTCCTTTCTTTCTCTCACCTCCCTCGTGCCCTTTTCCCACTCCGACCATAATGGTCGAGAACCACTTCATGGCGGGCAAGACACATTGGCGGTCCAAGCAGCACCACTAACTGTGCACGTTGGCGGTTCAAGCAGTCCAAGCTCATGACAACTAACTGTGCACGTTGGTGCACATTTCGTTGTATGCATGGTCGACTCATCGACAACTTACGTAGTGACTGGGATGGTCGGATCTAAACCAACGGCTTGCGTGGTCAACAGTCATCATTAGTTGGTCATCTGTGGTGGTCGGGATCTAAATTGACAAGAAAAAGAGGGGAGAAAGAGAGAGGGAAGGGGGTGGAGGAAAAATGCATGAGAATAAGAGAAAAAATATATGAAAAAATGATACGAGATGTATTGATAGTGTGCTACATCAACATATAGGATCTCTTTATGAGATTCTTTTGTAACCCTAGCACTACTAATTTAAATATTAAAATAAAGTATTAAAATAATAAATTATATATTAACTAAATGAATATATAAGGCTTTCATACAAAATTTCTGGCAGTTAATTTCATATATATATCTCCATGTCCAATATTAATTCCTGTACTGATCCATGGCATAAGAAAAGCATGACATCAAAAGCGTACAAGGCAGTTCCAAACCTCGGAACCCGGTTACCTTTGCCTTCTTCTCCCATGGGGTCCCCACACTTTTTTTTTTCAACAGTACGTGTCGTAAATTCTTCACCCACACGTGTCTTGTGATCATGGCGGCCCGTTTGGTACCTTTTATGAGAACCTAACCGCCACTGATTCCATCCGCCACCATTGCCAAGCTACCCTCCTTACCTTATATATGTAAATTATTCCCAAGTTTTTGTCACGGCCATTACCTCTCCTATATTTTCCTTCCAAAACCCGCCTGGCCACCTCCTTCTTAGCTCTAACGTCCCTACTCAATTCTTCGATCTATAATATCAATTGCGTCATATTTATAATTCCAAGCAAGAAAATTCAGAAGTTTAATTTTATATATCAGAACAGGTATATAGATATCTGATCAACACTAGCTTGATGGGTGAAATTATGGAGAGCACGGATTCATCGTCGGGGTCGCAATACCCTCAGCTTCCGCCGGGCTTCCGATTCCACCCTACCGATGAAGAGCTCGTCGTCCACTATCTCAAAAGGAAGGCTGCCTCGGCTCCACTTCCAGTTACCATCATAGCAGAGGTCGATTTATATAAGTTTGATCCATGGGAGCTCCCAAGTAAGATTTACATATACAAAGTGTTTGATATATTGCATAATTTTGTTTTATTTTTATTTTTCTCTGTCGAGATGATTCATAACTTGGAGATTTTGTTTAAGAAATTAAGTAATGAATTGTGAAAAAAATTTGTAGGTAAGGCTACGTTTGGAGAACAGGAGTGGTATTTTTTCAGTCCAAGAGACCGGAAATATCCGAACGGAGCGAGGCCGAATAGGGCAGCCACGTCCGGATATTGGAAAGCAACGGGGACCGACAAGCCTATACTAACATCTAATGGATCAAATCAGAAGGTTGGGGTTAAGAAAGCGCTTGTCTTCTACGGTGGGAAGCCCCCTAAAGGGATTAAAACCAATTGGATCATGCACGAGTACCGCCTCGTTGACAATCATAACACTTCTAGTTCCAAGCCTCCCGCTGCTGATCATGCCGCAAACAAGAAAGCTTCTTTGAGGGTACGTGAAAGCTGAGAAATTTTGACCTTTTTTTTTTTGGGCTTAATCTCGGATCGATATAACGACATGATGACTGTTCGTTTTTGTATTCGGTAATTAATGGGGTTGTACGTATAATTGGGGGTATTTGTTGTGTTTTTTGTAGCTTGATGACTGGGTTTTATGTCGGATTTATAAGAAAAACAACACTCAGAGGGCGATGATGGATCAAGACAAGGAGGATTCAGTGGAGGCCATGATTAATCCTCTGTTGGCTGCGCAGCAGAATCCAAAACCACTGCCCTCAAAGACTACTGCAAACTACGACGCAGCAGCACTTGATGATCAAAACGATGATCAGAACTACTTCGATGGAATATTAACAGGCGCAGATCATGAAGGCTTGCAAAACAGCTCCATATCTCATCTAGCCTCTTCTAGCTCGAAAAGTACTACACTAGCGGCGGGGAAACGTACGCTTCCAACAGATAATAACTTTTGGATTAATAATGGAACAGGGTCGATAGGGTCTAGCTCAGGCAAGCGATTCCAAGGTGATCTTAACAGTGGAAGCGTGGGATTGGATCATGAAAACAACAGTACTTCCTTTGTTTCTCTTCTAAATCAGCTGCCTCAGGCCGGCACTCATGCGCAGTTTCATTCAAACGCCTTTCTTGGGTCCCTTGGAGACGGGGTTTTGAGGCACCAATTTCAACTCCCAAGCATGAACTGGAACTCGTAGTACAGATCAGTAATAGTGGGGGATTGTTCATGATAAAACATTATATTTATCCATATATGATGCTCTTTATAATAGGAATCCGATGATCATAGTCAAAAAGTGCTCCATTAGATCAAGACTTCTTCGCGACAATATATAATATATAGATCGCCGGAAGATTAATTGTTTATCGGAAATCAGTGCTCGAGGTTGGAAACAAACTGATTCATATGAATAGGTTTAGTTAATTTCTCTTGGTGTAACTATTGCTAGCTAGCTAGCAGCAAGTATATATCAGGTTATACGCGTATATCCCTAACTTTGTTGTTTTCATTTTGAGAAATACTGAACATGAACTCGTTATATATTGCGTTATGTATTATATATGAATGAATGCCACCATTTGTTAGAAATAAAATAATAATATAATTAATGGAAGTATGTAGTACTTTTATCTTGAAATAATTAGCAATTAAGCTTGTAAGGAAATATCATATATATTAGTTATTAGTGCTGTAATACTTATTAATTACTGTTGAATTTCTGAGATATTTATATTTTTTAACCGATCGAGAAGATTTATATATGTGGAGAGATGGTTCATAAAATTCAATTTTCTTCATCTGGATTTTATGATATTCTTCAATTATATTAATTTATGTACAGTTTTCATTATAGATTAATTATAAATTAGTGGTCAAAATATACTTCTATATCATGATTATAAATTACTCATTTATTAATAATTGTTTGTGGGCTTAGTCTAATAAGTAATTAATCAGCCAGCTAGGAAGAGACGATCAATGATCATGTCCTCGATCGGGTGATGATCATTACTTCTAACAAACATATCCACTGTACGTAACACCCGGCTCCAGCGTGAGTTTTGCTTGCTAATTTTTTTAAAAATCTTCTTCCTTGGATTTATATATATATGAAATGCCCAGTTGAGGTTTGCGAATATTTTAAAAAAAAAAAAAAAAAAAAAGGAAAAAAAAAAAGACTATGGGCCAAAAATTTTATTTTCTCAGTTATTATTTTATTAATTTGTATATTATCTTTTCATTTGAGTTTTCTATTTTAGTTAAGTTATTTAAATATTTTTGTGTCAGTTTTCACTCCTATATCTATGTAATTGCGTAATTTTATTCTCACTAGGATGTTCAATATATAGCTTTATCTGCCACTACTTGGTTCAAACAACTAATCCTGATTTTCCTCTCCATTTGAATTTTAACTCTCCACGATTCCTGCAGTTTTCCCTTCAATTTCTCACATAAAATCATCTTCCTCTCAATAGATTCAAACACTCAGACGCTCCCTCTCACTCTCCTTAGGGTTTCCAGTCAGCTATATATATATATATATATATATATATATATATATATATATATAAATACACATATGTTTAATTCTTTTTCACAGCATGTATAAAACTACCCAAAGGCCATAGCACTCCGCCACCGCCGCTGCCTCTTCAAGAAACCGAGCTCGATCATCGTTTTCCCCAAACCAAATGAAACCACTGCATCCCCTCTCTAGGATACAACCACGTCACCATAAAGGATCACCCACTGCCAAAGCTTCTCCTCACCATTAACCACCCTTTGTAAAACATCTTAAAAGCCTCTGTTTTTAAGCATGAAAAACAGAGCACTCATGCCTAGGGATAACAAGGCCCCACGTTCTCCTTGGATAGCCCTTTCCTCGACGGAAACCACCCAGAGACTGCCGTTCGTGCCACCCCTGTCCGCCGTATCCCTCTCGGTAAGCCTACGCTGGTCCCTCCCCAACGGGTTTCATTATCTTCTTCTGTTCCTCACGTTTTGTTCTCTCTTCGCTCTCTCTTATCACTCTCTCTCTCTCTCTCTCACACACACACACACACAGAGTAAGCTGCCCCCAGACTCATTGCCGTCGACGTCCACTCGGTGCTGATTTCGTCCCTCTCTGACGCGAGTATTTCTCTTCTCTCGGTGAGTTTAATTAATTCAGTCGCATGGTTAGACATGGAGGCTGGAAGTGTGAAACTTCTACGTCCCTTTTTGTTTCTGTGATTCTCCTCAGGCCATGCATGCACCTAGCTATTGTTCTTTTACTCAGATTCTCAACTTTTGGAAGAGATTATTTTTATTAAGTCTAATTTTGGCTGTGAGAACTTTATTTTCAAATTGATGACTTATAAAGCAGAAAAATTATGCATGCACCATGCCGGTTGATCATTCCCAATGTTGTACATGTTGTTCACGCTCCATCACAGTCATACTTTTGTGTCGTCCGTGTCTGTTTTTGGTTCTTTTAGTTTTTTGTTGGTTTTCTTCTTTATTTGTTGGTGTTGTGTTGTGTTGTTGATTTTATAAATTGTGTTTGTATAGTGAAAATCTTAAATTTTGAGAAATAGTCTTTCAAACTATATGCCCGTTAAGAGTTTAGTTTTCTCCTTTTGAAAAAATTTTGTACGTGCCACATCTGGTGACAGTTGATAATTCTCTCAAATTTTGTCTGTGAGATGTTGAAACAGAGCATCAATATGTATTTAGTTGATCGATCGATTACATTGTAGGTTTCATACTTTATGAGTTTCTGTGAATGAAACTATTACTATAAAAAAAAAACTTTTCATTATTGAGTTTTGGACTTCTTTAGTAATCATTTAGCTTTTACTTTTAACCCTCCTTTAAAGTCTTTTAAATAAAAGTTTTGTTGATATTTTTCTTTTAATGTTTTAGTTGGAGATTAAGTGGATATTAAAGAATTTGAGAGTTCATGATATTTTAGAATTTTGAAGAATTTAAATATTATTAAAGGGTATTTTATTCTCCTAGGCTTAAATATCGATGTACATATTTGATCAAAAATTTATAAAAATGACGTGATTTTTTTTAGGTGAAGAGTAATTTGTGTGCGGCAATGTTGAGGAAAATTCTAAAAAGTTGAGAAATCCAAATAAGTGAGATTTCTTACACTAGTTTTTTTATAAAAGAAATCAAATGAAATTGTTTTGAAACTATTACATGTTGTTTCAAAAAGGAAATCAGAAAATGACCTCAAGTGATTATTTTTGCTTATTTATGAATCCTGATAAGAGATGGAATTATTCTAGCATGACTACTGTAGAATATATGTACCGAATTTTGTGTTTTTTTTTTAAAAATTTTGCATCTGCACTGAAGAAGAATAAAATGTGAATCTTTTGAGAGTGATGATTTGACAAAACGAAAATATTCGGATTCATGAGTTATAAAAGTTTTGGTGTGACTATATGAATGAGTTATATGAGGTGGCATTTGAAGGTTTCATTGTTTTATATGACTCTACCACGAGTAAAAATAATAGGTATGATAACTTTATCACGGATAAGAATAGTGGGACGGTCCTACCACGATAATAATAATGGGTACGGCCCTGCTATGGATAAAAATAGTAAATATAGCCCTATCATAAGCAAGAATAGTGGATACGACCCAACTACAAGTAAGAATAGTAGATATGTCCTGACCACGGATTATGAATGTGGCATAACCTTATCACAGGGGTAAACATGGTAAACGTCGCGAGATGATGTTGTAAAATAATAAGATTAAGATGTTTTGGATTTGATTTGCCAAAAGATATTGTTTTAGAAAGGTTTATTTTATAAAACAACTTCGATCTGATGTTTTGTAACAAGTGTTATTTATGCATCTTAAAAGCAAATGTTTTATTTGTTCTATTCTTTCTAAAAGAAAATGTTTTATTTGCATTTCTAAGGTGAAAATGTTTATGTTTATATCTATGCTTATTGGATTGTGATAACTCACCCTTTTTTTTTTATAACAAATATTTTTTAAATGGGTTTGGATAATTCAACTAAGGACCAATTATAAAGTATTGTGTGAGATAACTTAAGAATGACATATTAAGTATAAAGAGTTTTTTTTATAAGTATTAGCGGAGTTTAAATAGAAATTTTATTATAGTCTGATGACTTAGCATTTTTTAGATTTGTTTATATTGAAGAAATTAGTTTGAATCAAGGTTTCTTTATGATTTTGAAAATTTGGAGTCTAAAATTATACGATTGAAATATGAGCTTAAGTGATAGGAAGTAACTCTTCGACCCCTTTAAGACCGGGGCGTTACATCTACAACCGGTTTTTTTAGGTCCATAATTAATTATGTCAATTTATATTCTCTTTTAGCTTTAGTTCACATTTTAATTTTTTGCAAAATTAATTAAGTGTTATATATTTAGATAGAAAGTTGAGATAAAATTTAAAAATTAAATAAAATATTATTAAAATATTATTGGTTAATATTATTAATATCTTGAGAATTAAAAAAGTTAATAATTCTTTTCTCCTACTATATATTTGTTTTTTCTTGATCTAGAGAATACAAATAATACAAATCATCTCCAAACTCTAGCAGGTTGTGTACGTCCATCATGTGCAAATGCACGGCGCGTGGGAAGGATATAGTCTACAATTCTACATAATATGTCTCCATTAATCTTGTTGCTATGGCATTCAATTAGTTAGTTTTGAAACTATCTGCAAAAAGATCGATCATGCCTTTAAGAGAGGATAAAAATTGAATTAATGCATGACTTAAAGGGGCCGGGGAATTAATTCGAAAAAGGTTAACAAATTTCAATTTCCGAGTTAATTAATGACATTTCCAACTCACAACTGATAATCTTTATTTGCAAATTAATAACGTATTCATTATGTCTAATGAGTTGCTAAATAGCAGATAATACAATAATATAAGAATTAGTTAATCAAAATATTTTATATATATATATATATATATATTTGTCATTCAGTACATTTGAAGTGAAAATATATATATATATTTTTACATTTAAGTAATATAAAATTCAGAAACCGATCGAAAGATATCGTGTACGTTTACACACAAAAGACATGGATTAATGAGTTTTCGGCCATATTTTTTAACTAATGACGTAGGATTATTCGATCCGTGTCTTAATCTCCAACAGATTATCAAATCTGGATTTCAAATGTAAACAGTACTCAAGATGGGGAACAGAACATGGGCTTTTTAATTCATGATCATAGATATATTAATATTGTCTCTCATGCTACTTTGCTAATCTTATATATATTAAATTCCTTATAATTCTTTGTACGTAATTGGCTGCAATTTAATTAATTACTTGTGCCAACCAATTATTGACCCTAATTTAAGCATTAATAAATTAATCCACAGACTTCTAATCAAGTAATCAATCGGATATTTTGTCTTTGTGTTTTGGTGGTTGATGTGTGGTCTAAAACCTCGTTAGATTATAAGGGATGGTGTCATTTTCTGTCTCAGAGATGATAAGATCACCTCATGAGGAAAGAATAATTCTGTGATCTCTCCGAGGTAGACAACAAGATGATCAGTTAGCTAGCTAGCTCACAAATGGTGTGACTTGTGGGACCATCCCAACCGCTAATATTGAAATAAGTCTTAATACCTAATTAATTAATTCGTTCATTCATCCCTCTAATCAATCACCCCTTCCTTTTTTAGACAGAGAACTAACTTTATTAAAAGAGATCTATTATAAATACCAAACTATCAAAAAGGTTAAATAAAAATAAATAAACAAATTAACGTGATTTTCTAGGATTCACTCGATTCGATTTACAATAAAAATAAATTTATAATCTGATACATTATATCAAACTACGACAACTTATAAATTTATTTAAATTTTGTGGCTATAATGTTTATTTTTATTAAAATTCTTTTATTAAAATTGCATATCAATGGCATCTATCATTATCCTGTATACAATATATGGCTGATGAGTGCTTTGGGTTGGTGTATGCTTTCAACTTCAGGAACCAAACGAAAAATCAACAAAGACTTTTGTGAAGGCATGTGGACTTTATGACCTAAAGCCCAAAACAAATTCAATGTTTACAAAATGACCGTGCTGTTGGACACGAGTTAGCTTTCGCTGTTTTGGATGGCTACACAAGAATCGAGCCCAAGGACAGGAGATTAAAAAGCCCTAAACTAAAAAAAAATACAACAAAAAGATGACCTATGCTGTTGGACACGAGCTAGCTTTTGCTGTTTTGGACGGCTACACAAGAATCCAGCCCAAGGACATGCAGATTAAAAAGTCCTAAATTGAAAAACTAAAAAGATTATACGACAAAAATCCGTCTTTTTAGTTTCGGGGCAAACATGAGTTACAAAAAGAGACAAATAAAAGAAAGAGAAAAACTCAATTAAAGATCATCAAGAGATGAAAGCAACTTAGCCTAATAAGCAACGGCATAGCGCTAGCACAATGCTAAGGGTTAATCAACTTGACTATCTAAGGTCTGGTTTGTTTTTAGAAATAAAATAAGATGTAAGATGAAAATGAAAAAAAATATATATATTATTATAAAATATTTTTTTAATATTAATTTTATATAGAATTTTGAAAATTAAGTGATATGAAAATTTAAAAAATTTAATTTTTTATTATATTTTATACAGAAATTTAAAAAAATATAATAATAAATTTGAGATATATTTTAAATTTTTAGTCTAATAAAACCTAAATTATATCTACCGGCGAGGAGGGAATCTCCAATGTCGGGAATTGTAAATTCTGGCAATGCTGACAGGAACGAGCTGTCCGATGACAACTGCAAACAGTAAAAAAATTATTTAGTGGAGTAAACTGTGGGTGAATGGCAGAGTTATACATGATGTTATATCTTTTTTTTAGCATATATATCAATCATATAATTCACGCGATCATCTTATATATCAATAATGTAATTAATATAAAAATAAACAAATTTTTAAGTAAAATGATTGATGAGCAAAAAAATATTATATTATAAAAAAATGAGTAATCATATATATAGATACAATTATCAATTTTGCAATTTATAACTTTTAAACTGAAAATATTTATAAGAAACAATAACATATAAAGTTTTAAAAATAAATTATATTTCTCGTCTAAAACAAGATTCCACCTGAGATCAGGAAATCAAGATGTGTGCGATCCAAATTAAAACATATGGTTGGAAAGGAGAGATATCGTGATTTTTTCAGTGCCAGGTTACGTAGCTCTGTCCAAATCATAAAGCTGGCTAGCTAGAGACACGCCTTGATTTTAACGTCCAAAAGTCCCGAACATCGTTTTGTTGACCTTTCGTTTTCCAAACATCAATGACATTGTCATAAATTCATGGTGTGACTTTATGAGTACGATATGAGCATGTAAATATAACTTAAAAATAGTCTTGCTTACTCCGTTTGTCGCTTTAAAGAAAGGGCGATAGGGCGGTGTGAGAGAGTCTTTTTTGCTCCTCAAGAAAAATTAAAGGTTGGTTGATTTTACTAGTTTTTTTGAGAGCTAAGTAGTGAAGCAATATACATGAAAGAATTAAGAGAGCAATGGAAAAGGTTTTGACTTTTATAAGAGGAAAACCATATTCCAAACATAGAAGTCAATAACTTGGAAGAATAGATGAAACTAGGAGAGAATAGTGTTATAGGAAAATTATTTTCTTATCGAGTGATTAGTAAATAAGTGATAAGCTCAGGGGAAAGATTTGAAAAATTGGAAAGAAGCACTCTTTTCACCAACTGAGTTCTAACTTTTTTTTTTTTTTTAATTTCGTTCCAAGGCAAAATAGATAGAGATAGAGTTCTCAAAGGTAAGCTATAGCTATTTGATAATTGCTTATTTATACTAAAACCTTATTATGGCTTAATACTCCCAAACAAAATGCAATTCGACAAGGAAAATTTTTGGATACAATTACAGTACGAGCTACCTTTGGCATGCATGAACAAAAAAATAAAGAAACAAATAGCATGCTCAGTGGGAATAATCAAAGAGATAGATGTCAAAGAAGATGGCACGGCATGGAAAAATTACTTACGTGTTAAGGTTGAACTGGATATATGGAAACCACATATAAGAGGCAGATTCATCAATTTGTTGGGGGAAAGACTTTGGGTCCCAATTAAATATAAAAAGTTGCCCAGAGTATGTTTCAATTATGGCAAATTGGTGGATGGCAATTTAGGTTGCAAAAAGCTGAGGGATGAAACATTAGAGATCGAGTCAGAAAATAAACAATTTGGAGTTTGGCTTTGAGCAACTACAAAACCAAAAGGCAACTTTTTTTATAAACAAGATGAGGAAGAAAATGAGGAGGAAGAGGGGAGGGATATAGTCTGTAGTAAAAAAGGTGATGGAGAGGGGATTTATGGAATATCAAAGTAGCAAAAAGTTCTCACAAACTGTATGGAGAAAGTGGGGGAGATAGTGGACATAGAACCTCTTATTGAAAAATTTGGGAGGTATAAAAAAGGTAAAAAAAATTTTGTGAAAAGTATAGGATGATAATTTAGTAAGTGTTAGTAATGGAGAAAATGTTAGGGGGAATAATCCAGATGAGGTGATATATGTTGATCAAGTAAGGGCAGAAGATATTGAAAATACTATGCCAAAAGGTATAAGCTTGGAACAGTTTACTATGATGGCTGATAATTCCTATGGAAAGGAATTGTGTATGGATGAGGTTAAGATATCAACTCAAGGAACATGAAAAATGAGAGCAAGACATAAGGGGGCTCTACAAGTAATGTCCTTGAGGCCAAGAAGACAAAAAGGATCGATAGAAAGAGGGGAGGACAATTGTGATACCCCATATGAGAAGGATAAAGTAGGTGATGTATGAAATTCCACATTATTTGGGAATAAAAAAGTTTTTTTGGAGTTTAGGCCATATGGTCTAAGTCTTCCATTGGGGCATTACAAATGGTATTATAGCCCATCTCAGCAAAAAATGTGGAACTTGAGCCTTGTTACCTACAATAGACAGGTCCGATGAGGACGTCGGATATTTAAATAGAGTAGATTGTGATATTTCATATGAAAAGAATAAGACAGGTAGTGTATGTAATCCTACATTGTTTGGAAATGAAAAGTTCTTACTTTTTATAAGGTTCCAATAAGACTCCAATTGTATCATTGATTAGTTCTTTTGGAGTTTAGGTCATGTGGTCTAAGCCTTCCATTGTGACATTACAGCAATTGGGGAACTGGTGGTGTTAAAAAAGGAAAACTCAACACAAGGGAGGAGGAGCAATCAAATGCTCAATCTTTGGCGCCAAAAACAATGAAACAAATAAGTTGGAATTGTCAAAGACTTGGGATTGCCCGAGCAGCTCATGATCTCTACTTGTTAGTTAGAGAAAAGAGACAACTTAGTTTTACCCATGGAGGCAAAATTAAGGAGTTCAAAATTTGACTATATCAAAAAAAAGTTAGGATATAATTGTTGTTTTGCAATGGATACTATGGGAAGAAGTGGTGGCCTAGCTATGTTGTGGAAAAAGTGATTATGCTGTGGAATTAATCAATTACTCTTACCATTATATTCACATTCTAATTACAGAAAAAGAAGACCAAAAACAGTGATTTTGCATTGGTTTTTATGGCCATTTAGAAACCATTAAAAAGAACTCAACTTCAGAACTTCTTTCTAGGATCAGACCAGGTTTCAACCAAGTTTGGTGTGTCATGGGAGACTTCAATGAAATTTTAACATCAAGTGAAAAATATGGAGGAAACCAAAGACCCAAAAAACAAATGGATGAATTCAGGAATATTTAGAACTGCAACAATTTGCATGATTTGGGTTGGAAGGGTTGTTGTTTCACTTGTAGCAACAGAGAAGCTAACTCTTGCTTTATAAAGGAAACCGAGTGATAGCCAACTCTCAATAGAAAGATATATTCGGGATCCATAGTGTAAGACTCGTCCCACAAGGAGATCTGATCACATGCCTATTTAATGAGTGGCCATAAGGAGATCCATAGCAAGGGTGTGGATTGTGATAAACAAATATTAATGAAAATTGAGCAACTTAAAAGTTTGCAATATATAGAGGGACCTTAGAACATTCATGATATCAAAAGCATACAAAAGGAGCTTGAAGTGTTATTAGAACAAGAATATCTCAAGTGGAGACAAAGAGTTATAATAAATTGGTACCAAATTGGTGACAAAAATACTATGTTTTCTCATCTTTGTGCAACATAAAGACAAAAAAAAAAAAACATAAGAACCATCCAAGATCTGCAAGGCAGAGAATGGGACAATCAACATGATGTTATAAAGGATTTTACAAAGCATTTCAAAGATTTATTTACCTTAACTGGACCATCTTTTGAAGACTTGGAAACCTGCTTGAGAAGTGTAAAAGTAAAAGTAACAGAAGATATGAATATCAGGTTACAGTAGCATTTTACCCTAGAGGAAGTTGAAGAAGCTCTTAATCAAATAGCATCATTAAAATCCCTTGGACCTGATGGATTTAATGCTCAGTTTTTCCAAACCTTTTGGTGGTAGAATGGACTTGGGTGTTAACTCTACTGCTATTGCATTCATTCCAAAAGTTAAGAAGCCTATAGTTGTGAACCAATTCAGACCTATAAGCCTATGTAATGTATTGTATAAGTTGGTTTCCAAGGTTCTAACTAATAGGGTTAAGAACATCTTACATCTCATCGCCTCAAATACCCAAAATGCTTTTATTCCCAATAGGCATATAACTGATAATGTCATAATTGCATATGGGCTCCTACATACTATAAAGACCAAACAAAAAGACAAAATGAGTTTAATGGCCATCAAGCTCGACATGTCAAAAACTTATGACCATGTTGAAAGGGATTTTGTGGAGGCAATAATGAAAAAGTTAGACTTTAGAGACAAATTGATTAAACTGGTCATGGATTGTATAACCATTGTAAACTACACATTTTTGGTAAATGGAAAAAGTGCGGCTATTTTTCATCTTGAAAGAGGAATAAGACAATGAGACTCTTTTTCTTCTTACATTTTCATCTTATATGCTGAATGATTGAGAGCTCTACTAAAGCAAGCTGAAAATTATGGGGGAAATATAAGGTATTGCTGTAGCTAGAGAAGGTTTGAAGGTAAGCCACCTATTGTTTGTCGATGATAATGTCCTCTTTTGTAGAGAAACAATTATTGAGTGGGAAAGAATTCAATGATTGCTAGCAACCTATGAAAAGGCATTTGGGCAATGTTTAAACAGGAACAAGACAACAGTTTTCTTTAGCACTAATACGAGTGCAGCAAGGCAGCAAGAATTGGTTAATGCAGTGGGAGTTTTAGCCAACAACAACTATGATAGGTACTTGTAGAGGGCTTTCATCTATGGCTGGGAGATCTAAGTATCAATCTTTTAGAACCATTAAAGAGAAGAGATGGAGCAAAATGGAAAACTGGAAGAACATTTTTTTATCCCAAGCTGGCAAGGAAGTAATGCTCAAAGTTGTGATTCAAGAAATGCCTACTTATACCATGAGTGTCTTCCAGTTATAAAAAAAGTTACTAAAGAAAATCAACTCATTGATGCGGAACTTCTGGTGGGGTAGCAATAATGATAAAAACAAAATTCATTGGAAAAGTTGGAGGAGTTTGGGGGAGTCCAAAAGGGAGGGGGGATTGAAATTCAGAGATTTGGAATCCTTTAACAAAGTCATGCTATAAAAGTTATAATGACAGAGGGCATAGCACTAAGAAGCTCGATGTAACTTTGTGCTGATCCGAGTTTTGCAAGAGTTATCTTTAAAAGGGATGTTCAAACTATATAAAGTCTACAAACAACAATGCTGATTATGGTACTCTTGTCCTTGATGCCCGAAGTATGCTTACAGAAAGATTAGGTTGGGAGGTGACTTTTGTGCATAGAGAAGCAAATTGTGCAGCTCATCAACTAGCCAAGTTAGCTCTAGCTTTTGATTGTAAGCAGATATAGATTAAGAATGGTCCAATGCAAATTATGTCTACTATTTCTTTAGAATAGTCTATGTAATATTGACAAAGTTTATCTATCTTTATATTTCCTATATCAATGAAATTCCTCAAGTTTCAAAAAAAAAAAAAATCATGTTGCGACTCTTGTGTTTAGGATTTTGTTTAATTTTCTTTTAATTCGTTGTATATATACTATAAATGTAATTTTGGATCAGCTAGGGTTAGATGATTTGAGTTTAAATTTGAATATTGGATGAATATAATTTCAAATAGGATATTAAGGGTTATTCAAAAGGATAAGAATTTATTTGTCATATAACTTATCTTGTAACTTTTCAAAGATAAGAGATTCAAGAGTCTTAAATAGATGTTCAAGTCTGTAGATCAACTGATGAGATTAAGAGATCAAAATGCAAGATTTAAATGAAGAGATCGAAACAAATTTGAACTCGAACACATCTAATAAAAGTGTTCCCATCTGACACATTGGCATACCGTTAGCAATGTAATAGACTGAGTAATTGGATAAAACTATCAGCAGAATCCTAATCCAACTCAATCACTACATTATCTATTTAAGGAAGGGTTCGTCTGAAGTTTTGGTGAACACACTGGAAGCAACATTTCACAAATACTTTCAAGTATTGTTAAGAGTTTGAAGCCAAGAGAGTCTTCAAGTGTTCGTGTGAAAAAAAATTCTCGAGAGCAGAATTTTCTAGTTGCTCAAGCCGTAGGATTTAATTGTGAGCATACTCCAATGAGGAGTTGAAGTGTTCATATTCAGCCACTGGACGTTCTAGGAGGAAAGACAACGAGTTGGAGATCATCAGAGGTTATACCAGCTGCTGTAGTAGAAGGCAAACAAGTCATTTATCTTGTCAACTAAGAGTGTCTAGTTGCAAAGGTTTTGTAAGCTGGAAACTTTACTTATAATATATCAATCTAATAAAATTAGCTTTTCTGCATTTGACTGTCCCGTAGGCTTTTATCATTTAAGAGTTCTTTATTGGATTCTCATTTGTAACCAAATATTGTGTTTGTTTTATTTCATATTTCGTGCATAATATTGTTGATTACTAATCAGTGATAAGTGTTTTTGTTAAGTCTGATGTTCA
Source organism: Platycarya longipes (assembly GCA_036559045.1). Lineage (NCBI taxonomy): Eukaryota > Viridiplantae > Streptophyta > Magnoliopsida > Fagales > Juglandaceae > Platycarya > Platycarya longipes. Next base: position 7,623,131 of record CM071797.1, on the reverse strand, counting down.
TAATCAAGGATTACACAAAAATTTCATATACAATATTTACGAACTCACATTATGCACGTACATGCATGATTATGCACGTACATGCATGCATATGCATGAAGGAATACAATTCATTTACTTCTCCAATTTTCTTTTATTTTAAAAGACTATAATTTTACAAACTCGTGTCATTTTCTAAAAATAAAAATAAAAATAAAATTTACAAGATCAAGTGTGGAAATAAGGAAAAAATTTGTAACTGCTTAATGAATACATAAAGTATATTATAAATAAAGTATCACAATAAATAAATGAGAAAATGGAAGTAAAAACCATTACATAAATTATTCTTTTTTAAATTACCACATATTTTCTTCTTGTTTAGATAATATTGATTCATAAAAAGGTCAATACTGGTCGTTTCTCATTAGCCCTCAAGACTATAAAATATTTATAAGATAAATAATTTAGCTAAAAAAAGATTTCACAAAATTAAGCTAATCAACTAACGTGACTTGATATTATACATCATATTGCAAAGTTTTTACTATTGTAAAGTACATCTAATGTATTACATAAAACTAAGTTAATTTGTAGATTTAATTTTGTGAAATCTCTTTATTACTACAATACTTTTTTAATTATAATATATACACAATATGCATGGAGTTGAAACTCTTTAATTTGTAGGTTTTTTAAGTATGAACACATAGTTGTCTAATTATATTCATAAGACATTTTGTCATAAAAAATTAGCATGTATGCAAATAATTTGAATGACACTACAACAAATTTAGTTTTTTGCCATGGATGTCTATGATCCAAAATGGTATATGTGGCATAGGAAAAGAATTTTTTCCACCAATCTCATTAGTGGGAGGTTAGTGGCATATAATTCATGGACAATAAAGTTTTACCTACCAGCAAATTATTTCATGAAAATTAGTATTTTTTCTCACGACTTGAACTAGTGGCTATAATTGTTTTCTTTTATGGCAAATCATGTTGCCATCCAAACCATAGCAATTACAAATATTAGTCTATCTTTAGAAGCAATTGACCAGAATACATCTTTACCCATGAGTTGTATTGTGGCTGATTCGGTGGTATATAACTTGTTCTCACTACTAATATTGTGGAAAAAGATCTTCTGAGTTGATTTCTTTTTATGAAAATTATTCATCTCAGTTTTACACTTTCTTGTAAAAGATTGTTTTCCACCAACATATTTACTTACAAATAGGTGTATAGTGGCAAAAAATCTTTTTTTCTCAAAAAAGATAGTTTTCCACCAATATATTTGCTATATCTAGATCTTTTATCAAAATGGTATTTTCTCACAATGTTATGTTTATATCAAAATGCTATACATATAGGCTATTATTGAATCTGCCATCACATTAAAATATATATCTTAATTGATGAAACATTTGGATCCAAACTTTATGGTTGCATCATATCACTTTCAAAAACATCATTCCAACATTGAAATACATCAAGTCAAACATGGAGATACTTCAATATTTGTAAAGTAGAGAGTACAAGAGGGAAGCATGCATTTTCGCACATTTTCCCAAGTCACAATAGCCTAATCAACTAATAGAACCCAAAATATTTGGGTTCTAGACAAATGATGGATTTACAAGATCCAGTTCTAGTTCATCTTCCCAGTAAAACTTTGGGCAAACAAAGCTCTTCATCCATACATCTTGCTATTAAGCACCTAAAAATTATATAAATAACAGTTTAACATTCCACTAATTTAATAAGATGAACTTCACATGTTAACCATATAAGAACACTTTTTTTGTTAATTATGGTCCTAAGGTGTAGTTTACAACATCACCTTAGGACTTATTGCGCCACAAGTATACTAGAAACCATGATATCATGATTTTAGTGGAATTGTTTTTTATAAGTAATAATTGCAGTGAAATTTATCACATCAAACATACAACCACACAATAAGCAAAACTAGGAAAATTATGGTATTTGTGTCACTAAAACTGTTACTAAACTCCATGGGAGGATAATTCCAAAACAAATAATACCACTATCTTTCACATCTATCTAAAGTGCATCATCAAGCACATTTTAAACATACTCCAACCACTATTTGATATATATATATATATTTATTTATTTATACTAGTAGTACTGGCTTAACATGTAAGGCACATTTCCTTAGTTGTAGAAATACTAGAAATTAGAATATAAAAGTTCCCCATAAATATAGATAATAGCACAAAATGATATAAAAAAATGTATTTATTACATGCAACATAAATGTATTGGTATTAAAGTTGTAACAGCTTAGCACATAGCAAATTATTTCATTTTAGAAATTTTTCTGCATATTATGAAACATTCATCATTTTCATATCTAGAGCCATTTGTAGGAATTGTACGTTCCACATAGATTGCTATTGAAAATATCACTGAGCATCAATAATTCAAAACAGAAAGTATTATACAAAAAACAACCACCACATGCCAACATTCATGATTTAACCACGAAACTTCTGAACCAAGAGAGAATCAAGCAACAAAATGAGAGGGTACTTAAGATGGTTACGCAAATTGACTAGTTCTATTTCCATGACTCAGTTTTCTGGGATATAAAACAGAAGTTAGAGACAAAATGTATTCAAAAACTCTTACTTGACTTTCAATGGTTCCAATCAACAAATATCTTGGCAACCCGATGCATGCACACTTTCTAAACTCGGGCATTGAAGTAACAATATCTCTAGACTTATGAACGACAATAATCAATTATATGTAGTTTACTAACTAAGAAAATGACTAATAAATTGCAACATTGTGTACAAAGAAAATTAGTTCTAAAAAAAATCAAACAACAAGCTGTAAAAAAGAAAAACAAGGCCTGCTCGATCCTCCTGGTTGAGCGCTATGCACATAAAAATTAAACAAAAAGGCAAAAAATATTAGAAAATAATATCAACACTAGCAAACCTAAAACATTTTAAAATCATGCTGACACTTGTTCTATTCATTAGTGGCAGAGGGAGAAGATCTAAGAGTCCGACTGGCTGTTCACGGTGGCAGCTCACAGTGTCGCTAGGGCTGCCAAGAGATAAAAAAAGAAAAATAAAAATATACCGAGAGGGGAAGGGAGAAGTCGTTGAAGAAAGTTCATCAAAGGAAGAGAAGCTCACCGACGAGGGGAGCACAACTGGTGGTTTGCGACAACAAGGATTGTGAAAGAGAAAGAACTTGGGAGAGGGAGGGGGATCGATATGGGCAAAAGATGAGTCACACAGAGGGAGAAAAGAAAAGAAAAAGAGGAAAGAATGGGAGAAAAAGAAGAAAAATGGATTTAATTTTAAAATTATTTGCAGCGGTGTAATCTTGCTGCAAAAGGCATTTCAACTCTTGACATAAAGGAGTATTTTGATGAGCACAATAATATCATGTAATTTTTATATTCGACGACATTCACCCGATGCAATAATTTCATTTGTCATGGTAATTGGTTTTTTCCACCAACAATTATGTACCATTTTCATCTAGTCACAATAAGTTAGGTTTTATTCCCACTTGTAAATTTGGTGCCAACAAGCCACCTCTTGCCACAGGCCCATGAGCGACGTATGCCGTGGAAATGAATTCGTGGCAAAAGTCTCATTTTGTTGTAGTGTGGTTGGATATTTTATAATAGAGAAACGTTGTGGAGCAGTCCGACTGTTGATGTTAGAAAAGCAACCCTCCATTCACATGGCAACACATATGCAAAAATGCAATAAACACATTAGACCTCGCCACACTAAATTCCCACCAGTCAATCACAGAAATGATCTCTCATTTTCCCATCGCCTTCATGTCCGACGTTGATAGCTTCTTCAAGATCACTACTCGATTCGAAACTTAGCTTATTACCGTTTCATCCAAGCATTTCATTGGCAATTTCCAAAACACATTGCCTATCAAATTATACAAATTTCAAGGTTTTCGGTCCAAGCCCAAGAAAATAGAAGAGATTAACAATATTCTAAATCTGTGGAAATAAAGTCTCACAAACATAAAATTATAGCCGTGACAAATTATAGCTGAAAAAATCTCCCAACACTATAAGAAAGTAAGATTTTTGAACTCTGTTGCTTCAAAAAGAAGTAGGAGATTCTCCTACTTGGAACCTCCTCAAACTTCTATTATTTGAACACTTTTTTTTTTCCTTTTCTTTTTCATCATCTTCTTTTCCCAGATTAAGCTTTTCTTCTGCAACTCTTTTTTTCTTTTTCTTTTTCTTCTTCTGCAACTCTAGCCTAGAATCATCTTCTCTACCTAGAATAACGTTTTTCATCATCTTCTCTACCTATGTCTTCCCTGATTTTTTTTTCTTTTCAATCTGTTGCATAACTGTTGCTTGAAATTTTAGAAGATGTGGGTTTTCAATTATAGAGAAAGGGGGTGTGTAGGAGGTGATGAAGATGATGGTGAGAACCGAGCTATACTTGTGGGTGAGATGAAATGTTTGTGCAACATAGGAAATGTCTCTGTGTGGTATAGTCTATTGAAGTTATTGTATATTTGTGAATGTGTCAACATATAAAAAGAGGACTGCTATTCTTCACTTGATAGCCCGATCGATTTGCATGATTCATAATTCATACTCCAAAAATATTTAATAGTTTCTCAAATTCATCAAGTATAATGCCATCCATATTTATTTGATCATTTTTCTGATATGACAAATTGTTATAAAAAAAACTATTTATTATTAGAGTATTATAATTATAAAAAGATTATATAAAAATAATTCAATAAACTGACGTAGTTTTAAGTGATTTGCCAAATCACGTCTAACTACGTCAATTTGTGTGACCACTTTTATATAATCACTTTGTATCTAGAATATATATCTTATTATTATAAATAAAAGTATAATATCACATGTGAAAAATTTTATTATCAATAAGCTAGTACTTATCATGTGTAGAGTAGTACATGTACCTAGTTGCTGAAGTACTTATTTCATATAATTTGATTCGAAAGATAAAGATTTGAAATTTGAAATATCTTACAAGTTAAGTCTTACTATTAATTTATAAATAATATAGATGATATGTTTTATATATAGATTTGATTTGAGAATATAATAACTCATGACTCCGAAACTAAATCAATACAATAACTCAAGACTCAAGAGCAATATTGCTAGAGGTACACGACTCTGTATACTTTTTGTAGAATTGGTGATGTACAAGTAATAATATCACATAAGTCAAAATATTAAAAAATATATATACCTAAAGAAAGATTTAAACATAATATGAAAGAAATAAAAATTAAAAATAGAAATAATTAGATTAAAAAATATGTAAAAATAATGTTTTTATACGACATGTACATAAAAAAATATATATATATACACTATATACAAATTGTATTTCTCATAACTCAATCATTCAATTACAATATCAAAAATGAAGTACAACGAAAAAAAATTAAAAAATCCAGCCAAGTGTGAACAAAAGAAGCAGCAAGAAGGAAAACCCCAATTTGAAGGCAAGTTTTGTAACGTACCTAGTTGCTCTTTGATGGGCCAGGGCAAGAGAGAGGATGATTTTCTGCTAGCTTATGGACATGCGTCAATTTCATCTACCAACTGTACATTTGTTGTTTCTTTTTCTTTTGCATTTATCGATCGAGTACTACTCAGACAAAACAACGTAAAGCATGACTCGTGATTCATGAACAGTACTAAAAGTCGTTCTCTTTCTTTCTGTGGCCTCAAATTAGTGCGGATCACCTTGACTCTGGAATTGGATAACGTCGTGATATACAACTCACGTCGCAATTCTCTGTAGCCCCAAAAAATCAAAGGTTTTTTTTGGGATGAAATTAAAATTTTAAAATATATTAAAAATTTATTGTTTTAAATTTTTATACAAAATATAATAAAAAATTTAATTTTTTTAAATTCTCATATATTTTTTGAAATCTTGATACAAAATTAATATTAAAAAAATATTTTATAATAATATTTTATTTATTTTTTCACATTTATCTCATCTCATTTTATCTCTAAAAATAAACAAAGCCTAAATTTGTCCACAAAATATTCCCTTAATTTCCCAATAACAAAGTATACTTTCTAAAATCTTATGATAGAATTTATATTGCAAACAATATTATTGAATATTATTGACAGGTCTAGACTAGTACTCTACGTATAAGTACTGGTGGTATAACGCGCACGGACTAAGACCAAGTACTCAGTATTAAATTAATTAATTCTAATCCTACAACTACAAGCTGCGAGGCAATTAAGCTGATATTTGGTGAGTAATATATATATATATATAGTTTACCCGATTATTGGGATTTTTTTTTTTTTTGTTTTAATAAAGCTACTGCAACTACGTACAAGTGAGGTTCAAAAGATCAAAATTAATAAATTGATAGGTGAATAGAGATAATCAAAATGAATATATTCGATTGATTTTAAAGAAAAGAGATCACATGAATTTCAAAATCCATAATTAAGTACGAAAATAAATTAACTAATTCTTATAATATTTGAAGTTAACAATCCTAGAAAAATATAAGTAGATCATCATACTGTACGCATCAGAAAATCAAGGATTAACTAATAACGAATGAATTATTTAAATATCATGAGGCGTACAGGCCGGTTTAATAATGATCATGAATAATTATTCATGAACGACTCATATTAATTTGTTTAGATCAACATTATGTTCAAATTCTTTTCACTATAAGAAAAAATAGTTTTGGTAGTCTTTTAATTACGATGAAAATATTATTTATAATCAATTTTGACTATATATAATCATTTTGCTAAAATTAAATGACTGTAAATATAAATAATTTCTTTATAGTATTTCCTCCTCATAATTTGTAGGCTGTACAAATCTTCTTTGCAAATAGGCATTAATTAATTAGCATGTTATTTCACATGCTATATATATATATATATATATATGTATATATGTATATATATATAATTCCCCATCTTATATTTATATATATATATATTGTGCTTTTTCTTTATAATAGTGCACTATATATCTATACATGATTATATTTATCTACAGTGCCTTAGATATGGAGGCCAATTTTTTTATATTCTTGATCAGATTTCTCAAACATTTTGGAATCTGGACACGTCCATTGTCGGCTTGAACAAGGAAATCCAATTTTAATTAATTTCTCGAAACGGATGTTTTGTAATTTATTCGGTGACTTTTATTGGGCGTCTTGTCCCTTGGGGTGGGGACTAGGCCGGAATTATGTTACCATTTGTCGGCTGTTGTCAAGCTCATTGATGCTGATGTTGAGCCCGCTAACATATTGATCACATGATATTCACGCTCGCTTGAACAAGAAAATTAGTTCAGCATGCAAGAATTACCAGTATAAATCCCACACATCAGCCAGGGATCCCTACTCAGAGAAAACACATACTTATAATAAACACACTCGAGCACTTTAATAGTAGAAAAGATTACATTTTGATCCTTATCTTATCTTTTGCGATCATGGATTTTTCACAGTACTCTTCAATCCAATCGCAAGTCGATAAGATTAAGGAGAAGATATTGTTCTCAACTGCTTGTGATCCCTACTCCTTCATTTCTCCTTCTGCTTATGACACTGCATGGTTAGCCATGATACCTGATCCACACCAACCTCTGCAACCTATGTTCAAGAGTTGCTTGGAGTGGGTGCTTAACAACCAGAAAGAAGAAGGGTTTTGGGGAGTGTGTGATGCTCATGGCATACCCACCATTGAGTGCCTTCCTGCAACCCTCGCTTGCATGGTTGCACTCAAAAAGTGGAATATTTCCTCGGGATCATGTATTGAAAAAGGTACATATATTATAAGTCAGTACAAACAAAATTATTTATTTATGAATATTTATTAATTATAAATAGTTTATTTTAATTGTTTATAGTCTATTTTAATCATTAATAATTATTTTTATGACAAATATTTAATCATTATTATCTATTTTTTTTAATAAATACACAATAAATTAAATGATATTTGCATTACTGTTCATGAGGATACAAATGTCTTAGTCATTTTGAAAAAAAAATGATAAATATAAGATTCACATAAAAAAAAATATATTTTTTTATTAATAAATTCTTCTCTTTTAAAATGATTACACGTCATTTACATATTTTAGGATTATATATACTATTTAGGCTCTTTCTTGTTCATGTACGTTTAGCTGCTTTATCACCGAGCTAGATGATCAGGTCGTGGACCAAACAATTACATATTTAAGTACTAGCTTCTTTTTTTATTAATTCAGGGTTGGCCTTCCTCCATGCAAACACGGAGAAGTTCGTCAGAGAAATTATCAGCCACGGCCACTGTCCTCGTTGGTTTGCCATTGTTTTCCCTGCAATGGTTGAACTTGCACATACAGTAGGAGTAGAGCTTGTCTTCCTCCATCGCTCGGACGGATTGATGTCGGAATTATTCAATAAACGGCAACAGATTCTTGAACGGTACGTAGCCGTTTTGTTTTGGAATTGTGAATTTGTATTAATTAAGTTAAGAAAAATGCTAAAGTCACGAACAAAAGTCAAAAAATAAAAATCTTATTTTGTTATTTAATAATCAAATAAATAGTTTTTAATAATATTCTGATTTTCTTTTAAAATATATTCAACTGTTTAAAAAATTTATTAAAAAAAATATTTTGCTTTGACGAATCCCGCAAAAATGACTCTGGTACCACTTGTAAGTAAGTTATGGCTGGTTCGCTTGAATGTCGTCAAACAAATTAATACTAATCTATTTCGCATTCTAAATTTCTTTGTAGGGAGAGAGTTGTGGACAAGTGCCAAAATCCCCCATTATTAGCATATCTTGAAGCACTGCCTGCATCTTACCAAATTGATCAAGACGAGATCATTAAGCAGAACTTGATGATCAGCAATGATGGCTCATTATTTCAATCCCCCTCCGCCACCGCAAGGGCATTTATGATTACGGGAAACAAACAGTGCAGGGCTTATTTAGAGTCACTTCTTCAAAGATGTGATAATGGAGGTCAGAAAGCTGCTTTATCATATTGTACTACTTTGACTAGTGCCCAAACGTCGTCATATTTAACTTTAGGGTCAAACATTTCTTAAAAGAATGTAAAATAATAATTAATAAAGACAGGCAGAGATAAAGAACTTATAACTGTAAAATGGCTAGTCATTTCAACATCGAGATATTTTTATGTAATACCATATCAAATCATTGTTTATTAAACAAATTAAAATGATTAAAAGATGTGTGTTTGATAAATAATTTAATTTACAATATGCATGGTTAAATACACATTCAGCTAATACAATATAATATATCCACGTCTGTCTCTTATTGCTGGCCTGGGAGACTGTGCTCATGATGATCATCTTTTTATGGCAGTTCCGCCGACATATCCCATGGATGAAGATCTCATGAACCTTTGCATGGTCAACCAGTTAAACAGGCTGGGCCTGGCTGAGCATTTTGTCCAGGAGACAGAAAAGGTTTTGACAAAAGTTTACAGGTAAACATGAAAAAGGCTAAACATAATTGATATCATGAGACTCTTTACGTTTTTTAAGATCAAAGACAGACGTACGTTAATTTCTGTCTTTTTTTTTTTTTTAAATTAGCGTAACACATGATATCTCACAGTCATAACACCATGTTGAGCATAACTTTCAGGAATTACTTGAATAAAAAATCCGGGCCGAAACCAATTTCGGTTGCAGCACAAATACTCAGAGACTCTCTAGCATTCCGGTTCCTGAGGATGCATGGGTATGGTGTATCGTCGGGTATGTTTCCAGATTCATATTACAAGCTAGTTCCTCTTGCATTCGCGATTTATAATTTAATAATTTAACTAATTAACTATGTAATTATATGCGTATTTTCCGTGTGCAGATAGCTTTTGTTGGTTCTTACATCGTAAAGATATTCGAGATCAAATAGAAAACAACCATGAATACTTTTCAAGTTCGATGCTTAATGTCTATAGAGCTACAGATCTTATGTTTTCTGCAGAACATGAGCTCCAGGAGGCTAGGTCATTTTCAAAAGATTTACTTGAGACAATCTTATCAGTGGGAAATAGATCAGACCAAACTCATGATATTGTTACGTCATCATCCAACTTGAGGAGAGTGGTAATTCATTCATTTTCTTGACAAAATATTTTAAAATATTAAAAACTTCTATTAGTGTTACAGTCATAGAGTGATTATATAAAAATAATCTCACAAATTGATATAATTTCATATTATTCGTTAGATCTATTTTATAATAAAAATAATTTTATAATTTGACAAACCATATCAAGCCACATGATCAGTTTGTAAGATTTCTTATATAAAATATTTTGTGGATAGAGTATTTATCTTCTATATATGCACCTAGCCTTGTTTTTTGTTGTTTTTTTTTTTTTTTTTTGTTCCTTAAAAGATCAATAACTTGAAGGAAAAGATCAATAACTTGAAGGAAAACCTTTGAAGAAACACATATCGTCAGGGCTTGACCAACACATCAACGTCTCAGTTGTACGTGGACAAAACATTAGTCATTAAAAGGGTCAGCTCATTATTAACGTCTCACTTTATGTTGAATAGGACATTGCATTTGTGTGCGGGAGACGGGGAAGTTTCACGAACATGACCACGACCTTTGAAAATGAAACAAATATATATATATATATATATATATATATATATATAAGCGACAAAAAGCGGAAATGGAATCTATGAATTAAATGAAAATTTTTAAATTAATTATGTACGTATCCATTGTACCAATATATAATTCATAATTAATTACTCCGAAAACGCCTTGTATAGATTGAGCACGAGTTAAGAGTTCCATGGTTTGCTCGACTGGATCACATGGAACATAGGATGTGGATTGAGGAAAATGACTCCAACTTTCTCTGGATGGGTAAAGCTTCTTCCCATAGGTATGCAGCTAGCTTCATTGTAAAACAGTAACCCTAGAAGGGATAATAATATTACTACTTCTAAATTCTCAATTAATTTGTTAATACATGATCAAATATCTAATTATTAACAAATCTTTTAAACTCAGGTTGTCATATCCTTATAATGATGAACTACTGGATCTTGCCAAGCAAAACTTTGAGTTTAGGCAATCAATATACAAGAATGAACTCGAGCAACTGAAAAGGTATTATTTGCTTTCGAGTAGGGTTATTAATTTGATCAACAAAGGTATTATATATATATATATATATATATATATATAATATATGCCAATCATCATGATTTGCCTATTTCGAGACGAACAATTAATGTCTGGCTTGATCTCTTCGAGATAGGTGGTCCAAAGAAATGGGTCTCAGCGATATGGGATTTGGCCGAGAGAAAACTACCTATTGTTATTTTGCAATTGCTGCCAGTAGTTCTTTGCCTCATGATTCCAGCATTCGAATGATGGTCGCAAAGAGTGCAATAGTTATTACAGTGGCTGATGATTTCTATGACATGAAAGGTTCTCTAATAGAGTTGAAAGCTCTAACCAACGCAGTTCGAAGGTAGCATAATTAAACTAAACATTGTTAGCATTATTTAAACTAATGGACTTACATAGATTAAGAATTTCACATTGTATAAATTATCTAATATAAAGTTTGGATAATATTTGTTAGGCCCAATAAGTATGATCAATAAATTGACATAATTAGGCCGACTAATCTCTTAAAATCCATGATTTTGGTCTGGTCACGAATATAAAGTAGTGCGGGCCCAATTCATGTGTAGAGATTTATTAAGGATCTATATAATTTCATTGTTTTATTATGGGCAAAATTGAAATTCTGATATAATATATAAGGTCATGGTTCCCACTCCAGATTCACTTTCAACTCTTCACATTCCATCCTTGAGGGTTTTTTTTATCATAAAGTGAATATTAGACGTGGAAGATCATACTATTACACTTTTCTATCTAATAGCTATAAGTATGTATTCTTTATTATTATTTTATTTCTAGTACATGAATTCGACAAACGATCTTGACGTTTTTTAGATATTATTGAAAGGGTGACGCTAGGGTGCGGTCGGGCTGCACCCCAGCACCTTTATAGCCCTCTCTAATTTCCTACAAAAACACAATAAAAAATATTAAAAAATATAATAAAAAATACAATAAAAATAATAAAATTTAAAAAATACAATAAAAAATACAATAAAATAATAAAAACATAATAAGAACATAATAAAAAAATAATAAAAAATAAAATAAAGATAAATTTTTATAGTAAATTCGGCCTCACCCAACTCTCGCCGCCGCTAGTTCGAAACGAATTTAAGGCTGCCGGGGGCACACCGGAGGTCATTGGAGCTTGCCGTCGCAGGGGTGGGGTCGCCAAGTTTGGTCCGACCGAATCTTCCCATTTGCAGCCCTTGTCGTCTCTGGCAGCGGTGGGCAACACCGCCTAGCCCACCGCTGCCATTTTTGTTAAATTAAATTAACTTCTCTTTTTTATATTCTCTTAATTTGAATATCAGATGGGACGCTAAGGGCTTGAGTGGCCATAGTAAGGTTATCTTTGATGCCCTTGATAATCTCGTAACTGAGATTGCAGTAAAATATTTCCAACAAGAAGGAGGTGACATAACATGCAAGCTCCGAGATATAGTAAGCCAATGATTAATTAGAAAAAAAAAAATTGTGGGCTGATAATTAATGTCTTTTTTTTTTTTTTGTAGTGGTATGAAACGTTTTCTTCATGGTTTACGGAATCCATGTGGGGTAAAAAGGCCGGAAGCATACCTTCAATGGATGAGTATCTTAAAACTGGCATGATCTCAATAGCCGTACATGTCATACTTCTTCAAGCTTCATGGTTCTTGAACCCAAGTTTATCAAATTCCAAACTCAGGCGAGCCCCATACGAGCACATTACAAAACTACTCATGTTAATCGCTCGTTTATTGAATGACACACAGAGCTACCAGGTAAGTAATTCACTTAATTAATAATATATTTTCGTATATATATATATATATAGTTTCTTAATTTCTAGTACAACCAATATATATATATATATATATCCTGTACTGACATATTTTAAGAATCTAATTAGAAAAAGTGCAAAAATGACAGAAGGAAAAAGAGGAAGGGACAGTAAACTTTGTTTTACTCTACTTGAAAGAAAACCCAGAAGCGGACATTGCAGAGTCAATTGCTTTAGTGAGAAACATTTTAGATAAAATGCAGAAAGAGTTGCTTCAACATGTTTTTACAGATGGATTAAGTGATTTGCCCAAACAATGCAAGAATCTCCATCTATCGTGTTTGAAGGTATTTCAGATGTTCTTCAACTCTACCAATCGATACGACTCCAACACAGAAATGCTTCAAGACATTAGTAAAGCAATCTATATTCCTGTTGATGTTAGAAACAAAATTAAGCCTCTGGAACCTCCGAAGCCTGTGCCACTTTTCTCTGAAGCAAAGATGAATGAATATACGAAAATCAGCAATATTGTTCTATTCAACCGGCCCTCAAAGCGCCATTACACGATCGTGAGGAGAAGTGCTATAATTACTTTATCAACACAGTGGGTATCTTGGCGGCCTGCTTCAAGTTCAATCGATCATGGCCGACATGGGAAATTCATGTTTATGCAACCAAAAGTTAGATTTTGTTTTTCTTAATTAGTGATGGGAAAATCATGTCATATTCATGCATGCAGGAACAATGATCTGCCATATTAAGTAGCTAGCTACGTACATGGTTTACGACGTTTATCCTATTTTATAGTAATAAAGTCGTCATCGACTATATATGTTTGTGCTACCTAAATTCTTAAAAATAATGAGAGGGTTACTATCCTTTTATTATCAGTTTATTACTCTATAGTTTATAGTGTATTTGATTTTTTATTTTTTATCATTTTTTTAAGTATTTTTTTAACATTTTTAATTATTAAAAAAAATTAAAAATATACAATTTATTTACAAATAGTCATTTCTTTTATCATTATATAAAATAAAAAAAAAGCTAATAAATGAATATTATTTTGTAATTTTTTATTTTATTTTTTGGTATTTTTTAGTTTTTTGGATTTAATGTTGGAACAATATAGATTTGTAGATTTTAGGGATGGACTTGCAGATTTAATATTTTTTTTCAGTTGTTTTCCTCGGTGGGTGGGAGGTGGACAAGAAGCAACGGACAGATCAATGGTCTAATCTGTTCTTTGGCATGCCGCCGAGGCACCCAACCCCTAAGGTGTGGAAGTAGATTCCAGGTTAGCAAGCCACACCTCTGGTAGGGGTGTCTGTGCCCACCCATAAGGCGGTAGGGTCCAGGGAGGCCCCAACCTTACCTCCATTTCCCCTGCCCTGCCCCGCCCAGCCCACCCCCCGCCCGCCCGCCCGCCCGCCCGCCTGCCCGCCCGCCACTTATATTTATATATGTAAATATTGAAACATAGATATATTTATATATTACAAATAATGTATATCTAAAAATATATTATAATTTGTTAGACTTGTTCTCAAAGTATGCAATATTAAATTTAAAAATTAAATACTTTAAAAACTATAATTTATAAAAAAATATGCATTAAAAAATTTTAAGAATACATAATATAAAAATTATTACACTACAACTTATACAAAATATGCAATAGTAAATTTAAAAATTACATAATTTTTAAATTATAGTCAAATTTAAATTTACAATATTTTGGGTTTAAAAATATATTTTTGATCATTTTTACACCTAAAAACCATTTTCAGATTTAGTGAAATATAGATCCTTTTGAAGGCATTTGTGAGGCAGGGTAGATTAAGGTCCCGTTTGAATTCAGAAGTGAGTTGAGCTCAACTCACTTCCATTTCATCATTACATTTTTATAATTTTTTATACAAAATATAAATTTCTATATACATTTTTCCAATTCTAATACATATTTTTTAAATTCTAATATACATTTTTTAAATCTCAATACACATTTTTCAAATTCTAAAATAATAATAATATTAAAAAATAAATTAAATTCATCTCAACTCATCTCATCTCTAAATCCAAACAGAACAGAATCCATACCACCCCTTGCCTAGCGAAAAAAAGAGTACCCCGCTCATGATTTATAAATCAGGGTGGAAGAAGGTGTACTGTATGGTATGGATAGCATCCGTACTCCCCGGCCATGTTGTGGTAGGGTGCGGAAAACACCACTGCTTTTAATTTATAAGTCTCGCA
This sequence comes from Platycarya longipes, assembly GCA_036559045.1. Taxonomy (NCBI): domain Eukaryota; kingdom Viridiplantae; phylum Streptophyta; class Magnoliopsida; order Fagales; family Juglandaceae; genus Platycarya; species Platycarya longipes. The sequence goes on along the minus strand of CM071797.1, from coordinate 7,607,901 downwards.
CGGTTTGTTGTAATATTAAATATAATATTAATATGTTTGGTAAAGCTTTTAAATTTTCAAACTTTGGGTACTTCTTTTAAAATAAAATCAAGGGCTCGTTAGGATATGTAAAAAATATTATCTCAGAATATCTATAAATAATAATAAATTCGTTTGAGTTAAGATATTTAATTGAATTTGAAAAAATAAAAGTGAAAAGATTGAATAATATATATAATAAAGTTAAATAAACTCCAATATTATTTTTTTAGAATTTTAAAAAAATCATATCGTTTTTTGCATGTTGTTTGCATCATTAGATGATAAAGATTAATTTATATCTTATATAGTGAAATGAAAGTGAAATACTAATGTGGTGCATGCATATATAGAATTTTCTATTTTAGAAACTAGTTGTGTTTCCAAACACACCGTAAATACAAAAATTTACATAAAAGAATATTCTTTTAATAATTTATTTTATTTTATTTTAAAAAAATATATGAGATTTGTATACACTAAAATCATGTTATCAATTATTAAATATTTAAGGAGAAAAAATTTGTAAAAGTTTCAAATACATAAGTATCGTGCATGAGTTCATTTATAATTAAAAAAGAAAGTAGATCTTACTATGAAAAAGCATCAAAAAAAAATATTTTCTTTTTTAATTAATGAAATTCATAATTTTATAGAAAAGTATTTGCAAGTATCATTCTATATAAAAAACTGCAGTAGGAAATTATCAGGGACAATATCGTCTAATCCGAATTGCCCTTTATGGTCTGCCCACTTTGCCCTCACATTTGACCAAGTTGTTTATTTGCCACCACCTTATTCAACCTGGAAGTTGCAGTGTACTTTTGCCTTCTATTGCTTTTCTGCTTTTCTCTATAAAAATCGCGTTCTTTTTATTTCTCCATTTCCTCTCTGAAATCGTAGTGTCCTCTCCTTTTACTAGCTTTCGGCAAGTGCCTCTTCTCCTTCTCTGGATGTTTTATAGACTGCCTCACATGCATACATGATACATCCATCAGATGAAAATAACAGATGACATAAATCACAGCCAAGACACCATACCCACAGCAGGCAAAAATAAAAATTTTAACATTTCCAGTGGATCACACCCGTCTGCTTCATGGCTAAATTGGACAAAATTTTTACCAAAAACAATTGCTGAGTTCCAACCAAGATGTCATACCCAGGCTACAAAATTCGACATGCCATACGCAGGCCAAAATATTCACTCCCATACATATTTTATTTCAACTTTTTCAACTTCATTAAAAAATTCATTCCCACATAGACAAAACCAACGCAAGTTTAAACAATAACTCATCAAATTTGTATAGGTTCAAATAAGAAACAAAGAAAGAAAGACTCAGAGAGACACCGGGAGAGGGAGAGCTCCTTGAGATACCATACCCATAACAGGCAAAAACAAAATTTTAACCTTTCCAGCAAATCACACTCGTCTGCTTCATGGTTAAATTGGACAAAAATTTTATCAAATACAAATTGTTCATTTCTAATCGAGATGCGCCATACTCAGGCCACAAAATTCGACATACTATACCCAGGCCAAAAAGATTAGACCCATACATAGTTTGTTTCAATTTTTTCAACTTCATGAAAAAATTCATTCCCATATACACGATATACAATACGATCTAAACACGAAAATAACAAAATCTTCTAATCTTTAAGAATCTTACACTGTGAAATCTTGTAAACAAAAGTCCAAGAACAGAGAACAAAGAACTTGAAGAATACTTCGAGAGAAAACTTTGATGTATATTTTCTCATTGAAGACTTGTAAAATTGATTGAAGAAAAAGTACATTACAACTACTTATATACACAATTACAATACATATAAAAATATACATCTGTCAAAACTAATTTAACTCCAGCTAACTAATTTAACTGCTATAACGGATTGACGTATCTACCTCCCTTTCTATACATTGGTGTTTGGCTATTTGAGTGCGTTTGGCTACTTGAGATTTCATCTCCATTCCTCAATTTTCTTTTGTATATTCCAACACCCCCCTCAAGTAGAGAATGAATGTTAATCATTCCCAATTTAGATATGAGATGATGAAATTGGAGAGAACTAAGTGGCTTAGTCAACAAATCTGCCAACTGATACTTTGAGGGTATATTGATGATTTTTATAAGACCTTCTTGCAATTTTTCTCTAACAAGATGAAAATCCAACTGTATGTGCTTAGTTCTTATATGTTGGACTGGGTTAGAAGCTATCTCAGAGGCTGGCTTGCTATTGGTATACAGCAATACAGCTTGAGGATGGGAAATGTTAAGGTCATTTAACAGATACATTAGCCACTGAATTTCACATGCTGTTGATGCCAAAGCTCGGTATTTTGATTCGGTTGATGACCTACTAACAGTTGGCTGCTTTTTAGACTTCCATGAAACAAGAGAATCTCCAAGAAAAACTGTGTATCCAGTAATACTTCTCATTGTATCAAGACAACCTGTCCAGTCACTATCAGAATATGCTTTCAGGTGCAATGATGAAGAAGAAGATAAAAATATTCCCTGGCCTGGTGTTACTTTAATATATCTCAATACTCTTTCAGCAGCATTAAAATGATTAGTAGTTGGATGAGCCATGAACTGACTTAATGCTTGGACAGAGTAGGATAAATCAGGTCGAGTTATTGTGAGATATAAGAGGTGACCAACCAATCGTCTATATGATCCAAGTTCTGTCAGCAGTGGAGATGAATCATTTGCAATAAGTTTCATATTTGAATCCATTAGAAAAGCAGTCGGTTTGTAGCCAGAAATACCACTATCATGCAGGATGTCTAAAAGCATACTTGCGTTGGCACAAAACAATTCCTTTTTTCTGATCTAGCAACCTCAATCCCCAAAAAACATTTAAGTTCTCCAAGATCTTTTATTGTAAAAGAATCATGAAGAAACTTCTTAACAGAATGTATATCATGAAGATTATCAGATGCCAGAATTACATCATCAACATAAATGAGAAGTGCCATAAAACTTAATGATGTTTGCTTGATGAATAAAGAGGAATCAGACTTGGCTTGTATGAAACCAAACTGTATTAGAGAGCTGAACAGCTTTGAGAACCACTGTCTAGAAGCTTGCTTTAGACCATATACGCTCTTTTTAAGTTTACAAACTCGAGGATCAGTTGGTGAAGAGTAGCCTGGTGGCGGCTTCATGTATATCTCTTCATTTAAGTCTCCTTAGAGAAAAGTATTATTTACATCAAGTTAATGTAAATGGCAATGCTTAATGGCAGAAATAGAAAGTAAGACTCTAACAGTTGACATCTTTGCTACAGGTAAAAAGTGTCAAAGAAATCAAGGCCTTGCTGTTGGGTATAACCCTTGGCCACTAATCTAGCCTTATATCTTTCTATGGATCCATCAACTTTAAACTTGATTTTGTAAACCCATTTGAAACATATTGCTGTCTTATTTTGAGGTAGAATTGAAAAATCCCAAGTATTATTTAATTCAAGAGTTTTTTTTTCTTTTGACATTGCATCTTGCCATTCAGGGTGGGAATTGGCTTGTTTAAAGGTTTTGAGCTCAACAACATTTGTGAGAAAAGAAGTAAAGGCTTTATGTTTTGGAGAAAGTTGATTAGATGACAAAAAATTAGTAAGACAGTAAGGCTTACCAGAAATTGGAGTACAGCAACTAGAATATGATTGATTTGTTGAAGTAGACTGAGTCATATAATCACAATAATAATTCTACAAATAGGATGGAGGATTCTGCTTCTGGTTGATTTCTAATGTCTGAAACAACCAGATTATGATTTGTATTCTCATTTTCTGTAGGAGTGGACAGATGAGAGGATTCTGTATTCTCATTTTCTGTGACATCAGAATCTTAAGAAAGAATTGATTAAGAAACAACGGGATTTGAGGATTTTATTGAGTCATATACCTTAGAAAATTCAGGGAATATAAAAGGTGTATGTGTTGTATTTGGAATGGAATGAAAAATGGATTCATGAAATATAACATTTCTGGATTTGAAAGTTTTTGAAAGTTGAAAGATTAAGCAATTTGTATCCCTTTATGTTTGGTGGATAGCCAAGAAACAAGCATTTTATGGCTCTTGGTAAGAACTTTCCTCGATTATTTGTGAGTGTGTTAGCAAAACACAAGCACCCGAAAACTTTAAGGTAATTATAGGAGGGTGATTTTGATAGAGTAGATGATATGGTGTCCTGTTATCAAGAACAGAATATGGAGTTCAATTAATAAGATGAGTGGCTGGTAGGATAGATTCACTCAAGTAGGATAATGGCAGTTTTGATTGAAAAAGTAAAGCTCTTGCAACATTTAATAAATGTTGATGTTTTCTTTCAATTCTGCCATTTTGTTCAGGAGTTTCTACATAAGAAAACTGATGAATAATGCCAAGAGATTGATAGAAATTTGGCATATTAAATTCTTGGCCATTATCTGTTCTAATTTTTAGCACTTGAGTATTGAATTTTGTTTGAACATAAGTGAGAAAATTCATGAGCAGGGAATGAGTTTCAGATTTCGTTCTCATGAGAATACCAAGTAAATCTGAAATGATCATCTACTATTGTGAGAAAAAATTGGTAACCCGAATGAGAAACAACAGAGAAATGGCCTCATATATCACAGTGTATCAAATGAAAAAATTTATTTGAATTACTTTGTGATATAGGAAAAAACAGCTTCTTTTGTTTAGCTAGTGGACAAATCTCACAAACATGATTATGAGATAATTTTACAGATGAATCAAAAGAAGAGATTATTTGCAGTCTAGCAAGAGACATATGACCTAATTGATAATGTCATACATCAGATATTGTAGTAGAAAGATGAGCTAAAACATTTGAAGATAAACCTTTTGAAGCAGATAAATCCTTCTTGATCAACGATTGATTATTGATAGCAGGAAGATTGATTAAGTGGTATAGACTAGCTCTAACTTCAGCAAGATCAATCATTTTCCAATTGCTAAGATCCTGCAATATACATTTAGAGTGAAAGAAAAAACAAGACAATGGAATGGTCTTTGGTCAGTTTAGAAGCATATATAAGATTGACATTAAAAAATGATACATAAAGAGCATTATATAATGTCAAATCAGGTGTAAGTTGAACTGTTCCAATGAAACTAATTGAAACAAAATTACCATTTGGTAATTAAACTAAAGAAGGTTTAGTAAGCAACTGCATGGATGTGGAAAAATGAGAAGAGCAAATTATATGATCTGTTACTTCAGTATCAATTATCCAAGTGTTAGTAGTTGAAGATGAAGTAGCAAAACATGCTGGATGTAATTGAGATATACCCGACGTAGAAACAATATTGGCTGTAGGATTAGGAGTGATTGTAGAAGATGATAGGTTGTTGGCAAGTGAAATTAAATTCTAAATTTGCTTTTGTGTAAAAGGTATTGTTGGGACACTTGAATTCTGCTCCAAAGAATAAGCAATATTAGCATTTGGAGTTTGGGCAGTAGTTGATCTCTTTCCTCGAGGACCTTTCCATCCTGGTGGATATCCAATAATTTAGAAACACTTATCTATAGTGTGACCAGAATAACCACAGTGAGTACAAATCATATCAGCTTTGCCTTTCTTGTTGAGCTTTGGAGCATTAGATGCCGGTTTAAATGGTTGTGCAGTAGCCATGGCTTGAGAATCTAGAGAAATTCCCACAACATTAGTCAGAGATCGCTGACTCTCTTCTTGAAGCAGCAAAGAAAATACTTTTCCCATAGAAGGTAGAGGAGAAAGAAGTAGCAACTGACTACGAATAGCTGAATAAGAGTCATTCAATCCAATCAAAATTTCATCACATAGTCCCCTTGTTGTCTATCAGAGAGATTCATGACCATGGCACAAGTACATTTTTCCATTATTCCGCATGTACAATTGGGAATAGGACGATAGCTAATGTACTCATCCCACAACGTTTTGAAAAAACTAAAGTATTCAGTGACTGAACTAGAACCTTGAGAAATAGAACTTAAAGATTTCTCCAAGGTAAAGACTCTAGGACCATCACTTCGAAGGTATCTTACCTTCAATTCTTCCCAAATCTTAGAAGCAATGTTGAAATATAGAAGACTGCCACAAATCTCTTTTGCTATGGAGTTCATCAACCAAGAGAGGACAAGGTTGTTTGCATGAAGCCATGCCACTTGAAGCCGATGATCATTAGGACTAGGTGGTGGAAGACTACCATCAACAAAACGAATCTTGTTCTTCACAGTGAGTGCGATGGAGATGGATCAACTCCAGGCAATGTAATTTTCACCATTAAAGATTTCTGCCACAAGAAGTGCTCCACAATTTTCACTTGGGTGGAGAAAATAAGGACTTGAAGAGTCATCGGTAGGGTTAGGGTTAAAAGAGGCTAAAGAAGGGGATTCTGCCATAGAAATGAAATTGGGAGAAAAAAAATTAAACGAAAGATTGAATACATTGCAGTAGAATGAGATTATGTCGATGATTACATGTAAAATCTTGTAAACAAAAGTCCAAGAACAGAGAGTTCAAGAACAGAGAACAGAGAACTTGAAGAACACTTCGAGAGAAAACTTTGATGTATATTTCTCATTGAAGACTTAGTAAAACTAACTGTAGAAAAAGTAAATTACAACTACTTATATACACAATTACAAGACATACAAAAATATATATCTGTCAAAACTAATTTAAATCCAGCTAACTAAATTAACTGCTATAACAGATTGATGTATCTGCCTCCTTTTCTATACATTGGTGTTTGGCTATTTGAGTGTGTTTGGCTACTTGAGACTTCATCTCTATATCCTCAATTTTCTTCTGTATATTCCAACATACACTTAGACTAAAGATGAAAAGAAAATCACTCGCATCTCAAGAAGAAAAAAAAAATCCACCTTTTCCATCAGGATCAACCGTGTTTTTCGTTGGCTGACTCAGTTTGACTTTTGCTTCCTTTGGCTACACACCGCCCCATGCTCTTAAGCGTTTATGAGAAGTTGTCATATCTCTAACGCACCTCAGCCATACAATGTCGTCCTTGCCATCGCACGATTCTGTCGTTCCTTCGACGAGTCTAGAGCTTTCTTGTGTCGCACAACTTTTTTGAATTTTCTCTTTTGAAAAGTTCTACTACCGAACTCATTTCTCGTAGGCATTATGTTATGAAGTGAAAAACTGAGGCATTATTTATTTTTTCAAATTATCTCATCTAGTGGTAGAATAAAATTTTTTATTATAATTTTTTAAATTTTTATATAAAATAAAATAAATAGTTTAACTTTTTCAAATTTTAAAATAATTATTTCAAATTTTAAAATAAAATTAATATTAAAAATATATATTATAATAATAATTTTTATTTTTATTTTTATTTTATCTTATTTTTAAAAACAAACCGGACTTGAGAGTAAGTTTTTATATGGCAATAACCCTAACGGTATAAAGGGGTAGAATATTAAGTTTAATTACAAATATGCCATAACATATGTGTATTAAATAGTCCTACGTGGGCTTGAGGTTCTTGATGGGCTTTAAGTATTATTGATTACAAAATTAATGTTATTTTATGTTGGGTTCGGGCTACTATTATATGTAGGCTGATGTTTTATGTTGGGTTTAACAATTAAGTTAGACTTAATTTTAAACTAAATATTTTAGCTTAGCAATTTTATTATGTCATTAGTATTAAATTAAGATTGATTTATACTAATAGCTTGCAATAATTTTTATATTGAATACTATTAAATTTATCTTTATGAGTCGAATGTAAATTCCACAATTGTGTTTTTTTTTTTAACTTAGATATATCTATATATATATATGAAATAATATTGAAAGATTAGATATTATATTAGTAGTAAATAGTAAATGATTAATCTTTATTTTAAAAACTTTTAAAGTTCATTTCTATCGTCAAAAGAGAATTTTACTGTTTATTATAATAGGTTTTGATATATTTATGCTATTAAAGTTTTAATTTTAAAATAAAGTACTATGTGAAAAAATATTCAAATGATATTTGTATTTGTTAAGTTTCTTGTAAAAGTAAATAATTAGAAGTTTCTTCTCGAATATTAGTCTATTGACATGCATACATCCATAAAATGAAAATAACATACAATTCCTAAATGTTGATATTTTCTTTTGGACAAAAGTGACAAACAACGTTGATGAAAACTACCGCACAACTTAAAGTGGTGAGTATATTGTATTTATATTGATTTACAAGATGCTCTAGAATATTTATATATCAATCAAGAATCATGGGCTAATTATGATATGGACCTCCGTCATGGCTTCCTTGGTGAGGGAGGAAAAAAGAAGGCTGAGGAGACGTTGATCTACAGCTTTCTACGCCAAGTGTTTGTCATTTGGCGTATTAGAGGTTGGAGGATGAAAACGTGGTAGCGGCACAATGGTGCCATCAACGTAGTCCAATAACTCTTGGCTTTCAAGAAGAGAGAGAAGTTGAGATTTCTATAGGAGGTAATTTGTTGATGTGAGCTTGATAGTGAGCATATAAATTAATGTGTTGAAGGACATAAGGGATGGAACTTTCAGTAGCCATGGGAGAGAGAATGTAGGGATCGATTTTTGGGAGGTTAATCCAATATGAGCGATGCTACAGTCATCGCTGTATATGCAGCGTCCAATGCACCGTTAGTGTAATTTTAGTTTTTAGTTTTTAGTTTTTTCAATTTTTTTTGTATCATTTTTTAAATATTCTAAAACATTTTTAAAAAAATTTAGAATATTATTAAATAATATTTACTTAATAATTAAGTCTAAATAAAAAATAAAATAAAAAGGCAACGGTGCACACCAACAATGTGCACCAAACGGTGCCTTTAGTATTATCCATCCAACATTACTCTTGATATCATGGCAACATTAATGAAAACCACCACACAGCTAGAAGTGGTGAGTGTATAGTATTTATATTGATTTACAAGATGCTCTAGAATATTTACATATCAATCTAAGATATTTACATCTCAATTACAATGCAAGCAAAAAAGAAATGATTAGGCTAAAATCATGGGCTAATTATGATATGGACCTCCGCCATGGCTTTCTCGGTGAAGGAGGAAAAAAGAAGGCTGAGGAGACGTTGATCTGTAGCTTTTCACGCCAAGTGTTTGTCATTTGGCGTGTTAGAGATTGGAGGATGAAAACATGGTGGCGGCACAATGGTGCCATCAACATAGTCCAATAACTCTTGGCTTTCAAGAAGAGGGAGAAGTTGAGATTTTCATATGAGGTAATTTGTTGATGTGAGCTTGATGGTAAGCATATGAATTAATGTGTTGAAGGGAAGGTGGGAGGGAGCTTTCAGCAGCCATGGGAGGGAAAAGATAGGGATCGAGTTTTGGAAGGTTAATCCAATATGGGCGATGCTACAGCCACCGCTATATATGCACCACCCAGTGCACCGTTAGTGTAATTTTAGCTTTTAGTTTTTAGTTTTTTTCATTTTTTTTTTCATTTTTTAAATATTCTAAAACATTTAAAAATAAATTTAAAAAATCATAATATTATTAAATAATATTTACTTAATAATTAAGTCTAAATAAAAAATAAAATAAAAAGCAACGGTACACACAAACAATGTGCATCAAACAGTGCCTTTAGTATTATCCATCCAATATTACTCTTGATACCATGACAATGTTGATAAAAACCACCACACAGCTTGAAGTGTTGAGTGTATTGTATTTATATTGATTTACAAGATGCTCTAGAATATTTACATATCAATCAAGAATCCATTTAGGATATTTACATATCAATTACAATGCAAGTAAAAAGGAAATAATTAGGCTAAAATGATGGGCTAATTATGATGCATGCATTAGGCCTTAGATTAAGGCAAAGTATCCTCAACTAAAAGGATAATATAAAGGTACTATAATATTGGACAAAAGGATATATTTAGGCATTTTTGTGCTCATAGAAATTGCACTCTCTTCCAAAGGCTAAAGGTTTGAAATCTCATGGTTTAATTCTCTGCTTTTACATATGTTCATATACTTTGAATGCAAAGTTTGATTACATGCCATTGTTTTACTTGTCATTTGATAAAAATAAATATAAAAAAAATAGTAAAGGCTTTTTAAATGATGTTGATTGGCAAGTTGAACGTGTAGGATGTTTGTGAGTTTTTGTAAGAAGTGTAGTCATAGTATCTCAACATCAGAACTACTTCATGATTGTACTCGTTAACTTATTCTTTTTACAGTCCACAAGAAGTGGACTGCAATGTAAGCTTAAATGAAACGATGTGTTTCATTTAAGCTCTGGTTCAACGCAAGGATAAAACGTTGTGTTTCATCAAGCCATTTCATTACTTCCTCTACGTCCAACTCAAAATGAAGAAATAAATCCATCCTCTATTCTCAACCCTCGCCCTCGCCCTCGCCCCCTCATCCTGTACATCCCTTGGCCATTTGCACAGAAATGATTTGCAGAGCAACCCTCGTCGTCTCTCAAGAGAATTTCCACATGTAGATTATCCAGTCGAGGACTATAACGTCGTTATCTCTCAGAGTAACCACATGCCAATTACTTAGTCGAGTATCCACGTCCCCAAATAAGCGAGGGTTGCACTTTCAGATGGGAGAAATTTTGCCCATCCAGTTCTCATGATGCCCAGAGCAGCCAAGGCCAAGGGTTGAGATCTTGTAATGTCGATCATGGAACGTCGTCGTAGCCCTAGTCGAGCAAACCCCAATTGAATTTCGGAGCAAAACAAGTTGAGCAAATCCCAGTCAAGTACCCATGTAGTCATCTCTCAAGATATTTTCCATTATTGGTGTCAAGAGAGCTCAAGTGGTTCTGTTGATTGGTGTTTTTGTTGGTGCCGAGTACCTAGTCGATGAAGAATGATTTTTTTTTGGCATTTTTGTTGGTTCAGTACCTAGTCAAGTAATCCATTGTTGGTATTTTGTTGTAATGTATTATATTATGGTCGGCGCTTCCAGTTGCAGCTCAATTACATTGTGTTTTTGTAATGCACAACAAGTACTCGGGTATATTCCTAAGAGAAGATTGTTAGATTGTTTTGCTTAAATCTGTAATTCTTTATGTATATTCACTTATGTACAAAGAAAATTAATGAGAATTACACAAAAGTTTTCATCTTCTCTTGTGTTTCTTTACAATTTTGATTTATTGTTTAGAGTACTAAGATATTACCTTTGCAAGGCTGGGAGAGTGAGCATGGTGTCTGCCAGTTTGATCTTATTAGCCATTCCAAATATGGATTTAAAGCTTGTAGCTGCATTCCTCACAGCCAATGATTCTTTTGGGTGTTGCCACGCCCATTCAAACTAAAAAAACAACTTGTTAATCTGGAATTCCTTATTTTATACATGACTTTGTGGATAAGACTCAAAACAATGAGGAAAAATCTCAAAATTACAATCAAATAAGAGATTTTTAAGAATTAAACAAGGCACTGAAAAAAGTTTCATCCACTAATGAAGATGATCAAGAAGGAATTGACTAACAAAAAATAGTGATACTAAGAAACCATACAAATTCCTTGGACTCTCTTCCTATTCTATGTATATGTATACATATTTGTTTCCATACCATGTGATTACCTATCATTGAAATTTACTATTGCAAACACTAGAGGCAGAGAAAGCATTTCTTACATCGAGAATGCAAATTACTCCGAAACAAATTACTTTGACTTAATAGAAAGAAACAAATTAACGTTGCAAAATACTTTCCCCCATGCATTGAAATTTTTAAAAAGTACATTTCCATGACAACGTCATCAATAATTCATTGAGTTAAATAATACAATGGTATTAGAAGTCAAAATGCAGTCTTCAACGTCTTCTCATCTCTTAACATTATCAAAATGCAGCAGTCCACATCGTCTTCTCATCAATCCTTAAGAGAGCCAAGATGTTGAAAGTCCACCTACAAGTAGTATGAAACATTATATAAACTCATGCAAAATTTCTCATTAATTGTTCAGAATAGAAATAAAAAGACAAAATTAACAACATTTACCTAAGAAATAATTCTTTGTTGTGTACAAGGTACTTGCGAAACAACACATTGTTGCGTGCCAGACGGTATAATCGAATCTATTAGGTTACATCTTCCGGATGTGCAGTTCCCGACATTTGAATAAATAAACAAATTAAATAACTTAAAATTAAATGTTTGTGTATATTAAACTTACATTATTTAAATTTTCCTACAATTTTCTTATGTTGCTTCCCACCGGCCTTTCTGGTTTTGGTTTATAACTTTTTTATTGGAGGTTGTTTCCTCTTCAATGAGGGCTGCCCTTTGCCTCTAACAACGCGAGGACTCTGTACTTTTTTTGAACTTACAGCTTCAACATCAATAGAAGTATGAGTATTAGCAATTGGGGCATGAGATTTTGATTTCATATAAATTTCATTCATTGCCTGTAACTTTTGTGTCATGTCTATGGAATTATCTTCGCTTTCAGGTACATTTATAGCTACTTGGTAGCATAGCTTTATCAAGTTAGAGTACTTACTAGCCGCTGGTTTACCACTTAAGTCATCGTAACTGCTTTGAATCAGAGTATATTTACGTTTAATGTCCGTCCTCCACCTATCCACCACGCGCACAACCAATTTGTGTCATTATGCCAAATCCAATTTGTCTCCCATATTGCTTATAATAGTCAATGAGTTATTGCTCAGTTTTGAAAAACATTCCGACCGTTAGCTCTTCAACTCCATCATTATTATTTCGCGGCGTTGGCTCATCAACCACATCGTCATCATCATTCTCAATAGTTGGTTCTAAACCTCCAACATCATCATCATCCCCTAGTGTTGGCTCTAAAGTTCCATGACCACCAATTGCTTTCTAACCATCACTCACATTTGGAGTATCTATATAATAACTATTTCTAAAAAAAAAAAAAAAATAGTGATTGCCTTCTAGATGTGCTTTCTTCTCTTATCTCCATCAAGAATAATCCTCGTATATTTTTGCACAACATGAAATCAAAAAAAATTAAATAAGTTAGTATTGAAATAAAGGTTTCAAACGTTGCAAAAATAAAAGTTCTATAATTGTCAGGTAGTGCCAAAAGAAGGCTCTAAAATTTGTACAATTAGAATAGTAAAAAATATATAGATTTATTTATTTATTTTAGTAAGTAAAGACATTCAGAAAAATGGGGGGAGCAAGTATCTAAAAAGAATAGAAACGGGAGACCTACAAAGCAAATAAAATATCCACTGTGGAGACAAAATATGCGCATTATCGATTTTTTCATTCTAAAAATTTCAATTAAGTCCAAGATAAACCTTTCAAACAAGCCATTACATAATTTTTACAAAATAAAGATTACCGAAATTGACAAAAAGTTGGGATGGAATAAAGCCAAAGACCATAACTTTTATAAAATAAAGATTACCAAAAACGACAAAAAGTTGGGTTAAAATCAAGTCAAAGACCATAAATTTTATAAAATAAAGATTACTTATAACATTATTTACAACCAAAAATAAAAAATACGCACAAATCAAACCAATATAAATATGAGAAAAGCTGGGAGATAAAGATATGAAAAACCAAACAAACAGAAGCGCAGGAGCAGAGTCTACTGCACACAAACAAACCAACCAAATAAATATTATGCACATACAAACCAATAAAAGATATGAAAAATTGCAAACCGTTGACAGTAAAGTTGGGAGACTGAGATTGAGATGGAATCTTTGAGCATACGGAAGTACAGGAGTGCAGGAAGCGTATGATTTGGGGGTATTCTAATTTTAGGATATTTTGATTTAAGGATATTTTAGTTAAATCATTAATAAATTATTAATAAGAATATTTTTATCTATTCTTAAAGTGAATTGTAAATGAGTCCAAAATATTAGACTATACCTAACACTACTTTTTGAATATTTAATTACTAAATGAGGTTAGTATTTTTTTTTTTTTTTTAAGAGTTCTATTACGTATAGTTATTTTTGTGTATTTTTTGTGCATCTCATTTACGTGATTGGCCAAAATATTTATTATAAGTCCATGTAGCTAATCACATTTTTAGAATGTATAAAAATAACTACTGTAAAAAAAGCATACATGCCTTCCACGTAGTATTTACTATACTTCATAGAACTTCTTAATACTATTAATATTATTATTATTAATAAAATTAAAAAATATATTTCTACATGTCTGCATAAAGTTGTAGATAGATTAAGATAAAAAAAAAAATACTGAAATAATATTTCAATACAAAAATGTGGGGACAAGATTTGATTTTCATTGGTACCTTTTAAGTTTGAAACGTGAAAAATAAAGAATTTTAGAAATAAATCTATAATAAAAAAAGTAAAAGATTTAAAAAAGAAAAAATACTATTCTCACAAATCGAAATTTCCAATTGGAAGTTGGAAATCTCGACTGTAAGAATAATGATTTTTTAATTTTTTTTATAAATATATAAAAATATTAAAATTAGATACAAGAAATGAAAAAAATTATAAAAAAAAATTCCTAACATTAGGCGAGATCCCAGTCAGGGATCCCACGGGACTTGGGAGTCGGGAGTGGACGTAGAACCACTCTTAAAAAAACACTTCAAGGGGCATACTTGGCACGTAGCCCTATATATTTGTCGTTGCTCTAAAGAAGGCCGCTACGTAGCTATCTTTTCCCTTGTAGGTACATCAGATACAGTATTATTCTATAATAAAAATTATTAAAGTCACTCTTTAAAGTTTCACTCCCATTAAGTTTTTGTTTTTTTTATTTTTATTTAATAATTAAGTAAGTGATTTATAATAGTATTGTAATTTTTTTTTTTAAATTATTAAAACTGCTAAAAAAATATATAAATAAAAAACCAAAATATATATATATCGGAAGAGAGGTGAAAGGCAATATATATAGAGTGGCGCTACTTTATATATATATATATATATATATTTTTTAACAAATTTAATATATATATTTTTAAAATCCCTATATTATAATTAAAAAACATTTACTTAATTATTAAATAAAATAATAATAATAAATTATTGAAATATAACTTTTATTTGTAACTTTAGAAAATAAGTTTAACATTTCTCTCATACGTGTATATATATATATATCTCGAATTTCTTTCGAATGAAGAAATTTTGTTTTTTATTTTTCTGATTTAACTTCAAACTTTTTTTGTGGTTTTAAATAATTTTTAAAAATAAAAAAAATCACATTATTATTAAAAAAATATTTTTTAATCATTTAGAATAAAATTTAAAAAAAAAATAATTCGATACACAAATTTAAATTCATTACATATATTATTTTTGACTATATTTATTATTTCTCTTATATATATATATATATATTAGAAATTAATAAATACACGTTATTTTTTATAATATTTTTCATAATACAAGTGATAATGTGAGGATGTTTTAGTAAAATTATATTAGTTTTATAAAATAATTTATAAAAATATTCTCGCTTTATTATTTATGTTGTAAAAAGTATTATAAGAAATAATGTGTATATCATTTCACGTCTACAAAAACCGGCGCCGACATTGCAAAAGCAGGCTAATTAGAACGGACACGTAATTGACGGAATGAAAGGAATTATTGTACCAAGCTTGCAATTTCCAATTTTGCTAACTACTGCACGGAGAAAACACATGTGAACATAGTTAACGCACAAATTCTTTTTAAAAAAAACTTAATAAATAAGAAATTTATATTAAAAAAATTGAAATTTTAAATCTTATTATTTTTTTAAAAAAGAATGTGAAGTATAATACTTTTTAATAATATTATTCGTAAAACATATTCGAGAAATTATTATGGACCCGTGATTTTAAAGGATACAGGGCCCATGCACGTAGGCAATTTTGACTTTAATCAGCCGACATGACTACTATTTTTGATTGATCATCTTAATGCCATTTTCCAATAATCAGTAAAGGAACTCCAATTTTATAGCTAGGAGGACTCGCAGCTAATTTCTTTCCACCCAAATATCAGATATACAGTACATGACTAGACTCATCATGTTTTTATCGTACCCATTTTTCGGCTTGAAAGTTTTAGATTAGTACGTACGTATACGTATTAATGGCAGGGCATGTCATAAAAATTAGCCGGGTCATGTAAAAATTTCTTAAAATTCGTTTAAATTTAAAAATGATATGAAATGAATTATGAATAATAATAAAATAAATAATTATAATAAATTTAAATTTAAAATGAGTGATTGAGATGAATTAAAAATATGAAATAAATTATAAAAAATAAAATAGAGTTTACTAAACAAACCAATCTAAAAAGACATATATTAAAAATATATATTTATAATATTTTTATTATAATCAAAATGATTATTTATAATAAAAATATATATTTTCATCGTAAATAATCTCTCTAATTATAACTAAAATATTATAAATACATTATATATTTCTTATAATGAGTTAGGCCATGCAAACAATCAATAGTGCTATAAAATTGCAATTACTAGAAATTTATAAAAAGTGATAGGAATCGAGATTAATCCATATATATATATAATCTTTAAAATTAGACATCTCGGCTTGGGACTAATTTACATGTAGCATTATATATATTATATGCATTATATTTGAAAGTACTTATTATAAGCTTCATAAATATATATCATAATTATTACACACTTTCTTAGTTTGAAAAATAACAAGAGTTTGACATTCAAGTCCCGTTTCATTTTATTTCCAGCAAAAAAATCCTAACTCCTCAGGAGTGTGCGTCGCTATGAGGGGGTAAAGTCCCGACCCCCCCCCCCCTTCCTCATCTCCTTTTTTCTCTTGGCCCCTCTCCCATTTGAGTGGGATTTTTTTTTTTGCTCCTCTTTCCTCTGTTTCTCTCCCCATGCTTCTCTTCTCCATTTTTTCTCTATTTTCCTGTTCCTTTTCTTTTCTTCTCTCTGTTTTCTATTTTCACAAGTATCTCCGACAGGCTTTTGGCTCCTGGCAGCTTGTAGACGAAGGAAGTTTCAAAATCTCCAGCAGCCAAGGCATTGCACGCGCTCCTCCATAGTCCTCTCAGGTGCCAATCTATCAGAAGGGGGAGGATCCGTGCCCTCCGAAGCCGCACGTGAGCTGCACACACACTACGTCTCAGTAGTCTACTCGTCCACACGCCTCTTCAAGGAAAGGCTTTCTTTGGCTACGCGCGACTCCACAGTGCCCTTGGCCACCGGCTGTTTCAATCTCGACTCTTGACATCCTCCGGGGGGTGGCACGTGTAACCCACGTGCCACTCTCAATCGCAGGTCTCTTGATTTTTTAGATTTATTTTCCTCCAAGGTTGAGAACGGGGTGTTTCAATTTTCTCAAGTTTTCCTTCCTATTTTGTATTTTATTCTTGTTAATAAAAAAAATAAAAAAATATATAGTCCCTAGAACTTTTGTTCATTGACTCCTTACAGTGTGTCCCTAACTCGTCTTAGAACAAGCACGAGATTTGTTTGTTTATTTGTTTGTTTTTGGTTATCATTCTGTTTTAGATAAAGTTGAACTATCTCTCAGATAGTGTTTTAGATAGTTTTGCAATCAGGATTAAAAAATATCAGTCATGTTTAATGTACTAAAGAGCTAATCGTCGTTAAGCTAACTTATAATGTATATTTTCAAATTTATTTATAATGTCTATTATTAAATAATGGAATGCAGTGTCCTCTTAAAAAAAATGCACTAATAATTGTTGATGGAAACATGACATGCATGTATCTAGTAGCGATCAGTTGAAATTGAAGTCATGTGGAAATTAAAGAAGCAAACGTACTGGGGGAATTTAATTCCCAACTATATATCTGCTATAACTAATATATATAGAAACCACATTCTTAAATTAAATCAGATTACCCTACATTCTTAAATTATATATATATATATATATATATATATATACGAAAATGCTAGTTGCAAGCGTTGGAAAGTAAATGTCATGCAAACGCACGCCTTTTAATAAAAAAAAAGAGAGACAGACTTTACGATCCTCTATTTCCCTCCGTTCGTTGTCAAGAGTTTGGTCAATGCCTTACTTCACAGCTCCCCATCTATTCCTATCCATTTCGTGAGAGAAGGGGCAGACCCACGTTGGGCCCCACCGGCAAAAATTTATATAATTATATATATATATAAATTAAAATTCTCTTTTAAATTATAAAAATAAAAATAAAAATAAAAATTATCTTCTCTTCAAATTTTTTTTATGAAAATTATTCTTTTAAATCTCAAAATACATCCATTTATTTTTTAACTTTTAATTTAACGTAAATCTAAATTTTAACTTACATAAATTTACAGTTATTCTAATAGTCTAACTCTAATAAAAAAAATTGATTGTAAATTTATATGATTATAAAATTGACTGATTATACTCACTTATTTAGTTTCATTTTAACTTATATGATTGTGAGATATAGTTTATTAAAAATCTAATGGCATTACATTATTACTTATTATAAAGTTTTTAAATTTATTTTTAATTTATAAATTTTTTTTAAATCATAAAAAAAATATAAGTAAGTACTTAAGAATATTTTTTTTTTAAAAAGAAAGAAATAGAATATAATTTAAAAAATAATATATATTTAAAGAACTCGATAACAATAAAAAAATACACTAATTAATAATTGTTAAAAAAAGATGCACTAATAATTGTTGATGGAAACATGACATGCATGTATCTAGTAGCGATCAGTTGAAATTGCAGTCATGTGGAAATTAAAGAAGCAAACGTGCTGGGGGAAAATATATATATATATATATATATATATATATATATATATGCACGAAAATGCTAGTTGTAAGCGTCGGAAAGTAAATATCATGCAAATGGCACGTCTTTTGATATAACAAAAAAACAAAAGAGACAGACTTTACGACCCTCCATTTCCCTCCCTTCGTTGTCAAGAATTTGGTCAATGGCCTTCCTTCCAACTCCCCATCCTTTCCTACCCATTTCTTGAGAGCAGGGGCGGATCCACATTTGTGGTGGGGGACGCCCAAAATCTTCATCTATAATATATATATATAATTAAAATTTTTTCTTAGATTATAAAAATAAAAATAAAAATTCCTCCCAAATTTTTTTTACAAAAATTATTTTTTTAAATCTCAATATACATCTATTTATATTTTAACTTATAACTTTTAACTTTACGTAAATCTAAATTTTAACTTCCATAATTTTACAGTTACTTTAATAATTTAATTCTAACAAAAAAATTGATTATAAATTTATATAATTGTAAAATTGATTGATACTCGCTTATTTAGTTTCACTCTAACTTGTATGATTGTGAGATATATTTTGTTAAAAATCTAATAGCGTATATCATTACTTATTAGAAAGTTTTCAAATTTATTCTTAATTTATAAATTTTTCTTAAATCATAAAAAAATATGAGCAAGTACTTAAGAACAATTAATTTAAAAAAATATACGTTTAGAGAGCTCGGTAACAATAGAATATGATATTTCTATTATTGATGATCATCCTTCTAAAATTTACACGTACTGCACACTTTATCAATTGCCCTCAAACATAAAATCCTAGTTGTGCCCCTGCTAGAGAGTGATCACTACTGCTTGAGGAGGAAGAATTGAGCCCATAGTTGTTCGTGGCTCCATATTCACTGCTTCCGTATTCATTTCTGGCCGATTCCATCTTTTTAAACTTCTTCATTTCGGTGATGTAAAAGCTTGCGCCATACTCAGAACCAACCGTTAGAGCTGTAGTTGGAACTTTGGGCAGGTTTATTCCCTTGTTCAAGTCATCCAACAAGACAATCTGTTTTCAAAAAATAAGCCATCTATTTTATCTCTTTTAGATTCAATTCCCGCTGTGACTCTATGGTCGACGAGGCAAAAATCAGCATGAACCAAAATCGGAGATCATCCGGAATAAAATTTTGGGTCTTAACCAATATGATTTATCTCTTCTTGTCATTTAGAGAGAGAGAGCGAGAGAGAGAGAGAGATCATAGTTTTGCTAGTATTTTTTTTGTTGAGTTTCTTGAGATTTTGTGAATTATCGGCACATGATTTCTCTCTTCTTATATATATTTTTTTGTGTTTTATAAAAAATTCAAGAGAGGATGCATTGGACTTAAGAGCTAGCTAGGAATCATAAATGGTCATCGTTGTAGGTGGGTCAAAGCATATGACAAAAATGAAAACTAGAGGCACTTCCACACGAAGATGAAGAGCAAAAGCAAAATCTGGGAATTTAAGCGAAAACGAAGATCAAAGAGCAAAGGGTATTTTGATTTGCCTTTCTTATTTGTGTCTGTCCGAGCCAGGATTTTTCTAAATGCCATCATTGACTGTAAAATGCCTCAATCACAATCTGCACTAGAATATGAGAGTCGGATTTTCGGACATGGTGAATCTAGAATTCAATATTTAGAGAGCGAAACAAAATTTCTAGATAAGCTTGTACATGTCTTGAATATCTTGCAATCTACAAAATTATATCGGCTTGCTCATATACGAAGAGAATCACATATATTTTCTAGCAGTTTTTAGGGATTATTATACATGAAATTCGGATGGTAAAATAAATGAGTTTGGAAGAATCTAAATTTTTTCAAATTTAAATGAAGTAGTGGCTTAGTTAAAACCATTATTATATATGGTGCAAGAATTTTTACCGGCCACCAATAATGCAAAATTCGGGTTTAGTGTATGAAGTATGAAAAAGAAAACAAAGAAGAAAGAGAGAGAAAGGGCTCTATGACTCTATCCTATTAATTTTTTTTATTCTTCTCATGCACTCTCCGTTTACTTGTCGCTTCCACATTTAGACTGGTCTTAGCAGGACCCCATTCTTAAATTAATCAGATTAAGGGCCCCACGCATGATATGACATACATTTGTACCAGGCGCTGGGCATGATGTGCGTGGAGATCGTCAACAATGAGAAGTCTTGTAAACGTGATTCTCGTAAAAACAGTATTCGTTGGCGCTCCGTTGAATTCGGAGATGGAGAGAAATTTGGATAAGTTTAATTTATTTTTTAATATTATTATTATTTTAAAAATTAAAAAAAATATGTTAAAATTTAAAAAATATGTATTAAAATTTAAAAAAGATATATAGAAATTTTTATTTTATATAAAAAATTATAAAAATATAATAATAAAATAAAAATGAACTAAAATAAGTTGAATTAAATTACGAATACAAACGAGACCTGAATATTTTCATCTTGGTCGGAATAAATTAGCAACAATTAACGTCTCAAATTTATATGGCAGATCACTACATGATGATTAATAAGATATAGATGTGCATGATATATATAAATATATATATATATATATATGTGTGTGTGTGTGTTTGTGTATGTCATGCATGATCTAAAGACTAAAAGTTTGCAGTTTAGATTATATATAAAATATGGATTATTATGAAGACTAGATATATAATATTAGGACTCACGTGGACGAGGAAGTACGATAAGTCCAAATTGTAGTATTTTTATCAATATTTTGAAAATGGAATTGTTGAGTGTACTGATCAAAATATTAGAATAAAATATTTTTATATTGATATCGTTTCATGTATCATTTTAAGATAGCCTATATAAAAATAAATTATATATATACACATATAAATAATAATTTTAAAGAAAAATATGGCTGTCGAAATTCGAAATTCGGTACCGGTCAATATGGCCTAAAAATAGCCCAAAACAAAACGGCAAACTTTTTGTATTGGACAGGTGGTAGGTACGGTACATTTCCGACGCACCAATCGATATAATACGATTTTTTAAACTATGTTTTTTACCATTTTCTTATGAATTTACTAATAAACTAGCGTTGTAGACCGTGGAAATTAAAGATTTTTTTTTAATTAGAAAAATGCCGCGTACCCATAACCCCGGGCCTAAAACTACGAAACTTGATTTCGAGTAGTACCAAATTACCAATCCTGTGAGATATTTTTAGAATCTAATTATAACAAGTGCAAAATGACAGATAAAGGAAAAAGAGGAACGGACGGTAAACTTTATTTTACCCTACTCAAAGGAAAGCCCAGAGGTCATGGACATTGAAATCTACGGTCAAAAGCTTTTGTGAGAAATACTTTGGATAAAATTGGATAAAATGCATGCAGAATGAGCTGCTTGATCAACAAGTTCTTATAGATCACCACGGTTTGTATAGTGTCATTGGTGGTTTTCTAGTATTTTGGTTTTGTTGCTTGATTTGCAGGTTCACAGGTGGTGGAAGCTCAAAGCCCACCAAGCGTTATGTCGCCATTTTTCCCGTCTGTTGATTATGTGGTCGTCTGATTTTTTTGTCAAACAGAATGACGTGTTCTTCTAACACTCGGGGTCCTGTTTTAAACGCGCCTCGCTTTTGGTGGATCCTCATCGCCAATGGTTTCGTTGGATGTGGTTCTTAGTGGATTCGGGATTTTAGCAATCCTTTGACCTGCAGGGATTCATTCTTAATATAGCGCGTGGTGTCTACACGTCACCACAGAAAGCCATTTCTTTCAATTGTTTAATGTTGTTTGGTCTTGGTTTGGTTGTGTTTTCTTGTTTTTTTCATTTGTATAGAGAAAATTGTAAAAGAATAAATAGTATCTTGGACTTATGTTCGTGGAATCCCAATTCTCTCCTCTAGTGGAAGATAAGATAGTAGTTCGCTGCCATTATGACAGTAATTAGTCTCTCAGACTTTTGTCTGAAGAGAATTATAAGCTAAATCTCATATATACTTAGTTGATTTGCAAACTAAATTTTTTAAATTATTGATCACATTATAAGTTTTATTTCGATAATTTCAATCAAGTAAATCTATTTCTTAAAAAAAAATGCTGTTGAGATGTGACTTGAATTGAGTTCAATCAAGCACATCTTTAGTGCTCGCTCAACCCTCGCTCGAGCGGTAGCTCGAGCGAGCCTCAACCCGTAAGTTCGCTCAACCCTCGCTCGACATCCCGCTCAAGCGAGGCATCAGACAGAGAGTTCGATCGACCCTCGCTCGACATCCAGCTCAAGTGAGATTCCAAACAGAGACTCCGCTCAACTCTCACTCGACGTCCCGCTTAAGCGAGAATCAACCCTAGATGTTTGCTCGATCCTCGCTCGAGATTTCGCTTCAAGCTAATGTTTTTTGTACCAGGGTTGGTGCCGTTTGGAATAGTATTTCGCTCGAACGAGAGTACTTCGCTCGAGCGAGTCTGGGCTTATAAGAATGCTTTCGTTCATTTGAACGCAGCTGCTCGTGAGGAGCTCAGGAGCTCATTTATCTGTTTTAGATTTTTGAGAGTATTTTTTAAAGAAGAAAATGTTGAGTTTGTGAGAGAGAGTTTTGCAACTTGTAAGTGAGATTGAGTGTTCTAGTGTAAGAATCTTATAATTCAATTTCTGTACTCCATCTCTGTTGTTATAATAAATTCATTGAGATCAACCCAACAGTCAACGTAAGCTTGTGTTAAGTCGAACCACTTCAAATCTAGGTATCCATTAGTGTTCTGTACGTTCTTTGTTTTATTTCTTTTGTTGCATCCGTTGTGTTACTTTCTATTTATTATTTATTGATCGAACCATTCCCAATACACTGGTATCAGAGCGTTCTTGAGCTCTGTGTAGATCTAAAGGGATGGCCTCAATAAAATTTGAAGTAGAGAAATTCGACAGATAGAACAGCTTCAGTTTATGGCGTATCAAGATGAAGGCGTTGTTCCGACAACATAGTTTGTTCAATGTTCTAGAAGAAGTGACTGGTGAGTCTCTTACACCATCAAAGGATGAGGAAGAAAGGGCTTACGGTACTAATTTATTGTCACTATCAGATGGAGTTTTAAAGGAAGTTGCTGATAGGGCTATAAAAAGACCGAATTGGACCGACGGATCGGACCGGACCGGTTGGAGTTCGGTCCGGTCCGATCCAAATTATACATGGACCGAATAGTTCCGGTCCGGTCCCGGTCCATGAGATTCCTCCCCCTGGACCGGACTGGACCGGACCGAACCGTTAAAGTATTTTTATTTTTATTTTTATATATATATATGTATATATAAATAATAGTATATAAATATTAATATTAATATTAATATATATTAATATAATAATATATTAATATATAATATAAACTCTTATAATATTAACATATTATAATTTATAGTAATTGACTAGTTGTAATATAAAATATAAATTATAGTATATCTATATAGCGTATTAGTAATAACTTATAAGTAATAAGTATATTATTATTATTTAATATATTATTACTAATTTATCACTATTTATGAACATATAAATATATAATATGCTAATGTAATAGTGTTACTAGTACTATTTTTTTCCTATTTTTTATTTAGATTACTTTTCATCATGTTTTTTAAGAGTAAGTTTTGTAATATTTTTTGGCTTAAATATGTGATAAATATGTACATTGGGTTGAAAATAATTAAATTTTGGTCAAAAAAAATATTTGATCATTGTAGAATTTTAGACTAAATTTAGCTTATTAAATCATATGGGACTCCTCTGGACTGGATCGGACCGCCCCTGAACCGAATTGGACTGGATCAGTATGGACCGAATAGGAGTTCGGTCCGGTCTAGGGTGAGAGAATTCTTGGACCGAATGGAATCGGTCCACAAATTTTTCGGACCGAACCGGACCATTTACACCTCTAATTGCTGAGGAGGAAACCGCCGTTAGTCTGTGGGACAAGCTGGAGAGCTTATACATGAAAAAATCTCTTACTAACCGGTTGTATTTGAAACAACGGTTATACACTCTCAAAATGATGGAAGGTACTTCTATTTCTGCAAATCTAGATGAATTTAATAAGATTATTATGGATCTGAGGAACATAGACATTAAGATTGATGAAGAAGATCAAGCCTTAATTGTTTTGTGTTCATTGCCTATTTTGTTTGATAATTTTATAAATTTAATGTTGTATGGTAGAGATACAATCTTTTTGGTAGATGTTAAGTTTGCTTTGGATTCTAAGGAATTGAAAACAAAATTTGGGGGGGTTAGGCATGGACGATCAAGCTGATGATTTGTTTATGAAATGTTCCTCTGGTGACAGATCCGGGGAGAGATGTTCAGAGAAGAGTATGGGTAGTTCCAGTAGCTCTAGATCTAATAAAAAAAATGTTAAGTGTTACTACTGCCATAAGTTTAGTCATTATAAGAATGAGTGTCTTAAATTGAAAAATATTTAGGAAATGGAAAGTTCCTCTAGTGGTGATGACAGCGGAAAAGATGACAGATAGTTTCTACTTCCTTAAGGGCAGTATGGTAACAGGTGGAGTATCTTCACATGCTCCAGATTCAGATGTCACTCGCATCTAGCACATGTGCGTGTGCCAGACGGTGTGGTCGTTTATGAGTCGGCAACTTTTACTTTGTGTATCAAAAGACAGTATTCTTGATTTTTTATTTGCATTGTATTCTTGAGAAACAATATCGAATTAGATTTCCTGCAGTTGTTTATTTCTGATTGGGATACATCTTGTATAAAGTCGTGTTTTGTTATACTCATATTTGTTTTATGACCATTGGAGAAGAGTTTTGGTTTTGTTTATCTGTTTTTTTTTTTTGTGAAATGTTTGATGTGTTCAAATACTTGAGAAGACAAGTGATCTACAGACAAGAAGGTAGAACGTTGATTAGACCATACAGTTTTGTTTCACTCCACAGAACTGGAGTAGTTGAATGGTATGAGGTGGGCTTGCAGAATTCACAATTTGCTTTGAGTTTGCTAGGCTTGTCTACAGATTGTGGTGAAGCGGACAACGTAGCTTACTATTTGATGAACCTTCTCTCCTTTCATTCCACATGAAAAGAGAGAGAATTATAGAAAGAATGTGGAGTTGCAGAGAGCTTCACAACAGAGTACGTGTGATACTCTAGATCATACTATTGTTTGAGTATAATTTTGTCTATTGGCATTAGTACACAATGAGAGCAGGTCTACAGTTAGTAGATAGAGGAGGTAGTTTGGTCACCTTTTGCGTATGCTCATGCAGGTTTTGATGGGTTTTTACTTTGATAGATAATATCTAGTTGTCTTCATTTGTATTTAGAAGCCGTTGTTCAAGTAAGCAATTTGTATAGTGGTACATTGTCGTTTGTGTGAAGATGTTGATTCTTCATTAGGACCAAGCTGGTGATTTGGTCAAGTCGTCTATGGTGTTGAAGACTTTTGTGTGGAAATTGAGTTATTCAAAGATAGACTTCGTATTTCAGTTGGGTATTCCTTTTGTCATATGACTGACGGATTTGTTGGTCTTCTGTATTTTGTGGGGCTTGTGACAATTCAAGCCAATATGGAGATTTGTTGAGATATGACTTGAATTGAGTTCAATCAAGTGCATCTTCAGTGCTCGCTTGACATCTCGCTCGAACGAGGTATCAGATAGAGAATTCGATCGACCCTTGCTCGACATTCAGTTCGAGCGAGATTCCAAATAGAGACTTCGCTCAACTCTCGCTCGACGTCCCGCTCGAACGAGAGTCAACCCTAAATGTTCGCTCGAGGTTTCGCTTCGAGCTAATATTTTCTGTACCAGGGTTGGTGCCGTTTGGAATAGTGTTTTGCTTGAGCCAGAGTACTTTGCTCGAGCGATTTTGGGCTTATAAGAATGCTCTCGTTCATTTGAACGCAGCAGCTCGTGAGGAGCTCAGGAGCTTATTTCTCTATTTTAGATTTTTAAGAGTATTTTGTAAAGAATAAAATGTTGAGTTTGTGAGAGAGAGTTTTGCAACTTGTAAATGAGATTGAGTGTTCTAGTGTAATAATCTTGTGATTCAATCTCTGTACTCTATTTATGTTGTTATAGTGAATTCATTGAGACCAATCTAACAGTAGACGTAAGCTTGTGTTAAGTCGAATCACTTCAAATCTTGATGTCTATTAGTGTTATGTGCATTCTTTGTTTTATTTATTTTATTGCACTCGCTACGTCACTTCCTATTTACTAATTTTTGACCGATCCATTCCTAATAAACTACTCATCTAATATTATAAAATTATGCTATAATCTATATATAACCTCTCAATAATAACCCGTAAGTAGTAGCTAGCTAGGTATTAGTTTTTGTCTTCTAAGTCATGTCATTATATTATCTTCATAAATTTAAATTTAAACATATAAATTAAAACGACAGTGAAATTTAAAGGTCCATGCAGCAATCTTGACCTGTCGGTCTTTTAGTAATTATCATCAGTTCATGATCATGATGATCTCTATCATCCCTCGAATGGCATAAAATCAGTACTAAGGTAAGAAAAATATAATAAATAATTTTTCAAAAGTTTTGATTATGATGACTCATCCCGAAATCAGAAAAGAAAAAAAAAAAAAATTATTATTAAAAGATTTCTTTCGGTATGATTATCGGATTTTTGAAAACAACTTTTGTATTAATTTTTTCAGAGAAAGTTGTTTTTATCTTGGATTATTATTACCCATCACAAAAATTAATTGATGTAATACATTTTAAACGTGTACTTTTTGTTTACGTGACGTGTGGTGATCATAGACATATTTAATATATATTAGATAAAAGTAACATATACGTTTATTTAATTTAATTTTTAATAAAAATTTAAAAATTATTCATAATTACATAAATGATAAATAATTATATGTTTTAATGTATTATATAAAAAAATATTAATAAAAAAAATAAAACAATCCTATAAATAAATATAATCTATAATTTTATCAAATTTATTTAAGATAAGTCTAATTGAAATTTTAATAAAAGTTTTGTTCAAGATATTATATTTTTATAATTTCAAGATGATAATCTAATATTTGTGTCATTTTGCACAGTTTTAAAAGAGAAGATATTAAAATATCTATGTCTTTAGTCTTTGAATTTTTCTAGATCTACATAAACTTGAATCATCTACAATTTTTTTAGTTATGTGATTGTTTTTAAGAAATAATATGATTTAAAAAAAATTAGATAGTTTATAATTTATATAAAAGAATGTTATATTATAATTTATAACATGAAATTTTAATCTTAAATATGTAAATTTATTAGATCATATATATTTCAATTAAATATCAAACATATATAATATATTTATTATATTTATTGCTTATTATTACTAATCTAATATAATTATAGTTAATTGTATATATTATATATTTATCATCTCAAAAAAAAAAAAAAAATACATTCATTTTAAAATTATAAAATAATTTTTAAAGAATGAAATTATTAATCATATAATATGAATAAATTTTCATGAATAAAATTAAACTCTCTAACATATAAATTAACATCTCTAAGTGAGGATTGCATTGTTATATTGTTATGAATAGTTTATTTATATATATATATATTATTATATATTCTATACTATTATTATGTCATTCTATACTATTTTTATTATTCTATATTTATTTTACATAAAAAAAGTTTTAAATAAAAAATTTACCGCTATAGAAAATTGAAGTGGTGTAGTTAAATTTAATGCAAGAACATTATTTTGGTGATTAATGGGTTTAATGGATTGTATTTAAAATGATATTTCTCATTAAATGCAGTATTAATTTTAATAAAAATGGCTAAAAGGTGTTAACTTTAACAGAAAAATAATAATTTCCTTTAAAACAAGATTTTTCGTTAGATAACCACTTTATATATATAAAGATATCGTGTTAGAAGATAAAAGAATAAGTGGCTTAGATGTAAGTTTTATTATTCACAATTTATTTTAATAAATTTTAATTTTATTATTTATAACTTATTTTATCTCATTTCTTAATTCTATTATTCACAATTCATTTTCAACAAATTTCAACTTTTTGTAATAATATAAATTTCAAAGAAAAAAAGAAGAAGAGGTTTTCACACTTTTTAATAATAATTTTTTTTTTATAAAATACAAAATTTATACATATGAAGCTTATATAAATATATATATATATATATATATACATATATATATATTATTTCTCTTATTTTTATGATCTTTTGGGGGAAACGAATTCGATTGGACAGTTGCAGTACTCTGTTTTCGGAGGCTCTGGTTAGGTAGTTTACAGTTTAACTAGAAATTAGGCCGTTCATACGGGTTGAATTTTGTTCGATCTGAATTAGTATGGAGATATTTGGATTCTAAATTCGATTTCTCGATCATATAATACGTGAATATCTATTTTATTGTAAATCGAATATATATGGACCGGATTTTTGGATTCATCCGAAACCAGCTTCTAAAATTCAAATTACAAGTAAACACCATAAATTATTTTTAAATAGTATAATGAATAGAGATAATTTTAAATAAAAGTTAAAAGTTAAATAAAATCTTATTTTTTAATATTATTATTATTAAATTAAAAAAATTAAATTTTTTATTATATTTATTTTAAAATATTCTAAAAAATTATAATAATAAAATAAAATGAGATAAAATGAAATAAAACCGTTTATATATCCAAACGAGACATTATTATAAATTTAATCTCAATTGTCGAATTTTTTTTATCGACTATTAAGTTGTAAACACATAATAAATGTAGTAATTTATACACAACTAAAAATTAATTATAAAATACTCATTAATCTCCTTAATTTTTTGTTTAAAAAAAACTACATATTTTATCTTTTGATTTTTCCGTTATTTTTATTAAATACAATAATGAACAAGTTAATACGTTTGATTTTTATCATATTTTCTATTATTTTTCTGCACTCATTGATGGACTTATGCGTTTGTTTCTTGCAAATTAAGAGCAACATTTTTTTTTTTAAGGTTCAAAGAGGAGATTGAAAAAAAAAATGGGGTTCAAAAGCTGAATCCGGATCCAGATCCGAAATCATATGGGTTTTGGCACGAATTGAAAATTCTGTTTCAATTTTAAATACCTGGATTTTTGGATCCAGATTTGAAATCCAGATTCGGGTCAATATACCCGATTTTCGAATTCGAAACCTGGGTGCACAGTCCTATTAGAAATAGTTTAATTCGTGATTTAACTGCGGATGTGGTTTGCTATTATGATCCTCATATTGGCTCCCAAAACAGAGCCTCAAAACAGCTCAATGCACGATTTTAATGAAGGGAAAAGAAAAAGAAAAAGAAAAAGTGTTGTTTGCCATGTTCGTTGAAATCAGGGCATCCGTAGAATCAATTAAGGGTTGTAATATGTTTTTTTGAAAAGAAAGGGAAATCAAAATCGGATTCAATTTCCTTCAAATTAAATGTTCGAATTAGATTAATGCTGGGACGTTTAAAGATAAATATGCACAATATTAATTAAATTCATGCGTGATTCGCCATGTTACAAATTTAACTAATCAAGAATCAAATACCATAAAATGATAAAAGCTATAATATGTTATATCTTATTATCTTGGAATTAAATAATTCAAATTGAAGAATATTTATGGCCCGTTTGAACACTTGGAGTATCTCAAAATTAATTATCTAATTAGTCATAAAATAATTTGTGAATAATAATAAATTTTTTTGAATTAAGACATTTTATTGAGTTTTAAGAAATGATAGAAAGAAATTGAATAAGAATACTATAAAGTTAAAAATTGTTTGAATATTATTTTTATTTTAAATTTTTAGAAAGTTTTATTGATTATTGTGTTTGATTTTTAAGTTTATAAAAATTATAATGATTAGATGAAAGCAAAATGCTAGTTTGCCCCATGTATTTTCTTATGCACTTAGTTTGACAGTTATTACATTTTATTTTTTTAATGTTTAAAAAAGTAACTACTAATGAATTTGCATTTTCTTTTTTTCCTTTTCAAATGTTTAAAGATGTTGATAAAAAAATATCTGAAAAATATGTGAGATTGCACTAAGGGGCACGCCTTGCGATAAGAGCTTTTGATGGCATAGACGTAGAAAAGTCCTTAGATGAAAATATTAAAAATCTAATATTAAAATTTATTTTATATTTAAGTGATATTTGAGAAGAAAGAAAAAATAGAAGAATGAAAAATGATATTAGTAGTTAATTATGGTCATAAAGCACACAAATGCCATACATGCAAACATCAGTTGGGATCCCGCGTGAGTGACTCTAGAAATACTCTTTTTAAAAAAGAGTAAGTTGCACTTATATAAGTCATGATTATATTTAACATTATATTTTGCATACTATTTATAAAAATTAGATAAATTTATAATCCAATTAATAAAAAAAAGCTTTTTTTAAATAGTAAAATCTATTATTTTTAAAGAGAGTTTAAAGGACTTGCCCACCTTATAATTATATATGTATATATATGTGTGTGTGTATACACCATTGGTCACGCCTAATATATCTTGAACATTTTGCAACATTAATTTGATTTCTTCTCTTTTTATATTTTTCTGCCGCTAATTAATATACTGGCCTCTGCCGGGATTGTGTATGTGCTGACTAGTCCACATGACGGGCGTCCTGATCTTATAACAAGGCAAACCATGACATTTGATTACTGACTCCATCAGTAATTTAAGCATGCAGTACTCCGTCATTGGTTAATGGCACATGATTAATGATCGAACGGGGGATGCTAGTTACCCTGTGAAACGGGTCCCGTTTCACCGGTTTATTATTTATTTTTAGTTTTTTTTAATATTATTTTTAAATAATAATATAATTTTTTTAAATATTTTTAAAAAATAATTTAAGATATTAAAAAAATCATATAAAAAATATATTAAAATAATAATAATAATAAACCGATGAAACGGACCCAAACGGGACCCATTTCACCGGGAAGCATAGCGTTCTTCAAGATGGAACATGATCTGTACGTCATCAGATATTTCTGGCCCCGTGAGATTCCACGACTCCACGGATACATATTGCGCCCGCCAAAAAAATAAAAACAAGAAAAAGAAAATATACGTAAAAACATGATTCACATTTTAGAGTCACGTAGTACGACCGCAGAATCAGTATAAATAGCATACATTATGATCCACTTGACACTCACACAAGCCTTTGAAAGCAGAATTATAATTAAGCTACTTCAAGATCTATATATATATATATATATATCCAGCTTGGCTTATAATTATTAAATATCTTTTTCAGGATGGTCGATTTATCTGAATCCTCAATCCAATCTCAAGTTAATATGATCAAGAAAAAGATGTTCTCAACTCAAGCTCCCCAGTATTCCTTGGTTTCTCCTTCTGCTTATAATACCGCATGGCTAGCCATGATACCAGATCCAACATCCAAACCTTTAGGCCAACCCATATGCATGTTCAAGAATTGCTTGGATTGGGTGCTTTGCAACCAGAACGAAGGAGGTTTTTGGGGAGACTGTGATGCCCATGGCATGCCCACCGTTGATTGCCTTCCTTCGACTCTTGCTTGTATTGTTGCACTCAAAAAGTGGAATACTGGGGACGAAAGTATTAGGAAAGGTATAACATGCATGCTGCTTATGATCAATATAAAATATATAGATCATTAATTAGTATTGTTTTGAGCGTTTTTCACTAAATTTGTCATTAGATATTACACTTAATTCATACGAGTACTCTTTCTTGTTGTATTATTAGGGGTTTTTTTGACATTTGGTAGGCGGAGTAACTTGGTTCTTCTTAAACCT
The DNA here is from genome assembly GCA_036559045.1 of Platycarya longipes. Taxonomy (NCBI): domain Eukaryota; kingdom Viridiplantae; phylum Streptophyta; class Magnoliopsida; order Fagales; family Juglandaceae; genus Platycarya; species Platycarya longipes. Next base: position 7,575,288 of record CM071797.1, on the reverse strand, counting down.
GCAGGGCTGGCCTTCGTCCATGCAAACACGGAGAAGCTTATCAGAGAGATGAACAAGCAATACTGTGACCGTTGGTTTGCCATTGTTTTCCCCGCAATGGTTGAGCTTGCAAATACAGTAGTTGGCGAAGAGCTTGTCTTCCCCGATACCTCAATTGGAGTTGTTTCAGAATTTTTCAATAAACGGCAACAGATTCTTGAAAAGTAATAAACCACCCCCCACCCAAGAAATAATTTCTTTGCGAATTCGGAATAATTATCATTTCAATATACCATAATTTCTTTGTGCTTTCTATGTACGTAGGGAGAAACTTGTGGATATGCACCAAAATTCGCCACTATTGGCATATCTTGAAGCGCTGCCTGCATCTTACGATATTGATGGAGATGTTATACTTAAACAGCTGAGCAATGATGGCTCATTATTCCAGTCCCCCTCCGCCACAGCAAGTGCATTTATGGCCACGGGAAGCAAAGAATGCATGGCTTATTTAGTATCACTCGTTCAAAGATATGATAACGGAGGTGATCAGAAATTAGTTTAATTTCTTTATCCTTATTTTAATAGCTATATATATAGGTTTAAGAAACAGTAGAGTTCTGCAACGTAGTACTGTTAAAGATTTTTTTTTTTAATAAAGATTTTTTTGTTAATTGTCCACATGTACGTTCGACTTTATCGCAGTTCCTCGGACCTATCCCATGGATGAAGACCTCATCAAACTTTGCATGGTCAATCACTTAGTCCGGTTGGGCATAGCTGAGCATTTTGTCCTAGAGATAGAAGAAATCCTGGCACAAGTTTACAGGTACTAATAAAGAGGCAAATATTTAACGTACACATCTATTTTTGTAAATAATTAATAGTACATATATGTAGATATATAGCTAGTTATCCATACAAGCCGTGGCTAAAGTACGTACTTCGATCAAAGAACATTTTTTCTTTTCTGTTCTCCATTAATCGCTCATCTCACTATCAGTTTGTTGAGCATAACTTTCAGAAATTATCTGAATCAAGAAGCTTGGGCGCCGAAGAGCAATACAGACGTTGCAGTACAGCTATTCAAAAATTCACTAGCGTTTCGTCTCCTGAGGATGCATGGGTATAGTGTATCATCGGGTATGCATCTGGCTGCAAGTTATTATAAACATTTGCCCCTTTTTATATTTTCTTTGGCGTGACACAATAATTCTGCCTAAGAATATATATATATATATATCTATATAAATGCATCTTTCTTTCTTTGTACGCGCAGATATCTTTTGCTGGTTCTTAAATCATGAAGATATTCGAGTCCAAATAGAAAACAATCATGAATACTTTGCAAGTGCCCTATTTAATGTCTATAGGGCAACAGATCTCATGTTTTCAGGAGAACATGATCTTCAGGAAGCCAGATCATTTTCGAAACAAGTACTTGAGAAAATCTTATCATTGGGAACTAGAGATCATGATCAAATTCATCTTTCATTGCCATACTTGCTGAGAGTGGTAATTTTTATTAATTTGATACATATGTCTTAAACTCTGGGTATCCCTTTTTTTAAAGGAAACTGGCCGAGTCCAAAATAATTAACTTTTCGTATTGATTATCTCTTCCCAAAATTTTTATTAAAATTATACTCTTAAATCTTAATATTCATCTAATTTTATTCTAATTTTTAATTTTATTGACATTTAAATCTTTAACTCATTTAATCTTTATAAATATTTTAATAGTCAAACTTTAATTAAAAAATCCTATAATAGAAATGAGATCTCAAAAATTAATTAAATATTTAATTTTATAATATATAATTATTATTTATATATATAATTATACATAAATATATATATATTTATTTATATTTACATGTATTATATATTTTATCAATTATCTCTCAAATATCTTGATTCCACCCTTGATTGCTGGCGTGTCGAAATTTATAACACGCCGCACGCGGGACATTTGACTACATACTTAGAATTTTCTGGAACACCTGGAAATAAAAGTAGAAAGTGACATCTCTGAAGTGACAATATTATTCCTAGAAATACAATTAAGTTCGATTAAAATTAGGAAAAATAGTGGGAAAAGTTTGACTGTTGTAAGAGCCAACACATGAATACTAGAATTATTATTTTATTTATGTGAATAATAATTTTATTGTTTATGTGTATGGTTATTGTAATAATCGGACTGTTGTCTAGTACAACCTTTAAAATTAGAAAAATTATAGAATAAATTCACACTCATACATTCTTACTTACGTAGTATTGTTTATGTAAATAGTGTATTCTTAAAATTATGCATGCGCCAGTACCTTTTGTTTTGAAGATTAAATTAACGAGACATGACGATAATATTAATCTTACCGCCCGAAAAACATCTTGTATAGATTGAACATGAGCTAAGTCTGCCTTGGTTTACTCGACTGGATCACCTGGAACATAGAATGTGGATCGAAGAAAATTACTCCGATTTTCTCTGTATGGGACTTAAAGCTTCAACTGAAAGGTATTTATATATATGCAGTTCCCTTTTTAAAGTCCTTGTAAAGGTTTTTTCTAAAAGGGTATATATTGTTAGTATGACTTTTAAATATATATATATATTATTTTCAAAAAATTATTTATTTACAATAAGTTATTTTCAACAAATTATTATATACAGTTAAAATTAATTGTAAATTATTTTTTTATATCACAATTAATTAGTCATAAAGTCCGCTTTTCTTGTATTCAACTAATATTTATATTTTTATATTTTTTTAATTATTTAAAAAATGACTATTAGTAATTTTTTTCTTAATGAATTAACTAAAGATGTTTAAAAAATACTTAAAAGATAAATAAAGATAAAAGAAAAAAAAATAATTTACTACTAGCTAGTGTGCATATAATTTAGAGTGCAACCATTGGGTACTGTGCAGCTAGCTAATTAGCATTAATCATTATTTTCTACGTTGCATATATATAGATTAATTATTATAGAGTGAGAGCATGGAATCGCGGGAGTGATAGAGGATGGTTTGGATGTCAAGACCTTTTCAACAATTTTTAATATTTTTAATATTATTTATTATTTTATTATTATTTTTTACTTATTTTTATTACTATTAATTACTTTTTTATTACTATTTAAAATTTAATTATTATTTTTTATTTACTTTTTACTACTATTTATAAATATTCTCAAACATTTTTAACACCTAATTAAACGCATTTGCTCAGAGCTAGCTAGTACTTCTTCGCATACACTAACAAATCCTTTGATGAAATCAGGTTTCCATGCCCTTATAATAGTGAACTAGTACATCTTGCAACGCAAAACTACGAGTTAAGGCAGTCAATCTATCAGAATGAACTGGAGGAATTGAAAAGGTATATATATAAATACGCTTAAAATTAGATCTAGCTAATTATTGATCTTTGTTTCTTTTACTAGAACGTTACAAATGCAAGTGTCAATATATATATATATATATATAGAAAAAAGATTTAGTTATTAGCTGACTTCAAATGAGGGAGGATCTTTTGGGGCTTTTGCCATGAACGACTATATGGTGCAGAATGCTATATTTTAAGTGGAAAATGTTTTTTTTTTTTCCATTAATTTGGGTGGTGGGCGGTTGCTGGCATATAATCCATGAGCAAAAATACCTTACCCACCAAAATAGCATTTCGTGGAAAATATTAATTTTTTGCCACCACCTAACCTCATGGCAATTAAATGCAAATGGTATTGCCATCAAGTCTATTATAGTGCTAAAAATGATACTATTCCTGAAGACAATAAGCTCGAAATTTTTTTTATCCACAAACCATTTGGTGGCATAAATTTCTTCCCACAACTTATGTTGTGGCAAAAGATTTTTTAGGTTGAGTTCTTTTTGTCAAAATTACTCTTCAGAGTCTTATACTTTCTCGAAAATGATTGTTTTTCATCAATATATTTGCTTGAAAATAGATATTAGTTATAGAGTATATAGTGGTAAAAAATATTTGTCACGAGTTACATTCATGACAAATATTAAAAGATTTAAAAAAAAATGCAAAATAAAGAAATGAGACTTGAGTAAAAAAGAATCATAACAAATACTCTAATATAGATTAAAATAAATATATCCTAATATTAGAGATCGAAATTCACACTTATAATAATTTAAAAAAATATATATTAGAAAAATTACATTTGTTTGTACAAACTTAATCCATAATATCCAATACATTCAAGTTTTAGAAATCAACACCAATAACATGCTTTACAAATTCATTACTACTCCATCACTTAATCCCAACAATTCAAAACAATTCATCCCAATTCCATTGCACACTCAAACAAATATAAATGAAGCCAAATTACCTGTAACTCTTCTCAAATGCATCAAGTCTAAGAATTAAAAGGACCAATACAAGAATGGGTGTCTAATCAACTTAACCTACAAACAGCAACTAAAGATCAACATTTATCAATAAAAAATAAAGCTAGCAAATTAAAATGAATTTGATCGACATGTACCAACCTAGAAAGCCAATTAAATCTTTAAATAAAGTAAAAGGCTTTTGGGACTAAAAAGTCCAGATATGAATGAATCATCCTAGCCCCATAATATTAGATCCTAGATATATAGCATTTTTTTCAAAATTGTTAAATACTAAAATTGCTAAGATTTGACAGGTAGAAAAAATGCTAGCACAATTAGCAAAGAAAGGTGTGATATAGTTGAGGCTTTAATTTCTACATTAAAAAAAAAAAAAAAAGTCATCTTAGTCCCCTCACATAACTTTGAAAATATAGGCCGATCCCTAGAATTGATATAAAAAAAAAACACTAAACCCTTAATTTCTACACAAAAGCTAGCACAAAAAATGAACTGCAAAGGAACACCAGTATACATATACTGAAACCATAAACTACACTCAAAATTGCACCAACAATAGTTCCAGACTAGCTTGTTAAAAGGGAAAAAACAGAGTTAAGAAGGATCATTTACCTTTACAGCAAAGTGGTTCTACAAAGTTTAACATTTGAGGGAGCCAAAGGATAACTCCATGCGCAAGAACCAACAAGCTACTGTATATGCCCGACATGGATGAGTGAAGAATAACAGGAAACCATGTTTTTTATGCGCTAACCGTGTTTTCATGTAAGTTTAACATTCGACCACCTCCACCCGACGCAATAAGTACTTCATACCAAGTATCAAATTGGTTATAAACTTCTTTTACAGCGACTGGCTCGCAGTAAAAACACATATTAACTCGTGGCAAAAGGATCAATGTCGGTGACACCCTAATTAACTTCCATCCAATTTTGCATTCCACGACAAAATCCAACCATCGCAATTGTGGCATTTATCATGGGAAATTGGTTTTTTCCCACCAATACTTTTTCACCACTGTCAACTAGTGATCACGAAAAGTCTGTTTTAATTCCTACCAGTAAATCAGATGCCAAGAAGCTGCCTGCATCTTTTGCCATAGGAGTACATCGCGAAAAATAAACTCATGGCAAAAGCCCCAAAATCTTGTAGTGAGATAGCTCATAACTGACAAGTTTTTCTGTAGTGACGTAAAATAAATCATATAGTTTTCCAATTTCTTGCCAGTCATTAATGTCTGCTTGTTTGACCGAGAAAGGTGGTCCAAGGAGCGGGGACTTACTGACATGGGATTTGGTCGAGAGAAAACTACGTATTGTTACTTTGCTATTTCTGCCAGCAGTTCCAGCTTACCTTATGATTCAAACATACGAATGATAGTCGCAAAGAGTGCAATAGTTATTACAGTGGCTGATGATTTCTATGACACTGAAGGTTCCCTAATTGAGTTGAAAGGTCTCACCAACGCAGTTCAAAGGTAGACTGTTGATACTAAGACAATATATACATATATATATATATAACGAGCAAAGAAATACTAGATCGATCCAATAACTTTTCAAAAAAAAAAAAAATATATCCAAATTGCCTTATAATTCTCTCCTTCTATTTGAATAACAGATGGGATTCTGAGGGCTTGAGTGGCCCTTGTAAGATTATCTTTGATGTTCTTGATAATCTTGTAAGTGAGATTGCAGCAAAATACATGCAACAGGAAGGACGTGACATAAAGCGCAGTCTTCAAGATATAGTAAGCCAAAACAGTATTTTAAGAAAATTATTTATATTCTAAGTCTTTGTGTAGGGCATTCTGTAAAGTGATTTAAAAAATAAATTTTAGAATTTGAATCTTATAAATCAATTTGTGTCATTTAAAAGATGTAAATTCTGTGTTTTACACATTCACCCGAGCGATCACCGACTTAAGTGTGTGTGTATATATATATATATAATAACTCTTAATTGAATTGTAAAAAAAAAATATGTTGATCTTCTAACTTTGTTTTCCTTTTTATTGCATGAAGTGGTATGAAACGTTTTTATCCTGGTTTACGGAATCGATGTGGAGTAAAACTGGATGCATACCCTCAATGGATGATTATCTTGTAACTGGCATGACTTCGATAGCCACACACACCCTAGTTCTTCCAGCTTCACGTTTCTTGGATCCAAGTTTTCCAGATTCCAAACTGATCAGGCCACCCCAATATGAGAACATTACAAAACTACTCATGATGATCGCTCGTTTGTTGAACGACACACAGAGTTACCAGGTAACTTAATCTTTTTTTTTTCCCCTAGTTAATTTGCTTCAATTCCACCATTAATGAATCCAAATTAATAAACTTTTAAACCCTAATATTAACAGAAGGAAAAAGAGGAAGGGAAAGCGAATTTCATTTCAGTCTACTTGAAAGAAAACCCGGAGGCAGACATTGAGGAGTCAATCGCTTATGTGAGAGACATACTTGATGAAAAGGAGAAAGAGTTTCTCGAACAAGTTCTTATGGATGGATTTAGTGATTTTTCAAAACCATGCAAGTATCTCCACCTATCTTGTTTGAAAGTATTTCATATGTTCTACAACTCCTCCAATCGATACGACTCCAACATAGAAATGCTTCAGGATATTAATAAAGCAATCTATATTCCTGTGGAATTCGGAAAAGAAAAGCAGCCTTTGAAGCCTGATCATCATCTGAAGCCACTGAAGCCGGCACCTCTTTATAATTCTGGAGCAACGAGCGAAAAGCTGAAAATAAACTCTCAGTACTCAAACCGTCGCAGCTCCAAGCACTGGATGATGAGAAGTTTTGCAACACCACAGGTCTCTAGGCAACTTGCTTTAAGAGTTAGATTTTGGGGAGTATCTACACCACAAAATGTTAGATTTTGCTTCGCTTAATTAATTAAGTCGGCTCCCGAAATCATGTATTTGCTGTATTTAGCTCCGAAAATTACTAGATTGTGTAATCATGCATGTTGGCATATTTGTGAAAATATGTTGGAATAATAGTGGGAACCAATTTGGATGATTTAATAATAAAGTCATTAAGTTGAGTACTACTTTGATTTAATGACGACTAATAATGTCTTTTTAATCGTCATTCTAATTTCTATCCAATCATGCGTTAAAACCATTAAAAGGATAAATAATATATTTAAAAATTAAAGAGTACTACAAACCCATTTGCATGCACTTACATATGGGTTTATTGTTCGTATTGCACATGATGAGCTAATGGAAATTCTCTTGACTGCCAGGGTATGCAGTGCAGACGGAAACCAACCAGCTTAATCCTCCAAATTAATAGGTGGCAACTTAATTATAAGAAAACTTAACAAAAGAAAAAATACAATATGCATGGGTCGAAAAAGCAGGGATGTTAAAGTAGGGTAAAATATGTTAAAATTTGCTTATGAAAAAAATATATGCTAAAAATTAGTAATTAATTAACTAATTCGGATATTTTAATTAAGTTGAGGCGGCCGGTCTGAGTACCAGGCTGTCCCATTTAATTTTAAAATAGACTAGAAACGCCACCAAGTTTGCATAACGTACGTCCAATATCCAGATAAAATTACATTTTCTTCTTTTTCTTTTTCTTTTTAAAATTGTTTTTGTATTTTGTTATCTAATATAGACATGATATGACCAAGTATTATTAAAAATGATTTATACAGGTTTATTAGAAGAGAAATCTTGGGGGTTAGTCGGGCCGAATCCCATTAAAAGTAGCCCGCTGTCTCTAGTGACGGTTAGGACCTATTTCGAGTTTAAACCTGCCGGAGGTTGTCGGGGCTTGCCGTCGTAGGGGTGAGCTTGCCGAAACCCGCCAGTCCCGATAACATAGGCGGTGTCGCCCACCGCCACCAATAACGGCTCCGTCTGGGTTGAGGCCGAAATTAACTCTTTATTAAATCATCTTCATTTTATTTTGTTATTGTGTTTTTTATTATGTTTTCTTCATTTTATTTTTTTATTATATTTTTTATTGTATTTTTATTATAGTTTTTGAAGTGAGTTACTTTTAACGTTGGAAACAGCCTAACCGACCCTAGCGTCACCCTTATTAGAATAGGTTAAGCCCCGCACAGAAACTTCAAAAAATGTGAAAGCAAGGAAACAAAAAACAAAATTATAAATCCAAATTTTCTTAAAGAGAAAAACTGGGTTGCCCACCCCATCGGGACTAACGGACCCCGGCTAGCTTACCTCTTCGATGGAGAACTCTAGCGACCTTCGATATGCCCCACGGAGCTTAAACCCGAAATGGATCTGGGAGCCTGCCGGTCCCGATTGCATGGGTGGTGGGCTACAGTCCAAGGCCGAATACCCTTAAAATTCATATCTATTTTATTTTTTTATTATGTTTTTTATTATATTTTTATTTTTTTATTATATTTTTTATTGTGTTTTTATTATGTTTTCTTCATTTTATTTTTTTATTATGTTTTTTATTATGTTTTTTTATTTTATTATATTTTTTATTATATTTTATTTTATTTTATTATATTTATCATAAAAAATCAGTCCAACTGTTATTGGACTATTTTTTATGTTGGGGTAGTCTGACTGACTCCAACATTTCTCTATTTTTTATTATAATTTTTAATAATTTTTATTATATTTTATAATAATTATAGAAATTTAGAAAGGTGAATTACAAAATATTAGGATGCAGCCCGCCTGTATCTCAGTATCTCTATTTCTCAAAATCTACATCCCACGAAATCCACGTGCTGCAAAGTATAAGCAGGAATGAACTTAGCTCTGATCAGATAATTGCGGCTTACACACTCAAAGTCTAGGTGGCTGCGGCACGAGTCCAATCGGTCTTTGACTCTTCAATATTAGCCGCCAAAGTCAATCGGTTTTAGGACTTGGACATCTTGTCCAATTAGCTTCTGGTGGGGCCCTCGCTGGACCCGGTGTTTAATCTATATTTATTTTATTTTTAATTTTATTTTTTCTAATCTAATTGAATTATTCTAGTCATGACCATCTATAAATATCACACATTTGATAAGAAAGAAATATAAAAAATACGTATAATATATAATGTGAGAATAATGAGTAGAATTTTTCACAACCATATATACAGCTTTCTTGCTTGCATAGGATCAGTTGATAAGGTAAAAAAATCATTGACAAAATACAAATTATTTGTGATGAGTTACAGCATTTGAAAGATACAAATCGATCTATGATCTGTCGTGGGGATTCACCCTGCATTTGGATGCTCAAGTATTGATATCAGATTATCTAAATTAATCTATAAGTACTAGTATTTTATTAATCCCATTAATCAAATATGTTTGAATATAAATAGATTAAGATATGTATTTAAATGTATGTTTAAGAAAGGGGCTCTCATACTGAGCACCCATTTACCTTCGGTTGAAAGTTATGAATACTATAAGAAATAGTGAGTTTTGCCACGAAAAATATTGGTCACAAAAAATTGGAATAAGGTGACAAAAAGATTTTTTTCTACCAAATGTTATCGTGGGAGTTTCGTGGCATATAATAAGTAACGAATAATATTATAGCCACCAAATATTTTTTTGGTGGAAAATGATATTTTTTTTTTCACCAAATCAATTTGTGGTAAAAATTTGTTTCATATGTGACAAATGTGGTTGGCTACCAAGCTTTTGTGGTGCTTTTTACCTATGTATCCAATGGATGTTATGGCCGAAAATGGAGTTTTTCCCATGAACATTTTTGTGGATAATTTGGTAGCATAAAGGTTTTTGTGATTTAAGATTGTTGCCCAGATGACTAACACAAGAGGGGGGGTGAATTGAGTTGTATTATAAAATTAACAATTATAAATCAAATATATAATATAAAATATAAACAAAATATGAAACAGTAATAAATATAAAGAGTAAAGGTAAGAGAGAAGCAAACTCAGTATGTTAACGAGGTTCGGCCCCACTGCCTACGTCCTCGCCTCAAACTACCTCTTGAGGATCCCCAAATCCACTATTCAATCTCCTTTAGGTGGAGATAGAAACCTATTACACCTTTGAGCAGCACCGCTCCAAAGAATCCGTGTAGAACACCCTCTACACTTCTAATCACCTCACACTTGGTGATTTAACTATTCCCCGTGTAGATACCTTCTACACTTCCAATCACCTCACACTTGGTGATTTAACTATTCCCTGTGTAGAACACCTTCTACACACCCAAGGGTTATACGCACCCTCTTACAAATACAAGAGTTGATAGTAGGTAGACTATCAAAGTACACTCCTCAATGAGTGAGATAGAAACAATACAGCGCAACCTATATCTCTCTCAACAAGAATAAGAATTAAGGCTCAAAACTTTAGAAAAGAGAGAATGAGAGCTTTGAAGGAATGATGCAAAACTTAGCAATAGATGTGTAAGCTCTTGTAGTATATTTTACAAAACTCAAGTGAGCTATTTATAGGCAAATGAGTTTTCAATTTCAAATTTGAAAAGATTCTCATGTCAAAAACATCATCATTCACTTTTCAAAAATTTCAAATCTAATCTTTTTACTTTTTGCATGTGACAAAAGGAGCACACTTTACTTTTCAAAAATTTCAAACATAATCTTTTACTTTTTGCATATGACAAAAGGAGCACACTTTACTTTTCAAAATTTTCAAATAAAGACATTTACCTTTTGCATAAGTCAAGAAAAGCATCCACCACTTTTGAAAATATTCAAATAAAACATGCACATGTGAAAGATGACAATCAATCATCTTAATATTTTCAAAGTTCAAACCTTTAATCATATCATGCACATGTGAAAGATGACAATCAATCATCTTTCAAAATTTTCAAATTTAATTTTCAAAATATTCATGCACATGTGAAAAATATATTTTAATGCTTTATGATAAAATATTTATTTTGAGCCTTAATCCTAATTTCGAATTTTTAAGAGATTTACAAAATTACTCTATGATTTTAATGTGAACTTGTTCCCTTCTTGCTCATGCTTGGTTCCTTGATGTGCTTGATTGTATTGTGTAGACAACTTGAGCTTGAGACTCCTTTATTCTTTGAATTCATTTGTTATCATCAAAATCCATATGTAGATTTACATGAACCTTGAAACCTTGAGTTCAACAAAGATGTTGGCAATAAAAGGGTTGTTGAGATAATCGGTGCTAGTGGCAATTATCAAGGTTTCCATCTGTTTATTTGTCAGAAAACATTTTTTCCCACCATCATCTATTACTGGAAATGCATATTTCTCATGAAATTTGTCAGTGTCAAAACTTGGTTGCTATCCTATAACTTTTTTCCATAACTTCAGACTATAAAAAGTATATTTTTTGCCACAAATTGCTTTTCCCATGAAAGATTCCAGTCTAAATACAACGTTTAGTCATGGTGATTGCTATTATGGAATTTTTTTCCCATGACTTTATGTTGTTCATAGTACCACGAATTGTTTTTCTTCAGACATAAGCTTGTGGGAAAAATAGCTTTCCCAACACATACCGCATCCTAAAAATAGATTTAAACACTTGTTAATAGCAAAAGATAATCCAACATTTGGTCACTAATCCAACCGAATAAAAAAATAACCAAGTACAAAGTAAACATATATATATATATATATATGTATATGCATCTACCATTAGGAATACAAATATGTCATGAGCAATTTCAAACAAAGTCTCTAAGGCCATGAAACCATACACGACCAATGATATAATCTAGCCCATCAAACCATACAAGACCAATTTAGTTCAAGACTAAGTACATGAAGGAATTAATGTTTGTATGCCAACAACAGCAAAGATAAACTTCAATACAAATGGAGGCAATTACTAAGCAAGCAGTTTGTAGACTCCTTTTCATCCACACAGCATGTTGCCAATTCTGTCCTGAAAGTATAAAAAATATAAATGTATCAAACTCAGGAGGGTTAAATTGGTGACTGACATGAGTTGCGGTGGGAAGCTTCTATGGTAACACACTGGCTCAAAATGCTAAAATTGCATATTTAAATTTTTTTCAATTGACGTGGAATTTGTAGTACTAGGTTCAGAATGGTGCTATGTAATTTCCCAAAACAAATATGTTACCTCAATTAATATGGAGGCAACATCATTGTTGCTTGAACTTAAATAATTCAAAGTCTACTATGACTTTGAATTATTTATAGTAATGTTAACTATAAATTAAACAATGTTGTTCTAAAATATTTCCAGCCCATTGCCCCTTAACATGATCCCATTATTGCAACAATTATTTTGAAGTCATGTGGACTCCGCTCTCACATTTGTTTCCCCACAGCTCAACTCAGAAAATAATGGTGAAATCATGTCCACCCACTTGTAAGTTTTTAGAAATCTATCTCAGTATTTGTAAATTATCACTTTAAAATACTTACAATTACCTATAACGTACACAACAGTACCAAAACTATCAATATGAATAGACTGAGATTTGGGACATATGCTGTTTCCTATTATTTTCTGCATGCCAACAATTTTTTCTTGTCTTTTTTTTTGCAATTTTTTTTCCTAGTATCTTCCAGACCAAGGGTACGTTTGCCCAACTAGGAGCAGCCACCCCTTATTCCAGAAAAAGCAACAAAACACACTAAACTGAAGTTGCTAAACTATACCTCAACCTAATTTAATTTTATTAACTCCTCTTTTACTACCAGCGTGATATGCTTCAAACAAACGACCACCCAACCATTGGTTTTGCACTCATAGTAATTCATGAAACTATGTTATGAATATGTTATTAAATTATCGAGATTTCTTCCTAAGTAATTATTTTCTTTATATTACCAGATAACTATAAAATGCTTGATAGAGATGGCACTAGTGGAGGATAAGAAGTATTGGCTGAAACACCAGGATAATGACTAACATGTGATGACTGCATAATTTGGACATAAATGTACTGTGAGACAACCAGCAACACAGGCAAAACAAGATCTGCCAAGATATCCAACCATCCAAGGAGTGGATGACCATACTGAGAAAATGTGAAGTTTAGATTCATTTTACTAGCATTTTTAGAAAGATTCACTCATTTGCTTCCAACTAACTAATGGAGTTTAGAATCATTTTACTGGCATTTTCATCCCTGCATAGACCCATTAATCATAAACCTGAGTCACCTCCTCTTAGGTTGAACTAACAAAGACATTAAATAAATAATCATCTTCCCTCTTCAAAAATGAAATATATTAAATTGATTATTGAGAAGCAGGAAAATAAAGAAACATATGAAAATATATTGTTATGAACGATAAAGAAAAAAAGGAAATGGAAATGGAGGCAGAGTCCAACTCAAGAATTAAGACCAAGTATTCTACAATAAACACAAGGAAGAGCTAGATATGCATAGGAAACAACTAGTCTTGGACTATGAGCTTTTGAAACACAAATTCACTAGTGGATAACCCAAAATCAAAAGCTACTTTAGAAGAACATAAACTACTTGGTTTTCACATCACACAGAGAACAAGCACAAATATTAAAAAAACCAAGTAATTTAAAGGATTTTTGGTTTTAATTCCCATGCAAACTTCCATGCAAGAGAAGATGAAGTGTTATAAAGGGGAAAAAATGAATTCATCCAGACCCTTAAAATACTGAATTTACTTATATTTATTAACATGAGCTTTAATTTGTTCAAATTTAAATGTCTCTATAAATTACTAAGATAAGGATGGATGAAGTGGCTCAACTGTCTAGAAAATCATCTATGAAATAGATGGGGCTAATTACTTAACAAACTCATGCTAAGCTTCCAAACTTAATTTGCTCCAACAAGTGGATCAGACAGGTATTTAATTAGCCCCAAAACTTTTAATCTGGATACACTTAGCTAAATTAGAGTTAGAGGGTTGGGCTTGTAAAAATCTACATAACCTTGAGATGTGTAAGGAAGCAATGACAAATCAGATCAAACTCCTGATTATCATGTCTTCCATCTAAAAGCATTATCATGTCTTCAAACTCTTGATCTTTGAATGTCATCACAGAAAGTATTGATATTTTCACTCCTATGAGTAGAAGACATACTTGCCCATAAGTTTTTTTTTTCATAATATATATACCGGAAGTTTTACCTCGCAAAGATTGGATGCCCGATCTCTTTTATTGGCACACGAGTGATCAGTTTCCGAATTCACTGATTCCTCAGGCAGATAATGTTGGACATATTCAGTCTTTGGGGCTTCTGAGACAAAACCCTCATACCCAAAGCATGATATCTTCAATTTCTGAAAAGTAAGCAGGAAGAAGAATTGTTTTTATCAACTCAGGACTCACGCAATACGAGCACAAAAGAAGTTGACAAAAAGTAACCCCGAACCATTTAATCAAATTCATTCACAAGATATATACAAATTTAATTCTAATGTTGTACCACTGTTTCGAAATAATAAGTAAAGAAAATTCAACTACGCCTCTGACCTCAAGTTCACACAAAATTTGTTGTTTATTCTCCATGCCCTAAGCCACAATACCCATCTCACAAAACCAAAAATTCACATCTCTCATTACACAAAGAGAACATAATAATATAGAAGGAAAAATGCTTAAGCAGATACCTACAGAGCTGAGCAGGGGCGACAGCAAGACAGAGCTCCACCGGAGGCATCGCTTATGGGTAGCGCGAGAAGTGGAGCCTCCCAAAAGAGGGCCTGAGCCGAGTCGACTACTGCAAGAACCGGTGCTGGGTGACTACAGAGACGGTCATTTCAAAACCTAAAATGGGCGAGGGCGCTGGGTGAGAGCACAAGAGAGAGACTGATGTTAAGAGAGAAGAGAGACACTTACCGGCTAGAAGAGGGCGACGACAATGACCGTGACAGTGACGGCACGATAGTGGCCTAGTGTTGGAAGGGGTGGTGGAGCACTAGAGCAGAGGGTGAGGGAGAGAGCGAGTGATGAAATCGGGAGAGGAAGAAAAGAAAAAGGGGAAAGGGGGGAAATCTGAAAAAAAGGAAAGAATAATGGATTTAATTTTAAAACTGTGATTTTCTTTTGTGGCGATTAACATTTGTGGCAATTGATAAAACAGTTGCCGTAAAATACAATAAGCCACAATGAAGACTTTGTCATTCATTACACTTTTTGCGGCAACTTCATATCGTAGCCAAAGATTATTCAACTCCACGTAATAACCTTTTTTTCCAGTAAAGGCAAATATCACTACAAGAAAAAGGTACTTTTCTCGGGAAATAATTTGTACAAAATATTCATTTTTGCTATCAAAAATAGTTTATTTTATCATTTTTCATTTGCAAGAAAGTCGTAGGAAATAACTGATTGAAGAAGCCTTTTACCCGTCATTTTTTGAATTGCCAGAAATGTTAGCATTTATGACGTTATCGCATTACGGGAAATGACAAATTTTGACCGTAAAAACTGTAGGAAATGACTTTTTATGGTATTATATTTTTTCAAAAAATAGTCTTTTATGAAATAAAAATAATAATAGTAAAACAATATCCCTCCTCTTAGAGCTTTACTCCTAAAATACATAAAGAATGTGAAAAATATATTACATGTATATATATATATATATTGGAATACAAATAAGAATTTCTAGAAATCACTTCTCTCATAGCCTTACTCCTAAAATACATAAAAAAAAAATGTGAACAATATATTAAAAAGAATATTGGAATACAAATAAGAATTTTTAGATAGTTTGGAAAAAAAATGGAAAAAATAAATACAAGAACTAAACATGAAAATTTGCACTAAATGAATAAAAAGGAGAAACAACACAATGGGCTATTTAATTGGGGCAGAACATGGATTATTATACTAGTGAAAGTAACACACCTCAAAGTCGTGCCAAAAAATAGTGCCACTCCAATAACATCAAAATGGTTGCTTATTGCTCTATCAAATCCACATAACAACTAATATCTGAGATTTGCATAAAGATCGAGAAATGCACCATACCCAAGTGCACTAGTACTCACGGTTGGAATTGTAACAAATAACCTGCCAAACAATTCATCCAAACTAAATTACTTGGACTAGTTCATCCAATCACAGGCAAGGTTATTTTCTTCATTCTCATGTTAGTGTGAAAAGAAAATAGTTAAATAGAACATGTGCTTTTATAGTTAAATATTCTAGATTAAACAAGATTAATTTGTAAATGTGGCAATCAATTATGTGTGAACTCTGTAAGTTGACAGCCTACAATGTGAAATAAAGAACAGTTAACAAAATCACCAGCCAATAAATGCCCTTGATATTCCTTCAGGAAGTGCTCGAAAAATAAACCTAGTTGTAGTTGGTCTGGCATTGATTGCTAGACATCATTTGAGCAGAGCTAACCAAACCCTGGAGGCAAAATTCAATCGGTATCCAGAGATAGAATTCTTGGCCAAAAGCATGCTTAGAAAAATGCTATACCAAGTCATACGCTTGGCGAAATCCAACAGGCAAATCCATCATTGTCCTCTGCCACTCATTCAATACAGCATCTACAAATTTACGATCAAAAAGCTAGTCAAAGGAAAAAAGTTAGAACTGCAACAAGAGATATCAACATTAACAGCATTAGAGGACAAAAAATATAATCTACTCAAGGAACATGATTTGTGTTTGCATGTAACAGAATTTTAACCTCCTTAAGCAGTCTTCATCTCCTAAAATCTAGTGAAGTTCATTCAAATTGTCCAACAAATTTGCTGGACAGTTTTATTCAATATGCTGGCAATGCTGGACAATTAGACCAGAATTAATTCTAAAACTAGAGTGCTTGAATTTTCTAGTCCTTAACTTAATTGCAACTAAGATGGCAATGCTAACCACAAGGCAAAATAAACATCCAGTTATAATTCTCGACACTAAATTAAATAAGGTATACCTATTTCCAAGACTTAAAGGCCATGGGCTGGCATCTTTTTTCCCACCTACAACTGGTCTACAAAATTCCATTAGAAGTCTCCACAAGTTATTCCAAACAGCATTCTCAACAAAAGTTTTAAATAACAAGCATAAAGTATCAAAATTCTTTTAAATAAATGATTAACACCGTTAAAAAAAATAACATCTTGCAAGAGTAGTATAGGAGCAGGAGGCAAGATTGAACTTTGATAAACTAATCTTCTCCATTAATATTCAAGGGGGAGTATTGTGTGTCTGAAGCAATTGTTTAAGATGCAAATATATACATATATATATGGTAGACACACTGAATTAAAACTTAGCCTTCATGAAGATGAAAACACATAAAATCAAGCAACTAAGATAACATTTTAAGTAACGTCTAAGATATATACCAAAAGCCAAAATAGGGCTCTAAAAACCTATGTTTAGTTAAGAACAAATTCGCCCTTTTTTTAATACCTACAGAACAGCTTTTTAAATTCAAGTTATAAATACACTAACAATAAAATAGAATAATTTAAGTAAAGAAAACAAACAACAAAAATCGGGGAATGGTTTTGATGGAGTGTACCCAGTATATCAAAGAGGTTGAGGAGTCCTATGGCACAACTTGTTGACAGTACTGAAAAGAAAAAAATAAAAATTGTTTACTATAAATTACAGAACTTTGGAGGAGAGTCATGTGTAATTTATTGTTTACAATATCATCAAAAGAATGTTGCAACATTTAAAGACATGCACCACGAAAACTTCAAGAAACAATCTTGTGCATTCTCTATTGCAGAAACCTCCAAATTTCCAGGTATAAAAAAACTACAAGAATCAATACAAAATAACACTTGAATTAGCCCCATAAAAAAATGATATTGTAAAGTAAATGTATCCTAATCCTTCTCATGAACCAAAATCAGAAATGTTAGTGACATTGTTAACATATACAATTCTCATGCTAAACCACTAAGCTAATAACACCAAGGACTAACTCAAATTAATCCATCGCATTTTATTTTTGAAGTACACTTAATCACATAGCAAAACAGCCAGCTAAATATGGTTTGGGGCACCAATAACAGGACATTTTGAAAATCATAGTATATGATAATTTAACACATCAAAACTCAAGCCAAAACAATTCATTTTGCTTCCAAAATTAAAGCAAAGCAAATGTGTAATTTAGGGTTTTACCTCAAGTCTAAATCCTTTCCAAAAACAAAATGGATGATTCAAAAATGAAGTTGTCGCTGAACTGGATTATCCCCAAAAATCCAAACATACATATGGGTGAGAAAGTAAAATCCGAAACCCATGAGGAACCATAGTAGAAAATGAATCAAGAGTTCCTTACATTCAAGATTCCCCTTTAGAAATACGAGAACAAGCTTTGGACTCAAGCTTGAAGTGGAAATCTCGAAATGAGTTGGGAGATTGCGTGAAACCGTGTGGTTTGAGGGAAGAAATTCCAAAACAAGAACAGAGTGAAAATAGAACACCGAAATGATAGAGAGAGTGAATGGAGAGTGGATGGAGAAACGCCTATCGATGATGAAAATTGAAGACCCAGCAAAATCGTCGCGGCCACAATGGAAGGAACCAAGATTTTTGGGAGAGAGAGGGAGAATCAGTGAGTGATTTCGGTCAGTTAATAGGAGTTTTTTATATGAAAATCAAACCTAAAAATCGGAAAAGGGAAAATCCTAAGGTTCACTTACCCATGAAGATGATGACCCACACGAACACCCATGGCGACGAAGACCAGACGAAGACACTCCTTCAACTTACTCCAACATGAAGGCCAACGAAGACAAAGACCAGCGCACTCCCACATGAAGAAGAAGACAAGGCAAAAATGAAATGAAATGACAAATCAGGAGACGCTCGTAGAGGCCAAGGAAATGAAAATTACTACTTATTGCGGCACCCAATGTCGCAACAATAGGTGAATGACTTTAAAGTACTTATTGTGGCATTTTATTTCACCGTTAAAATAAAACCTCACCATTTTACACAATTTCGGACACTTTGCTTTTTTCGATGACCTCCCCGTCTGCCAGAATAAGAGTCATTTCTCGCAAAACAGCTAGGCACCAGAGTTGGTCTGTCAGTAAAAGGAAAATGACTTGTTTCTTACGTGATTTGTTGCCCTAGAAATAAATTTGGCCGCTAAATGTACTTTTTGTTATAGTGTATTCTGGTCATTTTTAAATCCCATGATAGTATTTGGTAGCAAAAAATACTTGTCACAATTAAAAGACTTTTGCCATAAGATATTATCAACCACAACAATATTGTAGAAAAAAGTTGATGTTTATTTCTTCCAATAATTTTTGTGGCAAAAAGTTATTTTTTGCTACGATAGTTTATTATAAGAAAAAAATTAGTGGCAAAAGCCACAATTTGTCGAAGTGGCTCTTAAGCCACTTCATGAGGTTTGATAGCTGGCCATTAAGAGTCAACCAAGAGTTACACTAGAAGGACTATTTATATAACCCTCCTCCTTGTTAATGTCACTTGACTCATAGAATCACAAACAAACTATTTCTCTCAAATGGTTATAATTCTCTAATCCCGACATCTAGGCTATGGAATTTGTTAGTGTTGCTCTAGTTTTCTACCACATAGTACATTCCACTATTGTTGGAAGGATTTCAAAGGAACAACGATGCTAAAAAGTCCGTGGAACAAAATATTTTCAACGAGATAATATCGCTTTCGTTGTACATTCTAATTTAATTTTTCTAGCAGTATGAAATAAAGTTGAGATAATGAGTTTAATTTCATATGGAAAGTTGAAAAGGAAATGATTTTGAAATCCAAACATAACCTCAATTTGTTTTTATGGAAAGCAATCAATTAATCATCAACTATTATGGAAATCATGTTTTGCCTTTTTTTTTTTTAATTTGTACTCATGTAATGGAGTAACATTCTGTTTGCCAAGATGGAAACCATGGCTGGATAGATGAAGTGAATCATTCAATAGATATTATCAAATTGAATTTTAGTTAGTGAAAATTCGATGTATTGCAGGCACCATCGGGCTTATGCCTCGTCTATTTTCGCAAATGAGATGAGTTAGATTGACATAAAAATCAAAAGTTGAATAAAATATTATATCTTAGAATATATTTTTTATACCATTTTTATTTTAGGAATTTTTTAAAAAGTTTATAAATTGTTTATCTTATTCTATGTGAGAGTTTAAAAAAATTGTAATAATTAAATAATCGATCTTTATGATGAAATAGTTGAGATAAGATGAAAATAGTTGTAAAAATAAAGGAGTATGCCTAAGTTTTTTATTTGATCATTTGGCCGCTTGCTATTTCGACGAAGTTTCCTCAGTAGGTTGAGAGCCAATGTGTAATTTTTGTGTAGAAATTTGTGAATATAAGAACTCCTAGAATTTCGTGATAGATTTAATGATATTCCCAATTAGCTTGACTAGATGTATGTATCTAGATCAGTTCTTATTTTGAAGTACAAATTTTATGCTTGTATAGCCATCAGCATGTAAATGTGACAATATTTTTTTCTTTTTCTCTATATGTGATGATGTTATGAGTGCATGTGAAGAGAAAATAAGGGAAAATTGCAATTTGCAACTTTGCGCAAGTAAAAAAAGAGTACTCCTTATAATCGATTGCTCTCTTATCAAGAAAAATTATATTATTCCTCACCTTACTTGATCATCTATCCTATGCCAACAGTAAAATCATGCGTCCTTTATATATAATAATATTGCGTCTTAATTAGGATACATGCAATATGCTTAATAATTAGGAAAATGCAGGTTAGACGTGTTGCACAGGTTAATTTACCAACACATGAAGTACTACCAATCCCTGAATTTGTATTAATTAATTTCCTGCATGCCATAGAAGATAGAAATAGTTCTAATGAAATCCTATATTTAATTACTCTCTGTATGGCAAAAGAAAGCAGTCCAACTTTAGCTGCAAGGAAAATTGCAAGAAATGTGTTTTTCTTTTTATTAATACTAGACTAATTACTTAAAGATCAAGTCATCATGTCTTTGGCGCACATGAGCAGTACGTTATTATACGTACATTAATATTAATATTGGAGCAATTAATGTTCGTTCTTGGACATAGGACTAATTTATAGCGCAGCCAGCAGTACAAAGGAATTAAAATATCGTATATATGTAATATTTATTAGCAGTACATGCACTACTGGGCAACAGATCGGGCATATTTTCTTCTCTTTCTATTATATATATATATATATATATATATATATATATTAGAGCAAAATCTTTTGGAGTAGTGCTACATGCAAACAGAATACTCATTAATTATATTTAACGAGCAGAAGGTGGAGCTTCCCCGAGGAGAAAAGCTGAGAAGAAGGCCAGAGAGTTGCTTGGTTTGAAGCAAGGCACTGCATGGCCAGCCCCTCTAAATGTAGCAAACATAAGCCCCTCGTATTCTTGATACCAACCACTCACCTGAACCAAAGGCGGCCACTCCTCGCTTAGTCATGAAAGTTAGAGCACATAATTATAACTCATAGAAATATACTAGGCCCACGCAATTATGTAGTGGAGAAAGCTTTTAAGCAGTATTTTATATATGTAAGTGCATATATATATATATATAAGACAAACATGATATTTATCCATATATTATGATTACTATCAATCAATTAAAGAAAGGATTTGATTGTATATATTGTCAATAATATCAGGATTAACTTAACCAAATTAGATCATTTGGATTCTGCATTGATCAGTATCTGGAATATCATGGTAATCATTAATACCTCTTTCTGGTGGTACCAGGGCCTCCATGCCTTAGTGATGGGCAGTCCCAGTGAACTTAGACTGTATCTGGTAGACAGTACAGGAACTCTTCCATCCGTGTCGCCACTGAGACACCCACAAAGAAACACCATAATTAAATATTTATTTCATGTGTGTGTGCGTGTCAAATATGAATAAATTTTGTATATATTAGGTGAACATTTACCTATACACCCATATTCTAAGTCCTGCAGTAATAAGCTTCTTGTATATAGGGAGAACAGATGGCTTTGAATCTGACCACTCCTCAAATATCTTCATACTACATCCAAAATTTTAGGTTTAGTGGTAGAATGTTAAGACTTCACGAAAAATAGAGGGAAGAAATTATTACTTGCAGATGCTCCAGTTCTTGTGCTGGTGGCCATCGCTAACATGCAGAGCCTTCTGAACATCTGGTCTGTTGTAGAATGCTTTTGCATATTCATCAAGGCATGGATCATAACCACCCATGATTCTTGGTATCTGGCACATAAAAAATCCCTCCCGTAAAAATATGAGAAATACTATAGGAAATTATATGAAAGGAAATCTACAAACTGATGTAGTTTATGTAGCACATCAGATTGTAAATTTTCTTTTAATGTAAAGTGTAAATCTAATATATCATGTAAAATCACACCAGTTTATAAATTTATTTTTATTAATCTCTTTGTGTAGAGAATTCCTAGATCCCTAGCATCTAATAATATTATTTGAGAGTCTGATGACCATGACAGAATTCGAATGTTGTCTCTGTACAGAGCTGAAGAAACGGTAATAATATAACCTCAAGAAATCATGCATAAAAAATACTGCTCACCATCTTAGATGTGCGCTTCATCATGATCATAAATGGGAATGGTTTGTCATGATCTGAAGCAGCTGAATTGCCAATGCAGACTGAAGTGTAGAGGCTATAGATATCAATCTCCTTGTACTGTTTGAGTACTTCATTAACGCCTTCCCTACAATCAAGGTTGCTCCATGTATCATTGCCCTCGAAATCACAACTTTCTCTGATTAGTTTATGAGTCTCATCTGATATCACAGCATGGCTCCATGCATAATCCACTAAGCCTCTCCAGTCCTCAGCATCAGATGTTTCGGGATTACCCAACTGCATGCATGGCGCAGTTTCAGATCAAAGATTACTAATTAAGTTATAATATAGTACGCCATTATATATGTTCCTCGAAAATGAAGAACTGCTTGTCCCTAAATTTAAACATGCAAGGGTTTGAATTCCATGTGTGTATAATTCTGAAACTTCAATTTTTAAGGATCATACCAAAATACCCTGGAGATCTATTTGAAGGGAATTAGGATTCTTGTTCATGTCATATATGAGTTCAGCAAGCTCTGGAACATATTTTCCTGTTGATGTGGGGATCATCGAGTCTGATCAGTATATGATTTATAGGAATTATTCAGTTAAAATGCCTTAGCTGCAATCATTTGGTAAAAAATGCGATACCTGCATAGCTTTCCCCTGCAATGTAAAAGGCTCGCTTTCTAAATGATGGGAATTTGAGGAACCAATTTTGGAGGAAAATATAAGCATCTTTTGCTGTAATAAATTCCCCATATTATTTGACAGCAACCAAAATACGAGCAATTAGTACAGAAAAATGACAAAGACGTACGTCAAAGATAGAATTTGGAAATGGAAGGAAAGAATACGAGCTAATTACCACGTACGTAAGATTAAAATAAAGCTTTATTAATTAGAAAAATAAAAAATAAAAATTGAACCATTACCTTCAAACTAAAATTATGGTATCTTCAATAAATATATAAAGGGTGGAGGGATATGCTTCTCGCAATATCCCACTTAAGTGCGCATGCATGATATGATCTTATATACTGATAAAAATAAATATATTACATGATGTGCAAGATCAAATGGTCCTCACCAGTAAAATCGTCTCCCAGATTATTGTAATCGCTAGTTGTATTTGAGTATGAAAAGCCGACACCAATTGGAGATTCCAGGAACAGCATGTTGGCTTCTGCATCATGATCAGACATTTATAATTAAGAAGTTTATAATTAAGAAGATATATATCTTATATAGACAATTTTAATTAAAGACTCCAAGCTCCGGTCCTTGATTTAAAAAAATACTACATATAGTGGCCATTCATAGTGCTAGCAAAGAATTTATAATTAGTATCTATCGAGGATTATAATTTATATATTGAAAATATATATAATACTGTTGATCATCTGATCTCATACTTGTATTCCATGAGTAGGGATTATATTTCAGTCCATTCCCATGTGTGTCCACTATAAAGGGACCAATTTCTTGTGTTGCTCCATATCCCACAGAAGAGCACCCAGGACCTGAAAGGTACGTAAAACCCTAATTTATATTAATGTCACCTTTGCAGAACGCCATATAAAATAATACACACAAACACACACAAAAAAAAAAGAGAGAGAGAGAGACTCGCGCTTATAAATTACAATCATTTTTTTTATTTTTTATTTTTTATTTTTTTTCATGAAGAGTGAGGGACTGTCTAGCTTATAAAGACTACGCAACATTAATATTCGAAGCAGGGAAAAGTACCTGCGCTTTCTTCCATGCATATATTTACACGCCTAAAAATATTAATATAGAAGATAATATATGTATATATATTAGCTATATATATATATATGTTTGATTCGGTCAAAAGATTGGTTCTGCACAATGGATGGCCTTAATTATATAGCAAGATGACGACTAAATTAGAAAGTTTAATAATATGCTTACCTCCATTGAGCCACAGAAGCAATGGTTTATCATCAGGGAGAGTGGAGGCCTCATAAAACCAGTAAAAGAGTGCCCTTCCATGTGCTTTATTAACAGTAACGTAGCCAGCATAATGCCTGAAATTAGCTTCATTAGGTTGTCCAGGCAAGTCAGTCACAAGATCCCCATTCTCTACACCTGATGTCCCGTTCTTCCCACTACTATCCCATAATTCCAAAAGTCGTCTATGCTCACAAACAACAGCCTTTACAGCCAGAAGAACAGTAAGAGCCAGTAGAATAGTACTGCGGCGATCAACGCTCATCTTTGACACAAAATCCATATAATATTCTGATAATGGAAGTACAAATTATCGGCAAATTATTGTATAGAGAGATCAGCTTCCAGGTATATATAACTGCAGGCCGATGAAACACAAGTGAAGCCGCGTGCCTATTTATACCCATTGGGGGGATATATACTTGGATTAATTATTAATTCTCTAGATTATATAAAGTAATTATTATGAAATTTGAAAAGCTAGACATGGATGAGTGTCGT
Organism: Platycarya longipes; assembly: GCA_036559045.1. Taxonomy (NCBI): domain Eukaryota; kingdom Viridiplantae; phylum Streptophyta; class Magnoliopsida; order Fagales; family Juglandaceae; genus Platycarya; species Platycarya longipes. Next base: position 7,549,931 of record CM071797.1, on the reverse strand, counting down.
CCCAAGTGGCAACCTCTTTTGTATGGTAGGTTAGGCAATCGGCCTACGGCATCTGACGTGGGATTTTAGAGTACTATTCTTAATTATTGCTTTGAGCGAGGATGAGTGGAAGCTGATCCATTGTTGCTGAAATAAATAGTGAGATATGAACAGATCATCTTTGAATTATCAGTGTTCGTGCCATGTTCCTTTTGTTTTCTAAATACAGCAGTGTGTAAGCACTAATTAATAGGCATATATGCGTCTGTGGTGGAAACTTGTAAAAAAGCATGGAAATGAAAAAGGTATTCAATACCAAGCATATATATTATACGGACATACTTATATAATATAATATGCATTATATAAATTATATAAAAGAGATCGACCTTTAAATACAAATAAGAGTTTTATAATATAATTAGTCCCCAGTTTTGATCAAATATTCGTAGAAAGAACTAGTACATATGCATGCATACCGATATAAAAGACCTAGTACGTACTTAATTATAAGTTGTTATAAATATTATCTATTTATAATTAGATTCGATTTGATCAAATTGATCTAGATTTGACCAGTACTGATTTTTCCCTTAACATGAAGATATCAAGAAATTTATTACAAGATTCCTATATATTTTGGCCTAAAAAATTTGAACAATATTGGATAAAATGCACACACCAAATGTGCACTCCATGAGGTATATATGCATACTAGTGTAAACGACTTTTTTAGTTTTTCTTTTCTTTTTATTTAAATATTTTTTTAAATATTCTTAACTTTAAAAAAAATAAATATATATATTTACTAATTGTCACTTTCTTAACGGCTAAGAAAAAATAATAAAAATATGTGAGTGGGCGTATATATTAATTGGGAGTGAATATTATCATTTTCCATTGAAAAATTCCCATTCTATTTTGACCTAAAAGATGATCAACTGGTGTAAAAGAATTCAATTTCCATTTCAAACCTTGAAGGCGTTCCAAAGTTTAGTTTTCATATTGCTTGGGTTTGAGGGGCATATAATTATTTGGAGTACTAGCTACATCCTTTATAATTTGTACATTTGGAGGTACTGATTATAAGAAATATTCATTATAATCATGTACTTGACGCCACCTTAGCTGTGCATATGTACCTTAGCTTTTTTTAATGTACTACTGGAACTTATCAAAATAAAATATCGAAGGACGTCATGGATAGTTAAAAGAAGAAGAAGAAGAAGAAGAAGAAGAAGAAGAATTCAGAGGAAAGGAATTCTTTCATTATGCTTGTAAGTTGTCGCTACATGTTTTTGTTTATTTGCAGAGTCCCAATCAAATATTCTTCTTTCTCTTTCACATGAAATAAAGGGATCAGATAATATAAGGCGCGGACCAAATCACGAGAAAACCTAGAGGGAAAAGAATTAAAAGAGAGAATAAAGGAGATCAGGTTTCAAAAACTCAAAGATTTCGATCCAATGAGCTAATCAAATTAATTTTATTCTCTATATATTGAACCATATTTCAATATAGTACTGTTTCTAATCAGTACCCATATATTACTGATTAAAGAAGAAAATATAGTATATATATATATATACTATACTTGTTCAATAGAATATTTTCTTCTTTTATAATCTACTTTTAGCAAGTAATTTTGAAACTATAAGGTCCGCCATAGATCAATAATCAGATTTAGATCATAGATAAAATTAAAAGAATTTATCGGGCAGGCCGATAGACACTAGACAATATTGCTAGCCCAAATCCTTAGGAGTTGATCGAAGTGGTAAAGATGTTGGTCTCAGTGCATGCATGGTGTGCTTCCTCCAAGTTTAATGTTCGAATCCTCTTAGGTGTAAACAATTTCTAGGAGTTATACATGTACATTGGAATGGAGAATTTTTTTTCTTTGAGTTACCGTCCGATCATGTGCACTTAAAAGGAAATTCCCATTAGCCGAGAGTCTTTTGCACTCTTACGATTACTTGGGACACTTTTCCCGAATATGACTGGCCAAGTGCCAAATGAAAAATAAAATAAAAAAGATAATGCATACCCATGATATAAACATAATTTATCTTTAATCTCTAGGTAAATTCATGTATACTGCGCCACGTTATATATTGTCCTACCTAAGTACTCTTATTAGGCAGTTCCTTACATAACTAAAATATGCAATTAGGAGTATACGCTTGATTTCTTAGTACTACTCCATGATCGATTGGTATTATTATCCTTTTAATTAACCTTAATTTCATAAATTAACATATGAAAACTTAGCACGGGACGTACGTACGTACCTAATCTTTGATCACATTATTAATATTAACAGGCGGACGCATGCATTGTACAGAAAATGGCCACCAAAGGAACTTGCATATTCTTGATTTTAGTATTGGCCTTTTTTGGATCATTTTAGTGGCTTAAATAATGGATCTCCACCTACATGTAGTAAATATAAGATGGATTCATCCTTTTTGGTCATGTACTGTTTGTGTGTGGCCGTTGTGAATTGATCATCATGATCATCAATAAGCTCGCGGGGGTATATTATATATTCAATTAATGTAGAAAGAAAAGTTGAATTAGTCAGTGCAAAGCTCATTCGGATTTAGATCATCATCAACTATATATTAGTTCTTAATTTAAAAAAATATATATATATGCATCGTGACATATATAATATTAGGACTCTTGAGATCTGCGCATGATGCATGTTTGAGACACCAATGTGCAATGTGTACGTGGACTAGACACTCAGACATACACGTTTGAGATCGATATTATAGCTTGCTTAACGAGGTTTACGTGTACCTTATTTTCACCAATTAAGCGAGCAACCTAATAATTTCCCGACACCTAAAGGCTCCAACTTCTGATTTCATGTGACATGTCTTCATTTTCTTCATTTAATTTCCGGCTTTCCAGACTTGGATGATGGCCTGGTACTGATCAACGTACGACCAAATGATCAATACTAGTCTGATCAAAGTAATTGAGATAAAGCGCACTAATATTTAACGTAACATCACCCTCCGAAATTGAAGCCGTTGGTGTCAAATCTGCTACAATCCACCACATACTAAATTAGGAACCATCCAGAACAATTTATGGGGAATCTCATTCTTAATTTACAGTGCCACACCTATGATCAACTTAGGTTCTTCCATCCTTGGATGGATATATGCTTGATTAGACTCTTCATCCTTTTGTATACTGATCCTCTATTAATTTGTTTTCTAAATATAATTAGTTTGAAAACTTTAATCGATATTTAATAGCAATAATCATTACTCTTTGATACAAATTTTTTATTATGTATGAGAAATGCTCGATCGATTGATCATGAAGTACTATTTCAATCCCGAGTACCAACCGCATATTGTACGTACGACCAAAGGATAGTGAAAGAATTCTACTATCGAGATCGACCAAAGCCATTTGTCCGAACTCCTAGTACCCCTAATTTGGCAGGGAAGCGCACCTTCATTAAAGTTTCAAGTACTCGAGCGTTTGTTGTATGGGAGCCATTGGGGCGTGCTTAGATTTGAGTGGTTGTCTGACTATAATGATGAATAGAAAGATATTTTTATATGGGACGATCACTTTGAATAAAGCTGATCTGGATTGACCGACTATATATTAGATTTTGATAAGCCTCACTTAAAAGTGCCAATATTGTATGTTTCATGGAATATGCATGATGATCTAGTCTGACCAATGGACTTCAAGGTGCATGTGACTTAAATATATAGCACAAAGTTTTTATTTATATAATTGCCTTTTTTATGGTAGGTATGAGTGTTATCAACTTCATCACGACCTAGCTAGAGACGACTCATGTGGATCGAGATCAGTAGTGATATATAGATTATGATTGGAAATGGTGCTGTCAGGAGTATTATCTGAACGTCATTCATGAAAATCGACTTGATCATCAATACACTGAAAGTACCATGCATGAATGTTGTTAATGATGTTAGATAAAATATAAGAAGGAACTCTTGGATTGGTTTGGATAGTGAGATGAGATAAAATTGTTTTAGATCATGAGAATTGAAAGTTGAATAAAATCTTGTTAGAGTATTATTTTTTAATATTATTATTATTTTAAGATTTGAAAAAGTTGAATTATTTATTGTATTTTATGTGGGAATTTGAGAAATTTGTAATGATCACATGAGTTAAAATAATTAGATGAGTTGAGATGATTTTGATATCCAAACAAGCTTGATTAATTATAAGCTCTTTGAACATTGATAAAGATTATCATTAAACGAACAATATTAGGGCTGATAATTGCAATTGTCCATAACTTCATCAGCTAATTAATTATTAGGTCTGACTAGACTTGATCATTTTGAGCTAGCTTTTTTTTTTTTTTCAAAAAACAAAATTAAAGCATCATATTTAGCTAGCTAGTTAGCACTACATGATCATGTGTTGCGCGCATGCACTTTTTACCTAGAATCGCATTCTTATCCATGGCAGGGATAAAGGCTAACCTAGATAGGAATTAAACCCATTCAAACATGGAATTTCTAACATGCATACCTGACTCATGTGATTTATATATATAGCATCTTGCACACCAATAACGACCTAAAAATATTCGATCCTACCAAGACTTTGACACAGAATCATATGCTCAACAATGACTTATGATCTTATGACGTATACCAAAGGGTCCCGAGCACTCATTAGATTAACTATCCAAAGTTAATAAAAGACCGTTTTAGTCAATGTATGAGAAATTTGGCTTTTAATTATTCTATTTATATAAGTCTCTATATTAGATTAACTATGTTTTCATTATATAACAATAAAATAATAGAAAAATAATTTGGCTTTGACTATTCATATCAAATTTTCACATTGAATTATCCATTTATTCATTATATATTAATGAGTAATTAATAATTAAAAAATATTTAATTTTTTGTAATTGTTAGTTTATTATATTTGATCATATTTCACTATTCTACATATTATATGTTAATTAATAATCATATTCTATTTAAATTAACTTGCTAATTAATAATTTAAAGAAAATCTACTTTATAAAATTGTTGCCCATATGACTAACACAAGAAGGAGGGTGAATTGGGTTATATTATAAAATCAGCAATTGTAAACCAAATATACGATATAAAATATAAACAAAATATAAAGTATCAAGAAATGTAAAGAGTAGGGTAAGAAAAAGCAAATTCAGTATTTTTACGAGGTTCAGCCCCACTGCCTACGTCCTCGCCTCAAGCTACTCCTTGAGGATCCCAAATTCACTATTCAATCTCTTTTAGGTGGAGATAAAAATCTATTACATATTTGAGCATCACCGTTCTAAAGAATCTGTGTAAAACATCCTCTACACTTCCAATCACCTCACACTTGGTGATTCAACTATTCCTTGTGTAGAACACCTTATACACACACAAGGGTTATACGCACATTCTTACTGATATAAGAGTTGATAGTGGATAGACTATCAAAGTACACTCCTCAATGAGTGAGATAGAAACAATACAGCGCAACCTATATCTCTCTAAAAAAGAATAAAAATTAAGACTCAAAACTTTAGAAAAAAGAGAATGAGAGTTTTGAAAGAATGATACAAAATTTAGCAATAGATGTGTAAGCTCTTATTGTTGTAATTTTGCAAAACTCAAGTAAGCTATTTATAGGCAAATAGATCACACTCAATCATCTTCCAAATTCAAAATTCAAATTTTGATGAAGTTATTGCATATGTCATTCAATTTTCAAAATTCAAATTTTTGAATAAAATCATTGCATATGTCATGCACATGTAAAATATAATTTTTGAAAATAAAACTTTTAATGAGATCATTGCATATGTCATGCACATGCAAAATATAATTTTTCAAATTAAAAATTTTAATGATGTGATGCATATATCATGCTTATGTCATGCATAAAAAAATGCAATTTAGTGCTTTATGAGAAAAGATTAATTTTTGAACCTTAATCCAATTTCAAATTTTATCAAGAAATGTACACAAATAATCTATGAGTTTCATTTGTAGACTTGTTCTTTTATGCTTGATGTACGTTTCGCTTCATTGCGTAGATAATTTGAGTTTGAGACTTAAATTTATTTGTTATCATCAAAATCTACACGTAAATACGAAACTTGAAACCTTGGTTTCAACAATCTCCCCGTTTTTGATGATGACAAATATTTAGTAGAATTTTGAGACTTGCAGTAATGCTTAAGCTCCCCCTGAGAATATACGTTAGTTTTTCAAATAATAGATAAACATAATTCCAGCATATATAACAGAGTTAAAAATCTAAATATTTACATCTAAAACTTCTCCCCCTTTTGGCATCATTAAAAAGGAATCATTATTAGTTCAATAAGACATCTTCTTATAATAACCAATAGACAAATAAAACGGTGTGTTAATAAAGACTATAGAAAATTCGGTGCGGAGTCAAGCGTGTCCGACAAAACCTGCAAAGGTTGGAGGTCTAGCTCTGGCAATTCAGTGCGGAAGGAGATTCAAATCCGCTTGATATTGTTGACAAATAAGATACGTAAAGATTTGAAAGTTTTCGATTTTTGTTTAAATGACAATTTTCACCCACTGAATGCTAAAATAAATCTCACATTACTTATTGATCAAGTATCTGTTTACCCAATTAGAATGACGGAGAAAATTTCATCTAATAATCTTCCAGATTTTGAGTCAGGAATCGTCTCAACCAGTCATTTTATCTCCTGAGGTTGTCAACACCATGATAGAAGCAGAGATGCATTTTTCTAATAGAACTGATTCTGAGGTTGTTGTAGGATCAAGAACTCTCAGTGCTCAATATGCTGCCTCTGTTACGACCATCTCTCGGAGATTACTAGCGAGGGCAAATGAGGTTGATTGACTTAACAATCAAATATCTATTCTGCATCAAAAGCTTGCAAATAAAGGTAGAAAGAATAAGAGATTAAAATAAGAAAATAAAGATTTGATAGAATTAGCTCGTGTTCTGAAATTTCGAATAGAGGAATCAGAACGAGTGAGAGTTCAAGCACAGAGTCAACATCAGCAGATAATGGCAGCGTTTCACGAGAGAAATAGAGACAATTTGCAATAAATCTCGTTGGCTTAGCTAGCTAACTTTTGACAATATGCATCCAGCATATCTTGTAAGTTTGACTAAGTAAGATTTGAAGAGATAATAATTTATCTTGTACTTATTTCCATCTCTATAAGAACGGCTATCAGTTTTATCTAAATCGCATCAAGTCTTCTTTTTATCTCTGTAATTTATCTTCATTCTCGTACTTCAAATTTTTAATGGCTCATCAATATCCTTTCAGTACTCCTCGTGGTCAAAATATGATGTATTCTTTACCTCAGTCCCAAACTGTTTCTGCATTTGTCGTAGGTACTCTGATGCAACATGAGAATGATTTGGCTAAAAAGTCAGATTACGATGCCATTTATGAACTTGTGAGTCTCGAAATCCGATACTCATCATCCATTATATCATTTTCTACTCGATTACAGTCCAAAATCCGCAAGATAGAGAAGTTTAATGAGAAGATCGATGTTCTTCAACGACTTGTTCAAGAGTCTAACAGAAAAATAGTAGACTTAAAACAACAGAATAAGGATTTAAAATCATTGCTTGCCTCTGCATTTCGATTGCCTAATTCTTTAGACAAGGATGACATGTTGATCTATGAAGAGCAAAAGCATTTGAATGATGAGGCTAAACGTCTCAAATTTCTATAAGTCATTTGAGATAATGGAATAAAAGTATCTAGCAAATATTCATGGTATGCATCATTCATTTGAAAAAGTTTGAAATTTTTATAACATGCATATGCAAGTAACATTCGAATAGTTTCTAATCTTGCGATAGGTGTATACGTTTTATCATAATCGATTCCTTCCTCTTGATTGAAATCATGGACTACAAGTCGAGCCTTGTTTCTAGTGATGATTCCAGACTCATCTTTCTTATTTCTAAAAACCCATTTTATTCCAATAATAACATAATTTTTGGGTCTAGAAATAAGTATCCATACATTATTTCTTTCAAATTGATTTAGCTATTCTTGCATAGCTAGAATTCATAATTCATTAATAAGTGCTTAATCAATATTTTTTGGTTCAATTTGAGATTAAAAAAAAAAAGCAGTGTGATTGCAAATATTTCTAAAAGATGATTGAGTACTTACACCTCGTGAAAGTTCTCCTAAAATTTGTTCCACTGGATGATCTTTCACATATTTTCACTATTTGGTTACATCTTGTATTAAGTCTTGATGATCTTTCCTGATGTATCCATGTTGGATTTCTTTTACTGTATTCTCTTTATTGAGATTGAGACTATTTGTGTTATTTATACCTTCTGTTTCTTCATCAATAGATTTCTTGGAGAGTAGAGGGTTAGATTCATCAAATACTACATGTATAGATTCTTGCACAGTCAAAATCTTTTTATTGAATACTCTATAAGCTTTACTATTTGTAGAATACCCAAGAAAGATACATTCATCACATTTTGCATCAAATTTTCCTAAATTATCCCTGTCATTGAGAATAAAACATTTGCATCTGAATACATGAAAGCAACCAATGTTTTTATCTAATTTAGACCTTAACATAACTCTATTTATAATATAACATGCAGTACTTATCGCTTCTGTCAAAAAATAATTAAGTAAATTATTCTCATTCAGTATTGTTCTAGCCATCTCTTGAAGAGATCTATTCTTCCTCTCTACTACTCCATTTTATTGAGGAGTTCGAAGAGCAGATAAATTATGCACAAAACCATTTTCATCACAAAAAGACTCTATATCTTTATTGACAAACTATTTCCCCTATCACTTCGGATGTTTGAAAAAGAATACCCATTTTTATTTTGAATTCTCTTGCATAGCTTGATAAAGGCATTATGTACCTCATCTTTATGAGCCAAAAAGATGACCCAAGTATATCTAGAGAAATCATCAACAATAACAAATGCATAATATTTTCCTCCTAGACTCGCAACTCTATTTGGTCTAAAAAGGTCCATGTGTATTAGTTGCAATGGTCTAATAGTGGAAATATATTTCTTGATTTTGAAAGAAGTTTTTATTTGTTTACCAAGCTGGCATGCATCATAGATTTTATCTTTAACAAAGTTCACTTTTGGCAAACCTCTAACATGATCATTTTTTGAAAGTTTAGAAATAAGTTCAATATTTGCATGACCTAATTTTCTGTAACATAATCAACTATTTTCATGTTGAATTGATAAATAAATAGTATCTTCTGTGACAATTTCTTTAAATTCAATTGTATAAACATTATTATTTTTAAGAACAATAAAATAAATATTGCAATCATGATTATTTAAAATAATTCACTTATCCTTTTTGAAAGTAACTGTAAATCTTTTGTCACATAATTGACTTATACTTAAAATATTATGTTTTAGACCTTCAACAAGTAGAACATCTTCAATTATGAGAGAAGACTTATTACCAACTTTACATATTCCCATGATCTTCCCTTTTGAAATGTCTCCAAATGTCATGTGTCCTTCTTCTTTAGGAGTGAGATAAATGAACTTAGTTTTATCTCCTGTCATGTGTATTGAGCATCCGCTATCTAAAAACCATCTTATTTTACCTACAGAAGACTTCATGCATACCTCAAGATCATCTTTAGCCATAAGACAAAGATTTACAGATTCTTCATTACTTGCATTGCTGTCTAAGCTACTTGAATTATCATCCCATGTAGCTTTCATTGCTTTATTGCCTTTGTATCGATCTTTTTTTAGCAGGAAACAATTTACCTTGATATGTCCTGACTTTTTACATTTATAACAAATTAATGAATCATTTTTACCTGTATCTTTGTTGGAAGATTTTTTAAAAGGTTTCCTTGGAGGAGTTTTATTTTTCAAGAATCTCTTAAATCTTCTTGTAATCATTGCAATCTGTTCGTCATCACTTTCTTCATCTTCATCGTTTTCACTTTTATGAGGAACGGCTTTGAGTGCCAAGCTCTTCTTTTGCTTTACTTCTTCTTCTCCTCTTTTCAATGTATACTCATGGGTAATAAGTGACTCGATGAGTTTATTTACTTCGAGTTTTTTAAAATCTCTAACTTCAAGAATTGCCGTTACTTTTGATTCCCAACGTTTTGGCAAGGAGTTGAGAATTTTCCTTACTATCTCCAAGCTGGAATAAACTTTACCAAGAGATGTCAAACTATTTATAATATTAGTAAAACGAGTATACATGGAAGAGATAGATTCATCATAATTCATTTTGAACATTTCATATTCATGCGTAAAAATATAAAATTTTGATTTTTTGACTTGCGAAGTTCCTTCATAGGTTACTTCCAAATTGTCCTAAATTTTCTTTACTGTCCTGCAAGTCATTATTCTGTTAAACTCATTACCATTGAGAGCATTATATAGAAAATTCATAGCCATTACATTCACAGTATAAAGTCTATCGTCTTCGCGATCAAACTCTTCATCTTCCTTTTTGACCTTTACTCCATCAACAGTTTTTGTTGGAATATAAGGCTCATTTACAATACATTTCTAGATTTCTCGACCTTGAGACTGAAGAAATATTCTCATTTTAACTTTTCAGAAAGTATAATTATCTCCACAAAATAATGGAGGTCAACTACTAGATTGACCTTCAGCGAAAGTAGTTGCAATGTTAGTCATATGATCTTAACTCAACAGATAGTTATCTTATAACAGAGCCCTTACTCTGATACCAATTATTGCCCAGATGACTAACACAAGAGGAGGAGTGAATTGAGTTATATTATAAAATCAGCAATTGTAAACCGAATATACGATATAAAATATAAACATAATATAAAGCATCAAGAAATGTAAAGAGTAGGATAAGAAAAAGCAAACTCAATATTTTTACGAGATTCAGCTCCACTGCCTACGTCCTCGCCTCAAGCTATCCTCAACAATACAGCGCAACCTATATCTCTCTAAAAAGGAATAAAAATTAAGACTCAAAACTTTAGAAAAAAAAGAATAAGAGTTTTGAAAGAATGATGCAAAATTTAGCAATAGATGTGTAAGCTCTTGTTGTTGTAAGTTTGCAAAACTCAAGTAAGCTATTTATAGGCAAATGGATCACACTCAATCATCTTCCAAATTCAAAATTCAAATTTTGATGAAGTCATTACATATGTCATTCAATTTTCAAAATTCAAATTTTTGAATGAAATCATTGCATATGTCATGCACATGTAAAATATAATTTTTAAAAATAAAACTTTTAATGAGATCATTATATATGTCATGCATATGCAAAATATAAATTTTCAAATTAAAGTTTTTAATGATGTCATGCATATATCATGCTTATGTCATGCATAAAAAAAATACAATTTAATGATTTATGAGAAAAGATTAATTTTTTAGCCTTAATCCAATTTCGAATTTTATCAAGAGATGTACATAAATAATCTATGAGTTTCATTTGTAGACTTATTCTTTTATGCTTGATGTGCGTTTCGCTCTATTGCGTAGATAATTTGAGTTTGAAACTTGAATTTATTTGTTATCATCAAAATCTACACGTAGATACGAAACTTGAAACATTGAATTCAACAAAAATAAACATTTGCATGAATATAGACATTTGCTCTATATACAGTGATTGCCAAAGAAATTAATAAATAGACATTTGCATGAATAAGAGAAAAGAAATTAATAAAATAAACAATTAGCCAATGTAAAGTTACTGTCAAAGATGAAAATAAGTTTGATAGTACTATAGCTAAAGTCCAAACCTAGCTAATCCAATGTGGCCTTATCTTAAGATGGCCTATTGGCTAAATATAATATGGATTTGGCATTTAGCCAATCTAATAAGAGTGTTCTTAGCCAGTTAACTAGATACACATGCACGAGTTTTTATCAAGTACTTTATATATATATAAGATTTATATTGTATTTTTAGTCATAAAAAAACTTAATGCATTATTTATTTCTAAAAAATAATACCTTATACTTTTGAACAATTTTAATCATTAAGATCAAAGAGGAAAAGTAAGTAACGAATTATTAGATTGTGTTTGGATATTGATCAAGTAATCTCAAATGATTGAATTGATTTATAAATAGTAGTGTTTTTTGGATTCCATTTAGATGTGTTGAACATATAAAGTAGGATGAGATCATGAGTTTAACCTTTTTATGATAAGCGAAAAAGTAGTAGAATATCTCATCAATAATTGATTTGAGATATATGATTTAAGATCACTTTAACAACCAAGCATAACCTTAATAAAATCTCAACTATCGAATATCAAGATTAGTGCACGTTAACATAACTTTTGATATATAGTTAATGTGTAATTTTTGTAAACTACTTTCACTTCATTCACAAGAATCAAGTTGGACAAAAAAGAAATCTGATGACAATTGTTGAAACAGAGAGCCAAGAACTCGAATGAGGAAGAAAACCTTCTGAATTTGTATTATTAAAACTTAATTTGAATGAAGATACAATTACAGTATTTATACTCTAAGAATAGGTTTACATTAGATTACCATATGTACAAGTAATTTAACTCGTTTCCAACTAACTTAACAGAAGATGAATGAGACTTCTATTTGGCTTCTCGGGATTTCATTTTCAAAGCTTGAATATGACTTTGTATATTCCAACAACAATACTAAACCACTAACCATATAAGAATGATGGGAAGAAAACAACACAAAATGATCACAAACTCATCCCATAATATATTAGGAATAAGAAAAGCATAAATCTATTCACCATCTTTTTTTTTTGTCATCTAATTTTATGATGTGATATTAACTATGTAAATTTATAAGTGAAATATAATAAAGAATCTTTAATTATCTAATACTATATGATAAAATAATGAAAACATAATAAATAATAATAATAATAATAATAATAATAATAATAATGATAATAATGATAGCATCATTCATAAGAAAATCCACAGAGCCTGCAAATCGGAGGCCTTTAAGGTTCTCGCAAGGTCAAGGCGGAGCCCTAGCTTTTGGGCATGCGTCTTCGCTTGCCCAATTCTGTCTGCACACCTCTTGACCTCAGAGGCCATGGCCGATTAATTCATGGGCTGCATTAATATATATTTTCACGTCGGCGAGTTGATGGGCTATGGCTGTGCAATTTGCATCCTGGTCCATTTAATTTGAGGGTTCGAGTTTTCCAATAAAATTTGAGCAAAAGAGAGTTTATATGTGCAAAGACTAAAGAGTGCGTACTAAACAGCCCAATAAAATTTTTGTATTAGGCTGTATGGAATTTTACTGCTAAATTATGAAATTATCATTTGTCTTAAAATTTAAATTCATGGAAAGAGATATATAATATATATATATATATATAATTATCTTCTATTATATATCTTAATATTTTTTCTTATTTGTGGGCTGAATTTTCTCTCAGTAAGTGAGCTCAACAAGTTGAATATTATAAGTAGAAGTTATAAAATGTACATTAGGAGTCAAACTCATGATCTGCTACTATATAAAATTATCACTTTTTTTAAAGCATAAAATTAATAAAAAGAATTATAGATTTTATTATTTATTTTGTATCATAACATGATATCCCTTCAATCACTGTGATTGTGATTAATATGATGAATGAGAAGCTTAACTTGACAACAATATATATGTAGCTTGTGTGAAACATATCCTAATTTTGCATGCCTATCATATGTTTTGATAATGTAGTTCATCTTCTTGCATGAGTGCATGATACCCAGTCTCTGCATGACATAATTACTAGCTTGCATCTTTTTATTTATAAGTCAAAGTGGAAAAAATATTTAGTAAAGTACTTATATAATGTAATAATTGGGAAGGAGCAGCATACAAAATATGTTTTCCTAATTTAGTAAATCGGATATTTTTAAGAAATAATATAATTTTTAGAAAGAAATAAATTTTGATTAATAATATTGTAATGTATAAAGGGAAAAAATATAAATCCTAACAAATATTTGACGAGTAATAAAAAGAAAATATATTAACAATGAAATAATTATATAAAAGTAAATAATAAACTAGCGTGAAGTGATAAAAGATAATTATTTAATAATTATAATAATTTCACTTATAAAATATTATTATTTGAATTTGATGTTTCATAGTGAATTTAAATTGAGAAATAAATAATATTTTATTCAAATAATTGTATTTGTAAATGTAGTTAGCAAATAGATTTAAACTTAATTATTTTATATTTCTCCATTTTTTATATAATAATTATATGTATAATTGGTGAAAGTGCATGAAAGATGAAAGTGGCATATCATATATAATAATTATATATATAATTGGTGAACGTGCATGATAGATGAGAGAGGCCAATGATCAAGAACAAACAATTAAAGGAAATTGCATGTAGGCTCGTCGATGATCGAGACCTGATCAACTCACCTCAACTACTAATCAATTGTCTATTATTTTAAGCCAAATATATTGTATGACACTGACATGCACATATATATAGCTCTTGACTTTTTTGAGATATTTTGAATTCTGATATTGAGAAATTAATTAATATAAGCCATACAATAATCCACAAGAAAAAGGTCAAATCATAGGAGTCAAAGAGATCACGAGATAATTTTCAACTCAAGTACCATATTGTATATAATAATTATTTATATAATTGGTGAAAGTGTGAGGGAAGCCGAAGATTGAGACCCAGCTAACTCACCTCAACTGCTAATCAATTGTCTATTATTTTAAGTCAAATATATTGTATGACACTTGCATATATATATATATATATTGATTTTCTCGAGATATTTTGAATTATAATATTGAGAAATTAATTAATATAACTCATGCAAGAACCCATGAGAAAAAGGCTAGATCATGAGATATTAGGAATTAAAGACATCATGGGATAATTTTCAACTTAAGTACCATATCATATATAATAAGTATATAGGTAATTGGTGAAAGCGCATGAAAGTTGAGAGAGCTGGTTGATAATTGAGAACAAACGATTAAAAGAAACTGCATGTAGGCAAGCCAATGATCGAGATCCGATTAACTAACCTCAACTACTAATCAATTGTATATTATTTTAAGTCAAATATATTGTATGACACTTACATATATGTATATATATATATTAAAGAGGAGCAACGTGTAAAATATGTTTTTTTAATTTAAAGAAACAGTTATAAATTATTATTTTTTATAAAGAAATAAATTTTAATCAATAATGTAATGCATAAAAAAAGAAACTGGGTGGACTTTCCACCAATCTGGTGGATGTATAAGTTCTAACAAATATTTGATGGGTAATAAATAAATAAAAGAAATCTTAGGAAAATATCTTAACAACGAAAGAATTATATAAAAGTAAATTATAAATTAATGTGAAATGATGAAATAGAATTATTTAATAATTATTATAGTTTCATCTATAACATATATTATTTGAATTTAATATTTCATAATGAATTTAAATTGAAAAATAAATAGCATATATTCAAGTAATTGTATTCATAAATATAGTTGGTAAACAGATTTAAACTTAATTATTTTACATTTCTATTTTTATATAAAGAATGAATAGAAGTTTTAAATAATATATATAGATTTATATATAATATAAATTATATATTATATCATTTATCTAAAATTATACATATGATTTGAATTCATATATATTTTAAAATTTATCTAACTTTAAATTTATATATATGATTTAAATTTAAATTGTATTTTAAATCATATCTAGATTATATATATAAATTTAATTTATATATAATATATAAATTTAGATTTATATATATGATTTAGATAAAATTTAGAAACTCATAATCTAAATATATATATGATTTAAATTCACACACACACACACACACACACACACATATATATATATATATATGTATATATTTTAAATTTTATCTAGATTTAAATTTATATAATTTAAATTTAAATTGTATTTTAAATCATATATAAATTATATATATTTAATTTATATATAATACCTAAATTTAAATTTATGCATATAATTTAGATATAATTTAACATTTATCTAAATTTAAATTAATAATAATATAGATATAATTTAAAATTATATAACTAATCTCATCTAAATTTTAAATCATATTTAAATTATAATCATATATAATATCTAAATTTAAATTTATATATAATTTAAAATTTATATAATTTATAAAATTATATAAGTTATAATTATATAATTTATAATTATATCACTTATAATTATATAGTTTATAATTATATATTTTATATTTTATATAAAGAAAAAAAGAATAATTTATTCAAACTTATAATTTATAAATTATCTAATTTAGACCAAACGGAGTAATTTATATTATCTAAATTATAAGTTATATAAATTTATAATTTAGATATAATTTAAAATTATATATTTAACTAATTTCATCTAAATTTTAAATTATATATCTAATTAATCTCATCTAAGTTTTAAATTGTATATCTAACTAATATCATCTAAATTTTAAATCATATCTAGTGTTTCAAATATCTAGTGTTAAGTGGCCGTTAAATTTAACGAAAAAAACAAAAAGAATTAATGAAAAACAAGAAAATTCATTAAGTGGCCGAAATAGCCACTTCTTATAATAGAAAATTATAATTTGATTTAGAAGATAAATTTTAAAATTTAAATCTTACTATCAAATTTTATAATTTAAGTTACGTGTATTTGTAATGTATTGTAAAAGTGATATGTATTTATCATAAAGAATAATATTATATACAATTTTTGATTGTACAAACATCAAACACTCTTTTTGAAAAATAATAAGTACACTAAAAAATAAAAAATTTCATATAAATTATAAATTTACTTTTTTTTTTCTAAGCAAGTTTAATATATTAAAAACTAAAAGATAACAGGATATAAATTTGAGTAGGGTGGAAGTTCCCTACAATCTTCTCAAAAAGTTAACACATAATGTAACATAAAAATATTGAAAAAAATGTGATTGGGGCCAAACGAATGACATCCACCCATTCACGTAAAAGGAAGACCGCTTGAAGATGGTTTTGAAATAGTCTAATAAATAAACTTTTAGGTTGCGGCTGGAAACTGTAACAAATAGATGTGTGTTGCATTGTGTTAGTTTAGGCTAACTGTAAGATCTTTCCACTTTCACTTTTATTCTATCATTGATTAAGGAAAGCAGGAAGATAGCGTAGCAACTAGAACCACAGACGAATCGCCGGCGAGAGGTCGACACTGGTATTGGTGGCGCATGTAGGCCATGGGCCACTACTGAAGAGAAGTGAGCAGCCGGATCTGGAAGATCCGGAGCTGCTAACCTCGAAAAAGTTGCACGTGGCGATGAAGGGCTTCCACAGACTTACACATCAATATTTCTCACGATAAAGACCACGCGTGAATAGGGCAGGCTATTAGAAACAATGGATTACCTCCGCATCTGAGGAGATTGGCACCTGAAGAAGCCAGCAATGGGACTCGTGTTGGCCCTAGGTCGTTGGAAAGCAGGAGATCAGCCATAGATAATGCTACCGAAGAAGAAAACAAAAAAACACACTAAAAACCAATAAAAAACATAGAAAAAAGTGGTCGGAACCGGCAAAAAGCGCAGGTGGGTGGTGCCGAAACCCCCCCCCCCCCCCCCCCCCCCCCCAAAGTGAACGAATAAGGTTAATGAGAGGTACGAGGTGCGGTCGAGAGAGCTTGGTTGAGAGAGAATAGGCATATTCCGAAAAAGCTTAGAATCCTTGGTAGTTGGTATAAATTTCAAATTTACTTATTTGCTTTTACATTATAGGTATTGCTATAGGGACTGAAGTTCCTACTAATTTCAGACTGACTTAATGCATTTCAAATATTCTTTTTTTTTTTTTTAGCTTTTCTTTTATTCATTTTTTTACATCTTTAAATATTATCTTTATTTATAAAAAAACACATAAACTTGATAATGTTCACTTACTTAGTCACTTAGAAATTCAAAAAATGATTAATTACATTTTATCCCCTCCAACTTTCATCCAATTAACAATATGTCTCATGAACTAAAAATTTTAACAATTGAACCTACCAATTTTTAATTTTTCACAATGTTCCGCTTTCGTCTATGAGCCGCGTCAAAATAAACAGAAATTACTGTTCCTTCCTAATTCTTCCTATCCACCCAAAAGCTACTCTCACCAAAAACCACCTACCCAAAAACTACCTACCCAACCGTCTCTCTTGTTCGATTCTTTTTCTTTGAAGTTTGGAGTTGTGTAGGTCTTGTTATATTAAAGCCATGCACATCATAATTAATCAAGTCTTCTTATAAAATCTTATTCTTTATGTTTTCTCCATATCTCTCTATTCCATTCATGGCATACCACAACTAGCTATCTTAAGAGCTCCCATTTCAGCACTTCACCGACCAATCCCATCAACAAGAAGCGCAAAGTCAAAACTTGTTCAACCAACTTGCCACCCGGAGGAGAGAGAGCGAGAGATGGAGACATAGTGAGAGAGCTGGGAGATAGGGTAAATTGAAATAGAACAAACTAGAGGACATGTCAATGCCTAACCGTGAGGGGGACAAGAAATTAGAGGTGACCCAACCGACATTTTCTGCTGATCGCAGTGCTGTTTGTGGCTACAAAAACCCGTGAGGGCAGGGTTTTAAGGGTAGCGGTTAGCTGAGTCAAACTACTATGTTTTTAGGATGCAAAAATAGAGGTCATGCAGCGGGTATGGTGGTGGTGCTTTCCAACGTGGCTTCAAGGATAGCTATGGCAGTGAGGTTTCGATTGACCTTCTAGGATGAGGAGGACGAACGACTGGTGGAGGTAGCACGGAGTGACTAAGGTGGTTTTATTGCTGTGTGCAACTGTTCCATGATGGTTCCGTGTTGGACGTTGGAATGTGGGAAAAACATAAAGGAGGCAACTTTCGAGAAGTGGTGGTGGTAAAAGGTAACGTTGTTTCCGTCGCACAGAAGAGAACTGATTTTTAGTGGTTCCAATGGTTGGTTTGCATGCTGTGGCTATGGAGATGCAGCAAGCCTGAAGAGGAAAACAGCAATTAGGGTTTTCCATTTGTGCACGTGAGGCCGCGAATAGCAACAAAGCGTTCTTCATGGTGCTAGATGCTAAAGTTAAAACTAGATAGTTTTTTATCTATAAAATTAAAAAGGTGATACTTTGGTACTGTTTTTAGGCTGGTTTATAAGATGATCAGAGGAGAGAGTTCAGTAAGATTGGGTTTCTAATTTTCGCAGGGCATAGAAAGATAACTGTTTCTAATTGAGAATTAGGGTTTGAAGGGCATTTGTGTTAAACTGGCAAAATTGTGCACATCAGATGCACGTAAACTTGATTTCTGTTAAATGTGATGCGAATAATAGACGAATAGGAGATATTATAAAAAATTAAAAATTAGAGGGTGAATTATTAAAATTTTTAATTTAGAAAATACATTATGAATTGAGTGAAAATCAGAAGAAATCAAATATAATTAATTCTTTAAAAGAAATAAAAAACAAAAACAAAAACAAAATTGATCAACTATTAGTATAACAATTGATTCATATAAGATCATTCTTTTACATTATGAGCCATACTAAAAATAAACGCTAGTACAATGTAACAATTGGTTCATATAACTCTCCAATATCATTTCTTCGTAAAACCGTACTACAAGACAAACGGGGGCAAACTATCGAAGATCGAACTGGGCCCAACAAGGCTGCATCCCAAAAAACAAAAGAAAAAAAAATACTTGGAAACACTTGCCGACAACAACTTCCGTCTCTCAAAGCATTTTTATTAGATTATGCATTTGTATATATAAAAAATATAAATTTATATATATATTAAAAAATAATTACACTTTTTTTTTATAAAAAATGAGAAAACAAAAATAATAAAAGGAATTAAAAATATATTAAAAGTATATTTGTATGTATACTTTTTAACTTATAGAAAAAATTTATACTTTTATTTTATTTTCTTATTTTTACCTCCTTATTTTTAATAAAAAAAAATTATAATTTTTTTTTATATAAATATAAATTTATACCTTTTTACATATATAAATACATAATCCAATAAGAATGCGCTGCGCGACGGAAGTTGTTGTCGGCAAGCATCTCCCTTCTTTACAGCTTCATACGCCGGGGCGAAAAAAGAAAATCAACGTTGCAAGGTACCTTTGCTTCTCAAATTCTTGGACACAAAGAAAACTCGAATCCCAGGTGAAAGTTTTCTACTCGGCGTCAATTCCATACATTATCTTGTTTGGAGAGAATCGGAGTTTGCGAATAGGAAAATCTCACTCTTTTTGCGAGCATTTTGGCCAGTCTAGGGATTTTTTCTAGCAGTGCTACCCCTATGCAACAGTCTCTGATTTTGTATTCTGTAGGGGGAACCGTTGTCGGGATGACTCTGAACACGGTGCGCTGATGTCACTATTCTGGACCGTGATTTCGTCAGCTTGCAGAGATCGGAGCAATGGTAATTATTCTTTTAAAGATCACCCGCCTTTAATTAATTGATGGTGGTTATTTTGATTCTCTAAAGTCAATGGAAGTGTTTGTGTACGTGGCATTTTAGTCCTGTTTGGTTGGAGAAATGTAGAGGAAGAAAGGAAGTTGGCAATTTGGCAGAAGCGTTTTTTGTATTGTTTCGAATATGAGTAGTAAAATTCTAAAGTCAAGGAATGAAAGTAGGGTCAGTGGAGTGGTGGTGTTGTTGTTTAGGTTCTAGATATTGGAAAATGATAGGTTCAAAGATTACATAATTTCATATTCTTTTTTACCTTTATTTCCTTGGCAACCAAACAGAGAACTTGGGAAGAAATCGGTTTTATTTGATGGAGCCAGCGTGTATAGTGGAGTTTGGTATCTTTTTGTTTTTTGTTTTTTTAAATTTTCACTCTTACGTATTTTGTGGCTAGCATGTCCTGTATATTTGTGGAGAATTATAGACAAAATGGGAAATGAAGCAAGTTTACAGGGGGTGTATAAACGTGGCATAAGTACTTTGGGGATTGACGTTGTGATTTTTCCTGTATTTATCTGCGCCCAGGCTACATCAAAGAAAGTGATTAATAAAGACGAGTGGGAGAAAAAGCTCAACGATGTAAAGATTAGGAAAGAAGAGGTGAATAAATTGGTGATGAATTTCCTTGTCACTGAAGGTTTTGTTGATGCTGCTGAAAAATTCCATATCGAATCTGGAACTGCACGTATCCTTGGTTCATAATGATTGCTCTCTCTCTCTCTCTCTCTCTCTCTCTCTCTCTCTCTCTCTCTCTCGGTATCATCTTTCTACTTCTTATGCATAAATAGCAGATACAGATCTTTCAACAATAACAGATCGCATGGCAGTTAAGAAGGCAGTTCAGTGTGGCAATGTGGAGGACGCAATTGAGAAAGTGAATGACTTAAATCCTGAGGTTGGATATCCTAATCTATAGCTTGTTGCTGATCCTTTGGCATATTACACCTGTTCTGCTGACGGTTGTGAAATCACATCTTATAAATCACCATTATAATAGAGGATTTTGAAGTTGCATATTTAAGTTATTTGTTAATTTAGGACTATTTTTGTTTGTTTTATTGCAGTTGACTGGATCAAAACCTATATTCAATCAATACGGCTTATGGAAATTAATGAATCATGCAACTGTATCAGATTAGGTAGTTATGTGCTTGTTGTCCATGCTTCCCTCACTTCATTATGGATATATTAATTTCAGGCAAAATTGTTATTATTGTAGATAGAAAATATAGCTACGACTCAAGTGGTCGATATTTGTTTTTCATGTAGGGAAGCAGTTGTATCCCTAGTACTTAGCAGTTTTTTCATTTTTTCACGACACCATTTAGTTCCTTAGTGTTTTGTCAAGTGGATTCAATTGTTTGAGGCTTGAAAGCATCAAACATGAATTCACTTATTTCTAGTCCTATATTTGTAGGGGCAAAGAATCTGGTAGATATATTCTGTTACAGGTACTTCCGTTGACTGCCATTTAGCTCACTAGAGAATGTATGGGATGCCTGTATATCTGCAGAAATTCCCTTGCTGATTGGTTGGTGAAAAAGCACCTTAAAAGTTTGTGGATACACCTAGAAATGAGAATAAGTTTACATTCATGCCCATTAAATAGATCAAATTCCTTCTAGAATTCTTCTCAAATAGACAGGTACTAGGTTGTTTTAAAGAAGAGAGACACTTCCAGCCGGATGGGGGTAAATTTTTGTTTTACACCCTCCAATAGAAACTCAACATGTAGGTGACTTACGATATTTACAATGGGTGTGTGTTGAGCAAATCATTTCTTCCATTCTCCTGAAGCCCTTTCTGTTCTCCCTTTTCCCCTCTCAGCTCCGCTCTCCTCTCCCTTTCTCTCTCTTCTTCCCTCTATTCTCCCTTCCGTCAGTCGCTCTCTCTATCTCATCTCTAATCTGTCATCTTTTCCTCCTCAACCGGTTGACAGATCAACTATTTTGGTCAGTTGAAGTAATGTTAGCTCCAATTTTATTTATGGATAGCTTTCTTAATCAATTTCTTTGTTGAAGAATCTGATTTTGTTGCTGAGAAAATCTCGTTTGGATGCTGAGAAAATGCCATTTCTGTTTGGATGCTAAGGAAATGTATATATTGAAGATTATAACTCTCTGGAAATCAATGGACACCTGATTTTGGAAATGGTTCACATACACCCTTTCCTTCCTGCCGGAGAGACATAGCAGAAAAAACAAAAATTCTTGAACGGGCAGGTGAAGTTCCATCCTAAAAAAAGATTTTTTGCAAGATTTTCTAGGAAAAATATCTTTCCTTCTCCCCTTCAATAGCTGAATTTGGGTGAAAATCATGAAGCAATTTGGCTGATATTTTTTTGTTAAATAGAAGTATTTCAGATGTTAAAAAAACTGAGAGAGAGAATGAGTGAGAGCTTGCAGGCGAGGGAGGAGAGAGAGAGAGAGAGAGAGAGAGGAGAGAAAGAGATTCCAGGCGAGGGTGGGGGAGGAGGCAGAGAGAGAAGAGGGGGAAGAGAGAAAAAATAATCTCCTGTGCATATGTGTATGTTTTTATCTCTTACATATCTTACTTCGCAACTTTTTATTAGTTAGGAGTAAAACACATATTTACACCCATCCGGTTTGGAGTTTTTCTCTATAAAGAATGGAACACATCCAGATACAAGAGCATCCCATGGGATCATAGACCTGTTGTTTGGCTCACGGCACCAAGTTTTGGCCTTCATAAGGAATTCATCTTTACTGATGAAGGTGTGTCCTTCTGTGCTCTGCCAAACCTTTTCCTATTTGAGGAATTGTAGCTTCTACTTTTTAAATCACTTTTGAGTAGGTGAGACCACAAAGGAGGCCTATATTTGAGTACCACAAAATCCTCAAAAACACAGAATCAACCTAAACAACCTAAGATACTATATTACTCAATCTTTAAGTTACTTATCTGTATAATATTGCTCTCATGGTATTACGAAGCAGGAAAATACCTTCTCTAGGTGAGGAATATTATTCTGATCTGGGATAATCAATAGTATCTGCACGTAATTTTACATATGAAATTCATTTTTGACAAGTTTGCTTGTTTATTTATATGTTGTTTTGAATTTTGTTTGTTAACTTCCTGCTGAGAATTTAAACTGGAACCTTGAGAAAATAATTCTGTTATGCCCGTTCTCTTGTCCAAATCAAGAACATGCACAACTGGTATCTTTGATATTTAACCATTTAGGCTGTTCATCTGAAGTTTTCTCATAAT
Source organism: Platycarya longipes (assembly GCA_036559045.1). Taxonomy (NCBI): domain Eukaryota; kingdom Viridiplantae; phylum Streptophyta; class Magnoliopsida; order Fagales; family Juglandaceae; genus Platycarya; species Platycarya longipes. The sequence continues at coordinate 7,526,153 of CM071797.1, read as the reverse complement.
TTTATTGAGCCAGTCGTTTCTAAAATCATGTTTAATTGCTATTATGTGGAAATTTAATGTGCAGATACTGGACACAAATCCCCACTTGTTTTTCCATCTCCAACAGCAAAGGTTCATAGAGTTAATTCGGAATGGGAAAGTAGAAGAGGCTCTAGAGTTTGCCCAGGAGGAGCTTGCACCAAGGGGAGAAGAAAATGTGTGACTTCATTCTTTATGACCACTGTGGTTTCAAGTCATGCATGTTTATTTGTTATCAAAGTTGTTCTGGTTTCATTGTTCTTGATTTGATGAACTTCATTGTTGCTATCCCTGCATGATACTAGTGAAAGTTGAAATGTTGAATTTAGTGGCAAATATGAAGATAGGTTTGTCTTCATAGAACTTCATGAGTGGCCACTATATGACCATTCACCTCTGTTTCATTGAATACAATTTAGTTCTAATATTTGGCCTAAGAAAACTTGTGGTCTACAGCAAAGCTTTCTGGAAGAGTTGGAGAGGACTGTTTCACTTCTCGCTTTTGAAGATGTTTCCAACTGTCCAGTTGGAGAGCTTCTGGACATATCACAGCGGCTAAAGACTGCTACTGAGGTGAATGCAGCCATCCTTACCAGCCAGAGTCAAGAAAAAGGTTAGTGTGCTTGCCATCTTATCTTTAATAGCAAGGGGCATGGGTTGGGGAGGTGTGTTACATTCCAATTCAGGCTTGGTGTATTTTGGGTAGGTTTCATGGGCTTTTTGGGTAATTAGAGGCTCTCTAGTATGAGCAAGGTGTTTTCTTGTATACATTCAGCGTACTTGGTTACTCATATTGATATATATAATATTTTTCCTTAGCCAAAAAAAAAAAGCAAGAAAAATTCCAGGAATCTTGTTAGGATATGTGGTTTTTGCGTTGTAAAGTATTGCCTCCAGATCTTTTATATATATATATATACTGCAAAAAATCATATAATTTTCAACAAATTTCTTCCTCTTATTAGACTCCCAATTTAATTGGGTCTATGTCACCATCCTGTGATCCACGTACAGATGGTCGTGAGTCTTGAACCTATTTTTACTTATCAAAAAAAAAAAGTTTTGAACCTATTTTACCTGAATGAAGAATTTGGGTAAAATTGGCAAGTTTTATTTGGACAGAGACATCCTGTATACATAGAAACGAAGACCTGTGTGAATTGGGAATGAAAGCACATTTTAAGTTGGCCCTTTTTCTTTCGAACTTCTACTCTTATTGTCAATTTTCAATAATTTTATGTCATACGAATTCCATAGAATCAATGCAAGCGACCTGTATAGCTGCGATAGCCTGGTTTGGTTACCAATATATTTCATCTCATCTTATATAATTATTACAACTTTTTCAAACTCTTACAAAATAGAGTAAACAGTTCAAACTTTTTCAAATCTAAAAACAAAAATTATATTAAAAAGTTATATTTTAACAGTATTTATTCAACTTTTAACTCATCTCATCTTTGTTTTGGACAATACCGTTTTGAACTTTGGTTGTTGGGAGTTTGGATACTTTGGTTTGTAAGCAATGCTTTTCTCAAATGCTACATGTTGCTTTCCGTAGTCGTTGCTAATTTAGCTCACCCAACTATTTTTTAAAATCTCCAAGTTAATGATATCTTTATAATTTGGTTGTAACTACAGACCCAAAGCTTCCTAGCTTGTTAAAGATGCTGATACGGGCCCAAAACCAGCTTGATGAGAAGGCTGCTTATCCTCACGTTGACGACTTGTCTACGGCCATGCTTGAAGACCCTGCCATCTGAGAAGGGGTGGCCATGCTTGTAGACCCTTCTCTCTAAAGAGTAAAACTCGGTGTGACCTTGGGTCCTGAGTGTGGAGGTGTAGGCGTTTAGACTTTAGATCAAGTTTGGTGTAATTGAACGTGATGTTGATGTATGCAAACTCATCTGAAAAAAAAAGAGGGTATCTAGTTGTCTATTGCTTGTCATTCAGATTGGATTTAATTCCTTTCCTAAAGCTTTTTAGTGGCCTTATTCTGTTTGTACAACCGATATTGAAAGGTGGTTGAGAATTTCTCCACAATCCAATTTGATGAAGAATGGATGAGCTGAAGTTGATGCTTAATCTTGCTGTTATGCTGTCTGCCATATTATGGAGAACCAAGATTTATGCTAGAGCACTGTAAAAGCACCTTATCGAGCCATGTTTGTCACTCAGTAACACAAAATTCGCATATTTCCAGGCAAATGATACAATCATTGACTAACAACGTTCCCCTGAATCACGAAAACTGCGTTCCTTATTTACCAAGTGAAAAACATAAACTGAAGAAAAGCACATAAATATGAAAACGCCAATGAAGTCAAAAAATTGAAACAAATTGAAACAGCATGAAACTGCTCTTTACCCCTGGACACACTCAACTTTTGACCCAGACAACATAAACCCAAACAGTTTTTTTAATATCTGGAAAATCCTGAAATTTTGGACGTTTAAATTCATTTCCTCCCTTCCCCAAATTGCCACAGCCATCATCAAAATTGAGAGCGTAACTGGAAGGATCATACTGGAACTTGAGCCGCTGCTGCTTTCCTGCATTCTTGACGGCCTTCTTCACTGCCGCTCTCATCCTCCAGAAAAGACTCCTGCATTGCTTCTTACTGTAAGCACTCACCCACTCTAAACTTCCACCCAAACCCATAACCATCGGCATCCAGCAATCTCGATATGAAAACCCAGTTCTTCCTTTTGCAAATGGCTTCAGTTGGTTGGCAAAGGCTGCTCCTTTTTCGTTAGTTTGATGCAGTCTCAATAACAACACCTGTTTGTGGGTCTGTGAGAGAGACACAGAACAGAATGCGATCCAATATATTACGATGCACAACGAAGACTTATAAACGGACTCAAGCTCGGAGTAGTACAGGTCCACGGGAGAAGGACAAGGGAAATGGGAAATTGAAAAAAAAAATGAGAAAGGACGCAATCTTTTTGGTCTTTCAAAGAAGCTGCGTAGCTTCAGCAGCAGCCTTCACAGTAATATACTTTTTTGGGAATCGCATTGGGATGCTGAAATTCCATCGTCTAGAGAGAGGAGAGAGAGAGTGGTGGGGGAGGAGAGGTCAGAGGTGTAGTGGGCAGAGAGCCTATCTATTATCTAAGGTCCTTTCACCATCAGAATGTGGTTGTGTCAGCTGTAGCATAACGAATCCATATTCCTCGGCACTTAAAAATGTAGATTTCCTCTTCTCCGGCCTTTCTTCCCGGGACACGTATTCTGATTTGTGAGACCCAATCCACACTTTAACCTCCCACTCTCACTCATTTTCTTGGCTAACCCTATCAATGTTATTTCATCAGGCCTTGTGATGTTTCTAACCAGCCTTCATTAGTAGGCTAGCAGGTAGGGCCTACTTCTCTGTACGTCAAAAAAAATATATTAAAATCACAAATAAATTATATAAAATAATTATATAAATCAACATAATTTTATATGATTTATTAAATTATTTTATAATATAATATGATAAAACACATAAAATTATATTAATTTATAAAATTATTTTTATATAATACATTTGTGACTAAAATATTTCTAAAAAAAAAAAATCACTTTTCACCCAACAAAAGTTACCTAAATATCCCATGTTTAGCCAATCCTAAATGTAGGCATTGTATAATTGGATTCATCTTTTCCTTTTAACGGGACATTTCAATTCAACCCAATTTCTCTTGCTTTGATTCTACCCTCGTCTCCATATATTATATATATGTAATATGTATTCATATGGTCTGCAGATTTATTTGGCATTAATGCATGCATATGGCTCATTGACAAATACCAAGGGAGTGACCTGCAGAAGCATCATCGTCAAGGTTTAGTCACTGCCAGAATGGGAGTGGTCCATTCTTTTGAAGATTTTAAATCGGCTATGAAATCCTACAGTGATCAATCAATTCAAACTTTTCTTTTTGCTCCTAACTGCTTTGTCTCCTGCGGAATGCAAATGTGGGAGGGATGTGGTCACTTTGATTATCTTTCCTACTTTCTCTTCTCTCTTTTTGTCTTCACCTCCAAAATCCATGTGCTGTTTACATCCAAACTTTATTTCTCCTTTGTGTATTTCCACAGTTCCCTTTCTCAGATCTTTGCTTTGGCCTATTGCCTCTCACTGTACAACCTAGACCCCGACCTACTGTGGCTTCTTTTGGGATGTGGGTTCTCACAATGACCTGTCATTCTTGTCAACTAGGCAACCTTTGTCTTAGGTCTTGGTCTCCTCTCTGTGAACTGTTTTTGTTGAACTTTTACCTTTGTGTGGATTCGGACTTCTTTTTAGCTTTTTGGGTGAACTTTGATTTTCAGGATTAGGGTTTGCTACTTGACATTTTGCTGGAAGTAGTGGGTCCCTCTTTCGGCTGATTGCAACAGGATTCGGCTTAGAGCTGAGAACCCATATGGTATCCCCATTGAAGACGAACGGTAAAGACCAAATCGGAGTTAGTTGTCTTATTTCCTTCACGATATTTGGTTGGATGGTTTCTCTGGAACAGTACGTAGAATTATGGCCTTTTCTATTTGGAACTTCCACGTATATGTAATTGTGCCCTCTCTTGTCTATTTTCATTGTATCTGTAATTCTACCTTTATAACAGTAAGGACGGCTCTGTCTGTAATTGCTTTCGTTTGAAATGTCACAAACAGTGCACATACAGGTCTAGGAGAGGAATGAAACGCTTCTAAAGAAATTTATAATATGAGATTGGTTAGTGGGTGTTCTTGTGATCCTCAAAGAAGTTGAACACGATACTCTGCAGTTGTGAAAATACAGATTGAAAAGAACATTCTTTGAGTAATCAAGGAAAGAGAAATACCTTAACAATAAATGGGTTATATAAAAATAAATGCAAATTAACTTGATACAATATATTAGATTATAAAATTATTTTTAATATAAAATAAACTTAATATATTACATAAAACAATGTCAATTTATGAATTTACTTTTATATAATTTTTTTGTATTTGTAATAGTTCTTCAATCAAAATTGTTAAATTTGTGAAATGGAAGAATTTTTATTCAGTAACTTACTTTTTACAATGAATTGTACGTTATTTAAATAGATACAATGGACTAATCTAAGTATGGAAACAAATGAATAAATGGAAACAATTAATATTTACAAATCAAAAAACAAATTCCTAAAATCAAGCTTGGTTGATTTTGTGCAAGTTTGATTCCTGATTTGGTGCAATTAGGGATTCAGTCAATACTCTTCCTCAAATTAGCACATGAAGATCCGTAATGTCCAATTTGTGTGAAAAATGGTAAAAGAGTTCTTGTCCTAAAGCTTTAGTGAACATGTCAGCAACTTGCTCGTGAGATAGAGTATGCACTACAGAAAAGAGGCCAGGCCTGATCTTGTTTTGAATGATATGACAATCAATATCAATGTGCTTGATGCGTTCATGGAACATAGGATTGTGAGTAATGTGAAGAACAGACTGATTGTCACAATGTTAACTGAAAGGCTCATGATGAGGAATGCCAAGATCGGTAAAGAGTTGCTTCAGCCAAGTAAGCTCGCAAGTAGTGATGGTCATGGCACGTTATTCAACTTTTGTAGAAGAGCGGACCACTGTCGTCCGTTTTTTTGTACACCAGGAAATGAGACTTGTGCCAAGTTGGATGAAATATCCTATGGTGGATCGACGAGTAGTAGGACAACTCACCCAATCTGAATCAGTGTAGGTAGTAACTTGTTGATTGCTGGATGATGAGAAGAAAATGCCTTGGCCTAGGCTTCCTTTGATGTAGCGGAGAACACATGTAGCTACTTGCATGTGAGGAGCGCGTGGGGCATGCATGAACTGGCTGAGAGTGTTTACTACAAAAACAATGTCAGGACGAGTAATGGTCTAATAAATGAGTCGTCCAACTAGGCGGCGATAGACACTAGGATTAGGAAGAAGTGTGCCGTCTTCATTGGTGAGCTTCAAATTCTGTTCCATTGGAAAAGGAGCAGTCCGAGAACCAAGCTAGCCACTATCATTCAGAATATCAAGAGCATATTTTCGTTGGTTGAGAAAGATGCCTTTTGGAGAACGGATAACTTCGTGACCAAGAAAATATTTGAGCAGACCAAGATCTTTGGTTTTGAAGTGTGTGGAGAGAACTTCTTTGAAAACCTTGATCTGTGAGAGATTATTGCTAACAACTAGAATGTCATCAATATAGACTAGGACAATGGTAATAATAGTGGAAATGGCCAAAATGAATAAGGAGTGATCTGTTTGATATTGAGTAAAACTTGCATCAAGAAGCATAGTGGTTAGTTTATAAAACCAGAGGCGGGATGCTTGTTTGAGGTCGTAGAGTGATTTGCGAAGGCGGCAGACACACGTCTCTCTCTGAGGGCAATAACCGGGAGGTGGTGTCATGTACACTTCTTCCTCAAGGTCTCTATGGAAAAAAACATTATTGACATCAAGTTAATAAATGAGCCATTGTTGGATTGCCGCAACAGCTAGGAGGCATCAAACAATGGCATTTTTGCAATGAGTGCGAATGTCTCATGATAGTCTAGACCTTCAACCGGTGTGTAACCTTTGGCGACTAGCCTAGTTTTATATCTTTCAATGGAACCATCTGCTTTAAGTTTGGTTTTGAGCACCTATTTGCAACCGATGAGTTTCTTACCAAGGGGAAAGAGCTTAAGAGTCTAGGTGGAATATGCCTCAAGGGCACGGATTTTTACAAATATAGCTTCTCGCCAATGAGAATAGCGAATGGCAGTGGAATAACAAGAGGGATCAATAGAAGCAGTAAGAGCATGTAAAAAATTAAGGTGAGATGCCGAAAAATGAGAATATGAAAGAAAATCATATATGGGGTGAACAGTACCTGAGGTGCTTGCAACAGGTGATGACGATGTGGGCTCGGTGTGTAGAGTCGGACAAACATAGTCATGGAGATACTTCGGTCTAGAAGTGGTGCGGCGAGGACGAGAAGAAGTCGGGGGAGGAGGGTTATCAGAGATGATAGGAGAAAGGATGAGAGTAGGATTGGATAGTTTGGGCTCAAGAATAGGTAGAGGGAGAATGGGAAGAGACGGGTCGAGAAGGTTATAGAAAGTGACATCTCGAGAGACAAAAATTGTTTGAGTGTCAAGATTATAGAGCTTGTATGCTTTGTAGTTGTTGGGATAACCAAGGAAGAGGCATTTAGAAGAACGAGGGGAAAATTTATCTCAAGAGGCATAAGGAGTTTAGGTATAACAGAGGCAACCAAACACACAGAGATGACTGTAATTGGGAGTGGTGTTGAAGATAAGTTCAAAAGGTGATTTATTTTGGAAAATACGACTCGGTGTGTGGTTAATGATATAGGCTGCGATAAGTACACATTCACTCCAGAATTTTAAAGGTAAGTGGGCTTGAAAGCGAAGACTTCGAGCAATATTCAAAAGATGCCTATGTTTTCGTTCCGCAACGTTTTTTTGTTGTGGAGTTTCAATACAAGTACGCTCGTGAATAATATCATGATTGTGAAGATAAGTTTGAAAATTGTGCAAGAGAAATTTTTGTTCATTATCAGTTCAAATTATTTTAATCATTGTATTGAAATGAGTTTGAATGAGAGCAATAAAATGCACGAGATATATAAGTTTCAGATTTATAGCGCATGAGATAGATCCAGGTAATACGAGAAAAATCGTCGACTATAGTGAGAAAATAATAGACACCACAAGTTGAGGGTGCATGATAGCCACTCCAAAATCACAAAAAATGTGGTTGAAAGCAAAAGAACTTTTATTAATATTAGAAGAGAAAGGTAGTCGTGCGTGTTTAGAACGAGCACAATCATCACAATCTAAAATAACATAAGAATTATTAAAAAATTAAGGAATAAGAAGGTGGGAAGGGTGACCTAGGCATTTATGCCATAAGTTTTTATTTGTAGTAGGTTGTGCAAAGAGAGTCGTGATGATGTTGGCTTGGTATACATAGAGCCCTTTGCAAAAATCACCCGCTCCAATCAGCCTCGTCGGCTGTGGGTCCTAAAAGAAAAAAAAATTAGAGGAAAAAGAAACAATACAAGAGGTGTCAATAGTGAGCTAAGGGACTGATAAGAGATTAAATTGAAATTGGGGGATAAAGTAGACATTTGACAAAGTGTATTTCTATTTGGGAGTCGAACATGTTGAGGGGATTTAGGGTTAGCAATTTCGAAGAATGAGGCTCGGTGGTGGCACATGTGGGCACTAGTGCTACTATCCACGACCAAGCTCAGCGGCTATCAAAGGAGGTTAGGGAAAAGACAATGTTACCGACAAAGTTGGCTGATGGTGGTTGCGGGTTAAGAAGATCAAGCAATTTTTGGTCGAATTCCGGCATTAGACCTAGTACCGGCAACAAGGTAGAGGGAAAAGTTGCTGCATTTGCTATCGAAGTCATCTCAAATGGTGGTTTGTCGAATAGAAAGGGACGTTGCTTGGACCGATTGTCTCAGCCTGGTGGGTATCCGATGATTCTCCTACAGCGATCGCGAAGGTGGCTTGTTTTGCCACATTATGAGCAATGGGGGGCGGGTTTTGGAGGTGCCAGAGTGACTGGCGAAGGCCATGGAGTTGGCCATCGTTGGTCGCAGATGGAGAAGCCGCTGCTGTTCTCCTTGAAAAAGAATAGAAAACACTTTGGTGATGAGGGGAAAATGATCCATGGTTAGGATCTAAGTCTTGAATTGGGAAAATGAGTCATTGAGTCCAAGGAAAAATTGGAACACTCGTTCATCCTCCGCTTGTTGCTGGAGTTCTTTGAGGTCTTTGTTCTGTTGTAAATGACTTAATTCATCCCAAACTTGTTTTATCTGGTTGTAATACTCGTGAATTGATTATGTATTTTCTTGTAGAGAAGAAAGCTCGTGCTTGAGGTGATAGAGATGAGCATTATTGTCGTGGCTGAAACGGGATTGAAGATCGATCTAGACTTCACGTGGATCAGTGTGATATTTGAGAGAGTTTGCAATAGATGGGCTGATAGAGTTAATGATCCAGGTAAGAACCATATCCTTAGTTTGATTCCATTATTTGTAATCAAGAAAATCTTGTTGGGGAGGGGGGAATCATGTTTAAGCTGATACCATGTTAAATTTGTGAAATTGAAAATTTTATATTCAATAACTTACTTTTTACAATGAATTGTAAGTTGATTAAATAGATATGAGAGACTAATCTAAACATGGAAACAAATGAATCTTGATTTGGTGCAATTAGGAATTCGGTCAAATAAAAACTATGCCAATGCAAAACCTTGCTTTTGGGATTTTTTTAACAACAATTCTGTGTTAAATTTATGTTAAGTTGATGGCTTTCAGTAGACTATAGATAGTTATCATCAAAGCCCCCACACATTATTTTTAACTTAAATATTGCTAATGCTACCCTAGTCATATAGAAGAAAATTTAAAATATTGATAATGGCAGATGTTGAGAAGAGTAACATGATTAAGGTACAGTGAACAGTCTAAGACACATGTTACAAAAGAATTGGGCAGTCCATACTCTTAGACAAGAGTACATCCTCAGGTAGATTTGCTTTCTTGTCACATGCCTTGGTTGCTGTTTGTTCCCAAAACATATATATATTTTTTTTAACTGAGTCAAATTTATATGAAGAACAGAGGATCAAGATATGAGATCCCAGGAGCATGAACTTTACTCAATATAATATAAAACGTATTGGAACTTGAAAGAAGGGACGTTTCACATTTCTAGAGAACAATCCAAACTCCTAGACCCCGAATTTGTGTTGGCTCGGTGAAAGCTAAAGTCGCCCAAAAAAGGAAAAGAAAAAAGTAAAAAAAAGCTGAAAGTCTAAACTCTAAAGATCCTAGACCTCAAAGTATGATGCAGCAGTTATCTTATATGGATTTGCTGCCCAAGTCTTTTAGTGGGCCTTTTTCCCCCTTTCAGAATGGCTCATTGCCTCATTGGTGTCTGTAGCCTGCCTATATAGCCTCCCCATTCCATTTGCATCATTTGAAACCATTAGCTTCGGTTTGGATTCGAAGTTCATATAAGTTTATTTTATTTTATTTTAAACTTCTTATTTTTATTATATATTTTTTTAATTTTTATATAAAATATAATAAATAATTTAACCTTTTCAAATCTTAATTCAATTTTTTATTAAAATTTTAAAATAACAATAATATAAAAAAAATATTATTTTATTTAATTTTTAAAATTAATCTCAACTTATCACGTTTCATCTCTCCATTCAAATATCGCTAAACGTAGAGATTCAAATATCCTATCCCACTGACACCATATTACAAACTTTTTGCTAGTTTTGAAATTTATATTTCCTAGTTCGTTGCCTCAAATCCATTCATTTCTTTTTCATCTGTTTTCAAGTTTACTGTAGTTGATTGCCTCCATAACAAATGACGTTGCTTTGGTCAAATCGGAATGTAATATCCCAACATTTTGGGACAAATTAAGAGGAAATCAAGACACTTAAGCCAAATTTCGACCTAAAGAGTGGGCCAATTTTATTTTTTATGTTTTAATTTTACCATATCTTAGGACACCTGTTTGGTATCAGACCCTCAAAAAACTCTCAATCAGAAATTCCAAACCGTCCTCCTCATCAAAAAACGTGGGACTGGACTGGTATAATAAAACAAGAAGCTTTGGAGAGTTCTCATTTGTCATTATTAATCTAATAAAATTTTTCTCTTAATACTCTTATTGAATGCGGACGATATCACATATGCAGAGGTGGGATTACCCTTTTTTCGTGCCCAGCTCCTGCATGTGCAAGAGTGGTGTTTCAACTTTCCACTCTCACACCGTTTTTGAGAGGTAGAACCCCCCTGTCCCGATACTAGAAGGCGTGGGTGGCCATCCCATTCGTCCAATCTCCCACTCATTTTAAGGATATTAATGTCTTATTAAACTTAAAAAATTATTGTAAGAGTTGGGAGATCTTGAGAGTGATTATTCCACATTAGGGATGTCAAATCGTGTCAATGAGTTGTGTTCGTATCGTGTCAAGACATATATATTATATTATATAGGTCAATCTTAACTCGACTTATTAAGCTTATCATATTAAAATCTCAAACTCTAACACGACTCGTTAACATAATCTGTCGTGTCGTGTCAACCCGTTATAACCCATTAGTGAATATTATGAAATAAATTAATACGACAAAATATGATACGTTTCAACCTGTTTTTGTAAATGTGTTGAATATGCCCAAAATTAACCCGTTTGACTTAATTAAACTTAACATAATTTTATACAAATATTAAAACCACTATATTTATAAAAATTATAATATTAATTACAAGTATGAATTACAATCTAAATAAGAAAAATATCAAAATTAAGATTCTAACAATTTTACTTTTAAATGTAAAGATATACTTGTAATTTTAACTTTTTTAACGTGTCATAACATGTCATAGCAAGTTAAAACAGGTTGACTTGCTATCAATCCGTTAAGCAATCGTGTCGTGACTCGTAACGGGTCAACCCGTTTTGACCTAAACTCATTAAGACTAAACCCTAACCCGCTATTATCGTGTCGTGTTCGTATTAGGTTAATGGGTCGTGTAACGTATTGCCACCTCTATCCCATGCTACGGCCTTTTTGGATTAAAATATATTTTTTTTTGGATTTAAATTATTATATAATTAAAATTATAAATTAAAATTTATAAATATAACAATAATTTAAAAAATAATAACATTAAGTTTATGTTATTTATTTTTTTAATTTTGTTCGCAAGAATATTAAATTTGTTGAAAAGATTGTATTGCATTGATCTTTAAATAAATTTTTATACCGGAGGTTAAAGCAATACAAGAGTTTAGTACTTGAGCAGTGGAACTCCCTACAGTCTACTAAATGTTCAACTCTCCCTGAATATCAGATCAGTTAGACCTCGATATTTCCGAAAATAATCTTTTTGTTTATCAGCATTAATAATGGACAAGGAAAGGGACGACAACCCACCAACCGATCCCCTCAATCATATCATTCGTTACAAGAAGAGAGGTTTAGATTTCTTCTCCAATCCTTCTCCATCTCTTATTCCTCATCGATCGATGCTCACAAGCAAACCCTCTTGTTTTCTCCTCCGCCTTTCCCTATATCATCTACATCTCTTTATATTTCATTTCCTCTTTGACATTGAGTAAAAGTAAAACCATAGGAGCCACAAGATCGAGTACTACCTCCAACTCTCCATCAATGGGCTCACTCCCTTCCCCACATCGACCAGCTAGTACTCCACCACCATCACCCGAAAACTCCTCTTCCAATTATCAGATTTTTACCTCTTTTTGCCCTAAGGATCAACTCCCAAACACAAACATATCTAAATCCATAGAGTCCTATAATCCCTCTAACAACACTTGGAGTCATGTTACCTCAATCCCTGGCCTCCTTGAAAACCATGTCCTCAAGGGTTTTGCAATGGTCTTTCTAAGAGGCTCCATTTACGTGATTGGTGGGAGGCTTTGTCACAAACGGAGAGCTCAAGGCTCTCAAGATTCAGATGAATATGAAGAAGTTGATGATGATGTCCTGCCACTTGTTTTGTGTTTTACTGTTGGGTCCAACCAATGGTCCGAATGTGCACCATTAGGCACACCACGTTATGATTTTGCATGCTCAGTTTGTGAAAATAAGATCTACGTGGCAGGGGGGAAGTCCACTCTGGCTAGTGTGAGGGGTCTTTCTTCTGCTGAGATGTATGATCCCGAACTTGACATGTGGACCCCGTTGCCTAATATGAGTGTATTGAGATACAAGTGTGTAGGGGTGACATGGCAAGGTAAATTCTACGTGGTCGGGGGATTTGCAGAGCGAGAGGACTCAGACCCGGGACTCTTCTGCATGGTGTTGCGTAGTTCGGCTGACGTGTATGATGCTCAAGCGGGGAATTGGGGCCACGTGCCCAGGATGTGGCCACTAGATGTGCCACCTAATCAAATTGTCACGATGAATGGCAGGCTATTTAGCTGTGGGGACTGCCTAAATGCAAGGAGGGGGCATATTGAGGTGTACGATGGAGTTAACATATGGACCGAACTCGATGGGTCACAATGTGCTCTTAATGTAGATTGGCGACAAAATCAACGTCGGCTTTACCTCACAATGGCACCAATAGGGACCCATCTGTATTTCCTGACAGGCTATCGGACGGCCGGGGATTCATCAAGAACAATATCGAGGGTCCATGTGTTTGACACTTCGGCGGCCGGTAGCAACACGTGGAGGAGCTTTGAGCCGATGGAAGAGGAGGGAGAGAAAGAGCTGTGTAGCCATTGTTGTGTTGTTCAAGTCCAGCAGCAAGCTGCTTTGTAGGGCAGCAACAGCCACCAAAAACATCACGGTACCCGGCTCAACTTGGACTTAAGTAATATAATGTTTTGAGTTTTCGTACCAATTTCACTTATATCAAGTTTGTATCCTATGCATCTTGGTGATCGGATGCATTAATTACCCAAACTGTGACTACTAGGGAGTCCACACTCCAGTACTGATTTTTTCTACCTTTATTGCTACCAAATAAGAAAAATCTTTGTACCATATAATTAAAGTTTTTGGGATTCTTGGAGTTTAAAACATACAAATGTCTTGAATTAGGGAGCATTGCCTACAATCTTATTAAAAATTACGATTTTGATTATTCCAATTGAGATTCGAGTTTGATGATTTGAAATTTGATGTACGCTTTATGATGTTGTTTGTACGAATTGCAGCAATAAATTACAGAAAAAGGAATTAAGATTGAGTATTTGGAATTTTAAATTTTAAATTTTTTGTACTCATCATCCTTATAGTATATATATTACGAAAAGTTTATATAAATATATATATATATAATAAATTATAAATATGTAGTGTAGAGATGATGAGTAGAAGAACTCAATTCATTTAATATGAATAAACTAAAAAAAAAATGTGATAAGTAGTAGGATGACGAATTACAAAGAAAGCTTAATATATATATATATATATGTAACGTCATAGAATATATGATCACTCTTGTTGGAAATTTATACAAATCGTTTGAGGAAGAGGTTTGCTATGTCAGGATATTAAATGGTTCAGTGCAGAACCAGATCATAATACCTCTAATACCCAAAAAGAACAGACCAACTCAGATCTCTTGAGGCATTTTGATGGTGTTTGTCCAGAATTAGAAACAACTGACCCAAATCGCGATTATATTCTCGCTGGGCTTGTTTTGATGGTTCCATTAATCTTCATCAAAGAAAAGTATTGGTTCCTCTTCCTTGTGACCCAAATTATGATTATTACTTACTTGTTTATATGGTCTTAGACAAGGGAGTTACTTCAACCTTGTTTTCCAATTGGACCTATGACTGTCCCCATATGCTCCCCCATTCTTTTTGAAGTCCCTGTACTCATCAAGATACAACCCTAAATGGGCAGGACCTTCTTCATTAACCGAAGAGGCAATACCCGGGCCCATTGTGGGTCCATGTTAAGGTGGGCCAGGATCAAACAGTAGGACCCACCCACCCTCAAAATGATTTTGGGTCACTTCTAAAGTATTGTCCATAGGCTTAAAAAGCAAGCCCAAGGCTGCAGCTAGCTCTCAAGTGGTCAAGTTTTCTTCTCCATTAAAAGAAGAGAAAAGAGATGGATCATTCACGTGAGGCCATGAGGTCAGGCTCTCAGCCCTGACATGACTTTGACCGCCGGCCCACCACTGACACACCCTCAGCACTCTCTTAACATCTTTCCCAGTCCCTGTCAGAACCCTGGGGAGTGACCTTGACAAGTTTTACACTTGGACACGCGATCACACGTGCAACTGTACCCACACACGCGCGAGATTCTCTCCACCCCATCACCAACTATCTGAACCTGATGTTTAACTCGTGTGAGTTTGACTCTGCTACCCGCTTCAAGGGCCCAGATTCGGTTACACTGTGATAAAGGAATCGGGACCGTGCAAATGGGGGACAATTTCGAGGATTCCGGGTCTCTCACAAGTTGGTTAGGAGATGAAAAGGCCGACACCGACATGAGAAGCTGCTATGTCGGTTTTTGTGTTACGTTACATTATCAATGGGAATCGTTGGTTTTGCGTTTTATTGCTTTTCCCAACCCAGTACCCGACCTGTCCAGCTCATGCCACGTGGCCAGAGACTACGATTGGCTGTTTGGATGACACGTGGAAAAAAGAGACTACAGGTGGGGACAATGGAGGTTCAAAAAGGGCCCCAGGAGAGGGGACAGCACCACGTACCGCGACATGCATGGTGCATGTGCGAAGGAGTTAACACGGAGAGAGCGAGGGTTCTGTAAAACTCTGTTAGGTGTGGGGTATTGGATCACTGTTCTGAGGGGAGCCCTCTCTACGGTTTAGCCAAGTTGATTGCCAATCTATATCTTTGTTTTCTGTTTTTGTTTCTCTGAATTTCTAAACAAGATGCTTCGTTAATGGAAGTTACAGATCATCTAGTAGTATATATAGGTTTTTAAAAACAAGAGTGGAAGTCTAAAAACATGATAGGAATAGGAGGATCCTGATCTTGACAATGATATAAATGAAAGATCATATATAGAAGAAATTATACTTCTATAATTTCTCATGCAAATTATTGATATATTACATCGTTCCCTTGAGGCCCATATTGGGTTTAATTGCTTTGTATTTTCAAGATATATTAATGCAAGCTTTCAAAGCTAAGTAGAAAGTGGTTGATATTCGTTAGGAAATTAGAATTGATGGACCAATTTGATACAGGTGGTTGAGATAAAACAGTACGTTATACGTTGTGACCACTTGGCTCATATATATATATATATATATATATATATATATAATGTCTCCGTCAATAAGGAATAATTATTTTTATTTTTTTAGGTTTCTATTTTCTGCTTCCTGGCTCTATGCATGATGGCCATTTTTGCACGCAATTTCAGCTTCACTAGTGAAGTTGGGACGACTAAGAATAATATCAAAAAAACAAGTTTTAAGGAAGACATGATTATATATCGTCGCTATCGGATCTGCAAATTATTGCTGTACTGCATGCTGCATGCTGCTCTATTATAAGCTGATCCCTGTTTTTTTCACAATCTAATTATTTGTTTGGAATTCATTAGATTGTGAAATCGACAACAGATCAAATATATTTCATCATCCGTTAATTTATTTGCAATAGGTCAGGATATTGTCAGGAATGGGCTTATATATATATATATATATATATATATATATATATATATATTATTGTACGTTGAGTCACTTGAATCTTACTAAAGGATACCTGCAAAAATAAAATTAAAGTACTTGCACCTAATTTGATTGCACATCTGTAGTGTTTTATTTTTAATTCTATATTACTGTAATTAATTGAGAGGTATAAGTACTCATCATGTTTCTCAAATTAAGTGCTAATACTTTTTTTGGGGGCTGCCATTTATTACCTTGTTCACTTTTACAAAAAAAATTCATCTTATCTAGTCATTTTATTTTATCTAATTATTACAACTTTTTAAAATTTTTAAATTTTTTATACAAAATAAAATAAATAATTCAACTTTTTTAAATTTTAAAATAAAAATAATATTAAAAATATATTCTAATAATTTTTTATTCAACTTAATTTCAATTTTTATCTCAACTTATCTTATATCATCTCATCTCTTCTCATATACGAAAACAAACAAAACCTAGAAGGGAATAAAAGCTAAAAATGATAGATATACAATTCTTTTCATAACTCTTTTTTAAATGAGTTATATTTTTATAAAATAATTTAGGAAAATAATATCATTTTATAAAAATGCCTTGAATTTAAAACATAGTTATATAAAATGTCATAAAAATTATTAAGATATAACTTAAATGATAAAATCTACTTTTTATCGACATCTACTTAAATTTTTAATTTCGAACAAATGAGTTTTTTTTTTTATTCAAGTGGTGCATGTTTTTTTTGTTTTCTTCGGTTGGTAAGGCTTCCATGAGTGATCCCCTAAATATTTCAACCTGGTACTATATATCTTTTTGGTTGCAGAAGTGTTCGTGAGAAAACTTTCTCATGAAACATTCATGCTTCCGTACTAATTACCAATTGTTCATGTGATTTTGCGTACTCGTCCATGCTTTTGATGAATGTGAAGATTGAGCTCTCTAATTGGTTGTTGATCGTTGTTTGAGTGTTATATATATATATATATATATATATATATATATTAGCTATGTTTTATGACATGCATCCAATGTATCACTGGATATGAAAGTTATTGTGCATATAGATCCTGAGCTTCTTCCTGATTATGTAGTACTGCTTGTAATATTTTGATCATGTTTTTAGCTGAATTCTGATCTGTTGGGAGGGTTTTTTTTTGGTTTATTTGTTGGTTTTGTTTTTCATGTTGAATGTTGGGTTGTTGGATCTTATTTGATTGTTTTGTAATAAGTGGTTTTTTATGTAACATAGCTTTCCTTCGTAAAAAAATGAGGATTATTAATAAAGTGTTAGAGGTCCTGTCCTGATCCTTTTCATAAAAATAAATAAATAAATAAATAAATAAAATTAATTTATAAAAGAAATACTTGATTTACAAAATGTCAAAATCATATTTAAAAAATAAAATAAAAGTTACAATAACACGGTCAATATCATACACCAAAAAGTTGAAGGAAAAAAGTGAAAAAAAAAACTACATAATTAACCTTCCTCGTGCACCGCACGTCCGTAAGAAAATTCACCATGAAGCTTGCAGCGAGTTCTAATGATGTGAGCTGCACGAGGGCTCACGAACTGCTTTGTCGGATAATACGTAATAATGACAGTAGTGCGGGGGGGAGGGGACCGTTGGTAGGGTTTTCATTGGCCATGAGGGTCCAAGGTTGCTGTGTTGCTCTTTTCACGACGTGGAAAAGAAAGGAAATATAATCGTAGTACTTGTGTTTTTATCATCTCTAGCCCTACATTTCCCGGCCACCTCTTGGATCTTTGTACAAAGCTCTTAGACCAATTTCTCCCCCGTAATTTCACAGCTGCCCCTTCTGCGCCTAATGCAACGACCTAGGCTAGCTATTCATACAAAAATTGTTTATTTATAGCAGCTACTTATTTGTAAATAATTATTTTTCATCAAATTAATTATTTTTTATTAAAATAACTCTATTTTTATTATAAATAATCATTATTATCATAAATAATTTATCATAAATACTTATTTTTATTATAAAGAATTATGATGAGGAGGAGTACTTGGGCAGATTTATAATTTTGAAGATAAGTATGGTATTATTTGCAGGAGGTAAGTCCAAAACTAAGGCAACCAACTGGGGTTGGGTCCCCTTGGGAGGCAACTACAAAAATAGAAAAGTAAACGATGGGGAGCTGGCATGGCCCAGGCCATTACTGCTGTTTTTTCTGTGGGAAAGAAGTTGTTTGCTTCATGTTAAATAATTATTCAATGGTCTGTTCAGTGAAAGCAAAGGGAGAAAAATTTAATGGGAAAAGATATTCCTTGTTTATGTAGTACTCATGTTTGTATTCTAGCTTGCATGTGTGTCTAATAGCTTGTTCTCTCTCTCTCTCTCTCTTCTGTCTCTCTCTCTCTCTCTCTCTCTCTCTCTCTCTCTCTGATCATCAGTTGAAGAGATAACGTACGTAAATTATAAAATGATAAAATTAATGATGTTGGTCGTGATGGTGAAACCATGGGTGAAAAGTTTGTTTAAAGTTGGTCGAATTCTGATTTGGACACAAAGCCAGAATAATTCAACAAAGATTCTAATGGAAGCATCGTGGCCCTCTTGTGCAAAATGGAGTAGCGAAAAAAGGGGAAAAGGAAAATCCTACAACTTTGCATCTTTCATGTTTCTTCCCAAATCATTCTAAATTTTGGCCTTACATATTAATTAGTTTAAAAATATAATTGTTCATCTTCTTCTACCATGCACTCTTTCTCTTCTTTATAAAATAGTAGATTCTATTGTACTATTTTTTAAAGAGATTAAGCTACGTTTATACACTTTATAGTTGTAAGGAGAATTATTATTATTATTTTTTGTTTTCCTTTTAAAACAATACTTTTCAAGTCTTTACGGAGATACCATTAACTACATTTAAGGGACAGATCAAGAGACTCCATTGCTTTGTACCGTGAAGGTGAGGAGAAAAGGGAAGAAAATCTTTAGAGCAAGAAGGGGGAAATGTTAATTTCCAGTAGTTACACTCCTCTAGTCTACTGGCCAAAATAGACCCCCCAAAAAAATTCCCTTCTTCCCCAATTTAGTTAAGGAGCTGTCCAATGTCCAAAGTCCACATCTCTCTCTCTTCTCTCTCTCACACACGTCAGTCTCTCTCTCTCCCTCTGCATCGGTCCTACTTTTGGAGGCCTAAATCACAAGTTTTTTTAAGTACTCCAACAACAAAAGCCTTGGTAGTGGTGTAAAGCCTGAAGTACCGCCACAAGTCTCACTACAGTCCAAACCCCTCGCTCTCGCTCTGAAACTGCACTGCCAAGACCAAGAAGAACCACCTAAACATGGGGAAACCCTTATAGAGTTGGGGAGTTGAGAAGGAAAGAGCTAAAAAAAAAGTAAGAAAATGGTGGAAGAAGGGTATGCGTGGGCACCCATAGGGTCTCCTTTGAATAACGTGCAGAGAGAGGACTGGAGGCACTTCGACAACTCGGTCAATGCAGTGTCGTTTGGCTTCGTTGCTACTGCCATTCTCATCTCCATGTTCTTAGTCATGGCCATCTTTGAGAGATTCCTCAGACCCACTTCGACGGCTCTCTCTCCGTCCGGTGGCCGTAGCCACCGCGACCTTGAGGCCCAGATGGGCTTCAACGCAAAGCTCGGTCACCCATCTCCTAAAGTAAGCAAACCCTCATTTTTTTCCTTAAATTTTGGGTCTTTTTGCCATTACATTTTAGTCTAGCTTATTTGGGTCATGTTTGATCTTCTAAATGATGCTTGAAACTACCCTTTTTTGGTCTCTTTTCAGTCTTTCATTAACACCGAGCAGGGAAATGGAAAATGGACTTTCATTTACCCAGAAATGATTTCCCTTTCTCCCTTCTTGACAGTTTGGGAGGTTATTTTGATTTCTGGGCGTAAATAGCAATGATTATTCGCCAGACATAAAGTCATGCTCCCTAATTTGAGTTCTCTTATAAGGACTTCAGTTAATTAATAATTTTTGCCAGTCAGACAGTTCAGGGGTTTTGGCTGAGTTGTTTAGTTACGTTGGTATCCCGGGTATTAATGACCCATCTGCTTCTGAAAGTTCGATTCTTCCCTTTCTTTTTGTTTTTGTGTCTCAGACTCAGTTCAAGTTTCGCCATTATATTGCTGGTTCTTTGTTTTTTCTGTTTTTATTGTATTCCTGTTTCATCAGGCCGAGTCCCATTTTGAGTTACCAGATTACCAATTACTGCCGAAATATCCAATTACACGGAGCACTCTAATCTTGTGTGATAATTAAGCACATCCCTAACCATAAAGTTTTCCATAAGGGCCCAACTATTCTCTCTTTTTGGGACCCTCCCCCTTTCCTTGTACTGACCATCAAAATTTACTGTGCAGATCATCTTTCTCTTTAATCCCAGCCAACCCTTTTCCCAGATCAAATTACTCTCTTTTCGTCACTGAATCCCAACTTTTAGACTTTTACTACCAGGCTGTCGAGATGAAAATTCGGCACCAAAGATTGGTTGCTTTTGCTCAATGGTGTCCCAGAAACCAAATTGATATAAAACTAATGATTTGGCATCAATGCATACCGTTTTGCATAAGTTTCTCTCTTATCCGCACTTACATTCTCTGTGCATTTTTCATTATCAAAGACATATGTTGTCATGTAATTATGATTGTTGGAGAATGGCCCATCCAAGTAGTTGTCTGTTTATTGGTCGTTGGTTGGTCTAGTGGAAGAGTCTGTACTTAGAATTTAGACCCACCAAGAACGTGGTGGCCATCGAGCCCATCACTTCCAATCTTTATGACACCCCCGCATGGCCAGTCCGGGGGACTCTGAGGCTGCTGGCAGTCAACTTTTCTTTGTAGGAAAGTCTTAATTTACTGTTTCTTCTTTCCATCTTTTCATGTCAACTTGTATCCAGCTATATTCCTTATGTAGCTGTTTGTTGAGCACCTAAAGAACCAATGGCCTGTTTGTTGAGCACCTTGACAAACAGGATCAGGTGGCGAATCAATGGCCTGTTTGTTGAGCACCTTGACAAGAATATCAACATGGTAAGTTAGCATTACACAACTAAAGAACCAACCAAATGTTTTGGGACTGAGAGCCTATTTTTCCTGCAAGTTTTAAAGGATTGCCAGTTGGGGAGATGATTTTTTTCAATTCAGGCCATTAGAGAGATGGTGACTACAGTAAAACGCAAGATATCTAAATTGGTGTCGGTTGCAGAAACTTATGATGCCTGATGATGGCAAAATAGAAAATCAATAGAAAGCTAGAAATGGTTGCAGGAGCAGTGTGCAACTCCACAGTGAAGTTGATCTGATGTCCTACTAGTGTGTCACTGGTAAATTACACATGGGAGTTTCAATAGATTAGCAACCTAGAATAAACATATGGTTTCAAGCCAATTATAAAAGAATCTAGCTCGATATGAATGTTTTCAATTAAATAATTAGGCATCTGGCTGTCTTATATGTAGCCATAAACTGTGCACCTATTGGTTCTTGTTTAAAGTTGTCTTGTCCTTCATAAAATATTGTTTCCTCTCCAGCATCCGCCATTTGTATTATATCCAACCTTATGTGTGAAATGCAAAAAGTCAAACATATCATATGCTAAGTGGGGATAATGTTGCTAACTTATCTTAAGTTAAAAAAAAAGTAAAAAACAGAAGCAAACAAAAGATGTAATAGAAAATGCATAAACAAAATAGGACCACGAGACTGGGTTCAATGAATTTTTTTTTTTTGTTTATCATTTTTGCTTCCTGTTTGTGTTTTATTAATATGTAGCAAGTAATTCAGAATACTGAATGGTCCTTAAATCACTCCACTTTATTACATGTATTGGTGCGTGCTACTTTAAAATACTTGCAAGGATGGAGACAACTAGCTCCTCATGTAGTGTTTCCACCTGTCAACTTAGTATAGGGAAGAGCAAGCAGTGGGATTTGATCCTGCTGTAGCACCATCTTCTAGATAACGTACGTTTCTTTAAAGCATACTGGGGTTCCGGTTATACATTTTAATGGAGTCAGCTGTTTCTAGTCTGTAAGGTCTTTTGTGGTTTATTAATGGCCTTGCCATTGGCCATGCCTAATCAGTTATCCGAGTTGCATGCCTGAAGTTGTCTCATTTATTAATCTATTTTTAAGGCTGATATCTTATCTCTGTTTCAGAACAATGCAAAAATTACATCTATCTAAGTTTAGTTGTTTGCTAGTCATGTCCTGATGTTCTTGAAGGCCCGAAATCATTGTATTTTCCATGTATTATGCTATTCCCAAATCTGAAATCTCACTTTTTCAATTTATGTTATGACCATTTTTTCTGTTCCTTGTTTTTGCAGATGACTGTATATGCTAGTGGAGTTTCAGTATTGATGCCTGGTGATGATATTCCTACCTTCATTGCACACCCAGCTCCAATGCCATGTCCACCCGAACGCTTGTCGTGGCCTTGCCATCAACAAAACTCAATCCCCCGTCTCAACTCAAACTCCAACTCGAGTACAAACTCAAGCTCACCAGGGGAAAACTAAACCTACCAAGAAATGCATGCTACCTATTTCAAACTCATATCACAATTGTACACTCACAGCAGGAGCTATCTCACTAGGGGCCTTGACATAAAGCAGGCATGTCCGGTTGGAATCCAAGGTTGCCCTCATTTTCTTTTAGCCCCAGGGCTCTTAATTTGTATATAGCAGCATTTAAAAGCAGGCTGGCTTAGGCATATGTGAGTCTACATCGATCCAAGTGCGATTGCTTGCATATTAATGTTTAGGTTTTCAAATATGATTGGATTCTGAGAGATATATTGCAAATGAGTTTTCCATCAGATGGATCATTCCCTTCTATAAAAACTGAAAAATACAACTGGTGTTTGTATGGGGAGAACTCATGGACAGAGTAGTTCAGACTACTTCTGAACAGGGAATTAAGACATCATTGCAATTACGGCCAACATTATTTCGTGTAACAGTGGAGCAACTCTCTTGGATTGAAACTGGCGAATTATGTTGCTCTAGAGATCAGGGCGCAAGTGCAATTTTTTCAAAAGACGTTAGTTAGATAGTTGTTGATGTAAGATTTTCAGTCCACTGTCCAGTCTACTGCAATAAATCTGGAGCATGTAACATGTTTATAACGAGTATTATTGTAAAATAATGGTATTATGTTAATTATGTCGAGTCATTTTACAAAGTTCATTCCATTTAAATTAAGATTATAAAAAGAACTGTCTCTATCGATATTTTAATTAGAAAGAACTTACACTGTTAGGGAAAGTTAGTTTTAATATAGCCAGATACACCTCTTTCTTCTCTTACTATTTTTTTTTTTTTTTAATTATGAACGTCTTGATTGTGCTTAAGGGGTGCAGAAATACAGAACTTACAGAAAAATATCCCCAAATCGCGAGAAAAGTACCACCCTCTATGAACGCCAAATTCATAAGCAGCAACATCAAACCAAATGCAGTCAACAGAAACCTACCACATGGCTCTCTACTAGAAAACCTCAGTTGAGAATAATTGTACTACAAATTGGTCTATTCTTAATACATGTTGTAGCATTATAATTACAATAGATACCATTTAATCACGTCACTTCCTTTAGAACCGTACCTGAAAAAGCAGCATCTGATATGCACGGTGGTGCAATCATTTCCCAGGTGCTACATCCAAAGAAAGCTTACGACTAAAATGGTTGCTGGGGATTTTGTATACTCAAGTTTGGTAGCAGCTACGAGGGAGAAGGCAGCTGGGCAATTGTGGGATTCAATACCCACATTTGTGAGACATGAAGACATCACTAACTCTACCCACTTTAGAACTGTACCTGAAATGTGGGTATTGAATCCCACAAGAAGACATCACTAACTCTACTAACCTACATAACGACACAACACCTCTTCGATGACAATTCAGCCTCCATGATTTCAAGAGGAACTTACAACTGAGGTTTTGGCATCGATGCCTTTTCCATAATTCAGGTACTCAAGGCCCCACAAAATATGTGGCCCGGTGATTACAGTGGGAACTTACTGCCGAGGTACTGGTGGCATTGTAGGCTGATGGCTTTGCCCATAGAATCCAACACCCGGTGGTCGGTAAAATCCTCCAGTGGCTGGCTGTTGCTGTTGTTGTGATTGCTGAGGCTGTGGCTTTCCAGGTGGCTGGAGGGCAGGCCTTGCCAAACTCATTGTAGCATGTGGAGGAAGAGGAGGTGGAGGGGGTAGAGTATTTGCTCCATACCCGTAAGGCATTACAACCAGTCCAGCAGATTGGACATACTGACTCGCTGGTGGATTTGCAGGGGATAAAGGTGGTGGTGGTAGGGCAGCAAAGGGACCTTGCATCTGGCTCGCTTGTGAAGAACTAGTAGATGGCGCAGGTGGCACATTGGTCATTGGTTGCTGTTGCAGCGGGGTAAAATAGGTTGTGCTGCTGACATCAGAACTGCTTTCATCAGAAACAGGCATTGGTTTCTCAAGTTTGGGCCGTTTTTCTGGAGGGAACATGGATAGTGCCGAACTAAATCCAGTTGAATTTATGCTACCATTCATGGAGGCAACTTCTTCTGCAACAAGGGATGAAAGAACAGAGGTAAGCATTTGTGCAGAGGATGCGGAGGCAGCAAGCTTAGCAGCAACTGCAGCTGCTGCTGATTTTTTGTTCTCTTCTTCAGTAGTTCTGGTGGGTGCAAAAGAAACCACAGGTTGCATAAGGGCAGTCTGAGGTAGGGTACTGGTTGATTGAACTGAAAGCAGATTCTGTTCTACAACCCTCGTTGCTTCTGCTGTTGGGTTCATAGTATTTGAAGGGGGACAAGAAACGGTGGGTGACGTTAGTCTCTTCCTAATCTTGCTTGCTTGTTCAATCTGATCCCGAGCAACCTACAAAGCCACAACCATTCAGTCTTAGTTTGTAGTTTGTACTTTTAATATTTTCCATAAAGGAGATAAATTTCTGGGTGAAGATAAAAGACAAGAAAGAAATATTTGACCATTACAATTTTGTTGGAAACAAAAAATTTATTGGTTTGGAATGGGAAACCCATTATAAAACAGACAAATCTGACAAGAGAAACACTCGTTATGGAAGAGAGGGAGAGTAACCATTCCTGAAAGAAATGAAAAGTGCAACTGGAAGCTCTCATTGGCAAGTAGTTTCCACATGAAGAATGGTTGGAGCAAGCCCATTCTACAAGTCAAATAGCGTCACACCCTATTAGCAATCTCTACCCTTGGAACTATCAAAACCAGGTGACTTTCTGCTCACCTCCATTGCCGGCACTTTCCACAAAAGTGCAAAATGGCTTGATAACTATCAACTTGGTACATATGCAGAAAGATGTTTTCTATCTCTAATAATGAGGCCCAAAAAGTGATTTTGAGAAACGATCACCAAATGCCAAAACATCAAAATATTTGCTTTTCCAAGCAGCATTTCAAAGTAGCTAACAATTCCAAGTAGCAGATAGAGAGATGATGCTTATTCTTACTTGCAACTGAGTGCGAATAATTTCCAGCTTTGATTCCTGAAAAAAATTTAGATTACTTGCAGTACAGGTCAAGATTTAAAATATAATTTTTTTGGATAGGTAAAATAAAAGCCCTAAAATAGTCCCGTGTACTCCAGTTATGCCTATCCATAACATCAACAAAACTTTGTTTACTGATCAAAAAAATAAAAATAAAAGATTGAAAATACACAATCATACTTGGTCCTGAAGTGCTTCTTTAAGCTGGGAAATCAGGGAAGCCCTCATTGTCTCTGCACTCTCAAGTTGCCCAACACATTGCTTAAGAATCACTTCTTGTTCTCGCAACTCATCTACCACAGCAGATCCTTGCTGATTTCCTAATGTCATTACCCCAAAAGGGTGATAAATTAATAAGCCTTGGCAGAACATGCAAAAGTATCCGACAAACTATAAATGAGCTAGAGCAAACATCTTAAAATTAAAGAACATTTTTTTTCATAGTCCAAAACTTATCCCTCCAGACCCTCCCGTCTCCCTCCCTCCGTCCCTAATACAACATAAGATATTACTGCCGAAGAACTTTTTGCTTCCAAGCTGAGCATGTAGTTCTTATTTTACATTAGTATCTTATTTTCTTTCCAAAGCAAGGAGAAATACATTAAAACTCATTGCCAATAGATAAAGAAAAACCATTCAACATAAAAAGAGAAATGATAGTTGCAGTCGTTAGTGCGCAAGCATGGGGCAATCACTTTGAAAAAACTGAATAAATACGGGACCACATGAAAAAATAATAATTTTTTAATGGTAGACCCCACTCTTTTTCAATGTAATTTTACGGCGCTTGTGCACTACATGAACGTATGCGTTACTCATATAAAAAACAACAAAACTGGAGCTAGTGCTTCAAAACCATCAATTCCTCAGACATTATATTCTTCAATAGACAGATCGGACCTCCAATAAAGGTGGCTACATACTACACGTCATATGTCAAACAAGTGACTGAAAACATCACAACTATAAGGCTTTCCTCCAGAGCCTAGCTTTAATTATATCTTACTGCTAGTTCACATTTAATACCACACGCCACCCATATTCTTTTTCACTATAACAATTTCAGCAAATAAATCTTACATTTATCATTAATCATCATTATGTGATAAACAATGATTTAGCATTAATCCAAATTCAGAGCTTTATGTTAGAAGAAAGTTCCATGTAGGAACATCATATCCCATCACTGAACCCCTACCTCGAGTTAAGGCACTTTCAACATCTTGCCCAATTATACCCACATGATGTGCAGTAGCATTACAGTTACTCAAGGCAACTTCTTCAGCAGGATATTCATCAAGTACAGATTGAAATGCAGTAAATATTTTCTCTAGAAGACCTCCAACAGCCAATTTCTGAAGTTAAGATAACCAAAGACCCGATATCAATTACATAAAAATACAGCAGAAAAAACCACAGAATCAAAGATTATAATTAGTTACAAAAAGCTATATGCTTACAATTCTAACTGAGTTTGCATCCCTCTTCACTATCTTGATTGGATTTGTACTCTTTCCACTATTCACAAGAGGAGGAGGATTCTTACCCAGCATTTCATCTTTAAGACTCCGCCCTCGAGAACCAAAAACCTTCCTTTCTTCCCAGATGTCAACCTGCACAAACACCCCCCCCCCCCCCCACAAAACATAAAAAAAGGTCAATGAATGATGTAACGAGACTAGATGCAAAATGAAGACTCATGAGCCATGAAGCAACACAAAATACAGAATGGTGGATGCCAAACTGGATTCCTCCATTGTACAACATCAAGACTTCCAACTTTTTGGCATGGGGCAAAATATTGGAAGACAGTAGGCAACCCAATTAGAGCACTATTCATGAAAGAGCCATTAACTGTGTATTAGATAATCCAGGGTAAGTAGTGTGGAATTGAATAGAGAATGTCAAAGTCTACAACTCATCCTAAACCTGCCTCCCCATAGGGCGGCTTTTTTTTACTTGGACGGCAGCATTGAGGAAGATTCTTACCTTGTACGAGGAAGTAAGGTATGTGGGCGGTTAATCATTGTTGGATGTACAAGAAAAGTGGGTAGTCGTTGGATCTCTTCTTCTTACATTGTGAGGTTGCTAGCATTCTATGGAACATGATTTTTGGCCTCTTTGGGATAACCTGTGTGATACCTTCTCAAGTGATGGTTTCCTAACATGTTGGAATAAGAAATTTGGCAACCATTGGTGCACCTTCGTGGAAGATGACTCCATCGTGTTTACTATGGTGTCTATGGAGAGAGAGAGAGAGAGAGAGAGAGAGAGAGAAGCGAAGCTTTGATCATTGTGAAATCAATGTCATAGCACAAGTATTTCATTCTAGATATCTTTTCTTTTTCATTGGATAATGGCCTAAGATCGTGTTGCTCTCTCTATTTCTACTTTTCAGGAATTTTTTAAGCTCTTTTTACTTTTGTTCATTATATGGATCTCATGCATAGTTCCTATGTACTATTAACTGTGGTGACACCCTTTTTCATCATTCATAAAAATCTTTATCTTTACCCATTAAAAAAACAATAACAAACAAAATACTACCAATTGTTGAATAACTATCCATATGCAAGCCCCAAAAGTTAGACATATAGATGCAAACATGTATAATATATGGTCCTACTTGCAAGCCAATATGGAGGACATGCAATCTACACTACATGGTAAGATTTGATTTGCAAGATTCAAATTTATAAAGTTCTCTTGCAAATCAAATTATGCCATGTCAATGGTGTGGAAAGTGTGTTCGCCACACCAGCTTGCAAATAGAATTTTTCTAATATATGACTTCTTACATGTTGTCTAATGTGGCATGTGTGAAACAAGAAACTAAAAGTGATTCAACTTAAAATAGACTTACCAGTCTGGTTACCGCCTTCTTTCCATGTTCATCACCATTTTCGTAAACATGACTAAGGGCCGCAGGAAGAACTTTCCAGAATTCACTCACAAACTCACTGCCCTTTCGCCTACTATTTTGCAAAATATCATTAGCCAAATACAGAAATGAAACACACTGCTCTCTCTGAGAAGAGTTGAACAATTTATCCCATGTTTCAACAATCTGTTTTGCCTTCTTCCGGTGAGAGATACACCAATGGGACAAAGCTGATACAAAAATATAAAGAAAAACATACCACAATATCCAAGTACAGTATCAAAGGGAACAAAAACTCATGTCTGAACTGACACCATTTCAACGGGATTCAATTTATTGACCATCTATGTGAAGATGTTGAACTTTTGGTCAAAAACTGTGAATATAATTTTCCTTAAAAAGTTTTCAATCGCCGATTAAAGAAATCATGCATGATATGCACTACAAGTTTCCAACAATCATTGTTGTTGATAACATATGAACCAGCTCAATCAATTTAAGCACAATTACATTCATTTTTTTATATAGGTAAAGCACAGTTACATTCATTATAATTAAATACATAAAGATAATATATTTATCATAGATTAGTGTAATTTTTGTTGTTGAGTATTTAAAGAAAAAAGATCTTATTGTTCTATAATTTTAAAAAGCTGACCATTTTAAAAATTCAGACTTGTCCACCAGTTCATTGGAAATTTGGAATCAACCGTTGAACCAGCCAGTGCAATAGTATTAGATATTAATAAAACAACATAAAAATGACAATTAACCATGGATGGACTAAAAGTTTGTACCCATTGGAAGCTCATCAACAGCTAAAGCAATATCAAGGAGCTATTACAAAGGGGTACTTAATTTATCAAAAGCTAATTCGATTCATAATCTTTGTCTCTCTATTTGATAAGTAGCTTAAGGTGAGGTATTTCTGAGATATGGCATTCAAGCCTCCCATTAGAAAATAAGTAGCTTAAGGTGAAGAATTTCTGCACGTCAAAAAAATATTAGAATATTCTCATCAGTGACAATGCCCAAAATATGTGGGTATTAGCTAACTTAGTTTCTAAAGTCTCGTCCTTGCAGAAGAAACCTGAGATCAAATCCTGCCTACAGCTTGGCATGGAAAGCTTAACGGTGATTCGAGGATTAATTTTGATCATGTAGCCCATAGACTTCAGTGGACCAAAATCAGATGATGTCCAAGATATTAATAGTCCATTACAACAAATGCACATGTTTCAGAAGAAGAAAAAGCATAAATTAGTGGAAAAACAGCAGCAGCTCCAATGTCACGTATAAATTCAGGGAGACAAGAATTATGATTTGTAAAATAAGATATGCCATAAACACTTGTTTTACATATGTTCTATTGCTAACTCTGCCACAAAGAAAACAGTCACGCTTCCTCAAATAAACATTGGAATTATGTAATAATTCAATAAATATGATGAATTTATAACTGAACAGCACACGATAAACTAAAAAACCACCAACCAGTAAAATTGTTATGACCATAGCTCAGATATCAATATTGGAATTTCATTGCAGGATACATTCAATGCTTTGTTGCGAATTGTTGAGTTTCGATAATTTCTCAACCAAAATCTTTCCATCAAATTCGCTGTTGCTCATCCTGGTGTTTACCAAGTTTTTACATTCCGTGAAGGATATCCTATATCTCCGAAAAAGAAAGCGTTACAGTTCTGAAATGACAGAGTAAACTGCCAGTCAACCAAAAAATAAAGGAAGAAACAAAAACAGGTAAAATTCTCGCTTGTGAAATGCTAGCACATCTCCTCACCTTTGCAAATGGGCAAGAGATTTATCTTTACACTAATAAGACAACCAAGTCTTTTTTATCATAAGTACGAAAGATAATTCTTTAAGTGTGAATGAGTTAAGCATGGGGTTTCGGATCATACCGTGTTAAGGCCAAAATTCACATGAGAATATATGCTCAATTTAACAGGAATGAGTCCACAAGAAGGTTAGTGTGTATGTTTCAGTTGCTATTGTATCAACGACAACTGAAGATGGAAGCTTTTCAACATATCAAACTACAAAAATTGTTTTGTAAAGGATTGAGTTTATTTGTAGGATAACATTCTCCATCATATAATCTAAATCCAAGTAGCTTGATTAAGAGGGGAAAAGGTAAGGCGTTCAGAATC
Source organism: Platycarya longipes (assembly GCA_036559045.1). Taxonomy (NCBI): domain Eukaryota; kingdom Viridiplantae; phylum Streptophyta; class Magnoliopsida; order Fagales; family Juglandaceae; genus Platycarya; species Platycarya longipes. The sequence continues at coordinate 7,495,344 of CM071797.1, read as the reverse complement.
TGTTTTGAAAAATAAAATTCCAAACTTTTTTGTAAAAAATGTATTCACCCTTTTAGACTTTCCCCCCCTCAAATGAGTATGCTAAATGAATCCCACAGGTAGGCAATGAGAAATTACCAAGGAACAAGGAACAAAATTAAACGGTAACAAGGGTTTAAAAATGCTGCAGGCAAAAAACAAGTGAAACAATTATATAGAAATCATATTTCCAAATCGGCATCATCTCAAATATGCAAAATTAATAACACGCCAAGTACAACAAATCGCGTGCAACACACAATCTTTTGCATGGAAAAAGGAGTGCCAGTCACTTTGTATTTCAGCTCGAGAAAACAACATTCCAAAACGCTTCATGCCCGTAACTTTGAAAACGATCAATCATATCGTATATGATAATAGTAGCATATGATTTTCTTTTTACGGAGCCCACAGCATAAAGGCGTTATCTCCATCATATTTCTTCACAGACGACACAAAGAATTCTGTGTAAGTTTTACGATAGGTAAGCCTAAAATACAAACAAAAGAAACGATCCAGAATATTGAATTTCATTTTTGTGTTTTTTCCCCTTAAAATTTCCAACAAGGAAATCAGAACTAAGGTTTGGGTTTTGTTCACATAACATGCAACAACACGAAAAGCACATAAACTATGATTGAAGGGTTAAGATTTACCAGCAAAAATCGAGAGAGCTGGAGAAAGTCCCACTCAAGTTACAGAACTTAAGAATGTCTCTGGGATGGGATTGAATTACACAAATTTTGTTAGGACTCAAAAACCCTAGAACAGAGAGAACCGCTGTATTATTATTATTATTTTAATATTTTTCGCAGCGGAGAAAAGGATCGAACTAATAAATGAGATGCAAAAAATCTTTTCAATTTTTTACTATTTCCACAATTTTTACATATTATATTTTTTTTATTTTATTTTATATTAAATATTTGATATATAAATAATAATTAAAAATAATTAAAAAATAATGATACGTGGGGATTAAAAAAATTGTGTAAAACTTCTCAAATGAGATGTGCAGTTGGCACGAGCGGTGAGTGACGCTCCGTCCCGGTGCTTGTGTGGGCCCTGGGGAAGTAACCTTAAGTTATAATTGGGCCTAGTCATCACAGGCCTTTAATTGTTGAGGCATGGAAATCTCCAAAATTACAGTTTAAGCACCCAAAAGGGCCGATGGATAAAGCAAGTGGGGAACCGCGAGGGGAACATTCAGAGAGAGATGGAGGAGGCAACACTATACCAGCAACTGCAAAAGCTCTCGAGCCTAGTGAAGCCGGCGGAAGATGTGGACCAGATACTGTCCACCCTTTGGAAGACGAGAAGAACCGGTCTCCGTCCTCCCGAGAAGTCCCACATTCAGTCCCTCCTCGATCTTCCTTCTCCCTCCGAATTGGACCCCGTATGTCAATACATTATTCCCCTCTCTCTCTCTCTCTCTCTCGTTTATTTCGTTAATTCCTTGGTGGATAATAGGAATAAGCATAATAGGTATTGGCATGCCTTCGTTCGCTTATCAGAAAATGCGTACACGAAAACTTAAGCGGTGATCATCTTCTGAAGCTTTTCCCACCCGAGCTTCCGCTTGACTTACAAAGCATCCTTGTTTTGTCGTTCCAGAAATATCAGAGTCTGTGGAAGGACGATTGTTCCAGAGAACAGGTTACCTGCCTTCTTTTTACAAATTTAACCACGCACTTGTGCTTGTTTGACTTACTGCAATCTTTGTTTCTCATTTCCAGCGTACGTTTCCTAGGACTGGTGTTTCCTATCAGGTGAGTACAAGTGTGCCACCGTCTTTCAGTTCTTTGCTATCATCTTCCGAGATTTCGACTCCGACATGGCCTCGTCAAGATGATCCCGGTGCCCGACTCAATCGCGGAGGCAATGATTTTGGGGCTTTCACACCCATTGTTACTGCTTCGGGGCTCCAACGTGATGCTGTTCTTCCTAGCGACTTGGTGTGTTTTTTGTTTTAGGTTTAATAGATTCTTCTTTTTCCCTTACATGTTTCTCATTTGACATCCCATAAGAATGAAGTTTGCAAACTATGATTGTTATGAAGTGCTAATATATTTAAATTTGACATTAGATCCCGGCTCTAACTGGTTTTCAATTTATAGGAAAGTCTACCCTGCCTCAAGTCAATGGATTGGGCCATTGAGAATCGCAACTCCGCACCAACTAATAGAGTGGCTGTCGTTAGCCTGAAGGTATATAGATCCAGAGCAGCATTGTGTCTTTAATCTAGCAGCCAAGTAAGATTAATGGGTGGCCCTGTTAACTTTGTGATTGTCATTTGGCAGTATTGTTTGCACCGCACAAGTGTATTTGCACTGTGAAAGTGCATCAAAATAACAGAAAGACATGCCAACTTTCACTGGAGCTTTCGGTACTATTGAAGGATCTAAACTTGTCCAAAACACCATCTTTAAAAGACTAGTTGAAAAGCATTTGAGATTTACAAAGTTAGTGAATTAGTCCTGTTCACGTTAAAAACACCTTCATATGTGCATGTGTGACTTTGTTTGTATGCGGAGAGAGTATAGGGTTACTCTTACCATGAGGAGGTGCTTCTTATGGAGGTGAGTAGTTGGAGGGAGAATCATATTAAAGAAATGAAGAAAATTTATTTTCCAAATCCAATATGATATGATATAGACTTACTGAGGGTTTTCCCTTAATATTATGATCAATTTTGAGACGGCATCTACCTACATTTGTCCTGAGATTTTGTGATTAAGATAAGAAACTAGTGAAATGGTCTTAAGTAAGTTCGAGTTGTTATGGATTGGTGTTATTTTTACAAGAAGAATGGGGAATCAGTGGACATTTATTACCGCATTGTGAGGTGACGAGTGTTGTGTCACAAGATCTTTAAAAGAAATGGTGTGGCTTGGGTTATGTCTTTGAGGGTGGTGGATTTATTTGCTTGCTGGAAGGATGTTCAAGGCTGTCCCAAGTGGCTGCAGTTTGGAGGATGATTCTTTTGTGCATTATATGGTGTATTTGGATGGAAAAAAAATGATCAGTGCTCTGAAGATTGGGAGCACACAATGGAGGAACTTTGGAACTTTTTTGTGCGGACCTTGTTACTCTGGTTTTTAGCCATTGTGCTTAACAAAACTAGCATTCATGATTTTCTGCTTTTAATTTCTGGTTCCTAGAATGTATTTAGGTTTCTTTTGTATACTTTCTGTTTGCATGGGTTTTGCCCACTTCATTCGTATTTTTTTTTTAAAATAAAAATTTCATTAAACAAGGGTAAAAGCCAATTACAAGAAACACCATGGCCTCTCAATTAGGCGCATTGGATGTAAGGAAAGCATGTAGATCCATGCCATTAATGACCCGCCGGTGGCGGCAGTATGGCCGGAAAAGTTACTTTCGATAATTGTGGGTTTCCATTGTCAGCGGTTGTCGGCCCTACTCCTCCTGGGGTGGCTCAGTCTAGGCCATCGGAGGGAGGTTGCGACCCTATTCATTCGTATTAATAAAATTTTCATTTTACTGTGGTGTCTTTGGTTTTGAAAGAAATGAGAAATGCTTCAACAAGAAGGAAATGACCATGGGGGAAATTTGGGACTTTTTTGTATCTTTTTTGGTACAATGGCTTTCTGCAATTGTATTAAAGGGAGGGGATGTCCATGAGTTTTTTACTTCTTTTCATTTCAATAGAATGTAACTAGGTCTATTTTTTGTATACTCCATATGTACTTGGGCTTTGCCTAGTTGCATTCAATCAATAAAGGTTATTACTTATCAAAAAAAAAAATCATTTTACATATTAAAAAAAAAAGTTCAAGTATTGATTCAGTCAATTCCTTTGCGAACATATCAATTTTGAAGAGTGAAAATGGCAATTATGATCTTGAATAAAAAAGAGTTTGAAGTTCAGATGACTGCATTATTTGGGATTGGGGTAAGGGGTTTACTAGGGAAGTTTGTGATGACATTCTGATGGATTTTCAGATAAATGCAACAAAGTTCGACCTCTTATCACTACCTATATCCTTAGATAGAAGGATTCATTTAAAATGACTTTCTCAATTGACATTTCTGCATGAAAGCTCTCTGAATGCATTTTGTAATATGTTATATTCCACCATATTGAGGAAAGGTGGGGAAGAATAGCGTCTTTGAGCTACCTATCAAAAGAAAAGAATAGCGTCTTTGAGCTCCTACCTAGAGAGGGTTATATAATGTTCAATTTTTCTTGATATCTTTTTCCTTGGAAAGGCATATGGCAAACTAAGCCCCTTCAAGAGCAATTTTTTTAGCTTGGACAACCTTTTCAGTGAAGATTTCCACACCAGATAATCAAAGGAAAAGAAATATCATTGCAATTTGTTGCATGTATAGTTAACGATAGAGAGTCTACTTACCAAAAAAAAAAGGTTAACGATAGAGAGTCTGTTGATCATCTTCAATTCCATTGTGAGATTGCTAGTGCTTTGCAGAATGATTGCTTCACTCAGATGGGTTTGACTTGGTAACTTCTAGAAGAAAAGAGTTGTCTTTTTGGTGATTGTAGAGGGTTGGGTGGTAGATCGTGTGAAAGATGGTCCCTACTTGTTCATATGATGTGTTTGGAGGGAAATGAATGGTTAAGTTTTAAGGACCAAGAATGAACATTGGAGGGGCTCAAAACTTTCCTTTTAAACTTTTTTCCTTATTTCCACTTCTCAGTAGCTGTTTCTCTTTTGTACATCCCGTGTATAAGGGTTGTGCCTTTTGCATTTTTTAATGAAATGTATTACTCATCAAAACAATCTTCCCAATTGGCTTTCTTATTGAAGGACATGTGCATTATTATTTTTGAATATTTGAACTGCAACTATTCTCATGTAATTGTTAAGTAGGATGTGAGAAAAAACCTTTACTGTGAAATGATTCCCTTCTGTATGCAGTTCTTTGTCTCTCATCATCTCGGTTTATAGAGCGTCATTTTCTTATCTTCTTATTTGCAGCTGCAAGACTACAGCAAGTCTCTTTCAGGTGAAATTGAGGTGAAGTTTCAGCTTAGAAGAGACACACTTGAAGCTATGCTGAAATCAATGACCTACATTAGTGAACAGCTATCAAGCATGGTAAGCAGTTTCTTTATTTTGATTATGATGATAGATAGGGCAATTAAACTGCTTGTTTTCAGCAGCCTCTATAAAAGAACCGTAGATTATAAACTACCGAAAATAATTTTTAGCCTGTAAAATTCAATTATCAGTGCCTGCCTTTCATATCTTGTCCAGTAGAGGAAAGATTGAAGAGATCCTTTTGACAACATGAAAATAAAATAATGATGCAAATTATACCTGGGGTCTGAATCTCTTAGTATACTAGTAGGAAAACCTAAACAAGTGACTATTTAAGACGCATGCATTGAGGCCTTCCCGCATGTTCTGTTTCTTTTGCATCCTAAAGTTGAAAGCGTATATCTGAGTTTGTCTAGTGGACAAATCTTTTTGGCAGGTTGGGACTCCATCGGTGCAAGCACAAAAGAAGCAAAGGCAGTAATTTCATTTGGTCTATACTTTGATATTTGTTTATGTCAAAAAGTGGTTTACAATCCTATCCATATCTCATCCCTCCACCCCACCCTCTTTTCTTTGCTATTGCTTTCTTTTGGGGGCTAACAATGTGTGAAGTTAATATTCTATATATCAAATGCGACTATTGATTTTTTCTTATGTGAGTTGTTTGAAGTTTATGGAATTGCAGAGTTGAATTGTAGATTTGGTGCTAAATTAGAGTTAATTTGTGGTGAATTTGGTTGCCTGCCAATAGGATTCCCATAATAACACAAGTGGATGATCGTTTTTAGATGGGTTAATGGAGGAAAGCTCAAGGATTTGGTCAAATTTATTTTTAAAATAAAACTATAGTGTAACAGTAGTATTTCGAAATAAACATGGGAATAACATAAAAACAATGCTTGAAATAATATGCCAGCGTGGAAAAGAAAAATCAAACACTGTTCCCAAAAGTAACATGCTTATATATCGATTGCATTTTTCTGAAAAGAAATTTGGAAGCTCATAACCCTGACGGAGGGATATAAACTTAAAAAGAAAATACAGAAGACATTTAGCATCTGATATATTTTATTATATAAACTAAAAATTACCATTTTTAAAAAAATCATGAATCAAAGCATGCTTGTTGCCTGTATATTTATTCTTGTTAAAGTGCAAGCTTATAATGATGATAAGGTATTGGAGTTCCCACGATACCATGAACTCGATGGTAGGGCTTTTGGGACCGTTGCATAATTGCCTTCAAGATCATCTTAAATTAATGGAATGTGTTGGATCAAGGATACGGAGAGAAGGGGGAGATAAAAATAAAAGATTAAAAAAAATTGCAAATTTAACTGCGGAATATTTGCTGTTATATCAAGAGCTTAAAAAAAATTTCCCAATAAGACTCATATTGTTATTCACTCTCAACGAGAAACTCTCAAGCTTCAATGATTAAAAACTTAACTCATTCTTTAAAAATAAAAATAAAAAATAGAACACAGGCACAACAGACCATGATTGATAGCTCTGTTTTTTTTTCCCCTTTCTTAAATCCTGATTTTCAATCAGAATCACTTGGGCTTGAGCCAGAGCTGGCACTGGATCTTGCACCATGACGTTTTGCCTCCTTGTTTTTTTGTATCCAAAGTACCTGATATGCTCAAACTGTCATCGGATCCATGTTCTGGTTTATCAGCAGCAACTGTGCTAGTTCCTTCAACACCAGATCCTTCATCAGTTAATTCAATCTCCTTGGTAGAACCCATTTCATATGGTTCTACAGATTCCTATCTCTCTTTTAAATCCATCGCTTCTGGCAGCTCATGAAGATTCGCCTTGGAGACTTGCTTGAGAGCAATATGATTATCTTCCAGAGATTTTGCATCTTTGGGAAACAACCCAAGGTCAGTATCCCCAAGGTTAATGTCATGTGGAGCACCAACAACTTCTTCGACACGACAGTCCCCAACTGTATCCAATTCCAACAACTCTTCGTCAATCTCTTTTATTTCATCATCCTCTTCATTGATAGTTTGCATGGCATCAAGAGAACCATAAGTTTCTTCTGAATAGTTTAAATCTTTTGAGGCCTTTGCTTGATCTTCATTTACATTTTGGCCAAGGATATCAGCTTTCAAATTCACTCCACCAGAAGGTGATTTGTATTCGGGACTCTCGGCTGGGAAATCAGTTTGGGTAGAATCCAAAGCTAAGGAAGACAAATTGGGCAGAATTTTGCACTCAGGATCAGTGACTTCTGGCACATGTCCATTTTCATTTTTGGTGATTCTCACAACCTCTGCAGGTTCTGTCTGGATGCTATTTGATTCCTGTTAAACGTCAAAGCACCACTATTAGTTTCCTACTTATGCTCTAAGTGATATGTATGCCATAAAAATCAATCAAACAAATCAACATGGCTGTCTAACTGAAATGAAGAGGACAACAATATCAAGGTGTCATGTCTCACACATGTATTGTTTAAACAAGTATGCAAATACCACAAATCAAGATATGCAGACAGATTGGGGAAAATTCAGCAAATAAGAAAATTTTAGAAAGGGAAAAAATTACCCAAGTTAACACCAAAGATTGTACATGACTAGAATATTACAATTGTATGGCGACACTATTATAAGAACCTCTCATGTAACAGTAAATTAATTCCACACTAAAGTTTAGCATTAATAAGTTCGCATCATGCACCTGCATGTTCAATTAATCAATTGAACATGTCTATCATCTGAAACTAAAATGCACATCTTTATTTTCAACTTGGAGTTCTTATGTTAGCTTCTCTGGTACAAGTATCCCTTTCTGCGGACCCATCACCTAGGTAGCACAACAAACAGGCACCAAGGTCAAGATTAAAAAGATTGACCGTTTTAGTTCTGTTGGGCTGGGTGTCTAAATGGTGTAAGCAAGAAGGGTACTGATCTAATAATTCCAAACAGGGAATTGCAAAATAACGTATGCCATTTAATACTACTGAGAAAAAAAAAAAAAGATGTCAAGTCATTATTGAAGTACAGCGAATATAAGCAAATATTAAAGAAGCAGCATAACAACCAGACAACGTACTTTGCATTCATCAAGATCTTCAGAAGATGCCTCAAGCCTAGATTTATCTGCATAAGCCACATATTTCTTCAACTCAGACTGAGGATTTTCTTCAGAAAGCATGTATTGTCCACTATAACTCAAAGAAACCACCTCCTCATCCAAATCATGGTGGAAAGCAGGGTCAATTTTTGCATCAGAACCTGATGAATGAACTTCATCCTGTTTGAACTGGACAATGTCCTCCCCATTCAATGACTGGTCCTCCATGTGTTCAGTTTCTGGAGTTGAATGACTGGAAAGAACCGGTATAACCCGTTCAGTTACCATAGGAGGCCGTTGTTCCTCTGAGGAAGGAATATGGTGGGGAGACAAAGCCACCAGATCCAAAATTTCACCCCCATTTCGTTGCCCTCCCAACTGGGTCTCTGCATCATCAAAGCTTGATGACTTGACCTGATCCCGTTCAGGCTGAAGAACTATGTCCTTGTGGGTCAACTCTTCCCCTACAGATCCATAGTCTGATGAACTTGATGAATAAATTTGATCCTGCTCTAGCTGAGGAGTTTCTTCCTTACCACTGGCATGCCACTCAACAGGTTTAGTTCCTGAAGATATGACTGACACATGCTCAACCACCACTGAAGACTTGGCCTCTGTAACATCATCTTTACCTAACTCCTGTACTTCCACAAACCTTTGTTCCATCTTGTCTGTTGGATGTGCCACCAAGGATGCTCCATCCATTTCTCCATAACTAGAAGAATCCTTCCCTTTGCTCTCACCGTACAACTCAGATCCCTTTTCAGAAATAGAAACAGATGTTTCAACTGATACCGGAGGTGAACTCATTTTGGATATATCTGCTTGCAAATTGTACATTTCAGAAGAAATAGAAGGAAAATTGAGGATCTTTTCACCTGCTGGGGGACTTGAATCATAAACAGGTTCGTGTTGATTGTCATCCACCTCCCCACTCTGACCGTGGAAATCTGGCTCCTTGAGGGAAGATAGCATTGAACTACCAGATTCTTCAATATATTTACCTCTTCGCTCCAAACTTGTCGATCCCTCATTTTCAGCATTCCCATCTATTTCCGGCAATGATGAAAAACTTGAAGTACTGCTGTAGTCCTCTTCAACTGATTCTGTATTTAAAAGAATTTCGCTAGTACTAAGTTCCAAAGGAACAGCTAACCCACCTGTTTCAGACAAGCCAGAATCCATTTGAGCATGATTTCCCGCTTGCCCCAATATGATCTTGACCTCATCATGGCCAACATCAGGTTGTGATGTTAAGTGAATTTCGTTGTTACTAAGTTCCAGAGGAATAGCCACCCCTCTGGTTTCAGACAAGCCAGAATCCATTTTAGCATTGTTTCCCACTTGCCCCAATGTTATCTCAACCTCATCATGGCCAACATTCCTCCTCTCAACTGGTTCCATCTCCACAGAATCAACATCTTCAAACAATTGGCTTCCACGTTCAACACGATCAAAAGCATGGCCTATGCTGGAGATGAGTTCTGTTTCTTGAGAAAAATCTTGTTCATTGATGTTCCTGTCGTCTTGATCAGCAGCAGAACTCACAGATTCAGTGTCAGGAACAGAACTCAACTTTGATTCACTAACTTCACTAGACTGTCTCTCGAACAAGGAATAGCTTGTCCCCTCTGAACTAAATCTTTCGGGCACAAAAAAGGGTCTGAGATTGGTGGCATGCCTCTCTTGTCTGGGAACCCCAAGGCCGGATGGTCCCGAACTGAAACTTTCATGCCTACGGAATAATGCATCCTTCTGCTGAAATGACATGAACTCTTGCTGAAAACTGTCTCCTTTGAGATCAGGTTTTTCTTCATTTGGGTCGTAAGGAAGATCAAAAGGGTTTCGCCTTGGCAACAAAATAGACGGTGCCGAACCAGGTGGATCATAGGAATCATAAGGGAGATCAAAAGGATTGAGTCTTGACGTCGAAATGGGTGGTACATTAAAAGGAAGATCAGTGCCATCTAAGTCTATTAAGTTCTGCTCTGTCATCAATCTCGTGTTTTTCCGTGCTCTCCTCCTTGCAATGAGATTCTCCAAGCGTTGATTCCTCTCAAGCTCGGAAGTCCCCAGATCCATGAGGTTCTTTTGGTCATCCTCTGTCCACTTGATTGCCGATTTACTTTCATCCTCTTTACCTCCATGTGCTTCTTCCTCCTCGTCATCTTCGTTTTCATCAACACCATTTTCTTCTACTTCTTCATGAATTTCGGAGTCTTCATCCGACTCAACACTGTCATCACTACTTTCATGAGAATGCTCCGAAGCAACATTTGACTCATCATGGGACAAATGAACTGGCTGTGGAGCTTCCACATCTAGAAGTGGGTGGAGTTCATCAAGCATGGGAATGATGTCAGCCATTGAAGCATCTGGTGAGGAACTCTCCGCCCGATCAGATCCCAAACCTGAAGACCCATCATCATCATCCTCATCATCATTAGCAAATAAATCCAAGTGATCTCCCTTTCGAGCATCAACTAACTCTCCCAGGTGCTTAATATTACCTTCCACTTCAAGAATCTCATCTCCCTTTTTGGGAACCACAAAACATTGGTTCTTAATTGCTTCCCCATCATTTGCCACTCCTTCCACTCCTTCAATCCCCAAGTTATGCAACTGAATTACCCGGGAACTATCATCAATCAGGGACCTGTAATCAACCAAATCATCGTCTATCTCAATCCTCCCAACTTTATCTTCCACAGAACTAGTACCCTCAAGAGACTCCTGTAACTGTATTCCCCGTGAACTGTGATCAATCAGCGGCATGTAATCAACCAGACCATCATCTGTCTCAATCTTCCTGACCTCGTCTTCCAAACTAGCACCCTCAATAGCCTCCTCTACTATATCCCTTCCCTTCACTATGTATCTTTCTACAATAAAGCTCTCGTCTCTCTTGTCATTGACAACAACAGTGGCATCCCCTGAAACTTGGGCCTTAAGCGATGAGACATCATGGGCATGACTAACCTTATCATCATGTTTTTCAATCTCGGGTATTAGGTTGGGTTGCCCAAAACTCAAAAGGGTCCCAAGGAGTAGAGCAGTGCAGAACAAAACAGGAGATGCAGAGACCAAAAGGGAGAATACAAAAGGAAAAGATCTGTACACAAATAACAAAAAGCAGAGCATGCCCATAAGGAATGGATGACTGCAAACTGATCTATAACATGTTCTGATCGGTAGGATCAAAATTTTCCTCATTTGAATAGCAATTTCCAATTTTGATCCCATTTGTCTCTCAATCTCTGATGATCTTTCCAATTCCAATCCGTTTCTACAAACTGTACCAAAACAAATCCATGGAACCCATTAGATCCATGAAAACAATATCCCAAAAGTAAAAACACCAAAAAAAAAAATGAAAAAGAGGAAGAAGAAGAAGATAATTGGAAAACAATCTAAACAAACGAAATTCAGGGTAATCAGACAAAGATTATAATTAAATACCTGATAACCAGAAAGTCAGAGAAAGAGAGGCGTTACATAAAATCCTAGAAATCTCCCAGGTGGAGAAAACGAATACAAGGCAAAATGAGAGGAAATGTAAAGAGGAAAAATGGAGAAAGGACTCTAATAGATCTAACCTCAGCAACCATTTAGATTGTATGACATACTAGGCCTTTTTTTTCGAATCAGGGACTAATTGTACCTCCAAGACCATTGACCGTGCCATAAAGTAAGACCAAGGAGCAGCAAAAGATTAGATTACCCACATGAATTCCATAAAAAAATCAGCTTAGAGCTACTTTAAAAAAAATAAAATTACAGCTCTAACTAATAGCCGAATGGCATATAAAATCTGGAAACCAGAAGAAGTGATTACTTTCAATAGTCGGCACACCATAATTACCAATTAAACTAAAACTCAAACCAATTGCAAGAAAGGGACTTTCGCATCTGCTCCATATATCCGAAACCGAAAACAAAAAAAAGAAGTTCACGGAAACAGAATGATCGAAAATTCTTTTTCTTTTTCTTTTTCTTTTTTTGGAGGGGGCGCAAGTATCGACCCCAAATTCAAGAATCAAGTGAAAAATAGATCAAACAAAAGCAGCAAAGCATTAGGGAAACCGGATCTCTAATCGTTGAAGATCCCATCAGAATAAAGCACGGCGAACTCTGTTCCAGCACACCAAATCGAGAAGAAAATGAAGAGAGACTCACCAAAAGGGGAAGGCTCGACAAAGAGCGCAATGATGCGGGCGGGGCCTAGAGTTGGTCTCCGAATCAATCAACGGAGGCCCCTCCTGACTGAACACAGCTCGGATTAAAGAAAGCAGAGAAAAATAAAGGCACGGGAATCCCTCTGTTTTGATCTCTCTCCTTTACCCTTTACTCTCTTTTATCTTTTTAAGAAGAAGAAGAATCGGTGTGGGGAGCCATATGCCAATGTCATGATCTTTGATCGTTTTTGACACAGAGCCAAAATGGGGCGGCACGAAAAGAAGAGAGATTGAAAAAGACATTCCTTTTTTATCTACGTAGTCGCCATTGGATTTCAATCAAACTTAACACGATGTTGGTCGGTTGGTTGGCAGTTTGTTTGATTGTTTATCCTAAATCTCAGCGCATAACATTTAAGGCTGTTGGAATGGTTCAAAGAGTAGGAATGAGATTGAAATAGCACGGTGAAACGTTGTAACGTACTGGTTTGGATAAAGAAATAGTGATAAGGGGGTTGTGGGGCACAATCACGACTTTCCACGGTATCGGTCATTAGTATTATATATATATATATATATATATTATTTTATCTTCTGAAAGCGTCATTAGTATAATATTTGCTTTCCTCACAAGTTGGTGGTTGGAAACTATAATTTGGTAAATCCCAATCCCTATCCCAATTCCCTCCATCGGCCTTTATGGCCGGCCAATGGCGGATTGGAGTTACCCATAATCTTTATTTTTTTTTTTTGGATAAAGAACATAATTTTTAATTATTAAAAATAAATATAAAAATAAAAAATTGTTCCCTAATTATTATCATATTTTAAGTTGAAGTAATTTATCAATTAAGTTCCTCTTTGAAATGATTGAGCTAAAGTTGTAGATTTAATAGCCCCTAATAGTAATAAAACACGTAGGAGATTTTATAGAATACAAAAAATGTGTGATCTCACCTAATTGTTTCTCCGAGAAGAACTTAGAGGAGAAGTCGCCCATCACAGCATTTGTCCAACCATGTCGTCGCTGACCATGGCAGTCGTAGACTATAGAGGCTGTCGTCGTCTCCTCCATGGTCCATGTGATGTCGTGTTTTCGTTGTCTTTTCCGACAACATTTACCAGTCTCTCTATCTTTGGCCATTTTGCCTCCAATTCTTCTGGTCGCCTTCTTTTTGTAGTCCTAAAAGTTTCATGGGATAGAGCACCAAACAACGTTAGGTTCCTATACAATTAATCCAAATATTAAAATGTTTCAAAACCTCTAATTTAAGCAACAAGATTATCAAAACATACGTTTAAACAAAAAACATGGTAAACCAAAAAACTGAAAAGCTACAAATGGAAACAAAGGAAGTTCTTAATGACAAGGCCAATCTAGACTCTTAATCTTTATCTTTCCATTTGTTTCTTGCAATGTTGAAGTATCTAAGTACACACAGTTCTATCTTTGTTGGAAGCTATCACACAGAGCCAATGCCACACATTGTGTTTCCTCAAGTAGTTCTTAGTAAGATGCTTTAGATACCTCTTCCAGAAGTTACTATTAGAAGTAATTGTTATCTTACTCTTCTCACGATTGACAATCACAGTGTCACCAAGAGCACCAGCCTTGCCTCAAACCTTGATCATCTCTTGAAGGAACTTCTCCAAGGACGCAATGTGATCTTGTCCTCCACTAGCCTTCTTCTTTTCTTTCCACTCATATGCCCCAAATTAAACTCTTTCGCACTCCTCTTTGAATTTTATCCATAAAGTTATATAATTATATGATCGATTTGAAAATATAAATAGGAAAAAGAACATATATATTTTACTATATGTGGAAGAAAACAATAATCTAACTTCCAACCACAATTGCTTAAGTCTTCAACTAAGGAATCTGAAAACTAAATACAAAAGGCTTTATGAGACTAAAAGGGAAATTCAAAAAATTCACTACTCTCATTGACTACATGAAGAGTAAAGGATACGATTTTCAATCAAGTCTCTTTCATCGTATGCTTGTAACTTAATGGCTAGTCATAGGCTATTTATAGGCTGGCCAAGACCTATAATCACTTGGCATATTCTCTCTCACCTTTCCTACCATTAAAGAAGTAGGAAGACCACTTTCCAACATTAACATTTTATTGACTAGTGGTTACAAGCATTTACTTTAATATCTCAACTTCTAGATATGGTTTTTGAATAAAATAAATAATAATATTAATAATATAATAAACTCAAATTAAGATGTGACATGTGAGCCATCTTCAACAAGACATACACTTACATCCTCCCATTTGTCTCATATGATACATCTTAAAAACTGTCTAGAATGAGAAGTTCAAAAACTAAATATGACTACAAAACTACTTGAACCTCATACTAATAGAAAGATACAATATATGAATCATGGCAGTTTTGTTTTACATAATAAAAAATTCCTTCTATGTATCACAGTGTACGACATTTCTCAGTAAAACTTTATATAGTAATTTTTTATGAATGACTTCCTACAAGTCACTGCGAGTTTAAATGTCCCAATGGACAATATTAGGAGCGAATACTATATGTATACAAATAAAATGATTTTATCGATGGTCAAATAAGAGATCAAACCCAAAGTGTACTCAGCAATCCCATATTCTCCATGTCTTGCAAATACCTTAATTAAGGGCCCTTTTGTCATAGGATCGGCCACTATTAGATCAATACTTATATGCTCAATGATCACTTCTTGTTCTTTGATCTTTTCTCTAACAGCAAGATATTTTATATCGATGTATTTACTTCGACTCTCACTCTTATTGTTCTTAGAAAAGAACACTGATGCCAAGTTATCATAGTAGATCTTCAATGATTTCGATATTGACTCCATAAATTAAAGTCCTATGATAAAATTCTTTAACTATTTCACTTGTAAAGTTGTTTCAAAGCATGCTATGAATTCTGATTCTATAGTAGATGATGCAATTATTGTCTTCTTGGTGCTCTTCTAAGATACAACACCTCCTGCTAGCATAAAAGTATATCCTAAAGTGAATTTTTTTAATCTTGACATACGACAAAATCGGAATTTGTATATCCAACCACTTCCAGATTGTCTACATGCCTATAAGTGAGCATGCAATCTTTCATTCCTTGTAGATATCTCATAATCTTTTTGGCAGCCTTCCAATGATCCATTCCAGGATTACTTTGATATCTGTGAAGCATTCTTATTGCAAATGCTATATCAGGTCTTACATAGACTTATGCATGCATCAAGCTGCCAACCACAGATGCATAATGAATGTTTTCCATCTATTTCTTTTTTAAGATAATTTTCGGACAATGAATTAAATTAAATCTGTCACCCTTCAAAATGGGTGTTGCATTCATCTTGCATTCATTCATCTTGAATTTCTCAAGAACTTTTTCAATGTAGACTTTATGAGACAATTCTAGTGTCTTTCGAGACCTGTCTTTGTGAATATTTATTCCAATGACATAAAAGGCTTTACCCAAATCCTTCATTTCAAAATTCTTAAAGATAAATTGTTTCGTGTCATACAGTAGCACCCGATCATTGGTGGCAAGTAGGATGTCATCAACATATATGACTAAAAAAATAAACTTACTCCCACTAACATTTAGATGTATGCAATTATCCATAATGTTTTCCTTAAAATCAAATGAAGTAATAATATCGTAAAACTTTAGATACCATCGTCAAGATGTTTGCTTTAATCCATATATATTGACTTCTTTAATTTGGAAACCAAATTATCACCTTGATCAGAACCAAATCCTTCTACTCTTTTATGTGTACCTCTTCTTCAAGATCCCTATTTAAAAATGTTGTCTTCACATCTATCTGATGTAGCTCTAAATCAAAATGAGCTATGAGGATCACAATTATTCTAAATGAGTCTTTCTTAGAAACTAGAGAAAAAGTATTACGGTAATCAATGCATTCTCTCTGTGTGAATCCTTTAGCTACCAATTTGGCTTTATATCGCTCAATATTACCATTCGAGTCTCTTATAGTCTTATAGACCCATTTACAACCTACAACTTTGACTCCCTTAGGTAACTCAACAATATTTTAGGCTTGGTTTTTAGTCATAGAATTCATTTATTTTTTATGGCATCATACCAAACATTTGAATTTTCCTCACTTATGGCGTGTGAAAACGAGATGAGACCAACTTTAGATCCAATATCAAAATCAGACTCGATTAGATATACAAGATAGTCAATAGAAATGACAGATTTTTTTATCCTTGAAGATCTCCTAAAATCTTGAGGCTAAGTCTCTCCCATATCAGGTGGGTGTTGAACCTCAAGTTCTATATTGATTAGCTCCTCTTGAGGTGAATGTAGTGTTTCTTGATTTGATTATTCCTCCAAGATATCATGTTGATCGTCTTGGAAGATAATCATTTTACCCTTGTCCACAGATTTATTACCTTCATTCTATGTTTCCTCTTATTCTATTTTGTAAATAATAGTGCTCCCACCAATGTCAATATCCTCAAGAAACTTTTCATTTCTAACTTTAACAATTTTGAATATGTGTGAGGGACAATAAACTTATAATTTATAAAATTTTCTGCATAGCCAATAAAGTGTCCACTAATTATTCTAGGATCCAATTTTTTTAAATGTGGATTATAAATTCTTACCTCAACTGAACAATCACATACGTGGGAATGTCTTAAACTTGGTTTCCATCTTTTCCATAGCTCAAATAACATTTTGAGAATTGCCTTAGACGAAACTCTGTTTAAGATATACACTGCGATTTTTAAGGCCTCATTTCACAA
Organism: Platycarya longipes; assembly: GCA_036559045.1. Taxonomy (NCBI): domain Eukaryota; kingdom Viridiplantae; phylum Streptophyta; class Magnoliopsida; order Fagales; family Juglandaceae; genus Platycarya; species Platycarya longipes. Next base: position 7,478,244 of record CM071797.1, on the reverse strand, counting down.
AAATAAATGAAGATCGTTATTTCTCAACATACTTTGAACCATATCCATAAGGTTACGGTTCTGCCTTTCTGCAACATCATGTTGGTAAGGTGATCTCGGCATACTATATTACGCAACAATACCCTCATCTTTAAGAAATTCAGCAACAGGATCAGGCCTTTGTCTAGATTTTGTGTACCTTCCATAATATTAATCACCCATGTTTGATCTTACTATTTTAATTTTCTTATCTAATTATTTTTCTACTTCTTTCTTATATGTCCTAAACACATCTAGTGCTTCAACTTTACTAAATAAAAGGTAAAGATACATATAACGTGAATGGTCGTCAATGAATGAGATAAATTATCTCTGACCATTTAGACAAGGGGTACTGAATGGACCACAGATATTGGTGTGTATGATCTCAAGCACTTCATCACTCCTCTTAGCACATTTACTTGTTTTGTTGGTTTGCTTACCCTTTTATGCAATCCACACAAGTATCAAAATTAGTAAAATATAGACTTTTAAGGACTCAATCATTAACTAATCTCTTTATTCTCTTCATGGAGATATGACATAATCTCCGGTGCCACAGTATAGAAGATGACTCATTAACAATGGTACATTTAGTACCAATATTATCATGCATTTTTAGAAGACTTTGCTCATAGGTATAATCTAAATTTAATTTGTACAAACCATTCATTAAACTTGCAGAGCCTATAGAAATAGAAATTTTAAATAAATGAACTTCAGAATCAACGAAATGAAATTGAAATTTTAAAAGTACCAGTCTAGATACAGAAACCAAATTTCTAGAAAATGAATGAGCATAAAAAGTGTTTTCAAGTTCTAATTGAAATTCATTATCTAGAAACAAGCCTAAAAGTCCCCACAACTTCGACTTGCGAATGCATCCCATTTTCATAATAGATGTCTTATTCACTTCTCTTCGACTTCCTTAGGCTGAGAAAGCCCTGCATGATATTAATAACGAGAGTTGTGGTACCCGAATCAATCCACCATGTATTGCGATGAGTATCTATGAAATTAGATTCATAACACACAAGAACATCTAGATTACCTTTCTTCTCAAACCATTATTTGTATTTCAAGCAATCTTTCTTTTGATGCCCTCTTTTCTTTTGAAACAAGCATGCATCCTTATGGCCATGACGCTTGAATGACCATTTTTCTTTCTTCTTGAAAGATTTACCATCAGCATTATTATATTTCTTTTCTTATCCCTTTTTACAAGTGATAAAATTGGCACTCTCTAGATTTTCATGTTTCAACCTCTCAGCTTCTTGCACACAGATAGTCAAAAGCTCATTGACGGACCACTTCTACTTATGTGTTGTATAATATTTTAAATGTTCCATATTCTGAAGGGAGAGAGTTAAGTATGAAATGGATAATAAATGATTCTGTAATCTTAATCTAAGGACTTGAGGCGAGCAGCAATATCTCTCATTTTCATGATATGCTCATGCACACTTTTAGATTTGTGATGCTTTCATCATTGACAACTTGTTTATTATAGTGCTTGCAAGTGCCTTTTCGAAACTAATGATTTGCTCTTCGATGGCCTTTATGTAGGCTTAGACTGTTGGATTTCTCCCACCATTCATAGGTCAATTTTTTCCGTAGCGAAACTTGATTCTGTAGGCACTGTCAGTTTGCCCTCACGGAATGCTAAATCAAGATCCATACACCCTAATGTCAAGAGGATTTTGTCATTCCAATCCAAAAAATTTTCACTACTCAAAAGTGGAATATAAGAATCATTATTCAAAAAGGAAGTAACAACTACAATAATCAATAATATAAATTAATGCTTTGAAACAAAAAAGACAATTTGAATCAACCAATTTCGGATTCAAAAGCAAAATCTAAACCTTCTTGTGGATGGAGGTCACATAATACATTAGATATGCTTATACCTTATAATAAGACTAACGATTTTCTGTAACACCCAATTTCCATAGGCTAAGAAGTGTCATGTGATTTTTCTCAAATTTTTAATTCGACACAAAATTCTTGATTTAATAATAAACTGAATAGCATTGATTTTATAAAACTGAAGTTCAAAAAAATGTCTTTTCAAAACATTAAAAAACATTAAATGAAATAACTAAATATAAACTTGAATCATAAAGCACTAATTTCTAGAAATTCTTAAAATTTCAGTAACTGCTCGAGCTACTCCTATCCTCACTGCTCGTACTAATCATCTTCCTCATCTAGGTGATTTAAAAACAAAAAATAAATTAAAATGAGTATATGACTCAGTAAGAAATCCACCATAATGTGTAAATAATAATCATAGGAAATTTTCATAAAATTTATGCTAAGATCTGAAAATATGATAGTACATGTTGATACTCATGTTATGCACGACCGAATTATTTGAATTAATTAACTAACTAACTTAAACTGACTTGTCTGAATTAGCATGATTGATCCGAATGACTTAACTAATCTGATGTAACTGAACTGATTTAACTGACTATTTGACCAACACACTTAATTTTATGTGCAAGATTGTATACTGGCTCCACATCTCATTACAGTAAGGGGAGCCGCTGATAATACTCTAGCATACTTTGATGGACCATGCTTATGTTCGTGGCTTGCACATCCACCTTGATCTGATATGCATTGATACCATGCATTTGAATGACCATCTGAATTAACTGATTTACTGAGCTGATTAACTGACTAACTAATTAATTGGTTTCTGATCTGCTCTAATTTTATACTTGAACTTAACTTAATTTATGTGACCTATGTAACATGAGATGCATATCATATATATATATATACTAATATAAATAATCATGCTCGCTAAATCTGGACATGATGCTAAATGACATGATCGTGTACCTAATTTTGTAATCAAATTCACTTACCTTACTGTGCTGCTTTTTAAATCTCACTTCGTAATTCGTCATCTATATGAAATATTAAACAATTACTAATCTATATTCAGAACGTATCCTAATAATCCATTGGAATAAGTTCATATTGTAGAACTTATCCAAAATAAGTATTCTATTTATCGCAAAAATCAATAAATTAGAATATCATTAATTATTTAAATACTAATAACATATTTTAAAATTTCTAATTATAATCTACTAAAATACTTGGGCTATATTAAAGCAAGTTGTGAAAACATAAATTAACATAATTAACCAGTTTCAATAGAAATATAATAAATACTAGCAACGTTTGAGCATTCTTAACATATTTACTTATTTCCAGTTTACCACTTCAAACATTATATCTATATCAAAATTTAGTCAGAAAAACAACAAAATTCTTATTATGAAATAGACTTAAGTTGAATTTAAAGTGTTTCTGAATTTTTTTAAAAAAAAACTAAAAACTTAATATATACTACTAAAATCTATTTGAAAGAGTTAAAAATATCTAATATTATAAATGAAATCTTTAATAAAATAAAGTTTTTGTAAACTAAATAAATCTTGGTTAGCATATTTATTCAATTAAAACTAAGCACGACTTAACATATTATAGTAATTTTTCCCCCCAAAAATACGTATAACCAAGTTTAACATAATTTAAGGAAGTCTAGACAACATCCTTTCAAGATAAACTTAACTTAAAACATAAGTCGGATAAAATAACAAGTCTGGCGTAAGTCCAAGACAAATCTATCATGACTTCACATCCCATGGGCAGCAAATTAACATTAGTATAAATAACTTAATTGTAGCTCATAGGAAAGTACATGGCAAGGGCATTTAAAACTTAAAGGCATTTGTGTAAAAATAGGTACTTTATTCTTTGAAAACACGCCTAGAAGTCAACTTTATGAAATCACAAAAACATGAGAGATGAATAATCGAGCGATTCTAGGGCCAAAACTCACCAAGGATGAAGAAACGTGTGACGGTGGCTGGGTATTACATAAACTAAGGTGAGATAAGGCTAAGGAGGGGCTGCTCGTCAGTAGAGGAGACATGGTGTCTTGTTGGCATGTGTGGAGGCTTCTCGGTGGTGCAATATGGGGCTATTCGTGCTCTGTTTTGGCATAGAAAAACAAAGGCTACATTCACGTCGGTCCCTTGCTGTCTGAGGAGGAAGTTGGCCGTGCGTGGGGTGGAGTGGGCTTCTCTTGAATGCGGTGGTGCCTTGAACAGTGCGTGGACTAGTTTTCCATGCGTGGAGGCAACTGGCAAGCATGAAAATGGGAAGATGGTAGCAGGCCGAACGGGGATGATAGAAGAGGAAGTGGCTTCGTTTTTGTAGTGGCTGAGTAACGTGAGAGGGGGTGGTTTGTGCTTCACACGGGCAAGGCAGCGTGGGTTGCATAGGAGCTGAGCAAGGAGTGGCTACCGTGGCTAGGGAAGGCTTCTTCACGGTAGTGACGTGCATGAGAGGTTCAAGGCTATTGCTACGTACAATTCAACCTTGAGGTTGGTTGTGGCTAAAGGAGTGGCGGCATTTGCATGGTTAAGTGGGTATAAATAGGAGTTATGTAGGGTTTGTGGAAAAGAAGCGTGCAAGCTGGTGAGAGACGCGTATGAGTGAAAGTGAAACTTGGTTTCGATATAGAGATGTGATTCAAAATAATCTGATCCATTAATAACTTTTAAAATTTATTCAAAATAATTTCCCACCTCAAAACATATCTAAAAGAATATTAATAATATATATAATAAAATACTAATACTTAAATAATAATAATAATAATAATATGACTAAACAAAATAAAATATTTAACTCCGAATTTTGAGTTGGGATGTTAAATATTTTTAAAAAAGGAATCTTACACCTACGGGTATTTAGTATCCATTTTTCTTAATATTAAAGTCACTATCTTCTTCTAATCAAGTCAAAGAAAATAATTACCTATAAGGTAAAATAATAATCACCCATGACTTAATAGTAATGTCGATTTAAAACCAAGTTGCAAATAGAAATGAAATATCTATGTGTCATAAAATGTTGTGCCTAATTTCAATATACAAAGATATTTATTTTCTTGATATGGTTTTATCCACTATTTACAAAATATTCATGTACATGCTTAACAAATAAATTTAACAAAAGCACATAACAACATGCATTCCTTGTAATCAACATTAATGCACAGACAAATTTATGTATAGAATAATTTTTTTAAACACTACTTTGCATCCTATAAATTCAAAAAGAACCACTCATTAACCAAAGGAATTATCCTTTATCCAATGAGTTTTTGCTTTTGTGAGAAAGCAACCTGACAACAACCCCTTGCTATGTCATATCGTTAATAGCTACAAGCCTATAATCTCCCTCTTGTCTAGTTTTGCATTTAATGCATTTTTAGTATGGCTTGTTTAAATCTTCCATACAGGTATTAGTGCTTTTAAAATAAGCCAAACAAAGATGTGATAAAAAGACTCTAGGCTCGAGAAAGACAACAATGAAGAGGGAGGGGACTCATATTCCTGAAGCATTCTCCGTCCTCTCAATTTATAGCATCAAGAAGTAGGAAGACTGGCCAAGACCCGTGTGGCATAATCTTTGCCACCTTTTCTATCATTAAGGAAGTAGGAAGACCACTTTTCAACGCTAACATTTTATTGATTAGTGGTTACAAGTAGTTACTTTAATGTCTTAACTCCTAGATATGGTTTTTGAATAAAATAAATAATAATATTAATGATATAATAAACTAAAACACCAATATGTGATGTGTGGAACTTTGATTAGTTCAACTTAGTCTTCTCATTAAGGAGGGAGAGAATACATAGGAACAAGTTTTAGGCAACTTTTGCACTTTTCTTACCAACAAAAATCCAACGGTGTACTATGGATGGGCTTAGTTCTACATACATCACTTGTTGATTTCTCAATCATAGAAAGGTAGCTGGAGTCATGGATCATAAGAGGAGTCTGAGGAAATCGAGGCGAGCAAATCGACGGTGACTTTGGTGGACTACAGAGAGAGGAAATATTTTCACGTAAGGACATTCAGGTTTGGACAAAGTATATGAAATTTGAAATGGAAAGTTGCGTGACAAAATTTTATTAGAGGGCTGTTATTTTAGGAATAACATATCAATTAATTATAAGATTATTTCTTTTCGATTATGCTGAGCTTGACAATTATAAAGATGATCAAATATTATCTACACAATCTTGTAGTTTTTAAGAGAACAGTGGTTTTTATTTAAACTTCATTAGAATAATTATTTTTATAACTTTTAAAATAATAATTTATAAACTAACGAGTTATTTGTAAAGAAAAAATCGAAGTGGAAAAAAATTATTTTTTACATTAAACTCATCTTAACATCATACATTTAAATTTATCTTAGCTGGATTCCACAAAAGTCATTCTACCATCTCAATTTACTATTATTAATAAAGAGCACAGTTCAGCTCAACATTTAAATACAGTCTAAACAAAACATCTAACAAAACATCTCAACTTATATTAGTTTCGTAAAAACAATTTCAATATCACTAAAATTATTTTTATTATATATAGTTGTGTGTATATGAATGATTATATTCATATGATATATCCATTAACTTTTATTTTTTTAATAAAAAAATTATATAAATGTCAAAAAAATATAATATTTTATAAGATGAGCAATAAAAATGAGAGAGAGAAAAGCGTGATAATAAAGTTAGTAACCTTAGAGCACTAGCAGTGGGGTCTGGTTATAGCCCACTTCAAATCCAATATTTGGACTCAAGCTTAAAATATCATCTACATTAGTCTAGCTATCCAAGTTCTATCTTAAATTTCTGCTACAATAAATTTGTCAAACTCGCCAAACTTGGCAAGGCACTATAGAACCTTCATCATAATATTTTACGTTATTTGTGAACGTGCGAAAGAAGGGAAAAATCGTTCCCTCGAAATTCTCCAACCCTTTCCTTTCCTTTCGTGCTTCTCGCAAACGGAACTCGACTTGGATCTTTGATCATCTTCACCATCGTGCAACTCGACTTGGATTGTATCATCTTCAACTTGCAAGCGCCTCATTCCTTCGACTAGTTCTTTCTGTCGATCGAAACTTGGCGTCGTCTTCCAGGTCAAAGGTAATCTCTCTTTCGTTTCTCTTTCTATTTTCTCCAATCTATTTTTCGTTTCTTTCTCTTCGAAGAACTCAAATTTTTTGTTTGGATTTCCTTTCTCTCCAGGATTTCTTCAAATCACCTGGGGTTTAGTTTTGAAAGAACATGCTTTAATTTGGGATTTTTTTTTACTTTCGTGCCTTAACTGTTTCTATTAGGAATTTTTTCCCTTCCAAATCGGGATTATGAATTAATTTTTGGTCTAGGATTTCGTATATTGTGTTAAACATGATATGATTTGCGGGGAATTGTCGATTACTAGCTAGTTGGTGTTGATTTTTGGATTGTGAAGTTATTTCTTTTGGGTTTTTGGATTGTGAGAAAACTTACCCCTATCTTATATTTGTGACAGCTCTTATCCAACCCTAAAAAATATGAGAAACATATCATAAACAAAAAATGATCATGATTTACACATGACTAGGCTGTAAGTAATGTATATTTGCAAAAGACTATTATGTATGCATTCTTAAATTGTTTGCACTTATAAAAAAGAAAAAAAATGGACTTTGTTCTTATTATGTATGCATTGGATATGGTAATCCTGAAACTGTTTTCACTTAAGTTGGGATATGCCTAATTTATTTTCATTAATTCTGAAACTGTTTGCACTCAAGTTGGGATATGCCTAATTTATTTTCATTAATTTTGAAATTGTTTGCACTCTATATGGTGATTATTAATTTATGCATGGTTGAAACTATTTTCACTCAAGTTGTTGGAAGGCTGAAACTGTGGCTTATTCATGCATGGCTGAATTTATCTCAGAGTGCATGGGTGACTGTTTTGTGTGTTGCGTGGCTGTATGGATAACTTTTCTGATTCCTTGAAAATGATAACACTTTTTAAGGATGGATACAAAGTTTGATGATGACATTCTTTTCGCTAATCTATTACAAAGTGGTGGAGAGGGTTGTACTAGCACCCCAACATAAATGTCTAATATTGTGATCCAAGCAACTAATACTAACGGTGAAAAGAGACCTCATTCAAAAAAGGTTTAAAGAGGTGCATCTTTCACTGTAAAGGAGGATACTCTCCTCGTCTCAGCTTGGCTCAACATTAGCCAAAATGTGATCGGGGGTACTAATCAAAAGTCCACGATAATGTGGGAGAATTACCATTTTTTACCATGAGCATGGGAAATCGAACATTGCCAACTGTACTAAGGGCTCATTGAAATGTTGGTGGTCCACGACTCAAAAGTGGACAAATAAGTTTTGTGCACATGTAGCTAAAGTAGAATCATTGCACCCAAGTAGTGCAACGGAGCAAGATAATGTATGTCTTAAATTTCAAAATTGTCATGCAATTATGTAGGACCTATTTATGAACTAACATGTATTTATTATACCTTTGTAGATTGAGAAGGCGAATATGTTGTACAAAGAGGTGCTAGGACACAATTTCACATTTGAGCACTATTGATATATTCTAAGACTCTAACCGAAATGGCAACACTACAGATCCACAATTGGTAAGAAGAGGAGGCCACAAGAAATCCAAGTCGGTGAAAATCCTATTGATAAACCTGATGATGAATTGGAGCTTCTAGTTGAGAGACCTCTAGGCAAGAAAGCTGAGAAGAAGCGGAAGTCGTTGGAGGGCCACAATATTGTGGTCCAAAAATCCTTAGAAAAGATAACCGCGGATAACTATGGAAGAGTGGATGAAGGCTATGGTAGAGGCAAACAATTTTGGAGTGGCTAACTATGAACTTAAGAAGAGGAAGTTTGAGGTGAAGATAATGATGCTAGATTTAAGTGCCATGAATGTCATGTAAGTTGAATATTTCCGTAATATCCAACGCAGGATCTTTGAGGAGTTGAGGCAAAAAAATCGACGTATACCTACATCCCATTCAAACCCTTATGGAGGTGACTTCTTTGACATTTATGTAGTAATCTTATAAAATATAATTTATTTTGGAGTTTTAATTGCTGCCTAACCACATGTGGCTGGAGAGACACACGTTACTAAGTAGCAATTAAATTTGATTCACATCGTTGTATGGTGTGGATATGATTTTGGTAATTCATGTATGCATTTTGGCTATTTCTTTTGATAATGGATGGATTGGATATGTAGTTTTATGGATACACAATGTAGAATTGTGGACTGTTTCTCTGATCAAGTTTTATGGATATCTTTTGACAGTTTGTTCAAGTTTCATTTTATTTGTGTGGATGGATTGGAAATAAATTATTGAGCCTTAGTGAGAATCAGGAATTTAATGCAATGTAGTTGAACTGGTGGAAATAAATGGTTCACATGCAATGATGCATAGCATATCATTTAATTTAAGGAATTTAATGATGCAGAACTGGTGGAATTTAAGGGATTTAATGCAATGTCGTTTAATGCAATGATGCAAATCAGGTATATATATTGGCAGATTAAATGGGAAAGTGATTGATGAATTGATGGATTTAAGAAACGCTAGTATAATGTGATTGTTGATTGATGAATTGTAGATGGTGTATGGTTGTGTAGGCCTAGGCTCTGACGGTAGTGCCTTCCGAACTCTGACTTCAACAAGAGTTGGAGCACAAAATACCCTCCGACTCTAACTCTGAAAAGGAGTTGGAGTTTCTCTGATCGAAGTTCGGGATTTCAATCTAGAATTCCTTACTTTGTCTTCGGTGAAACCCTAAAGGCTAAATTCATCTACTCGTAACTCCACTAATTTACTGATTAAAGAAAATGAAAAAATCCTAAATATTAAAATGAGCAAATGGAAACCCTTACTCAAGTTACTCTGTCGCCGACGAAATCACGAATGATAAAACCCATAAGTTGATCTGTCGGAGTCGACATCATCCAAAGCAAAAGCTGCAATAAGGGTCAACAAAACCCATCGACAAGTCACAAAAGTTCGAAACCCTTATGTCGGAGTAAAGGTTGCTCCATCTTAGGGTTAAGGTTTTCGTTATTTCGACCTAATGTTGATCTGTTGCAGGCTTGTTGTCTTAGGATTAGAGTTTTCGATATATGGGCATTGAATGGAAGCACGGGGGGAAGAGTGAATAAAGGTAAATTGAAATGTGTAGGGTTAAGATTTTTGTCATTTCGCATATATACCTTCTCAAACGACGTCGTTTAAAGTTTGGGAAGTGCTATTCACCCCGATGAATAGCATCTCGATCCCCATCCCGTTTTTATTATTTTTTTTCAATTTTTTATTTGATTTTTAATTAAATATTTTTAAATAATGTTGTATTTTTTTATATTTTTAAAAATTATTTTAATATATTAAAAAAATCATATAAAAAAACATATTTTTTTAAAATATTGTGAATAGCATTTTAAGGAAAATGCTATTCACCCCGATGAATAGCATCCCGTTCCCCATCTCGTTTTAAAAAAACATATTTTTTTACATAATTTTTTTAACACCTTAAAATATTTTTTTAAATATATAAATTTCACAATATTATTTAAAAACACTTATCTAAAAATCATATAAAAAAATTGAAAAAAAAAATAAAAATGGAATGGAGAACGGGATGCGATTCATCGGGGTGAAAAGCATTTTCCTTAAATTTTTGTAAAAAAAAAAAAAAATGAAAGATGGAAAGAGGAGAAACGGGAGTTAGTGCCACTACTCGAACCCAGGTTCACACGTTAGGCCAAAATGCGCGTAACCATTAGGCCACTTAGGTGTTTATTATTTATTTTACAATATATAATATATAATTTTTAAAAAGTCGGAGTTTGGAGATGGAACTCGGAACCCAAGTGGGCTCCAGTTCTGACTCCGAACTCTGATTTCGGAGTCAGAGTCATTGTTCCGACTTCGACTCCAAATTTCGACTTCTAACTTTAATCGGAGTCAAAATCAAAACGAAATTCGGACGAATTTCGAAATTTAGAAAATTTGCCCAGTCTTATGCTAGTGTTTGAGAGAAGATATAATTAAAGAAATTATTTCTTATACCTAATTAATATTTAATATATTATGTGCATTTGCAAAATTAAAAAAATAATTTATTGTTTACTAAAATTAATATTTAATATATAAGTGTATTTGTAAAATATTTTAAATATATTTTTTTATATTAAAATATATAATATAATATTATTATTTAGATTTTGATTTAAATAGACTAATATGAGCTTTTTGGCTAAACCATATGAATTATAATCCAAAAAGTAAATTTACGTCTCATTTGAATTTGGAGATGAGATGAGTTGAGATGAGTTTAGTTTATTTTTTAATATTATTAGTATTTTAAAATTTGAAAAAGTTGAATAGAGATTTGAAAAAATATATTGAAATTTGAAAAAATTATATTAAAATTTATGTTTTATATAAAAAATTAAAAAATATAATAAAATAAAAATAAATAAAAATAAATTAAACTCATCTTTACATTCAAATTAGACTTTAAATTTTAATTTAGACTTACCAATAACTACACCATTGCTAATGCTGTTAGTCGTCTTTGCGGCTTTGTTTTATATTCGAAATCAAACCAAACAAATGCCAAGACAATGAAGACAATCCAAACCAGGGGGAGAACCAAATCCATTATGCTTAGCCATACGGCCTACCTACCTTCAGATACACGAGGAGATATGGCTAATAGCTGTACGTGACGTGTCTATAGTTCCCTTCCTCACGCTCGTGGTAACTCGGTCTTCAATCCCACGCACATATGGGGCTGCGCTGCATATCCCTTGCGGCTTGATTTCCTAATCTGTGCTTTTATCTTCTATTGAGATAACCCTCCTGGTTCAGCAAGAGGTACTAAAAACTGTCTGATGTAGCATTTGTCTTTGCTTTCTAAATAACTCAAGAGTTTTTTGAATCGACAAGAATATTAATGCATATGCACGTGTATGTGTAAGTCAGAATATGGCTGATTTTCTGGGGACTGTGATATTGGAGTGAACATGTTTTGATAGTTTTGTTTAGATCTTTAAAGGGTCGTTTGGCTATTCTTGTTTGAAAGAACTTTTTCGCCCTCACGAAGGAGCTGAAAAGATAGAGAGAAGTTTGGGCAGGGACAGGTGGAGTAAGGTAATAACGTTTGGGGCATCATGAATACTTTATTTTGGGGTTTTTTTATGGGGGGGGGGGGGGTGCGGGGGAGTGGGAAACTGCGGATTCTGGTGCTTGGTTTCGGGTAAAACACCATCCTATTCTTTTTCCTTTTCGGTTGTTGCTTATATTTTTATTTATCAAGGTCTTGCGGTTTCACCAGGAAGATCATGCCCCAGGTAAAGTCTTTTTTAATGTTCAAAACGATCATATATGCAGGTGGATTCATTGAGTGAGTGAGAGAGAGAGAGAGAAGAATATCAATGTATAAGCGTCATGTAATGGGAAGCTTGGTTGATATTATTGCGGTGAAAGACGTGGTAATATCGCTGGGAAGGAGCTTGGGTGGGGAGAACTGTTTTACTCTGTTATGGGATGTGGGTATGGAAGTGCTTTTGTACAAATTTAAAAAGTATCTTTGGTTATAAAAGAGGAGCTCGTAATTTGAAGTTGCCACCCCTTGCACGTTGAAGGCCCATATTAGGCAGATATCTTCGACACTTTGTTATTGACCGAGAGTGCTTTGTGCATCTGGAAAATTAAAAGAACTGTTACCTACAGTTGTTCAATTTTGCAGATATGTTAAATTAGAATTAAGGAGTGACAATAAACAAGTTAAGAGAACCAAACTCAATCTCTGCAGTGTTTAACATGATATAATACAATTGTCGCTAATAATTAAAGGTTGTTTTATTAAATGACTAAAATTGATGCATATACAATTTTTACTTGGTAGGGATTTCGTGAAGATATTAAGGAGAACTGAGTAAGTATACAGCATGCTTGCAGCTCATTTGGAACCGTCTGTCCAAAATAGTCCTTTAGACACTATTGAAGAATTCTTTATAGCATGTTAATTCTTAAGAAAGGCCCCATAATGTTGCTTGCATCATTGAACATCGTGTGCTTATCTTGGGTTTTAAAGTTTAACTGCTCCTATTCATTATTTATAAGTCCATATCTTCAGAGATATATCCTGCATAATTTTACTGGAGCCTATACGAGTCTATAAGTTTCTCGAAAAGGCTGGAATTGGAAGCCTATTCGAGATACCCTGCATGAGTAGGATTGGAAAAGTCTTACTGGGGAAGTCTCTTGCAGATCAATTCTCCTATAAAAGGCTGGGATCTCATATTGCTGGACTATGTCAAGGTTATGGAGTATGAAACTGAATGCACAAAAAGATCTCAAGTAGAGTTGAAACTGAAAGGAAGTATCATAGTTCTTAAGTACAGTCTAAAGTTTTACTTCCTATCGGAACAAAAGAAGTTATTTTTGGTGCCTATGGGAGATTTTGATCTCCAAGATTGAAATGGGGACATTTTCTCAAAGTTGGCTTTGCTAGATGGGGAAGGAAGCATTTACACTGAGAAGGTGTCGAGGACACTTGTGGTGGTAAATAAAACCAGCCCAAGAGAAGATACATCTTAGAACCATTTGGAACATCGAGTGTTTCCCATGTTGAGCCTTTGGATATTGAGTCTGTAACTGATCCTAGTGAGGACTCTAGAGCTAGATGGATTATGTTGAAAATGGAGCGGAGATCTGAGAATAATTTTAGCAAAACTTAGAGAGAGAGAGAGAGAGAGAGAGAGAGAGAGAGAGAGAGATTTCTCCAATCAAATAAAACTAAAGGACAAAGTGAATAGCTAAAATGATGGGCATAGAAAGATAAAATAACCTGATTTCTCTGCCTACAGGTTTGACATGTTCTGTGATTCTCTGGAAAGGCAGTTGGACCTGTAACATGTCTTTCATATGAGTATATGTTGCCATATTCTTCTGTACATTCCTTTTATCCCTCCCCCCCACCAAAATTCCCAGGCACAAAAAAAAAGAGTGAAAAGAAGGAAAGATAGAAAAGGAGAGTAAGCTCATTAGGAAGGTCACCAATTTTGAATAAGAATTTTTTCTTGATAATTAGGAAGGTTAATAATACAGCAAGCACGCCCATGTGTTAAAGCAATAGCACGCCCTATGTTTATCTAAAGATCGGACGCCTAGCATGTTCTTTTTTTTTTTTTTCTCTCTTCAGAATCATATCCTGTACAAACCAGCCCTATTAATCTATTGGATTTAATACACGGGCAGGAATTTTTTAAATGTGTTGCGGTCATTTTTCATTATATATACTAATTGTTTTTGTTATATCTATTTTGTCAAGAAATATTGTATGCCAATATATCTGTAATCGCCAATGCTCAATTTTGTTACTTGACATCTACGAATCTTTTAATTATGCTCAATATGCATATCTGTAGAATCATTTCAGCCTCCTGTAGACTCGCTAAAATCTGAAATGAGGTCTTCTAAGAAGTTGCAAGGAAGTTCAACTGAGAAAACATTATCTTCTGAAGAGCAACAGCAACAGGCCAAGGTATTATTTGAGTATGGTTTTCAGTGTATTGTCTATGTATTTACTTGACTACGGTACCAATAAATGGGAATCTAACTGGTAAGCTGTGAGTACTTGATATCATAAATTTGCTTTTGCCTGTACTTTTTGCATTTTCCATATGCTGGGTATGAGAAAAGTGGGGATAAAAGCTTTATCTTTATCTTTACCATTTCCTTTTTATTTTTATTTTTTGTAAATCTTTTACTTATTTTGGTGATTTTGAATTGTAAAATTGTCTTTTAGAACTGCTTACAAACTTAAGGAATAATATTAAATAATATTAACTGGCCAGTATGTCTTTTTACTGAGAAAATTTAGGATGAAAAATAGAAGTCCATGGTTCTTCTCACTTGCCAATTTTGTGAATCAGATCAATGCTAGGAAGACTGACGTTTGTTATTAGTTTTATTGGTATTATGCTTCATTTTGTGTGGTAGAAATTATATGCATGTTTCTTATGCTTAAATTTAATTTCAAACCTTGCGTTATGGACATTAATCATGTCATAGAGTCTCTTTCACCATGGAGATGAGTAGGAAACACAGTTGCTACTCGGAATGATCTTTCAAGTGGTGAGTAAGAGATAATCTATGGGGGATCTCTTACTACGTGAAATCAGAAACTTTGGTTCTGTTTTTTCTCCAGATCAATGAAACAAGAAAATTGATTGGTCCAATTGCTGATAAGCTTCCAGTCCAGTGTTCCAATGCATCAATATTGAGGTTTCTTAGAGCTCGGAACTGGAATACAAAGAAGGCAGGCAAGATGCTGAAGCAAACCTTGAAGTGGAGGCTGGAGTACAAGCCAGAGAAGATCCAATGGGTATGCATATGTGCGCTATATTAAATAATGATATGTAAGAGTAGATTCCATTTCTTCTCTCTATGTAAAAATCTCAATTATCAAATGCATCATGCTTAAAAAATATTGGCATACATCACGTATTCAATGGGAAACTAGCACTTGTTAGGACTAACTAGATAAGACCCTTTTTTTAGGGTAATGATACCCTTACATCTCCACTGCTGCTCTACCACCCAGCCCACGTGGCTTTCATTTTTTTTTCTCCTGCCTTTTGGTCTCTCAGATAAAAAAATGCTGTCAGAAAGCTTGGTACCTGTTCTTACGCTCAAAAGACATGCTTGCTCAGAAGCTCCAACTCTCTTCCCTTCACCCTAAAGCCACTGTGAATACATTTGATTTTGCTCTTGATTGTGTCTACAATTCAGATTGTTTTGGTTATATGTGTGCACTAAAGCTGTTTTACTTCCAGTACCAATAGCTGTAATAGGTTATGATGTAGAAACTCTAAACCATTTCAACTTGTCTTGAAACTAACCGCAGCTATGGTTTATATCTTACACTTTTTGAGTTTTGTCAATTCAATTTAGAACCTAGGTAAAAAGCAAGGGCTGAAAACTCTATAATTTTTTTGCTGTGATCTATCTCTCTTTCGTTCTTTTAAAGAGTATCAAAATCATGATCTCCGGTGACAGTTGTAAAAACGTGTTATGTTGTTTTAAGGGTAATGGCTACCCATTGGTTTTTTGGAATAGAGCTTTGTTTCAAGCAAAGTTTTGAATACCGTTTTGGTTGAGGCACTTTAACGAAATATTTCGGTACTGATACATGGATAAATGTTTCAGGATAGTCTATATATGGATAAATCAATTATATATATAAAATATATTCCAAAATAACAACAATCTAAGTCTTAAAAACACATATACATGAGAAACTCAATAATACTCTTAACAACACATATTTGTAAAACTTAATAAAACTTAACAACACAATTTCTGTTTTGGTCTCCACATCCAAAAAAGCCACTGGCAATAGAGAAGAAATATTTTTCATTTAGTGTAAATGGAAAAGTTTGCAATAAATTGCTACAATCCTCCCAAATAGTTTGGTCACTTCAGTCCACATTTATAGTATTCATAAAAGCTGGGATTTTCCAACTTTGGAGTGGTGTAAATAATGAACTATTACAGATTGGGAGTTTATGGAGTTATTGATATGGGACTTTGCATGTTAGCAACACGGGGAATTGAGAGTTGGGAGTGTTGGAACAGAGGTTCGAGCTGCGAATTTGGGATGTTAGTTTTTTGTCGCTAGGGTGTAGCTGGCATTGGTGACTGGATTGGAAAGATGCAGATGGAGAGAAGACTTGATTTGGTTTTGAAGGAATGGCTGAATGAGGGAGAAGATTTGAGATTTTGAGAAGAGACCCAGAAGGTAAATTACGTTTCTATCCCTCTATCAGACTTGACAGCTTCAGCGTACAAGAATCCGGGCGGAGACTAGAACATGGAACACATCAAGTTAAAAATTTGAATATCGTTTCAGTAATCATTTCAGTTAAAGTACTGGAACAAAATATTTCTATACGGGTACCGTTTTAAAATAGTCTATATATATAAATTAATCATATATATATAAATTATATTTCAAAATAACATCAATTCAAGTCTTAGAAAGTTAAAATACATAATTGTAAGGGAACAACTTTACACCGGATACTCCGTTACTTCTCAAATAATGGAGTCCATGTGGCTAGTGCAATGGGGGATTCCAATATTGTTTTCATTGAATCTAAGGCTTTCAAGGTGACTAGAGAGGGTCAATGGATGCATATTACTAAGAGGGGATGGAAGTTTGTGGAAAGGATCAGTTTGGAGATAGAAGCTGGGCATTGGTTTACAAAGGCTCTAGAAGATAGTCTGAAGATGGGGAATAAAGCTTTCTACGCTGCACATAGGGAAGGAGATAGGGGATTCATAGTATTGAGAGGTTCTAACTCTCAAGGGATGTTCATGGCGTTGGTGGAGCATCGTGTGGGTGGCAGCCAAAAGAGCACCTTCATTTCGGAAAGCAAAAATGGAAGGGGATGGAGGAAACTGGTGAAGATGCTAAAGGAAGTGGGAAGAAGAACTCGACCTCTAGCATCGGCACCAGTACCGGCGACGGAAAACAAGTACTACTAGCCATCTCGGTTATATAAAGAAGTACCGTAGCAACATGCTTTCCCGAGACATGACCATGCGGCACAGACTAAGTCGGCTGCTTGCTCTGAGAAGGGTGTCAAACACTTTGCTTGCACAAAATATTTTTGCAGGCGATGGCTGACATGCAAAAGCAAGTCGAAGACTTGCAAAGAAGTTTATCCTTTATGAAATGGTGCATTGAGGGCTCAAAAGGATTGGAGGTAGATATGGGCCTGGGTGTGGGCCAGGGGAAAATAGGGGTTGAGGCTGGTCAAGCCCTTGTTAAGGGGAAGGGCGTTCTGGAAGCCCAATCAGCCCATTAGGCCCAACCTGCTGACATTAGGCCTCAAGCCCAATTAGGGCATGTGTGGCGTAAGAAGCCATCGTCTGTTGGAGAGGCCTTGTCGTCGCGTGACCCTTCACCACTGCCGGCGAGGATATCGGCGGCATCGACGACATTGATGGCTACATTGGCGGGGTTTGGGCAGCCGGAACTTACGCCGGAGGTGAGACGTGATCTTTGTGAAGCTGAGACGCGAGCACCCATGTAGCAAAAGGGCTCGCCGGCGAGGATTCAAATGTATTGACGACAGGGTTTGTTACATCAGCGAGGTTTGGGCAGCTGGAATATATTCCAGAAGTGAGTAATGATCTCTGTGTAGTCGAGATGCGATCCCTGTGTCCATCTTTTGAGGGTATGCCAGACGACTCTATCTGGTTTGCCGGTGATCTTTTCTCCGGCATGGAGAGGCCTCGTCATTGCGTGACCCTTCACCACCGCCGGCAAGGATATTGGCGGCATCGACGACAGTGATGACTACATCGGTGGGGTTTGGGCAGCCGGAACTTACGTCGGAGGTGAGACGTGATCTCTGTGAAGCCGAGACGCGAGCACCCATGCAGCACTAGGGCTCGCCGGTGAGGATTCAAATGTATTGACGACAGGGTTGGTTACATTGGCGGGGTTTGGGCAGCTGGAATATATTCCAGTAGTGAGTAGTGATCTCTATGTAGTCGAGATGCGACACCTGAGTCCATCTCTTGAGGGTATGCCAGACGACTCTATCTGGTTCGCCGGTGATCTTTTCTCTGGCATTAGGAACCCCAAATGCTGCAATGGCAATTGTTGGGCCATCGGGGGTATTAAAGGACCCCATTTTGCAAACTTTGGCAAAGACTAGTGCGATGGTAATTTTTGAACCATCAGAGACTTTCCAAAAGAGGCCGTCAGTGGAGTTTGAAGACGAGGGGAATGGTGGCACAGTAGGGTTGGTTGGGCATAATTGTTTTACGGTGTTGGGGGAGTGGGAGGGGGACTTGTAGGTAATTTGCTGCGAAGGGTTATGCCTTGTTGGGAGTGATGCAGAGCCTATTTACATGTTTTCTCCTAATCACACCTCAGAACAACTTCTATCAGACTAGGTGTTCAAGAAAGTGAAAGAAATGTAGGGTGTATTTGGGGTGTCTTCTTTCGGCTTTGAAGAACAACTGTCCCTTGGCCCGTAGGTCCTGACACAAGGTTAGAATTCTAGCTCTTCCAGAGTGGTATCTCACTGATGGCTCGGGCCCCCCCGGAAGGAGGCCTTCTTCGCCCTCCACCTAAGCTGCGCAGGAAAGGCCCAAAGCCAATCCCAGGGAACAGTGAAGCTTCATAGGGTCTTTCTGTCCAGGTGCAATTATATCTTCCAAATCGTCCACACTAACAATCCATCCCTCTCCTCCAAAGGGAGATTTTAGTAAATAACCAAATATAACACTTGGGCTAAGGGTCAAGTTGGTAATTTTTCTTACATCTCCCCCTCCTGGAGCCCAGGTATCATATACACCTCCAAAATAAAGAGCCTTGAATACTAGAAGAAAAGCACCAACATCAAAAGGGTTGGTTTCAGAAGATAGAATGTCTAATGTTTTTTCACCCGGAGAACTAATTGAATTGTTGCGGGCGGAACGAACAGGGCGTGCTTTGGAAGAAGCAATCTGTTACCGAGCCATCTTATTGGGAATAACGAAAGCATCTCTAAATACTCAAAGTTTCATATCCCGGCTGTGGCTATTGAGGAAAACAGATCAAAGTCCATCCCCAAAAGAGATAGAGAGCTTAAAAGATTGCAATGTTCTATCAACTATGATGTGAAGGAGGGGAGTGGTGAAAGTTCTAGAATGAAAGGGAGGGGAGGGGAATCACAATCAACTTTTGTCCATGAAACCTAAGATCCTTTCTTGGAATGTGTGAGGGCTTAATCATCGCAATGAATGCCTTCGTATTAAATCTTTATTGCGGATGTGAAAGGTTGATATTGTTTGTCTTCAAGAAACAAAATTACGTATTATTGATAGAAAAGTTATTCGTAGTTTGTGGGGGTGCCTGTATGTGGGATGGTCCTACTTGGCTTCTTCGGGAGGGGGGGTACTTCTAATGTGGGACAAAAGAGTAGTGGAAGCGAGAGAGGAATGTTTTGGGACTTTCTCGGTTGCTAGCCTATTCAAAAATGTAGTCGATGGGTGGGAATGAGCTTTTGTAGGCATTTATGGGCCTAACTTAGATAGAGAAAGAAGAAGTCTTTGGGAAGAATTATCGGGCTTATACTGTATATAGGATGTGCTATGGTGTATGGGTGGGGACTTTAACATCACTCGGTTTCTGAGTGAGCGTTCGGGAAATCATCGTACCTCTTTGGCTATGGAGGATTTTGCTAAATTCTTGTTTAATTTGAATCTTATGGATTTACCACTTGTTGGAGGAAAGTTCACATGGTCCAATAATAGGGGGTGGTCGAGATTGGACAGGTTTCTTGTCTCTTCTTCATGGGAAGCACACTTTTCATACTTGTGTCAGAAATGGTTGAATCGGCTTTGCTCAGATCATTTCCCTACCTTGTTAGATTGTGATGGCATTCACATGGGTCAGCGGTACTTTAAGTTTGAAAACATGTTGTTTGCAGTGGAGGGCTTTACTGATAAGGTTCGTGATTGGTGGGCTTCTTATCAATTCACAAGGACTCCTAGTTTTATCCTCGCAGGCAAGCTTAAGGCATTGAAGTAAGATCTAAATAAGTAGAACATGGAAACCTTTGGTTGTATTGATAGTCACAAGATTGCCCTTATGGGGGAGCTACAAGAATTGGAGGGGCAAGTCTTGTTGGGAGATACCTCAGATGAGGTCGTGACAAGGAAGAATGTGGTGGTGAAAGAATTAGAGAAGGTGCTGTTGATGGAAGAGACTTCATGGCGACAAAAATTTAGGGCCCTGTGGTTAAAAGAAGGGGATAAATGTACGAAATTTTTTCACAAAGTAGCTTATTCACATAGGCGACACAATGCCATAGAGTCGCTCACCTCAGGTAACCAAGTTCTCTCATCCCCTCCCGAGTTAGAGAATCATATTGTGTCGTACTATCAGAGCTTGCTTACGGAATCGACCTCTCGGAGGCCCAAGTTAGATGGTTTGCCCTTTGAGTGTATTGACATCCAAAGTGTGAGTTAGCTAGAAAGACCCTTTGAAGAAGAGGAGATGCACAAGGTCATATCCAAGATGGCCAAAGACAAAGCACCTGGGCCGGGCGGTTTTTCAATGGGATTTTTTCAGCATTGTTGGGAGATTGTGAAATGTGATATTATGCTGGTTTTTCAGGAGTTTTATGCTTTTGGAAAGTTTGAGAAAAGTCTCAATGTAACCTTTATTGCCCTCATACCAAAGAAACATGGGACAATAGAGATTGAGGACTTCCGCCCTATAAGCTTGGTGAGTGGGGTCTACAAAATTATATTGAAGGTGCTTGCCAATCGGTTAAGTTTGGTTATGGGGCAAATAATTTCTAAACCACAGAATGCCTTTGTTCGAGGGAGATAGATACTAGATTCAGTACTTATAGGAAATGAGTGTCTGGATCATAGGTTGAAGGAAGGCCCACCTAGCATTTTATGCAAGCTTGACATGGAGAAAGCTTACGACCATGGGAATTGGGAGTTTCTGTTCTACTTGCTTGGGAGATGTTGGTTCGGTGATAGGTGGATTTTATGGATTCGGCATTGTGTCACTATAGTTCGATTATCAGTTTTAGCTAATGGTACACCTGTAGGCTTCTTTAACAATTCTCATGGGTTGCAGCAAGGGGATCCATTGTCTCATTTTCTTTTCGTCATTGTTATGGAAGCCCTTGGACGGATGGTGAAGGCAACTGTGGATGGTGGATACCTAGCTGGTTTTCCAGTGGGTAATGGTACTAATGACTCTATCATGATTTCACACATCGTATTTGTAGATGATACACTTCTCTTTTGTGAAGCAGATTGGGGCCAAATTCAAGTCTTACGTGCACTCATTTTATGTTTTGAAGTTGTTTCGAGACTCAAGATTAACCTTAGTAAATCTGGGATGTTGGCAGTGGGGGCAGTGCCTAATATCGGTAGCTTAGCAGATCTCATGGATTGCAAAGTGTCTTCTTTACCTATGAAATACTTGGGCCTTCCGTTGAGTACAACTTTCAAAGCTAGATCTATTTGGGATGGTGACATTGAGAAAGTGGAGAAAATGCTAGCTGGGTGGAAATGGTTGTATCTATCAAAGGGGGGGCAGCTCACATTGATTAAGAGTACTCTTTCTAACCTTCTGACTTATTTTTTGTCTCTCTTCCCATTACCTGCAAGGGTGACAAACTGGATTGAGAAGTTATTCTGAGCTTTCTTATGGAGGGTTTAGGGGAAGAATTTAAATTCTACCTTATTAAGTGGAATAAAGTTCGTTCCCCCATCTCTAGTGGGGGGTTAGGTGTGCACAATTTGAGATTGTTCAATAAAGCACTCTTGGTAAAATGATTATGGAGATATCATATGGAGGGGGAGTCTTTGTGGAAAGAAGTTATTGTTTCTAGACATGGAAGGGCATGGGGGGGTTGGTGCACTAATGTTGTGAGGGAAGGGTATGGTGTGGGATTGTGGAAGTATATTAGGGCGGTTGGCAGTGCTTTGCAAACAATATACGTTTTGTGATGAGAGAAGGTTCCAAAATCAGAAGGACGTATGGTGTGGAGAGCGCCCCCTAGAGAGGGTCTTCCCAAACCTCTATAGCATTGCAGGTAACGAGGAGGCCTCGGTGGCAGATTCATACGTTATTGCTCATGGCTCCCCCCAGTGGAATATTCTATTTACCAGGGATAATCATGACTAGGAATTGTCTACTGTTGTAGATTTTTTCAGCTTGCTATATTCACTAGGAAGCATAATGGCACAAGGAGATAGGATACAATGGCAGACTGTAACTAGCAAGAAATTCATAGTCAAAACCTATTATAATATTCTAGCTTCACTTGGTAATGCATCAATTTCATGGAAGAATATTTGGAGATCGTGTGTCCCCTCCAATGTGGCATTTTTTGTGTGGACTGCAACCCTTGGAAACATTCTCACTACAGACAACTTATGTAAGAGGGGACTTATTGTGTTGGATTGGTGTTATTTGTGCAAAAGTCATGAGGAATCAGTTGATCATCTTTTGTTGCATTGTGAGGTTACAAGAGAGTTATGGATTGGGATCTGTAGTAGAGTGGGTGTATCTTGGGCTATGCCGGCTAAGGTAGTGGATTTGATTGCGTGTTGGCAGGGAATCCACGGCTGCCCACAGGTGGTTGCAGTATAGAAGATGATTCCTTTGTACCTTATGTGGTGTGTTTGGACAGAAAGGAATGCACGGTGCTTTAAAGATAAAGAGAGAACAATGACAGAGTTACAAAATCTCTTTTTGCACACTTTAATCTTTTGGTTTTCAGCTATTGTACCTAATGGCAGCAATATGCATGAGTTCATTTCCTCAATTTAGAGCTTCCTAGAAGGACTCTTGAGAAAATAACATTCGGAAAGCCAAGGTGCCTTCTAAAGTTGCATTTTTTTGTTGGATGGTGACTCTTGAGAAAATATTAACCATTGATAATTTGAGGAAAAGATGTTTAATTGTGAATGAATGGTGTTTTATGTGTAAAAAAGATGGCGAATCAATTAACCATATTTTTCTACATTGTGAGGTTGCATCTGCCTTGTGGATCAAGATTCTTGGAAAGGTTGGCTTGAATTGGGTGATGCCTTTAAGTGTAAAAGAATTTTTGGCTAGCTGGTTTGGATCAAGAGGGCGTTGTGGCAATGTAGAATTCTGGAACATGATCCCCCTTTGTTTGTTTTGGTGTTTATGGTTAGAAAGAAATGTGAGTGTTTTGATGATTGTGAACGTTCCAAGGGGAAAATCAGAGAATTTTTCTTTTAACACTTCAAGTTTTTGGGTTAAGAATCTTGTAAGGGATGGTATTAATTGTATTGCTTTGATGTAGCTTTGCTTTCTTTTAACTTGTATTTAGGTACTCGTTCTTGTATACCTCCTGTGTATTTTGCAATGCCTATTTACATGTAATAAAATTTCTTATTACCTATCGAAAAAATTAAAACATGCCACGTAGACAATATATTCAAATTGCCATGTGTTGCGATTCAGAGGGCTTTTATTTCTTCTTGCCCCAGCGATTAACTCCTGCGCCCCCACTCTCTATCTCTCATTTCTTCTCCCAGAGGTTGCTTGGGTGAGAACCGGTAATAAATAACAAAGAAAAACTTCACCTCGAGGGGTCTTTGCTACTAGCTGAGCTCGCACATAATATCACCAAAACCATCGAGATTTCGAAATTTTTCACAAATCCTGTTGACTCCGTGCTTGTGAAGACTAGCAAAACTGAATTTTTATGCTGATAATTTCTATTACATCTTCCAGTTTTTATCTCTGATGGTTCTACTTCGTCGTCTGGTAGATTTGTACGTGAGCTCACCACCATTTGCAAATTAATTTTTCTTATGATTTTTATGCAACGAGAATGATAAAGATTTCTGCTTTTATATGTTGAGAGCTTGTGGTGAGCTTTGGGGGATGACAGTTGGTGGGTGTTGATGGTAGTTGTTTTTGGTTTCATAGTGATTGTTGTGGGGCTTTCTGGGAAGGTTGAGAGGAGGGATTTTTGGGGAAAAAGTGAAAAAAAAAAAACTACCTCTGTTTTTGTTTCATAGTGATTGTTGTGGGGCTTTCTTGTGCATTTTTTTCTTCTGTTTTTCGCATATTCTCTGCTTCCCCAAATAGATTTTTTCATTCCGTTTTAAATGCACAAATTCCACAAATTCCTCTATCAATTTATTCATACCCTCTTCGTCCTCTCACTCTCCCTCTCAATTTCACCATTTGCAGACACTAAGGTTAAACTTAAATCAACAACAACAACAACAAAAAAATTTCGTGAAAGGCAAATAATGTAATGAAGGATATGGCTTGTGATAGTAAGTAATGTAATGGTAGGTAATACATCTCACAGGATACTTGGAACTAGCATGGGCTTTGGCTTTGTATATACATCTCTCTCATTTTGGGATCAAAGAAATCATCTTTGTTGAGAGTAAGTGAAGTGATGGCCTGCAAGGGTAAAGCCTGAGAGCTGGAGCAGTAGTTCCAGAGGAGAGGGAGAGAGGGGGGAGGGGGGAGGGGGGAGGGGGGTGTGCGATTGAAGGTAGTTAACATTTCTATCATGTGGCCAGGTTCATGCAATGTTTATATTCTCAGTTGATGTGTCTAAATTGGTGTCCGATAACTATCACTTATAGGTGACACCGGTTCAAAGACTTTCTCTAATTATAAAACTCAATAATACTTCTAAGTTCTCAATCCAACTTTAAAAAAAAATCACTCATCTTTATTACGAAAATGAGAGTATGGATTTGATTTTAAGTACTCGAGAAAAGGAGAATAAAAAAGTTAAGAAAATAGTCTTTAGATGTGAGGGTTGGAGTAAAAATGATAAAATATACTAAAAATACAAAAATAGAAGTTTTGTCCTGTACATTGAATTTCAGCCAATACTGACCGAAGGGAAATACTTTATTCACAAAGGGATTACACAAAAACAATCCCACAAATTAATGTGGCTAGATGTGATTCGTCAGATTATAAAGTTATTTTTTTTTTGTAAAATAGATCTAATGGCTCAGATGAAACCACATCTGCTTATGGAATTACTTTTGTATGATTTCTTTATGAATGTAGTAGTACTCTTGACCGAAATGCATCGAAATGGTCGATATTTGACCTGGTTCAAAACAACTGTTTTGCCTATACCGATGCAGTGACCAGTATGGTAAATACCAGCTGTTATGGCATGAAATTCAAAACTTTGCATCAAATGCCATTTACCACAAATAGTCAAATTTGGTCTGAAATTACCATTCTGGCTAGAATACCGAAATCCGCCCGGAATGGGCGGAACTTGAGGCAGTATGAAACAGTACCCTATCCTATACCGATTATTGTTCCAGCCATTCCGGTTGATACAAAACGAATTTAAAACTTTGGTTTCAAGTCCTTTTTATACATAATGAAATTTCATGTTCAATATTATTTTACGTTGTATACCCTCAAAACCCCAAAGGAGAAAGGGGGACTTTGATTTTGTTCTGGAAGTGACATGCCAAGGAGAGGAAGCTTTCATCGTCGATTCCATTGTTTTCAAAAGAGAACCGAATCAGACAAAAGCTTCCTGAGAGCAAAACAAGCTGCTCCTTTTGAAATTAAAGCAGCCAAAGGAATCTCATAGTCGCCCTACGGACTGGTGTGATGTGAGGGAGGCTTATGAGAGAGTGTGTGTGGGAGAGAGGCGAAGGAGATGGTTCAGTGGACATCTCACCCAAGATGGTGCCATCAAACGGTGGCCATATCGGGAGGTGCAACCCAAAGGAGAGGAGGCTACACCAGGAGGCTGCTATCCACACGAAGGAGAGGGGGCTTCTGAAATGGAGAAAATTGTTTAAATTTCAAATGCTGTGCTAAAAGCAGAAGAAAAAAGAAAGCCATGTGGGGGCTGGGTAGTAGAGTGGTAGTAGAGGAAAGGTAAGGATATCATTTTCCCCTTTTTTTTTTTAATAAGTAATTATCAGTCCGGGGTCCCACTCTTTTCTAGATCAATATTTAAAATAAGCCTACAGAGTAAGAGTAAGACCCTTACTGCCTTGCAGGACATATACCAAAACTACAATGAAATAGATTTACCAGCCCCGTCTAAAATATACCCTTATGGATAAACCTGCAGTTTCTGCCGTAGCTGCCTAAACCTGGTAGGGTTGCTTCTTGCTATTGACACTTTTCTGAGTTGTGTGATAAACACATGCTCAAAAATGTGGAAGTAAATATCATAGTATACAGTGATACGATGCATATAGACTTGCCTTTTTTCTTTTTTGGTTTTTCCTCTTAAGCTCGACCAAAAAATGTATATGGGCTGCAGTGTTGGATCATATTTTCTCTCCAGCTAATTGACATTCCCACTTCCGGGTGGGACGCTCTGCAAGGTTTTACTCCTTACCTTGCAGCTCTGCTACTTCAAGTTCAAATGTTATGAGTTAGTACCATATCAAGGGAAAAATGTTATGTTCTGGAAAATCATTGGGAGAAGTGATATTTATTTTTCTAGATCTTGGCATAATATGTAATGGTGAATTTGATTTTGACATTTTAGAATTTAATTTACCTAATATGTTGTAAGTGATGCTACTTATGTAGGCTTATTCTCTCAGGCATGCTATCTAATTAAAAAGACTATATAAGTTGCACTGTCCATTTTCTGCTTATTGAAAGTAGTATTTTTCATGCTTTTAGGAGGACATTGCTCATGAAGCTGAGACAGGAAAAGTATATATGGCAAATTACTTTGACAAGTTTGGGCGACCTGTTCTTATCATGAGACCTGGTTATCAGGTAGTTCAAATAGAATGATAAAGAATCACTCTGAAAACATGAATTACTGTATTTTGTTTTTTCTTTCTTTTTTTAGTTGGTATGGTTGAAGTATATGTGATTGTACCTTTTCTCTTATGATATCAGAATACGAACTCAACAAGTGGGCAAATCAGGTACTTGGTATACTGTATGGAACATGCCATTAAAAATTTGAATTCAGATCAGGAGCAGATGGTGTGGCTAATTGATTTTCAAGGCTGGAACACATCAAGCATATCGATGAAGGTGACTCGGGAAACAGCTCATATCCTGCAGGATCATTACCCAGAGAGGCTGGGACTCGCAATACTTTATAATCCGCCAAAAATATTTGAGTCCTTTTGGACGGTATGTCATCATACACCCTTACCCTATTTTGTTATCATCTTATGTTAATTTTTTATTGGGGTCTCCTCTAAGCTGTAAATTTTGGCTATATATATGCATGCATCACTGAGAATTGAACATGTGACATATGTCTTATTACCATTTTACCGTATCAAAAGACAAATATCTTACGTCAACATATTTACAGTAGGAATGAGTTTCCAGTGGTTTTTAGATCAAACAGCACTCTTCCATGTTGTACTGATGAATTCGAGTCATAGCCCAATCCTGTTGAACTCAGGCTTTAAAGAAAGCTCCTTCCTGTAAAATAAACTGAAGCAATGGGTTAGTTTTCAATGTATATACGTGTACACTAACTTTCAATATTCAATTACGATTCTTGGAATCCGTTCGTGTTAATTTGTTATAAACTTATAGCGTAGAGATTCTTGGAACTTCAGATATTCTGCAGTTATAGACTCCTTCAAAATTACAGAAAAGTGAGTGTGACAGGAACCTTTTATTTATGGTACCTGAAAAATGATGAAAACTTTTTAGTATAATAGGCAAAGAGAGAATTTGTATAAAAGGACTCTAAAATGAGACATCTTTGGATTTCAATATCACCATGTTTCATGCATTTCGGATTTAAATAATTGAACATTTTTTGTTTTCCTTTGAAATAGATGGTAAAACCATTTATTGAGCCCAAGACCTTCAAGAAAGTGAGGTTTGTCTACCCCAACCACCCAGAAAGCCAGAAGATAATGGAAGAGCTCTTTGATATGGACAAGTTGGAATCCAGATTTGGTGGGAGAAGTTCAGCTGGTTTTGTGTACCAAGCTTATGCTCAAAGAATGATGGAAGATGACAGGAAAATTTCTGATTCAATCGACTCTGGTGGTTTAGCTCCATCATTATCATCTGCAATGTCCGACTGCCAGCAATCAGATTCATTGATTACTGATCATGGTTCAGAGGCCTCTGATGAATCATCCGGTGATGAAGCAGCTTCCTCAAACTTGGAGGTTGTTGACGAGAAAATACAAGTCCATCCACCAAGCTCCGATGATGTTGCAAATGATGAGGCCTTGAAGCAGCCACATAGTAATGAAAATCGAGTAGCTAAATGTTGATATGCCATATGTATATAATATATAGCACTTTATGCATCTATTACATATATATGAACGCAAACATCAAAGTTCGTTTTCTTTACCGTTGTACAGATATAAACTTTTGAGATTAATGATCTTATATAGTCCATTTTTGAACTGTATCATTACTTGTCTATTTTATATTTGTTTGGCATGAAGAACTATTGATCAACATTGAGATCGTTTCTAGACCGTTACAGATGATTTTGAGCTTGAAAAATGCTACTCTTACAGATATATGAGTCTCGATTCGGTATGACACTTTGTTTTTATTTAATAATTAATAAAGTATTTTTACATGATGTGATTTTTTTTAAATATTTAAGAATATAGAAAAATAAATGAAAAAAAATTAAAATCTATTACTGCTCTTTTTTAAGTTTTATTTATTTATTTTTTATTTGATAGGATGCCCTTTTTAAGTTATTGCTAAAAAACATCGCAGTTAGGATCGCTGTTCCTCTCTTAAGTTTTACCCGTGTGTCCATTATGCGGAAGACGAATTGGTTTTCCAAATTTCTTTGGAAAACTCATTTTGCATCGGCAAATTGTGATATCTTTTAAAAAATAATCATCATAAATTATTGGTTTTACACCTTAAATTTAAATTTTTGTCAGATTTTACAGTCTGACGCAAATTATCAAACTTTGAGAATTAGAATGCTTAGAAGGGGAGAGATAATGAGGTTTGTTTTGGAGTTTAAGTTGAGATAGTTTCGTTTGAGTAAAGAAAAAATAAAGAGGGATAATAGAAAAAAAGGAGAGGAGATTCCGAGTTTTGGCTCCATCCTAAAGTTTTGAATATCGTATTCATGAGCGTATCTAACAAGATACTGAAATGAAATATTTCGATACCAGTACTATTTTAGAATAGTCTATATATTAAAAAATTATATATATAAAAATACATATATAAATTATATTTAAAAAAAAATAGTCAATATATGAATAGATTATATATATAAATACATATATGTTAATAATCTAGTCTAGATTGAAGTAAAAAAAAAGCAAGAAATGAAAAAAAAAAAAATCCGGTACGATCGATACAATCAAAATATCAGCCAGTACATTACAGGCAATATATTTATACCGCTCAAGTAATTAGTACGGTATGTATTGGCCGTACCGGTACGGTACTGTACTAAAAATAATGCTCCACCCACATTCTCCCTTGACTAGCTGCAACGACTTTTGTTTTCCCCTTTCCTGTTTCATCTATTTTTCCTAGTTTTTGTTTTAAGTTTTCTTCCATAATGCTGAATTTTGTCGATCTACTGCTTTTCAATGACCTCCGACCAATATGCATTTGTCTTTTCTGCCTCTCCAATCGTCATTCTTCACGCTTGTGGAAGAAATTTGCTATTCTGTAAGGCGCGTTCATCCCACATGCGGCCCATGCCATTTGCATTTTCCACGCGCAGCTGCTTCTTGGAGCATCATTTGAGAACACACACGGCCCCTACAGCTTCAAAGGCCTCAGATCTACCTATTCATTCAACTCTTAAGGTGACGTATGATCTGCATGTGCTACCATTACTTGTATTCTTTATCGGCAACTCGACATAGATTCTGACTGTTATTTTATATTCATGCTTTCCCAAATTGAGAATCAAATGAAAGTGAGTATGAAAGTCTCTTTTATGCAATCCAGGCTAGCCAGATCCAGTATGTAGATAACTCCTTGAATACAGTTTTTAGTCGCAGTCATATAGTCTGTTTTACAGACTATATCAAAATTGTTTCAAGCGACAATTCCTTATGAATAATGAATAATGAATAAGGGCTATTTTCATAACTCTAAAATTCTTTATGTTTTTCTTTTTTGTAACGTATTTATTAATTTTAGGATAATTATAGAGAACTCCTGCCTCACTAAATTTATATTTTATAATGTGTAGTTAATCTATAAAAGGAAAAAAAAAAAAAGAATGTTTAAAAAAGTAACCCATGTACTCGACTGTCTCTTGATAATATTAGAAGACATGGACATTTATTGTTTCTCGTGGTATAGTTACCCCTCACCGTCACCGGAGTCGGCACATTGGGTTGGCTCCGATTTTCCCTAAAGGGAATACGGTTGTACAAGTCGACATCTTTAAGAGGGATAGTTTGCAAAGATAATGCTATTTAATTTTTTAATTTTTTTATAATGTGTTATTAAATAATTAAAAATTATTTATTATACTTTATTTTAAGCCTATTATTCTATCAAAAAAAATTTAAGTCTATTATTTAATATCATATTATAAAGATTTATTTAATATTATATTATAAGATAATAAAAAGATGATGAAAAAAAAAAGGATTGATTTTATATATATATATATATATAAAGGATTGATTTTCTTTTTACAAAATAAATTGGGTAGGTGAAGGCTGAAGCCATGCTGGTTGGTCGCAGTAGGTTGGTAAGCGTAGAGGCCTAAACCCTTCTTCCTCTCTCTTTCTTTCTTTCTTTCTTCATTTCTTCAATTCTTTTTCTTCCTTATTTAGCTTCTCTTGTGAAAAAGTAAAGTTGCTAAACCACAAAACTTGGAACGCAACCAGGAAGAAGATATCGAATTGGGATGGGGCTTTATACAACTGTGATGGAAGAGATGACGGAGTACACGGGGCTATCTCCGGCGGCCTTCTTCACCATCGCGGCACTTATGGTCGTGGTTTATCAGATGGTTAGCGGCCTGTTTGTTTCCCCCGAAGATTTCAATAAACCCCCCATTGTTACCGCCGGAAACATCAACTCCAATCTTTTTAACTCGAGTTTCTCCGGTACTAATGATGGAAACCCGGTCCAATTGGGAGACATGACTGAGCAGCAACTAAGAGCCTACAACGGTTCTGACTCCAATAAACCCATCTTAATGGCCATCAAAGGTCAGATCTACGACGTCTCTAGCTCCAGGTACCCCAATAAAATCTCGTTCTTTTTGTTTCAATTCTCAACAGGATCATGATTTGGTCTCTCAAAATTCTCACTTTCAATTTTCAATTTTCAATTTCTATGGTGGAGTTTCGAAATCATGTAACTGGGCCGATTGCGGATAGTGTAACTGGTTTGAAATTCTTACTTTACTGTTTGGATTGGTTCTGAACCACCAAAATCTTTCCTTTATAAGAAAAGGGAAAAAGCTGCAACTCCTCTGCTTGACAAATAGCCCCCATCAAGTTGTGCTTAGATTTTGTTGTATGAGATTACTAGGACTGATATGCTTGTTGTTGCTTTGGTACTTCATCACAACCTATTCCTTGTTTCAGTTTCAATACCATTCATCTAATATCTTGATATATTCTTCACAATTTGAATGATAGTAATGTTTACATAACATTGGATTTTGGTTAAAACGAGCATCAAAGTTGAGTTTGACATTTACGTGCAGGATGTTTTATGGTCCTGGTGGACAGTATGGAATGTTTGCGGGAAGGGAAGCCAGCAGGGCCCTAGCACTTCTATCTTTTAACCCCCAAGACATTAATGGTAACCTTGAAGGTCTGGACGATTCCGAGCTTGAAATTTTGCAGGATTGGGAAGATAAGTTCATTGAAAAATATGCGAAAGTTGGGCAGCTTGTCCCAGAAGGAACAAGGATTGAGCACCCTGAAAGTGGAGATAAAGTTGAAGAGAGTAAGAATCCGCAAGAAAAAGCAAAAGCACAATAGAGGGGGGGAATATAGCTGAGGTTTTAATCTTGTAGTGGGTTGCTGTGGATGGCAGTAACAAAATTGATCTGAGAGCTGAAATAAATGAGACCCTTTTGATATTATGTATATATATGATGTTTATGGTTAGCATGTAATGTAGATTTGAAACCTGCTCCTTCCCTGTTGAGGGTTTTTCTTGCATCAATGTTATCACTAAGCTTATAATACCCTGCTAAAATATTGTGCATGGCAGAGGAAGCTGAAGTCTGAACAGAGTGAATGGAGTCTTTTCAATTGGAAGGGGACATGTTTAATGCATAACAACTTTTGGACATTCTCGGTGGTAAAAAGCTAGATTTATCCCGCTTTTATTTTAGTATACCGCAACTTCCAAATTGCGGATAAAATTAATAGGTTGTTTGGAGGATGAGATGAGATGAGATGAGATAGTTTTAAGTAAAAGTTGAATAAAATGTTATTATCATTGTTTTGAAATTTGAAAACTTTAAAAAGTTGAATTATTTATTATATTTTGTATAAAAATTTGTAAAAATTATAATAATGAGATAAGATGATATAGATGGATTGAAAGTGATGCTCAATCCAAACAACTCCAAGATGCATGTCATGCAATACAATCCGCAATAAAACATTCCGTATATAGATTCTGTAACGGCAATGTTAAACTTCTTATAATAAAATTTACTATAAAGTTTTTTAAAAAATTTGTGTCATCGATGACGCATGGATCATTATCATGTAATAAATATATTTATATTTTAACAAAAGCTAACATGAAAATAATAATATATATGCCGAATCATATTTGTTTGCATTTGATCAAAATGGCATTATAGTTGATGATTAATGCAAGTAGAATCACATAATACTGCAATAGGCATGAACATTATCATCACTGAAAAGATGGACGGTGTGATCAGAGACAGTAGAGTAGGCTTGGTCTGGAAAGTAACCGTGGACGCTTTCGTTAAAGCCATGGCGGTAGTAGTTATAGGAAGAGGCGTAAGTAGATTCGTCTAAGTAACGGGATGCATATGGATAGTATTCTGTGTCGTATGGGAATGGCCAATACTCTGCCTTCCTTCCCGTTCTTCTCACCACCTTTAGCACTTTCCTCTGGTCAATCTTTCCCGTTACCCTCACCTTTTGCTTCTCCATGTCTATTTCCAAGCTATCAACACCTGCAGCTTCCATGCCAATTCATGTTGCATGTTGCAACCATAATTAATAAGAAGTTGATCATGAGAATTAATAAGATCTGAATATATATGACTAGAAAAGAAACTAAAATGGGTTATTTGAAAAGCAATTTAATAATGATTAAGATCATGTATATATAGTATAGATATAACATAATTATAATCAAGAAGGATGGATGGATGGATAAAGTCATCATGCCATGTAGTTTGGAGATTGCTTTTCGAACTCTCTTAACGCATCCTTCGCAATCCATATGCACCAAGAGTTCCACACTCTGTCATTATATTTATACGTACGGACACATGAAAATGAAAAGATGAGAGATGGTAGACTTGCAGACATGACATGCATATGTATATGTACGTAAGAGATCAACTAGCATACACTTACAGACATGACATTAGATGCACTTCTACCTCGGCGACCAAACAATATCGTGGGCATCATGAGAGTCTTAGCTTCTGTCCAGTAGTGCATTTTCTCTCCCGGCGATCGATATGCAGCCTTGGGCTAGCTATTTCGTTTCTTAATGTGCAGGCGGATGTCTTTGCTAGCTCTTGCAAACTTCAGCTTGTGTCTCAAGATTGAGATATATATATATATATATATATATCCTGATAATGTTCCGTTCCTTTAATTTGAGATATGATCCAATGCATGCATTTCAATTTTCATTTATCTTTTTTCGCACATGATGACTATATATATATATATATATATATATTGGCTGAATTGATATTGCTCGATCGAATTTACTTGTCATATATTAAAAGAATAATATATTATATATCAACGACATTAAATGGCAATATTGACGTTCAAATTGGCCTCACCTAGCTAGCACGAATCTGTCTATCAACATGATTCTTTATTCTTTGTGGCCAAATGCGTATACCTCGGCCTATATCTATCAATATATATTATTAATCCCTTTGACAAACAAAAAAAAAAAAAAAAAGAAAAAGAAAAAGAAAAAGAAGAAGATACGCACTCTTTGATTGAAATTAGAGAATGATGATGAGGAAAATAGCTCCGGGCCCCGGCAAGATCATCAGCAACACAAGTGGAAGTAGTCATGATAAAGTGTAGTGATTATCCTGTACTATCATGACCACCTCCATTATCATGACTTGATTACTACTTTCTGAATAATAATGTGACAAAATCATGGGTACGATATGATTAATTTGTCACATTCTTTTCTAGTGCTAATTAAATAATAAATTGACCAAAAGCTAGGTAGCTTAATAACTAATTATATGCGTATCGGGTTGAGTTGAGTTGGTTGGGGAAAATAATTTGAGGAAGAAAGGGATGGGAATATTAGAAGGAAAGCAACGTTTGCTTGCATGCTATTTTTATGCACAGACAAGTTGCTGGCTGTGCATGGTTTCTGGCATGCAACTGATCTAAAGGAATCTCTGGCTTTCACACTCATCATATCTGTCTCTTCTCTACGGCATATGCTTCATTTGCTTTCCTTCTAATCTGTAGCTTTCACTATCCAATAATACGGATACGAAGCAGAAATTTATTCCTCACCATAAATAAATAAATAAATATATAATTAATTAATATACGCTGAATAAATTTACTTGGGCTTCTTAACAACTGCCTAATTCCTTTAAGCTTGCTCTACCCGGGCCGGCCTGCATATCTCCTGGCCTTCTGGCCATAGCCATTGTTTTCTATGGGCTGAACTCGATTGGGCTTCCACGGATTGCGAAACTTCAATGAAACGTCAAGAGGGCCTTTGTACGTTTTCTTCTCTTTTACAGTTCTTTGAGCTTCATTTCTCTCTCCTCTTCGTCACTCCTCTTTCTCTCTCTGCTCGACGCCTTTGACACACCCATCACCTGCACCCACACCCACACCGACAGCCGTACACTTGGATCTACCACCTCCATTTTCTTACTTCTACCACCTCCGCCACCTGAATTCGCTTCAAGCCGCCGTCGGCGACCCAATTCCGACGAAGGTCACTGGAGCTACCAGCTAGACCCTCCAGGATTGGCACCCATAAAAACATTGAGGTAATTTCTGTAGTTCTTCTATCTAAAGGATTTAGTCTTGTTTCTGCATGACGATTATAATAATCTGATTGTTGGGATTTTATGTGATCAGCTATATTTGGGAGAACGGGAAGTAGGTTTATGAAAATCCGCGTAATAAAGGGCAACATCTCAATGTAGAATAACTTGGTGGAATTACCGTTCATTCTGGACATAATTTTAGTAACTCTCTTTTGAAATTCTGCACATCAAATGTCTGCTGAGAGAACAACTCTTGGACCTGCTGTGAACAAATCACCAGACCTAAGACCATGCATTAATCTGTAAAAATTATGCAACAAACTATAGAGAAGGGGAAAATAGAGGGAGAGTACGAACAATAGGCATGGATAAAGACTCAACTGAGGCAAGGCTGTTTCCCGAAAGTAGTAAGGATGCTCTAAAGAGAAGGCCTCCTCCTCTCCCTGGCTTTTCTTTGAGGGCCAGAGGAATCTTACGCCCAGTACATTGCTTGCCGGAAGGGGTACACTATTAAATGTTTGAAATTATGGGGCTCTACTTGCAACAACTAGAAATTAGGGTTGGAACTTATGGGAACTTATGTAATTTGGCCCTTTTTTTGGCATTTGATAAGGTTTTTTGTTCCAACCCTATCTTAGGATTACAAGGATTCAACCAAAGAACCCAACCAAGCAATTCTCCTTGACTTGGCAAAGAAAGAAAGGAACGAATTGGATTCCATCGTCGAGTTCATTCCATTGACGGCTAATGCTAATAGAACTAATGCGCCTTGGAAAGTGTGCTT
Organism: Platycarya longipes; assembly: GCA_036559045.1. Taxonomy (NCBI): domain Eukaryota; kingdom Viridiplantae; phylum Streptophyta; class Magnoliopsida; order Fagales; family Juglandaceae; genus Platycarya; species Platycarya longipes. The sequence continues at coordinate 7,441,769 of CM071797.1, read as the reverse complement.
TCCTTCTCAATCAATGCCTGAGCATTCCATACATCACCATCAAATTGACATTCTTTGCACTTAGTTCTCTCATGTTCCAACTCTTGTTTTTTCGTAAGAGAAAGGGGTTTCGGAGTGAACTAGCTTATTTAATTTTTAAGTCAGAAGAAAGGGCATAGACAGAATGAGACTCATTAGGAAGAACTGAAGGTTCAAAAGATTTAATGTGACAAGATAATTGTAGGTAAGTGGCTACCTAAGGAAACTTCGATTTGATCCGCCCCTTGGCTGGGAGGCATCTACCTCATCCCGATCACAAGGAGAGGTTCACCATGATGTTTTTTGCCCCTTCCAGAAAGAATGAAATGCATAGGAGACCATCCTTTTGTTGCGGCATGCTCCTCAGATTTATGGATGGGGCCTGAGGCCCTACTTAGTTGACTAACAATGACAAAGGCTTATGAAACTAAGTAGGGCCTTTTGTATGTGGTTGTTGTCCTCCATCTCATTTCTTATTATCCGAGAATGCAAGAGGGAAAGCCATTTTTGTTTCATTTTTCCTTTTTGTTCCCCAATAGGGAGGGGATTCTCCTCGCATACTGAGAGATCAACCTTTCTTGGGAGATTGACTTTCTTCACCGTGCTCTCATATACTCCTTACTTCGAACTCGAATAACGAATGACTTTTGTTCAAATCATATTTGTATAAGGATATAGTTGAATGGTAAATTTACCATATTGAGTAAAAGCATTTAAATAAGTGAATGCATTTGTTTGTAAGGGTTTGTTCTTGTGGATGTTATGGTCTAAATACTTGTGTTCTGAGTAATTGCCTAATGACACTCTTCACGGTTTACAGGCTGAGTGCATAGTGGGGAAAGATGAAAAGCCAGAGCAGTTATGTGCCGCCCCCTTATGTGCCTTTGGGACAGTCAGATTCAGCATCTGAGATTGTTCCGGGCAATGAAGATATTCCTACACATGGTCATGTCAGCGAGGGACCGTTGCAATGGTCTTCAGGAATCTGTGCTTGTTTCGATGATATGCAGAGCTGTACGCTACTTTCTGCCTTGTGACCTTGATTTATCAGAACCAAAATTATAAGGTGCCTCTTGAATATGACAATCAGTAAAAATGACAAATTGTTTTTACCTTTTTCTTGGTACTGGGCTTACTTTCTGGGGATGTTATTGTTTACAGTTATTCTGCTCTGAAACAACGTGAGGCTGAAAATATATTTTATACTAGCATGTTAAGTATCTATTAAGAGATCAAGTTCTTGACATAATGACACAAGCTGAATGTGTGTGTTTTGAACTTTTGAGAGCCAAATTCAGTTGATGGCGTGCTTGGTCTGAAGATGCTTTATTTGTATTTTTTAAAATATTTTGTAAACCAAAAAGAAAGGAGTAAGCAGTCAGGTTCGGTGGTATATAACATCAATAAGATGGTAGTTCTTTATTCTCACTTGTTTGAGGGAAAAACATCTAATTGTTTGTTGTTTTGGGAATTGGGGTTGGGGGTCTATGACGTGACTTCTCTGAATGCATTTATGTTATGGCATGTTTGAATTCCCCAAGGTGCACTTGCCTGTGCACCCCTGGGATTAGTCGGGACGCTGTTCCCGAACACCCAGTTCCAATAATTTTTTTTTTTGTTATTGTATGTTGGACAAAGAAAAGGTATAATTCTTAATATCCAATCAACAATAAGTAAGTGGATAAGCATTAAAATTATAGAAGCAGGGAATTTTAATTTGGTCCTTCAGATCTGCAAGGTCTGTCAAAACCAAGATTATCAGCTGACTGCAGTTTGTTACATGGTACAGGTTGTGTAGGTTTTTTTTGTCCTTGCTTTCTTTTTGGGAAGAATGCAGAATTTCTCGGCTCTGGGACTCTGATGGGATCGTGCCTGACCCATTTTGTTTTGTGGGCTCTTTTCAATTCTGTTTGTTGCTTGTTGACCGACAGCACTTTGTTGGCTTTACCTGGATTCTTTATCTCATGCTATGCTTGTGGATACCGTAGGGCTCTACGGTCAAAGTATAATTTGCAGGTACAGTTTTAGACTTCAATCATGTAGTTAGAAGATAGAGTCTCATCAATTCTTTTTATTTATTTTTATTCCCATCGAATACTTCTTAAGGCAATTCTTTTTTCTGTATCTTGGTTAGATTTTAAAGGCGCTTGAGGTTTTGACTCCCCTGCTCCCTCCCAAAAAATACCAGGCCTATTACTAGGTTGCCTTGAGAATGTCTTTAGACTAGTCCAGCCTCCATGTAAACTTTGATGAGAAATGAGAAGATGGGCACTGTCTTTAATTCTCAAATTATTTGCTGGTTTGTCTGGCTTCATTGAGTGGCAGCCATGATTAGTAAGGTTGAATGGCAAGAAAAAGAAAATTTTTGAATGACATTTGATTTGCCCTGCTGATTGGCAACCTAAGTCTCATTTGGATGTTGAGTGGAGTTGAGATAAGTTGAGTTCTTTATGAATAGCAGTGAGTTGAAATAATAGAGTGAGTTTTTTGGAGTTCACTTAAAATGAGTTTAGATGGGTTTGGATATTAAGATAAATTTAGATGTATTTATAAGAAGTTGAAAAAGGCTGTGGCTCCACGTATAAAAATGTGTTGAGTTGAAAAAAATTGCGAGTCCCACGTGTAAAGAGATTTTGAGTTGAAATGTTTAGTAATATGAAAATTAGGTATTTAGATGTTAGACTAAGTTCAAACGGAACCTAGGACCCTTCCTCTGAGTTCAATCTTTTGGGTTAACCACCCCTAACAGGTCTTGGCATGTAAAAATAAGTCGTAGCGATTTATGCCAATTCTTCTATTCCGTTGTAAGTATTGCTTGTGATAAAATTATTGTTTTAACTTGCTCTAGCTTACCACATCATTTTTAATGCTTATGAAGGAAGCGCCATGCGGGGACTTTGTTACTCATTTCTTCTGCCATTTGTGTGCCATTTGTCAAGAGTACCGGGAGATCCGTGAAAGATCTGGTGATTTTGGATCCCCTAATCTGAGTTTGGCTGTAGTCACAGCTCCACCAGTCCAGACGATGGAATCGGATTCCAAGGAGTAGCGCCATACCGTACCCTAGAACTTTCTGCAACATCTTTCAATCAAATAAAAAGCGAAATAGGCAACATCAGTCTTGGCCTTGGGTTGTATTTTGTGCTCACGTCTTTTTACCACGTTGCCTACAGAATTTCTCCTTGTAGCAGCATAGAATATTGTGTCTATTGCAGGTGACTGGATAGTAAACAAACGGATATTTTCTTTTGAAAGTAATAGAATTTGAACAATGCAAATATATGTTAGATAAGTAGCTACTAATTGCTTATTCTATTATGTTTTCAGTTGAGATGGGGAATGGGTGCAGCTTATTATGTGGTCGTGTGTGTTTTAAATGTTCTAGTTTCATGTGTGTGAGAAGAAGAAGAAGAAGAAGAAGAAGAAGAAGCTGCCCGTCCCTCGCGGAAACTGAGTGAAAACTTCAAAGGATGGTTGTTGTTGGGTCGTTGATTTTGGCCTTCGTCCTAGTCTTGTTCTGGTCTGCTGCGCTTGCCTTCGACTGCCATTCCTATTTTTCGGCCTGCTACTTACCCTCGTTATAACTACGCTCCCCTGCCTTCTAATATTAAGTATACAACATTAAGAATAACTATTTTCAGATCTTTGAATTTCCAAACATTATTTAAACAAAAAAAAAAAATTATTCTTAATTTAAAATCTTCAATTTTTTATCTAAGCAATACCTAATAATTATAATTTTCAGACAAAAAACATAAATAATCATTTTTTTTTCAAATTATAAAACAAATACTATATTCAAATAATTTTTAATATTTTTATTTAATATTTTCTTGCATTTGTTAAATTCATTAAAAATTATTAATTCAAATCATTTCCTATTATTCATAGATATATTAAGATATTATAAGTATCTAAAAAGCTCTAAAAGTCCTTTTAAGCCTGGTTTGATTTCATAGAAAAATTGAATAAATTATGTTTATAATATTTTTTTAAATATTAATTTTATTTTAAAATCTAAAAAAGTTGTTTTGAAATTTGAAAAAATTGTATTGCTTATTTTATTTTATATATAAATTTAGAAAAGAAATAATAATGAGATAAAGATAAGAGGAGAGTATTTGTAAAAATAAACTAGGCCTTTATCTGTCTGTAAGTAGAATTATAAATGAAGTATAAATTTTTAAACTTTTTAAACTTGAGATATAAATGTTTTTCACGTGACAATTGTTTTGGAATTAAGAATGCATTATAGATTTCAACCATTCGCAAGATTCACGCAAAGATTTTTATATGTCTTTAAAACGTTCGGAATTTAGGAAATTTTAATCCTCAATATAACTTCACACTCCAAACTACTATGCTATCTTCAAGCAAAATCATACGCAAAATTATACCACGTTGACTTTGTTGCTTTGATTGCATAATTAAAGATAAAAATAAAATCGAAAAAAGAGAGATGATCAATTCAAGTGAATCGATCTTTGAATATCTCTTAGGCAATTTATAATTGGAAATTGCTAAGATACATTGCACGTAGCACACTATCCTTTATAATTTCAACCAACTCTATTAATCAGCCTATATCAATGTGAAAACCACCTAAATGGAAATTATTTACAAAATACAAATACTTGCATAGCTAAATATTGTATGATTATAACTATTTGCAATTTTGCATGTCTGGAAATCTTAAATCACTATAAATGATTAATATTATTAATAATTGGTGACGTGTACAAATAAATATCTTATTTAATTCTTAAAGGGCCGAACAACATAGTCCTTTTAATACGTGGACGTGCCTACTAACAACCTACGATTAATCCGAATTCGAGAGGGAGACTGATCCATATGTATGCATATATATATAGTTTCATGACAGCTGAGTTGATGCCCGCAAAAACAGAGGAAGGAGAGAAGAAAAAACAGAGAATAACAGCTATCAGAGACGGAATCGATCGAAAGATATTTCTTCCGGCGCTTCCTCTTCAGTTTTTAAACCGAGAGATATCTACTTGTTTTTTCGTTTGCAAACTTCTATTCTTTCGTTTCAGTTGTCGGAGAAACGGACGAGCGTTCGAATCGTATGTCTCAAAAACTCCAAAATTTATTTCTTTGATATTTTGTGTCCGCTTTGTATATTCCGAATGCTGCGAGATTAGCCCTTTTTAAAAATAAAAAAAAGAATTTCATGAACCGTATGTCAGACTAGAATCCATTGGTGGTTACTGGTTTTCTATATCGTTACTCGTTTCAAAACCTGTGTTGTTTCCCCAGTTGGTAACGTAGTGGTCTCCAGTTTTCCTGCTTTCCGGTTATAACTTTGTTGCCAAATTTGAGAAGAATTTAGAAGGAAAGCCTTTTTTTAAAAAAATTATTTCTTAAATAGAGCATATCTGCCTCACTTAAATCTTTCTAAATGGTAAGATAATAATTAGATTTAAATTTTAGATTTTATTTTTTAAAATTAAACCATACCATATAAGCACTTATAAATGCTATACATTGCACCGGATTAAGAATATAATTTTTTTTTAAATAATTTTTTTTTCTTGTTACAAAGTGCGAGCTGCGATTCCATGTTCATTTGTTGATTACTGTGACAATGCATTATGATATGTTCTAGTGATGAACGTTTGCTCAGGTGTTTTTGAACTCATATCTTTTAAACGAATGGCATATCATTTAAATTGTTTACTCAAGCATTAGTTTTTTATAATATGAAATCTCGTGACTCCAAGATAATTACTCTTGCATAAAATGTTGCTTTTTATTTCTTTTATTTTTTTTATTTTTAATTTTACCCCAATATCGTTTCTAGAAAATGGCCTTCGATGATTCAATCTCTCACACTCTCTCTCATGTTCCATGGCAGATTAAAGTTGGTTCATACTGGTTAATACAAGACTGACTCTATAAGAGCTCTATGCCAGTGTGCCCAAAAGATTGGCGTTGCTGGGAAGGGAGTAGTGAACATGAAATATTCTCTTGGGAGTGTGAGAGATGAAGTTTCATTCGCCTTGGGCATAATCAGTATTATCGGTTGGAGTGTAGCTGAGATACCTCAAATAATCACTAATTACAGGGAAAAGTCAGCAGAGAGCCTCTCCCTCACTTTCTTGCTGACATGGACACTTGGGTATTGCAGTTTGATCTGTTTAGCTGACTATTATTCATATCTTGTCTTCGTCGATTGGATGTGGGACTCCTGATTAGTTATAGCTAATAATTTTTTTCTTTATTTTTTGGTCCAACTGTTATGAGCATAATGTGTGCATACTTGTTTTATTAACGTATGTACTTGCTTCCCCCCCAAAAAAAAGTACTTGCTTCAACTTTCTAGTTTTTGGATTTTCTTTCAAGTGATATTTCAAGTGTAAACCATATATATAAATATATATATATATATATATATATGAATGTTCTTGTATTTTTTTGGCCTTGGGTTGATTAAATTTTTGTCACGGTTGATATATTTTTCAAAGTTGCACTGGAATTCCTTCAAACTTTTAAGATGCATACATGCTAAATCATACATTTAGGTTGATTTTTTTTCCTATATGTATGCTACAGTTTGCTGATTATGTAAATCAGTTAAAATTTCTCCCTGGTTTCTTATTTGCCCATGTCATTACATATTGGTGTACTTCTTTGGCAGGGATCTTTTCAACCTTTTCGGCTGCTGGCTGGAACCGGCTACTGTGAGTCTCTCTCTCTCTCTGTGTGGAGAAAGGAACGTAATTGCACTCATACCTACTTGTTAAACTTTTATCTCAATGCCTGTGCTTTTCGTATAAGAGCTAAACAGGATATGTCCATGATTTGTGAAATGCATACCTTGCTTTACTTGATTTACTGAACTTTCTTCTTCTCGTTTATGCAGCTTCCAACACAATACTATATGGCAGTGGTAAGATGTCAATTGAAGCCTAGAGTGATCTAGAATCTAATAGATTTGAATCTTTGTCTTAGTTTGCAATTGCTTCCTTCAGCTTCAAAGTTTGAGTGAAGTTCTCCTTGTTATGTGGTCTGCAGTTATATGTAGTGACTTGCGGGATCCTTACTGCACAGGCCTTATACTATGGCCACATATATCCTCGACTAAAATACAATAGAAGACAGCACAAGGTTGGAATTTTATTAACTTTTCTCTCACAATAGTTTGCACAAGCTTTCTGATGAGTTTATGTTTGCTGATGTGTTGATAAACACCTGAAAGCTGCACGCTCTGTGGAGTGGGGACTAGTGAAATTTTAATGAAATATTAAATGCAAGGGAATATTAAAAACAACCTTTTTAGTAATGGCTGAAACTGATTGCCTGTTTGGAAATCCTGTTAACAATGTATTTTATTCTAAACTTACATTTGTAAAATGTTATTAGCCAATTTAAACCTTTGGATACAAAAGTTTTTTTTTTTTCTTTTCAAAAGAAAAAGATCAAAAATTAAGTTTACTGGTGAAAGTAATAGTTTATAGCGATTGTAAGTCTTCAGTTTGGATATAAATTTTTTATGTTCTTCTGAACTCATGCCTGTAAAACTTTGTATCTGTAACACAGGATCCAAAGCCCAACAAGTTGGTGGCACCAGTAGAAATTATACCGGGGGATGGTGATATTGGTGGGAAACAAGTAAATGAAGCTGAGAGGAGTAATGGCTCTGTCACCTTTGGCGGAGAACACATTTTGAGTTCACCTATTCCTCTTCCAGGAATTCCTCAAAGTGGTTCTCTTGAAAGAGAAGTATACTACATGTAATTGATTTTTCTCCTTTAGATTCTTGAAAACACACCTATCCACTCTAGGTTCATAGATTAAACCATTAACTGCTAATATGAGAATATGTACCAAATAGTATGTTTGTTATTTATTTATTTATTTATTTTACTCATGAACTTTTCAGTTGTTGGAAGGTATTATTAGTAATGTTTGATATAAATGTTAATTGCAATTAGCTTGAGCTTTGTGTGGCCATCCAGAAATTTCATAGTGAATTTGCAGTGTCCCTTAAACTCAATGATCATCAGGAGATGAGTTTCAAAGGATACTATAGTTCTGCTCAAGAAAACTTTTTTTTAAGATTAGGGTTTTGTCTAGAAATCATAATTGGGTTTCATTACTTGTATCTGGTCCTGGTTATTCTGACTGGGTACAATATTTACTTTACTCCCTATGATCTTTCTCTTGCTTAAAGTCATTAAGGTTCTCGGTTGCTCTCTCTCTCTGTGGAAGTTTTAATAGGTTTTACTTCGTAGATTTTCCTAAGAATCATAACATGGTTCAGTCAATAATGTAATCCTCGTTGTTAAATTAGTTTGATCGAATATGCATCAGGTCAGCAAGATCTCTATCAAGGGGTCATACTCCCCCAGCAGCAACTTTTCTAGCACAAAGAAAGAATTACGCATCTCTGCATGCTCAAAATTCTATTGAAGAGCCCTTGCTTGGTGGACTTGAGTCCAGACAATCTACTCCGCCACCAAGCATCAAGACTACTCTTTGTGTGGTGAGCCTTACATGGTGAATTTTATATTTAGATTAGATTACCTGAACTGGTATCCGATTTTGATTGTGGGGATCAATCTTTTTAACAAATTTCTACTTCAGGTCTCCGTTATGAGTGTTCTTGGCATTTACAATTTCCGTCGGTCAGCGGACAGCAAACTTTATTCAGGGTTCAAAAGTCAAAATGAAGGATTTGTAATACAAGTAGGCAGAAAGCTTTTGCAGGCAAGCAGAATGGTAATTTAGTTTCCTTTACACGATTATAGCAGGTTACACCATGGAATAACTCTTTGGAAAGCCTATCATATCAGTTTCAACTTTCTCATATGAGATGTCCTCTGTTTGGTGGTCTTCCGGTTTTTCTAATGTTTTGTTTACTTGGTGTTCGGGCCAAGGCTATTTGAGTAAGTGGCGTATTATTTAGAAATTGGGATTCAGACTGATAAGGTGCCTGACTATTTTGGCTGTGGATGAGGTATGGGCTAAGATGAGTTATGTACCTTGTGAACACAGAAGGCCAAAATCTTACAATACCGGGCTTCATAACTTTTGATTCTTGGATCCTTTTACTGGGAAATTCACTTTTAGTTTTCAATTTCTTCTGAAATATATTTGAACAGAAAACACCTTCAAATATTGAACTAATCATCTTTAAATTGTTAATGGGGATTTCAGGTAGGCGGTGGGCTGTTGCAAGAAAATGGTTTTAAAGAAAGCCTGGGTATTGGAAGTTTCCTTGGCTGGGGAATGGCAGTTCTATACATGGGTGGAAGGCTTCCTCAGATTTTCTTAAATGTGAGACTTATACATTTCAAAGCAGCTTTTAGATGACTTTAGTATTTTTTTTTTTTTTTTGGTATTACTCCTTCCCACAAACTTTTATTGTTTTTCACCACTGGTGTCAAATGCGTGGACTGTGATTGTGAGTATATACCTTTGGTTTGACCTGCTCTAGTGACATGTGGGTTCCCAAAAGACAAATAGGTTAAATGCTTCCTCTGTTTACATTAGCAGAAAGATGAGAAAAATAATGGACTAATTATCTCTGTACTTTCCCACATCTGTTGTGAAAATAGTTATATTTGGTCCATTTGGGTATGTCCCCTGAGTTCTACTTACCTGGTGATTTCAAGTTTAAAATCAATAATAAGTCTTAGAGTTGATAATATTTTACTTATTTCTACTTCTTGATCATTTTTGCAGATTAAAAGGGGCAATGCTGAGGTAAGCATTAATTTCACCTATTAAGTTGTAGTTTCTCATATATTTTATGACGAAAACTGCTTTTTGCTTGAGAAGGATTGCTTATGAAGCATCATCGGCTTGTAGTACATACGCTCTAGCAACCCTCCTCCCCACATTGCTAAAAAAAGAAAAGAAACTAGGAACAATAGTGTGTGCATGGCTGATGCAGAGAGAGATAATACTTTTCTCACATTATTTGCAGGGGCTTAATCCTTTCATGTTCATCTTTGCTTTGGTTGGAAATGCCACTTACATAGCCAGGTTAGTATCATCTATCCTTATTTAATCAGTTTGTGCTACTTACTTCGACTAAAGTACAACCTCTATACTAGGGTGTTAGGTTGTCAGCTCTAACACATTTCTCACAAGATCATTACTTGTCTTTTTGTGCAGTATACTTGTAAGCAGCTTGGATTGGTCGAAAATTAAACCAAATCTACCATGGCTGGTGGATGCAGGAGGGTGCTTACTTCTCGATACAGTTGTATCCTTAAAATATGCTCACAATGTGATTGGGTAGAATTTATTTAGTGTAAAAATTGAACACTACACTGAAGTTGTAGAAACCTTAACTATCCTTTTAGATACTATATCAATTTTTCTACTTCCGTCATTGGAAACCCAAAGAGAACAAATTTGGACACTACAGTGCCAGCTTAGATGACCAAGGAATAGTATGATTTTAAGGTACTCTCTCTCTCTCTGTGGTTGTGGTTCTGTGGTGTCATCTCCTGGCATGAAATTTACTTGACGTAGATAATTAATCAACTTCCAAGAGCTTTTAAGGTTTTCTTTCATAGCATACATATAGATCATAGCTTGCAACTTTCATTAGCCTGCTTACAACTTTGTTGAATTCCCAAATGATTGAAGCAAGGATAATGCTTAAGAATGACTCCTCCTTCAATACAACTTTTTTCCTTTTATTTCTTTTTAAGTACCACTTGAATGGCATGTTAAATGGAGAAGACCACTATGAGAGTTCTTTGTGATGAGCTCCCCCAAGTCAGTTAACTGCCATGAGAGCCAATGGACACGGCAGATCACTACTAGGCAGAGAATTTTATTGGGATGCATGTAGTTGTCCAGAGTAAGTAAATAATTTTTCTTTTGAAGGAGAGCTTGCTAACTGATCATGACGATGCCACCAATATTTAGTACCCAGTTTGCCTTCAGACCATATTAAATGACCTTTAACCACATTAGCCTTGATTATGGGGTTGGTCAAAGCTCAGTGGATTGGGAGAGAAAATGGATCTGGGTCATCAAGATTCAAAATGAAAAAAAAAAAAAATTACAGGAACCTCAGCAATGAGAGGACGGTTCAAGCAATGTAAGGTTGTATACCTGATGTAATAGTAAAAGAAGCAATAGGAGGGGAAAAAAAAGTATGATAAACATTTTTACAATAAAAAAAAAAAGAAGAAGAAGCAATACAAGAGCTTGAATTCACATTCAGTTTTCTTTTTGTTACTTATTGGATTGACTTACTAGATGTCGTTAACATTTCTCCAGGTATTGTAGTAAACCTACACTTTTGACTAGAGATTCAGGAGTCACTGAAGACTTTGGTGGTTCGAGTTAGAGGACGTGGAAGTAGCTTATTTTTTGCGTATTGATACAAAATTGCTTTGGTGTAGTTGGTTTATACAACGCTGCAACTATTGGATTTCTTATTACTTTACAGTTGCAGTTTGTAATTTATTCTCTTGATGATTATGCGATTAATGAATTTTGTATGAGTTATTGGAGTTTAGGAATTAATTGTGCAGCTTCTTGTTGAAAAAACAAAAACAACAAAAATATATATGTTTTAAGATATGTTAATGAAGTTGTGGAAGACTTGCAAAAGTATAAGTGGATCCACGTACAACCGTAAGGTGTGTAAATTTTACGTAATCGCTTTAAAAAAGAGTAGAGTTTACTATTAAAAAAGTTAACTTTTTTCTCCCATATTTTATTCAATTTTTTCAAAACGATTATGTTGTAATTGCACAATTTATGATTGGATTACAAATATTTTTTTCTCCAAAAATTGCAAAAAAATCCCCACTCATTATAAGTTTTTTCTTTTTAAGAAAGATTGAATTATTCTCATTTATGAAGAACGACTATGGAGATTACAAAGGAGAAATCAAGGGAATTACAAGGATAAAAAGATAAAGTCTCAAAACAAAGTCAAGCATATGATATGACTATGGAGTCGTGAATTCCATTGCGTCGTAATTAATTAGACTGTCAACAAGCACATTACCTTCGTTGTAAACATGATTAATGGGTAATGCTACGTACAGTTGTGGAATTACAAACGGCGTACAGTCACTTTAACTTTTTTAACAGTAAACTCTATTTTTTTCTAAAATGACTGCACGCCGTTTGTAATTCCACAACTGTATTTATCATTTCTCATGAATGAAAATGTGAAAGTAAACAATTATAAATTGGTTTTAGGTAAGATTTCACATTGAAATTTAAAGGAAATAAAGGTAGTATTTACCTAAACATGCATGATGCGAGATTTTTTTTCTGTGGGGGCTGAAGTCCCTTGACCATTTGAACAATTTAAACAGTGTTTCTTGTTCCTTCAGGCTATATTTGGATTTGGAGATAAATTGAACTCGTCTCAACTTATCTTAAATTCATTATTATTTTTTTTTTAAATTTTCATACAAAATACAAATATTAATATAGTTTTTTCAATTTTTAATACATTTTTTTCAAATTATATTTAATTTTTTCAAATTTTAAAACAATAATAATAATATTTTATTCAATTTTTAAAATTTATATCATGTCAATTACGAATCCAAACAAGACCGAAATTAAGTGTCTTTACTCTCTATGGTCTAGGCCTTCGCCAGGTCATCAGCAATTTGCAATTTTATTAGGACTTAAATATTCTATTTTTAAATAAAATATATATTTAAAGAAATCCTAAAAAATTCTCGAAAATTATCTTTAATATTCTCAAATATTCGTAGATATTCTTTATAGTTATTCATTCCTCTATATTTTAGCATCCGAACCGGAGCGGTTCACCGTTCAACTACGCATCGACCCACGGTCCAGGTAATGGAAAGATCGGGTTAGAGCTCAGCGCCACACCGTTTCAATTTTCAAAACGAGCCCGTGCTTGCCACTTTGCAGTAAGTCGGTCCAAAGCAAGGCCGAACTTTCTTCAAAACCTCAAGCCAAACCCCACGCTTCTCCAAAACCCAACATCAGAGCAGATATGGTTCCAGACTCAGCATCGCTCACCTTCAAAGCCCCACTCCTACACCGTTTCGTGGGGTTTTCTCGCATACCCACTACGCTTTCCGGCCACCTTAACCGGGGTCCCATATCTCGGAGCTGTGCTTCGTGCCAGTCTTACTCTTATCCGTCGAGGTTTGGTCATGGATCTTTGTTTAAGAATGTGGGTCTTTCTGAAATGGGATTCAGGCAGCTGGGTTTTGCTCATTTTGTTTCAGCAGTCCCGGATGGCGTGTCGGGCGGAACAGGTGGATATGGGGGTTCTGGTGATGGGAATTCTCGTGGGAGAGGTGAAGGTGGTGGGGGTGGTGATGGCAGTGACGGTGACGGTGGAAATAATTTGCCCTTACTATCTTGGTAATGTAGCGTTGAGCGAAATTCTGAGCTATCCTGTATCTTCCTTTCTTTAGGACTGTTAAATATCTACTTCTACTGTATAGCCCCAATGATTTCATCTTTCAAACAGCCCCGTGTTGAAGACCTTATCCTTTCTATGGGAAACTCAAGTTGTACGTTTATAAACTTGCTAGTCCTTTGAACCTTTTGTTCACCTTGCCTCCAGGAATTCCTGATTTCAAAACTACTTGGGAAAATGTTCACGATAGTGAGCTAGTATTAGCAAACTACTTGTAACAAGGTGTTCACATTATATGGTGCGATATACATACTTTTAGGTGTACATCATCTCTTAATATTGTATTATTGATGATTTTTTAGACAAGTAATTTTATTGAATGCTCCTATTGATTTTTCTCGTCAGGTAGGTTTGCTAGTTTTCATACAGAGTAAAATCTAAGTAGAGTTTTGTGCTGATCATTCGGTGCCTTACCCTTTATACTTGGGATTTCCAGTATGGTCCACATTCTTTAATTCCAACATGAACTTCACGTTACAGGTATTTGGATCTTCTTGCAAAGTATCCTGTTTCAACAAAAGCTCTGACATCTGCACTTTTAACTTTAATTGGAGATTTAATCTGTCAGGTACACTTTCAACCAAATCTATAGATATCTGGTATTTCTTTGTAAGGTTTTTTAAAGATTAATGACTTGCTGTACTCATATCTTCCTAATTATTAAACTAGAAGTTAGGACAGAAAACTTTCAGGTTGGCTTTTGTAACTGCCTAAAATGAGTCTAGGATGCCACCTCCTGGATGAAAGTAAAAGTAAGAGGGATTTCTAATTTTCTATGTTATGGAGCTGCTGGATTAGTGACTAGTCAAACCGCAGGATGTGTGTTGTATGTCTTCCATCATTCTCGCCTTTTCATGACATTTACAGTCCTATCTTTTACTCTCCGTTAAGCTGAAAAAGATGGACTCTAAAACTTGGTACAGTGGAGTTACAGCGGCGTTTGCTGTTGTCAACACAGATCAGTTTATATTACAATGTTAAGACTTGCTGCTTTCAGTTTTATTTCCCAATTTCGTGTTGAAGATTATGAACTTATGTGCCGCAGGTTGTGATTGATCAAGTGCCATCGATAGACTGGAAAAGGACCTTCCTGTTTACTCTGTTGGGTCTGGTGCTAGTGGGCCCCACATTGCATTTCTGGTAATCCTTCAGTCCATGCCTCTGGGTGCCTGGAAATTGGACATATAGCAATGCCAACTTTTATTGTTATTTTCACCTAATATGTTATTATCGTGCAATGATTAATAAAGATTGGTGTGATTTCTTTTGCATTTTCCATCGTCTCCTTACTTACAGAAAAGTGGTGTCTTTAAGTTTTTTTAGTAGTTCATGTAGTTTTCATGTACATACATTATTCTACTCAATCAAGGTTTCCCACTTCACCATCATAAGCAGTTTTTTTTTTTAATTTTTTTTTTTTTTTTAATATAGAAAAGCTCTTTAAGTTATATCTTTCTTTCTATTCCTGGATATGCCTTTAGGTTATCAAAATACAAGGATGGTCTGTAACCAAGAGCATGTGCCCAATGCACTGTAAAAATTTTTAAAAAGAAAAAAAAACGAAGATTAATTTGAATGTTGTATATATATATATATATATATATATCATTTCTGGCTTCTATTTAGTTTCATTATTCCATCTTCATTCTTTCTCACAATTTGATGTATCTTTAGGTATTTGTATTTGAGTAGATTGGTAACACTGCCCGGAGCATCTGGTGCTTTCTTGCGGCTTTTACTAGATCAGGTGACATGCATTGAATAGTTTTTAGGTCACTTGGCAGCATGTTTTTTCTTTGGTATCCGAATGTAAGACAATAATATTGCAGTTCCTCTTTTCTCCTACATTTATTGGAGTTTTCTTAGCTACGCTGGTGACGCTAGAAGGAAGGCCATCACAAGTCATTCCAAAGCTTCAGCAGGTGGTTTAAATTTGAAAGGCATTTATTGATATGATCTTTAGAAAGACTTAATTGGCGGGATTTTATGAGTTTATTTTGTATCTTTAATTATTTTTCATTTTGTAGGAGTGGTTTGCTGCTGTTCTTGCAAATTGGAAGTTGTGGATACCTTTCCAATTTCTCAACTTCCGATTTGTGCCCCAGCAATTTCAGGTCCTTGCTGCTAATTTTGTTGCTCTTGTATGGAATGTTGTTCTCTCCTTTATTGCACACAAGGAGATACATTCAAAATAGGTATCCAAGTTTCCCAGAAAGCACAATCTGTCAATCCCTAGTACTGTGTCAGATATATAGATGCCTTGTAGCACAATTTTCCAACTACTGCTTTAGAGAACTGCAAAATGTTAATCAAAGCACTTGTGGTCTGCTTAAGTTATGGGAAAGCTTGATTTTATATATATATCATCCAACTCTACCTGTGTGGGTCATGCATCAGGGCCACAACTAACCCAATCATTCCCATCTCACTTCATTGAAATACAGTTGTGAATTAGATAAGCTATGTTTAATTCATATAAGGATGGTATGGAAGAGAGCGAGACAATCTGCAGAACAGCATTTAGTTTTGGCAAACTAACAAAGCAATTTTTCTGAAGGGTTAGCGCTAGATAGTCTTGCAAGTATGGTGCATTTTTCTTTTAAAAAAGGGTAGGGTTCATCATTAAAAAGATAATTGTTTTCAAATTGCTTTATTTTATACAATCGCTAGAACAACATTTGGTTTGCATAAAAGTAGAAACATTTTAGAATGGGAGAAAGTTCAATGGCTAAGAAACGTATTGACCTTCATCTTTTTGTTTGAACTTGAAGTGCAAGCTAACGATCCAGTGAGGAAGGAATTTCTGCGATGGTTGCATAATTGCGTTAGAGAGAGAGAGAGAGAGAGGGAGATGCTGGCTCTTTATAATCTATCCAATATTTGAAAAATGAATAATTCTTTGCAGTCCATATTTGATAGACTGTATTATAGTCCACATAAAAATGTTCATATTTTATGACTAAATGAAATGAATTTCTCAAATTTTTAAAGTTTCTTATTTGTAAATAAGGGTATTTTAATCAATTTTATTCTAAAATGGAGATTTTCCTATTTGTTTATTGCTTGGACTGCGAAGGAGTTCAACTTTTTGGATTGTATGTAGCATTGCCCTTGAAAAATTAACTACACATATAAGCACGAACAACCAAGTTTCCGCTTCTTGGCGGCAAAAAGGTTATGGTTTTTTTTATTTTTTGAAGTTTTAAAAAGTCAAAAAATGAGAAAGATACAGCGATGGCAGAGAAGTCCCAACCCCGAAGGACTCTGGTCGTCGCGATTTCTTTGCTTTTTATGAATAATTTTAGGAGAGTTAATTTTTAAGGATTCGAGAGGGAGTCTACTTAGTTTAATTTTTTTTTTAATATTGTTTTCATAAATCTAATAAATTTCATTTGATTGTTTTTGGAATAGGAATTAAAAACAAAATTGAAAATGAGGGAAAAAAAATTCTTCATTTTCAATCTTTTTTTTCTTTATCATCATTTTCAATTTTGTTTTTAGTTTAAAAATTTGTTTCTTTATTTTCAACCTTATTTTTATGGATTTAATAAATTTTATTAGTTTGTTTTTAATATAAGAATTGAAAATAAAATAAAAAATAAAAAATAATTAAAATTAAAGCCGACTTTCCAAAACTGATTCTTCCTAAAATTAGTCTTTTTTTATAGCTTATATTGAATGCCTTCCCTTTTCTTTTGTACTTCCTTCTCTCTGCCCCTTCATTGTGCCGTGCTGCTGCCGCCACCAAACTTCTTAGGTCAGTCCGCGCGCCTCTCTCTTGCTTTCCTGAAATTTACGAACCCTTGCACCCTTTGTTCAATCTAAGTCTGACTTTATCCCAGTTGTTAAAAAGAAAAAAATGTGTATTATGATATGGATTTAGATGTAATTTAAGACTATTTAGGTAAAATTTGTGAAAAGTGCATGATGAAAAATATTGGTGAGGGCAAGTCACCTTTTTTGTGTCTCTAATTTTTGTTGCTTGGATTCTAAAGGCAAAATTGGATAAAAGAAGAAATTTTGATCGCAGTTTTGTAGAAATCTTACTTCAAATGTGGTTTTATGTCTAAGAGCTTCGATCCTAAAATAAAAAATAAAAATAAAAATCATAAAACATGATGTGTTCTGCTCAATCTTTCACTACTTGGCATTTTTACTTCTCGTTGACCACATTGTCAAATAGTGTATTAGGGATTAGACGCACGTCTCTCTGCCTATTACTTTCTTGCTCTGGAATTTGCATATGGATTGAAATTTGACAGTGTCTATTGTCTTTTAGGGAAACCATCACTTCATGGATTTAAGCTAGCTCTTCAATACAAACTGCAAATAGCCCAAATCTCAGTATGACTGATAAAATCGATGAGGGTGAATGTAGCTTCACTGATCTAACAGATAACCTTCTCGGGCACATCCTATCTTATCTTTTCCCACAAAGATGTTGTGAAAACTAGCTAGCATGTTAGCAAAGGCATGGCAAAACCAGTGGATGTCCATCTCAAATCTTGAGTTCAGAGAAGAGGCACAGAATGATGGGGCACTCTTTGTGAATTTTGTTGATAGAATTCTTTTGCTTCGTGAGAGCCCTTTACCATAACAAAATCCTTTCTGGAGTGTGGCATCAGGTATGATGCGTCTGGCATCCGTAGTTGGGTGTTGATAGCACACCTGATTCTTCTGCACTGTTGCACACCAGATCACAACACTTATCTGCTGCCAGCACACCTCAACAAAATCCTCAACAGAATGCCTCACAATAGAAAGGCAAAATTCGTCTGATGCCACCTCAAAATGCTAAGGCAGATGACTGTAGAAGCATCTACATCTGATTACAATTGTCTTTTTCTCTATATAAATATTGTACAGCACTATGTGCTAAACATTGAGGAATCACTCTCTGTAAAACTTACTCTGAAATAGTGTTTGCCTATTGAGGCATTTCATCAAATGGTTTGCTTTCATAAGGCTATACTATTTCTCTTCATGGTATCCAGAGCTGCATAGGACCCTTGTCCACTTTACAATCCATCATGGCTCCACCCCTACCACCGAATCCCTCCCTCACCAATGTCGCTGCTCACCTTATCACTGTAAAGCTTTCCCATGATAATTTTCCCCTTTGGAGAGCTCAACTTCTAGCCTTTCTCAAAAGCCATCAACTATATGGTTATGTTGATGGTTCAATCCCTCTTCCACCTTCCACCATTGATGACAAACCCAATCCTGCCCATAGCTCATGGCTCCTTCAAGATCAAATGATCATTTCGGCCCTCTACTCTTCCCTCACCGACTTTATTCTCTCCCAATTTGTTGATTGCTCCACTTCCCATGAAATCTGGTCTACGCTTACCAATCTTTACTCTCCTTAGTCCACCGCTCACCTTATGCAGACACAATATTAATTGGTCACCCTAAAAAAAGGCTCTAATACCATTTCTACTTATTTCCACAAAGCCAAAGCGTTAGCCTCATCTCTTTCCTCTGCTGGTCAACCTCTTTCTTCCCATGAATTTATTGTTTATCTCTTAGCATGCTTGGAACTTGATTATGAATCTGTGGTAACCTCCATCACCACTTGACCCGAACCGTTATCCTCATCTCAAGTCTTTAGTTATCTTCTAAATCATGAATCGCGGCTTGCTCATCAGACCGAAACTTCCCTCTTTGCTGCATCATTCTCTACCAAATCCACTCAATTTCGTCCTGCTTCAAATCCTTCCAATCGTGGTCGTGGCTATCGTCGTGGTCGAGCTGGTGCTCGTAATTCCCCTTCGATACCTCCTAATTTCTTCACCTTTCAGACTCTAAATAAACCTACATGCAAATTTGTACTCGTGTTGGTCACTCCGCCTTTCACTATTATCATCGCTTCATTCATAATTATCAACCTCCCCCACCTCCAACTCTCACCACTAACTATAGTTCCATACCAGCCTCGCCATCGCCATCCAATTCTTGGTTCTCTGATTCTGCCGCTACAAATCATTTCACTACTGATTTCTCCAACTTAAATTTGGAACCAACACCTTATGCTGGACCTGGTCAAGTCAATATTGGTGATGAGTCCTCTCCTCCAATACAGAACACTGGCGTTGGCCTTCTTCCCACCCCCAATAGCAAATTTATTCTCCGCCATTTAATTCATGGTCCTAATATTTCTAAAAGTTTATTATCTATTCATCAATTATGTCTTGACAATTTTGTTTTTTTTAATTTAACTCTTTTGGTTTTCTTGTGAAGGATTTGCATAGCCGAGAAATACTACTTCAGGGACCCGTTAAGAATGGCTTGTACGTGCTTCCATCTCATGACGAGTCCATTTTCGGATCTACTGGTTCCATTCAACCTCAAGCTCTCATTGGCGAAAAGACTTCTCCTCAAATTTGGCATTCCCATTTAAGACACCCGTCTTCCCATATCACTTCATTTATCATTTGTCAACATAATTTACCCACTACCTCAATGTCACATCTCCCTCTTTGTAATACTTGTCTTCAAGCAAAATCACACACTCTTCCTCACCCCCTCTCCCTTCTAGATCGGCTCATGCCTTTCAACTTTTATTTTTAGATGTATGGGGACCGGCGCCTGTGCTATCCTCTAGTGATTTTAGATTTTACTTTTCCATTGTTGATGACTTTACTAAATACATTTGGTGTTTTCTTTTGCATCTAAATCTGAAGTGACTACTATTTTTTTAGCTTTCATTAAATTTGTGCAAAATACTTTTTCAAAAAATATCATTATTGTACAAACAGATTGGGGTGGAGAATTCCGTCCCTTTCATTCTCTTCTTCGATTTGATATTTCTCATCGCATTACTTGTCCTTATTCTCACGCTCAAAATGGAAGCGTAGAGAGACGCCATTGTCATATTGTAGAAACTGGGCTCTCCCTTCTAGCTCAATCCTCGGCTCCATCCAAATTTTGGGTCGAGGCATTTCAAACTTCCACTTATTTAATAAATCAGATGCCAACTTCTATTTTAAATCACATCTCTCCCTTTCAAACTTTATTCAATCAAACACCAGATTATAAATTTTTGCTAATTTTTGGCTGCACCTGTTGGCCTAATCTCTGTCCTTTCAATCGTTATAAAATGGATATGCATTCTAAACTTTGTGTTTTTATTGGATATAGTTTAAATCATAAAAGATATAATTGTTTGCACATTCCCACTGGTCGCATTTATGTCTCACGCGACGTCCGTTTTGATGAAACTCAATTTCCTTTTTCTAACTTCAATTCTCCATTGCCATCTTCTGGTTTTTCATCTCTGATTCTCTCCCATCACCTCACAAATCCGCTTGGCACATTTCTTCCAAGCCCAATCTCACAAATGAGCCCATCAACTCTGCTTCTTCACCCATGGCTACTATCCCCTCTTTGGCCCATTCTTTTCCCTTACCTTTGGCCCACACTTCTCCTTCCATGTCGACCGAGGACACCTAATCTTCCTCAAAACACCAACCAGTCTACCCTATCCTCTCAATCTCTGTCTCCGACACCGATCTCCTCAAACCCTAATCTCCCTTTACCTCCACCTGCACCTTCCTCCACACATTCGATGCTTACCCGTTCCAAAACTCATCATTCTTGTACCTTAACCCGCATGGATGGTACGATCCTCTGGCCTCCTTCCAAACCCTCTACCTCTCTTACTGAATCAACCTCTATCCCTAAGGAACCAGTGTTGCCCAGATGACTAACACAAGAGGGGGGGTGAATAGAGTTGTGTTTAAAAAAAAATAACAATTATAAATCAAATATACAATATAAAATATAAACAAAATATGAAACAACAATAAATATAAAGAGTAAGAGTAAGAGAGAAGCAAACTCAGTATGTTAACGAGATTCGGCCCCACTGCCTACGTCCTCGCCTCAAGCTACCCCTTGAGGATTCTCGAATTCACTATTCAATCTCCTTCAGGTGGAGATAGAAACCTATTACACCTTTGAACAACACCACTACAAAGGATCCGTGTAGAACACCCTCTACACTTGCAATCACCTTACACTGGTGATTCAACTATTCCCTGTGTAGAACACTTTCTACACGCACAAGGGTTATACACACCCTTTTACTGATACAAGAATTGATAGTGGGTAGGTTATCAGAAAACACTCCTCAATGAGTGAAATAAGAACAATACAGCGCAAACTATATCTCTCAAAATGAATAAGGGTAAAGGCTCAATACTTAGAGAAGAGAGAATTAAAGTTTTGAATGAATATTGTATGCTCTTAGTGTTGTGAATGTGAAGCTCTCAAATGATCTATTTATAAGCATATGAGACTTCATATTCAAATTTTAAAAAATTCACATGTCAAAGACATCATCATTTTTTTTTAAAAATTTCAAACCTAATCTTTTTACTTTTTGCATGTGACAAAAGGAATGTACTTTACTTTTCAAAAATTTCAAATCTAATCTTTTACTTTTTGCATATGACAAAAGGAGCACACTTTACTTTTCAAAATTTTCAAACAAAGATATCTACATTTTGCATAAGTCAAGAAAACCATCCATCACTTTTGAAAATATTCAAATAAAATATGCACATGTGAAAGATGACAATCAATCATCTTAATATTTTCAAAATTCAAACCTTTAATCATGTCATGCACATGTGAAAGATGACAATCAATCATCTTTCAAAATTTTCAAATTTAATTTTCAAAATATTCATGCACATGTGGAAAATGTATTTTAATGCTTTATGATAAAATATTAATTTTGAGCCTTAATCCTAATTTCGAATTTTTAAGAGATTTACAACATTACTCTATGACTTTAATGTGAACTTATTCCCTTCTTGCTCATACTTGGTTCCTTGATGTGCTTGATTCTATTGTGTGGACAACTTGAGCCTGAGACTCCTTTATTCTTTGAATTCATTTGTTATCATCAAAATCTATGTGTAGATTTATAATTACACGAAACTTGAAACCTTGGGTTCAACAATCACCTCATTTTTGATGATGACAAATACTTGATAGAACCTGAAGCCTGTATTAATACTTAAGCTCCCCCTGAGAATGTGCGTTAGTTTTTCAAGCAAAAATATAAATATAATTCCAAGCATATATAACAAGTTTAGCAATTTAAACAATGTTAATGTTCTAGTCTAAAACTTCTCCCCATTTTGACATCATTAAAAAAGATTGGCAGCAAGTAAATAGACTGAAGAAAACGGTGCGTTAATAGACACTGTAGATAGTTGAAAAAGGGAGCCGTCTGTGACCCGACAAGTGCTGCAAAGCCTCGAGGCCTAACTCTATGAATTTAGTACGGCTGAAGATTTAAACAATCGCCTGATGTTGTTGACAAACAGGATTGAAGGCTATGAGTTCTATAAAAAAAAATGATCATTTTCACCTATCGGATACCAAAAAAAAAAAACGTCGCTTATTGACCTGAGTTCTGTTTTTCCATAACGATAGAATGGCCGAACAATTCTCTTCCACTAATGTTCCAGACTTGAATCAGGAACCCTTGACGCATCAACCATCAATCTTCTCTCCTGAGACCTTCAATACCATGATAGGAGCAGAGATCCATTTTTCTAGTAGGGCTGATTCTGAGATTATTGCAGAATCAAGAATGCTCAGTAGTCAATATGCTGCCTCTGTTATGATCATGTCTTGGAGGTTAATGGCGAGGGTGAGTGAGATTGATCATCTTAACATCCAAATATCTGAGTTACGACAGAAGCTTGCTAATAAGGATAGAGAGAATAAAAGGCTAAAGCAAGAAAATAAAGAGTTGAAAAAATTTACAGATTGGTATGCTCATGATCTGCAACCACAAATAGAGGAGCTGGAACGAGAAATGGTTCAGATACAAGGTCAACATCGGCAGATAACAGCAGAGGTTTATCGTTTACTAGAAAAATAGGGACAATCTACTGTTAATCTCGCTAGCTTAGTAAGAAAACATTTGACAATGTGTGTCCATCATATCTTGTATTTCTTTTGACTAAATAAGATTTGAAGAGACAATAGTTTGTCTTGTTCTTTATGCTATCTCTATAAAATCAGTTTTAAAGTTCATCCGATTTGCATCGAATCTTATTCTCATCTCTATAACTCATCTGCATTCCTTCAACATTCTCGCTTTAAGTTTTCAATTCTTTTCTCAATGGCTCATTCTTCTAACATTCCTCTAGATCTATCCATGAGGTATTCTACACCTCAATCTCATGTCCTTTCTGCACCTCAATCTCATGTCCTTTCTGCAGCTACCATTGGTGCCATGTTGCAGCAAGAGAATAATAGTTTGGCTAATAAGTCAGACTCTGATGCTATCTACGACTTGGTGAGTCTCGGGACTCGCTACTCATCCTCTATTGTTGCTTTTTTTTAGTGGCTACAAGTCAAAAACCATGAGGTTGAAAAGCTTAAAGAACAAATTGTTGTACTTCAACGAATTGTTCAAGAGTCTCACATAAGGGAAGGAATCCTTCAGCAGAAGAATAAACAGTTGAAATCTCTATTGGATTCTTCATTCCGCTTGCCAGTTCCCATGGATAGGGATGACATGATATTGTATGAAGAGAATGAGCGTCTCAAACATGAGGCTAAGAACCTCAAGTTTATGTAAAAGTATTTAAAAAATATCTCTCTATTTTTATGAACTCTGATCTATCTTTTAAGAGATATTCATAACGTGCATCATACCTATTTCTCTTTTAATCATACATAATCTATCTTCTGGTAAAGGTTTTGTGAATATATTTGCTAACTGATCGTGTGTGTTTGTGAACTTTAGTACTGTATCGCCTTTCTGCACATGATCTCGAAGAAAATGATATCTTATTTCAATATGCTTAGTTCTAAAATGTTGTATTGGGTTCTTTGAAAGATTTATAGTACTTGTATTATCACATTTGATTGGGATGTGATTATACATGAGTTTAATATCTTCAAGTTGTTGCTTCATGTAAAGAACTTAAGCACAACAACTACCCGCAGCAACATATTCTGCCTCAGCAGTAGATAGTGCAACAGAATTTTATTTTTTACTAAACTAGGAAACTAGTGCATGACCTAAGAAGTGACATGCTCCACTAGTGCTTTTTCGATCTATTTTACAGTCAGCATAATCTGCATCTGTGTAACTGATTAGATCGAAAGATGTGTGCTTAGGGTACCATAATCCTAAGTTAATTGTACCACTAAGATATCTAAGAATGCGCTTAACTGCAATTAAATATGATTCTTTTAGAGATGATTGAAAGCGTGAGCATAAGCACACACAAAACATAATATCTGGTCTACTGGCTGTCAAATATAATAAGCTACCAATCATACCTCAATATACTTTCGAGTCAACTGGTTTACCGGATTCATCTTTATCAAGTTTAGTGGATGGGCTCATTGATGTTCCAGTTTCCTTAGCACCTTCCATCCCAAACTTTTTCAACAATTCCTTAATATATTTTGATTGATTGATGAATGTCCCACTTTTTGTTTGCTTAATTTGCAATCCGAAAAAGAATATAAGCTCTCCCATCATGCTCATTTCAAATTTTTCCTGCATAGTCTTAGCAAAAACTTGGTACATATTTTCATTAGTAGCACCGAATATTATATCATCAACATAAATCTAAATCAAAAGAATATCATCATTTTCGTATTTAATGAAAAGAGTTGTATCAATTTTTCCTCTTGAAAAGCCTTTTTCAATCAAGAAACCACTGAGTCTCTCGTACCACGCTCTAGGAGCTTGTTTGATTCCATATAGTGCTTTTGTGAGTTTGAAAACATGATTTGGAGAAATATGATTTTCAAAACCTGGAGGTTGCTCAACATATACTTCTTCATTTATAAAACCGTTTAAGAAAGCACTTTTAACATCCATTTGAAAAAGTTTGAAATCTTTATAAAAAGCATATGCAAGTAGCATTCGAATAGCTTCTAATCTTGCGACTGGTGCATATGTCTCATCATAATCGATTCCTTCTTCTTGATTGAAACCTTGGGCTACAAGTCGAGCCTTATTTCTAGTAATGACTCCGAACTCATCTTTCTTATTTCTAAAAACCCATTTTGTTCCAATAATAGTATGATTTTTGGGTCTAGGAACAAGTGTCCAAACATCATTTCTTTCAAATTGATTAAGCTCTTCTTGTATAGCTAGAATCCAAGATTCATCAAGAAGTGCTTCATAATATTTTTAGGTTCAATCTGAGATAGAAAAGCAGTATGATTGTAAATATTTCTAAGAGATGATCGAGTGCTTACACCTCGTGAAGGTTCTCCCAGAATTTGTTCCATTGAATGATCTTTCACAAATTTCGACTGTTTGGTTGCATCTTGTATTAAATTTTGATGATCTTTCCTGATGTCTTCATGTTGGACTTCCTCTATTGTGTTCTCTTTGTTGAGATTGAGACTTTTCGTATTATTTATACCTCCTGTTTCTTCATCAATGGATTTCTTGGAGAGTAGAGAATTAGATTCATCAAATACTACATGCATAGATTCTTGTACAGTCAAAATCTTTTTATTGAATACTCTATAAGCTTTACTATTAGTAGAATACCCGAGAAAGATACCTTCATCAGATTTTGCATCAAATTTGCCTAAATTATCCCCATCATTTAAAATAAAACATTTGCATCCAAATACATGAAAGTAACCAATGTTGGATTTTTTCTCCTTCCAAAGCTCATAGGGGGTTTTATTTAATTTGGACCTTAGCATAACTCTATTTATAACATAACATGCAGTACTTACCGCTTCGGCCCAAAAATAACTAGGCAAGTTGTTCTCATTGAGCATTATTCTTGCCATCTCTTGAAAAGATTTATTTTTCCTCTCTACTACCCAATTTTGTTGAGGAGTTTGAGGAGCAGAAAAATTATGCACAAAACCATTTTCATCACAAAATGTTTCAATATTTTTATTAACAAACTCTTTTCCCCTATCACTTTAGATACTTGAAATAGTATAACCCTTTTCATTTTGAATTCTCTTGTATAACTTGGTAAAGACATTATGTGCCTCATCTTTATGAGCAAAAAAGATGACCCAAGTATATCTAGAGAAATCATCAACAATAACAAATGCATAATATTTTCTTCCTAAACTTGCAACTCTATTTGGTCCAAAAAGATCCATGTGTATCAGTTGCAGTGGTCTAGTAGTGGAAATATGTTTCTTGGTTTTAAAAAAAGTTTTTGTTTGTTTACCAAATTGGAATGCATAACAAATTTTGTCTTTAAGAAAATTTATTTTTGGTAAACCTCTCACAAGATCATTTTTTGAAAGTTTGGAAATAAGTTCCATGTTGGCATGACCTAGTCTTCTATGCCATAACCAACTAGTTTCATTTTGAGCTGAAAAACAAATAGCATCTTGTGAGGTAATTTCTTCAAAATCGATTGTATAAACATTGTTGCTTCTAAAAGCAATAAAACAAATATTACAATCATGATCATTCAAAATAATGCACTTATCCATTTTGAAAGTAACTGTAAATCCTTTATCACATAATTGACTTATGCTCAAAAGATTATGTTTTAGACTTTCAACAAGTAGAACATCTTCAATTATGAGAGAAGACTCATTACTAATTTTACATATTCCCACGATCTTCCCTTTCGAGTTGTCTCCAAATGTCACGTGTCCTTCTTCTTTAGATCTAAGATCAAAGAACTTAGTCTTGTCTCCCGTCATGTGTCTTGAACATCCACTATCTAAAAACCATTTTTTTTTTTTGTGGAGGACTTCATGCACACCTATAAAAATAATTAAAATAATTTTTCTTGGTACCCAAGTTCTTTGGATTCTTTATTTATTAGTATTAGAATAAACAAGATTTTTAGGTACTCATATGGCCCTAATAGTTATTGTATGTTTTCTTCTAATAGAACAAGCATGATAATTATGACCATTTCTATTACAAAAATTACAAATAGCATGTGACATATATGAAGAACTTGAGTGATTATAATAGTATCATTTTTTAACAAAATTATTTTTATGAAAAGAATTTTAAATATTAGACTTTGATGTAGAAGGATTATCAAATAAGTTTTTATAAGGTTTGTATTTTTGTTTTGGCATATATCCCAAGCCTGCCTTGTAAAAAACACATATTTGACTACCAAGAAGTTTTTCAAAATTTCTTTTTCCATTTGTAAAGTTTTCAATAATATTTTCTAAATCAATTTTCTTTTTCTTCAACTCAAGATTTTCATCTTTCAAAACAATACTTTCTTTTCTTAAAATATCAATTTCGTTTGTTAAGGAAGAATTTTTCTTTTTCAAATTCCTCATATATCTCTTCTAAAATATTTTACAATTCTTCATATGAAGGATCTTCAATATTATCAAGATTTGTCACCTCAATGTCATCTTTAGCCATAAGACAAAGATTTACTGATTCTCCATTGCTTGCTTCACTATCTGAACTACTTGAATCATCATCTCATGTAGCTTTCATTATTTTTTTGCCTTTGTTTCGATCTTTCTTTAGCAGAGGACAATCTGACTTGATATGACCAGGCATATTGCATTTATAACAAATTAAATTGTCATTTTTACCTGAATCTTTCTTGGAAAACTTTTTGAAAGATTTCCTTGGAGGAGTTTTATTTTTCTTTAAAAACCTCTGAATTCTTCTTGTTATCATCGCAACTTCTTCATCTTTGGCGTCATTTTTCACCACTTTCACTTTCATGTGGAACAGCTTTAAGTGCCAAGCTCTTCTTTGGCTTTCCTTCTTCTTCTCCTTTTTTCAATGTGTACTCATGGGTGATAAGTGACCCGATGAGTTCATTCACTTCGAGCTTCTTGAGGTCTTTAACTTCAAAAATCGCTGTCAATTTTGATTCCCAACGTTTTGGTAGAGAGTTGAGAATTTTTCTTACTATCTCCACTTTGGAATAAACTTTGCCAAGAGCTGTCAAGCTGTTTATGATGTTAGTAAAACGAGTGTGCATACTAGAAATAAATTCATCATCATTCATCTTAAACATTTCATATTCATGAGTAAGAATATAAATTTTTGATTCCTAGACTTGAGAAGTTCCTTCATAAGTAACTTCCAAATTATCCCAAATTTCCTTTGCTGTAACGCAAGTCATTACTCTATTAAACTCATTACCATTGAGAGCATTATATAATAAATTCATAGCAGTTAAATTCAAAGTATAAAGTCTATCGTCTTCACGATCAAACTATTCTTCTTCCTTTTTGACCTTCACTCCATCAACCACTTTTGTTGGAATATAAGGTCCATTTACAATGCATTTCCAAATTTCTCGACCTTGAGCCTAAAGGAATATTCTCATTCTAACTTTCCAGAATGAGTAATTGTCTGCGCAAAAGAGTGGAGGCCGACTGCTAGATTGACCTTCACAAAATGAAGCTGCAATGTTAGCCATAAAATCTTTAACTCAAAAGATAGTTAATCTTATAACAGAGTTCTAACTCTGATATCAATTGTTGCCCAGATGACTAACACAAGATGGGGGGTGAATTGAGTTGTATTTAAAAAAAATAACAATTATAAATCAAATATACAATATAAAATATAAACAAAATATGAAACAACAATAAATATAAAGAGTAAGGGTAAGAGAGAAGCAAACTCAGTATGTTAACGAGGTTCGGCCCCACTGCCTACGTCCTCGCCTCAAACTACCCCTTGAGTATCCCCGAATTCACTATTCAATCTCCTTCAGGTGGAGATAGAAACATATTACACATTTGAACAACACCGCTACAAAGGATCCGTGTAGAACACCCTCTACACTTGCAATCACCTTACACATGGTGATTCAACTATTCCCTGTGTAGAACATTGTCTACACGCACAAGGGTTATACACACCCTTTTACTGATACAAGAATTGATATGGGTAGGTTATCAAAAAGCACTCCTTAATGAGCGAAATAAGAACAATACAACGTAAACTATATCTCTCAAAATGAACAAGGGTTAAGGCTCAATACTTAGAGAAGAGAGAATGAACGCTTTGAATGAATGTTGTATGCTCTTGGTGTTGTGAATGTGAAGCTCTCAAATGATCTATTTATAGGCATATGAGACTTCATATTCAAATTTAAAAAGATTCACATGTCAAAGACATCATCATTCACTTTTCAAAAATTTTAAACCTAATCTTTTTACTTTTTGCATGTGATAAAAGGAGTACATTTTACTTTTCAAAAATTTCAAATATAATCTTTTACTTTTTGCATATGACAAAAGGAGCAAACTTTACTTTTCAAAATTTTCAAACAAAGATATCTACCTTTTGCATAAGTCAAGAAAAGCATCCATCATTTTTTATTCAAATAAAACATGCACATGTGAAAGATGACAATCAATCATCTTAATATTTTCAAAGTTTAAACCTTTAATCATGTCATGCACATGTGAAAGATGACAATCAATCATCTTTCAAAATCTTCAAATTTAATTTTCAAAATATTCATACACATGTGGAAAATGTATTTTAATGCTTTATGATAAAATATTAATTTTGAGCCTTAATCCTAATTTTGAATTTTTAAGAGATTTACAACATTACTCTATGACTTTAATGTGAACTTGTTCCCTTCTTGCTCATACTTGGTTCCTTGATGTGCTTGATTCTATTATGTGGACAACTTGAGCTTGAGACTCCTTTATTCTTTGAATTCATTTGTTATCATCAAAATCCATGTGTAGATTTATAATTACACGAAACTTGAAACCTTGGGTTCAACAACCAGCTTCGTACACCATAGCCTCTAAATATCTAGCTTGGCGAGATGCCATGGCGGTTGAATTCGAAGCCCTCTTGCACAATCATACATGGGATCTAGTTCCTCCCTCTTCCAATCTCAACATTCTCGGATCCAAGTGGGTTCTAAAACAATGTTTTTAATTTCGTACCGTACCGGCCGGTACATACCGTATCGGAGCAGTGGCCGGTACAGAAATGGGGTCTGTTTCGTACCGGCCCAGATTTCAGCCGTACCGGCCGGTATTTCGGCCGTACCGGCCATGTGTACCGGCCTGTACCGGCCAGTACCGGATTTGAGAATTTTTTTTTTTTTTTCATTTCTTCCTATTTTTTTATCCTAATTTAGACTAGATTATTTACATATATATTAATATATATAATTGAGACTATTATTTTGAAATATAATTTTTATATATTTTTATATATTTAATTTTTTTTTTATGTATAGACTATTCTGAAACGGTACACGAAACGGTACCGGTACCGAAATATTTCGTTCCAGTGCCTTGACCGGTACGCTCACCGGTACGGTATTCAAAACATTGTTCTAAAAACCAAAAGGCACGCTGATAGAACCTTAGAACGGCGAAAAGCATGCCTTATTGCTAAAGGGTTCCATCAGCAAACCGAATTTGATTATTCTGAGACTTCTAACCCGGTTGTTAAGCCAGTCGCAATTCGTTTAATTCTTTCTCTTGTAATTACTCGGAAATGGCCTCTTCATTAGCTGGATGTGCAAAACACCTTTTTGCATGGGGATCTAGAGGAGGATGTTTTTATGCATCATCCGACTGGGTTTGTAAATCTTGACTATCCTCAGTATGTTTCTAAACTCCGAAAATCTATATATGGTTTTATAGAACCCAAGGTTTCAAGTCTCATATTTACGTATAAATTTTGATAATAACAAATAAATTCAAGACTCAAATTCAAGTTATCTACGCATGAAGAAAGCTAAACACACCAAGAAATCAAGCATGAGCAAGAAGAATAACAAGTTTACAAATGAAGTTCATAGAGTAAATTTATACATCTCTTAAAATTTGAAATTGGATTAAGGTTAAAAAATAATATTTTTACATAAAGCATCTGTTGCTCAGATGACTAACACAAGAGGGGGGGTGAATTGGTTATATTATAAAAATTAACACTTATTAATCAAATACACAATATAAAATATAAACAGAATGTAAAACAGTAAGAAATGTAAAGAGTAGGGTAAGAGAAAGCAAACTCAGTATTTTTACGAGGTTCAGCCCCACTGCCTACGTCCTTGCCTCAAGCTACCCCTTGAGGATCCCGAATTCACTAGTCAATCTCCTTTAGGTGAAGATAGAAACCTATTACACTTTTGAGCAGCACCGCTCCAAAGAATCCGTGTAGAACACCCTCTACACTTCCAATCACCTCACACTTGGTGATTTAACTATTCCCCGTGTAGAACACCTTCTACACACAGAAGGGTTATACACACCCTTTTACTGATACAAAAATTGATAGTGGGTAGGCTATCAGAAAACACTCCTCAATGAGTGAGATAGAAACAATACAGCACAACCTATATCTCTCTCAACAAGAACAAGAATTAAGG
The DNA here is from genome assembly GCA_036559045.1 of Platycarya longipes. Classification (NCBI taxonomy): domain Eukaryota; kingdom Viridiplantae; phylum Streptophyta; class Magnoliopsida; order Fagales; family Juglandaceae; genus Platycarya; species Platycarya longipes. The sequence goes on along the minus strand of CM071797.1, from coordinate 7,409,993 downwards.
CTCAAAACTTTAGAAAATAGAGAATGAGAGCTTTGAAGGAATGATGCAAAACTTAGCAATAGATGTGTAAGCTCTTGTGGTGATTTTTGCAAAACTCAAGTGAGCTATTTATAGGCAAATGAGTCTTCAATTTCAAATTTGAAAAGATTCCCATGTCCAAGACATCATCATTCACTTTTTAAAAATTTCAAATCAAATCTTTTTACTTTTTGTATGTGACAAAAGGAGCACACTTTACTTTTCAAAAATTTCAAACCTAATATTTTACTTTTTGCATATGACAAAAAGAGCACACTTTACTTTTCAAAATTTTCAAATAAAGACATCTATCTTTTGCATAAGTCAAGAAAAGCATCCACCACTTTTGAAAATATTCAAATAAAACATGCACATGTGAAAGATGACAATCAATCATCTTAATATTTTCAAAGTTCAAACCTTTAATCATGTCATGCACATGTGAAAGATGACAATCAATCATCTTTCAAAATTTTCAAATTTAATTTTCAAAATATTCATGCACATGTGGAAAATGTATTTTAATGTTTTATGATAAAATATTAATTTTGGGTCTTAATTCTAATTTCAAATTTTTAAGAGATTTACAATATTACTCTATGATTTTAATGTGAACTTATTCCCTTCTTGCTCATGCTTGGTTCCTTGATGTGCTTGATTCTATTGTGTGGACAACTTGAGCTTGAGACTCCTTTATTCTTTGAATTCATTTGTTATCATCAAAATCCATGTGTAGATTTATAATTACACAAAATTTGAAACCTTGTGTTCAACAATCTCCCCCTTTTTGATGATGACAAATACTTGATAGAACCTGAAGCTTGTATTAATACTTAAGCTCCCCCTGAGAATGTGCGTTAGTTTTTCAAGCAAAAATATAAATATAATTCCAAGCATATATAACAAGTTTAGCAAATTAAACAATGTTAATGTTCTAGTCTAAAACTTCTCCCCCTTTTGGCATCATTAAAAAGGATCAGCAGCAAGTAAATAGACTGAAGAAAACGGTGCGTTAATAGATACTGTAGATAGTTGAAAAAAAGGGAGCCGTCCGTGACTTGACAAGTGCTGCAAAGCCTTGAGGCCTAACTCTATGAATTTAGTGCGGCTGAAGATTTAAACAATCGCCTGATGTTGTTGACAAACGGGATTGAAGGCTCTGAGTTTCTATAAAAAAAATGATCATTTTCACCTATCGGGTACAAAAAAAATCGCTTCTTGACCTAAGTTCTGTTTTTCCATAACGATAGAATGGCCGAACAATTCTCTTCCACTAATGTTCCAGACTTGAATCAGGAACCCTTGACGCATCAACCATCAACCTTCTCTCTTGAGGCCGTCAATGCCATGATAGGAGCAGAGAACCGTTTTTCTAGTAAGAAAACTTTTAACAATGTGTGTCCAGCATATCTTGTATTTCTTTTGACTAAATAAGATTTGAAGAGACAATAGTTTGTCTTGTTCTTTATGCTATCTCTATAAAATCAGTTTTAAAGTTCATCCGATTTGCATCGAATCTTATTCTCATCTCTATAACTCATCTGCATTCCTTCAATATTCTCGCTTTAAGTTTTCAATTCTTTTCTCAATGGCTCATTCTTCTAACATTCCTCTAGATCCATCTATGAGGTATTCTACACCTCAATCTCATGTCCTTTCTGCAGCTACCATTGGCGCCATGTTGCAGCAAGAGAATAATAGTTTGGCTAATAAGCCAGACTCCGATGCTATCTACGACTTGGTGAGTCTTGGGACTCGCTACTCATCTTCTATTGTTGCTTTTTCCCAGCGGCTACAAGTCAAAAACCATGAGGTTGAAAAGCTTAAAGAACAAATTGTTGTACTTCAACGAATTGTTCAAGAGTCTCACATAAGGGAAGGAATCCTTCGACAGAAGAATAAACAGTTGAAATCTCTATTGGATTCTTCATTCCGCTTGCCAGTTCCCATGGATAGAGATGACATGATATTGTATGAAGAGAATGAGCGTCTCAAACATGAGGCTAAGAACCTCAAGTTTCTGTAGGTCATTTAAGATAATGAAATAAAAGTATCTATCAGATATTCATGGCATGCATCATTCCTATTTCTCTTCTAATAGTGCATAGTCTATCTTCTGGTAGGGGTTTTGTGAAAATGTCTGCCAATTGATCATGTGTACTAGTGAATTCTAATACAATATCGCCCTTCTGCACATGATCTCTAAGAAAATGATATCTAATTTCAATATGTTTGGTCCGAGAATGTTGTATTGGATTCTTTGAAAGATTTATAGCACTTGTATTATCACATTTGATTGGAATGTGATTGTACATAAGTTTAAAATCCTCAAGTTGTTGCTTCATGTAAAGAACTTGAGCACAACAACTACCCGCAGCAACATATTCTGCCTCAGCAGTAGATAGTGCAACAGAATTTTGTTTTTTACTAAACCAGGAAACTAGTGCATGACCTAAGAAGTGACATGCTCCACTAGTGCTTTTTCGATCTATTTTACAACCAGCATAATCTGCATCTGTGTAGCTAATTAGATCGAAAGATGTGTGCTTAGGGTACCACAACCCTAAGTTAATTGTACCACTAAGATATCTAAGAATGCGCTTAACTGCAATTAAATGTGATTCTTTTGGAGATGATTGAAAGCGTGCACATAAGCACACACTAAACATAATATCTGGTCTACTGGCTGTCAAATATAATAAACTACCAATCATACCTCGATATACCTTCGAGTCAACTGGTTTACCGGATTCATCTTTATCAAGTTTAGTGGATGGGCTCATTGGTGTTCCAGTTTCCTTAGCACCTTCCATCCCAAACTTTTTCAGCAATTCCTTAATATATTTCGATTGATTGATGAATGTCCCACTTTTTGCTTGCTTAATTTGCAATCCGAGAAAGAATGTAAGCTCTCCCATTATGCTCATTTCAAATTCTTCCTGCATAGTCTTAGCAAAAACTTGGCACATATTTTCATTAGTAGCACCGAATATTATATCATCAACATAAATCTGAATCAAAAGAATATCATCATTTTCGTATTTAATGAAAAGAGTTGTATCAATTTTTCCTCTTGAAAAGCCTTTTTCAATCAAGAAACCACTGAGTCTCTCGTACCACGCTCTAGGAGCTTGTTTGAGTCCATATAGTGCTTTTGTGAGTTTAAAAACATGATTTGGAGAAATATGATTTTCAAAACCTGGAGGTTGCTCAACATATACCTCTTCATTTATAAAACCGTTTAAGAAAGCACTTTTAACATCCATTTGAAAAAGTTTGAAATCTTTATAACAAGCATATGCAAGTAGCATTCGAATAGCTTCTAATCTTGCGACTGGTGCATATGTCTCATCATAATCGATTCCTTCTTCTTGATTGAAACCTTGGGCTACAAGACGAGCCTTATTTCTAGTAATGACTCCGGACTCATCTTTCTTGTTTCTAAAAACCCATTTTGTTCCAATAATAGTATGATTTTTGGGTCTAGGAACAAGTGTCCAAACATCATTTCTTTCAAATTGATTAAGCTCTTCTTGCATAGCTAGAATCCAAGATTCATCAAGAAGTGCTTCATCAATATTTTTAGGCTCAATCTGAGATAGAAAAGCAGTATGATTGCAAATATTTCTAAGAGATGATCGAGTGCTTACACCTCGTGAAGGTTCTCCCAGAATTTGTTCCACTGGATGATCTTTCACAAATTTCCACTGTTTGGTTACATCTTGTATTAAATTTTGATGATCGTTCCTGATGTCTCCATGTTGGACTTCCTCTATTGTGTTCTCTTTGTTGAGATTGAGACTTTCCGTATTATTTATACCTCCTGTTTCTTCATCAATGGATTTCTTGGAGAGTAGAGAATTAGATTCATCAAATACTACATGCATAGATTCTTGTACAGTCAAAATCTTTTTATTAAATACTCTATAAGCTTTACTATTAGTAGAATATCCGAGAAAGATACCTTCATCAGATTTTGCATCAAACTTGCCTAAATTATCCCTGTCATTTAAAATAAAACATTTGCATCCAAATACATGAAAGTAACCAATGTTGGGCTTTTTCTCATTCCAAAGCTCATAGGGGGTTTTATCTAATTTGGACCTTAGCATAACTCTATTTATAACATAACATGCAGTACTTACCGCTTCGGCCCAAAAATAACTAGGCAAGTTGTTCTCATTGAGCATTGTTCTTGCCATCTCTTGAAGAGATCTATTTTTCCTCTCTACTACCCCATTTTGTTGAGGAGTTCGAGGAGCAGAAAAATTATGTACAAAACCATTTTCATCACAAAATGTTTCAATATTTTTATTAACAAACTCTTTTCCCCTATCACTTCGGATACTTGAAATAGTATAACCCTTTTCATTTTGAATTCTCTTGCATAACTTGGTAAATGCATTATGTGCCTCATCTTTATGAGCAAGAAAGATGACCCAAGTATATCTAGAGAAATCATCAACAATAACAAATGCATAATATTTTCCTCCTAAACTTGCAACTCTATTTGGTCCAAAAAGATCCATGTGTATCAGTTGCAGTGGTCTAGTAGTGGAAATATGTTTCTTGGTTTTAAAAAAAGTTTTTGTTTGTTTACCAAATTGGCATGCATCATAAATTTTGTCTTTAAAAAAATTTACCTTTGGTAAACCTCTCACAAGATCATTTTTTGAAAGTTTGGAAATAAGTTCCATGTTGGCATGACCTAGTCTTCTATGCCATAACCAATTAGTTTCATTTTGAGCTGAAAAACAAATAGCATCTTGTGAGGTAATTTCTTCAAAATCAATTGTATAAACATTGTTGCTTCTTAAAGCAATAAAACAAATATTACAATCATGATCATTTAAAATAATGCACTTATCCATTTTGAAAGTAACTGTAAATCCTTTATCACATAATTGACTTATACTCAAAAGATTATGTTTTAGACCTTCAACAAGTAGAACATCTTCAATTATGAGAGAAGACTCATTACCAATTTTACCTATTCCCACGATCTTCCCTTTTGAGTTGTCTCCAAATGTCACGTGTCCTTCTTCTTTAGATCTAAGATCAAAGAACTTAGTCTTGTCTCCCGTCATGTGTCTTGAACATCCACTATCTAAAAACCATTTATTTTTGTTTGTGGAGGACTTCATGCACACCTATAAAAACAATTAAAATGATTTTTCTTGGTACCCAAGTTCTTTGGGTCCTTTATTTATTAGTATTAGAATAAATAAGATTTTTAGGTACCCATATGGCCCTAATAGTCATTGTATGTTTTCTTCTAATAGGACAAGCAAGATAATTATGACCATTTCTATTACAAAAATTACAAATAGCATGTGACATATATGAAGAACTTGAGTGATTATAATAGTATCCTTTTTTAACAAAATTATTTTTATGAAAAGAATTTTGAATATTGGATTTTGATGTAGAAGGATTATCAAAAAAGTTTTTATAAGGTTTGTATTTTTGTTTTGGCATATATCCCAAGCCTGCCTTGTCAAAAACACATATTTGACTACCAAGAAATTTTTCAAAATTTCTTTTTCCATTCGTAAAGTTTTCAATAATATTTTCTAAATCAGTTTTCTTTTTCTTCAACTCAAGATTTTCATTTTTCAAAACAATACTTTCTTTTCTTAAAATATCAATTTCGTTTGTTAAAGAAGAATTTTTCTTTTTTAAAGTAGTATACTTGATACCCAATTTTTCAAATTCTTCATATACCTCTTCTAAAACATTTTGCAATTCTTCATATGAAGGATCTTCAATATTATCAAGATTTGTTACCTCAATGTCATCTTTAGCCATAAGACAAAGATTTGCTGATTCTCCATTGCTTGCTTCACTATCTGAGCTACTTGAATCATCATCCCATGTAGCTTTCATTGCTTTTTTGCCTTTGTTTCGATCTTTCTTTAGCAGAGGACAATCTGACTTGATATGACCTGGCTTATTGCATTTATAACAAATTAAAGTGTCATTTTTACCTGAATCTTTCTTGGAAAACTTTTTGAAGGATTTCCTTGGAGGAGTTTTATTTTTCTTTAAGAACCTCTGAATTCTTCTTGTTATCATCGCAAGTTCTTCATCTTTATCGTCATTTTCCTCATCTTCATCACTTTCACTTTCACATGGAACAGCTTTAAGTGCCATGCTCTTCTTTGGCTTTCCTTCTTCTTCTCCTCTTTTCAATGTGTACTCATGGGTGATAAGTAACCCTATGAGTTCATTCACTTCGAGCTTCTTGAGGTCTCTAGCTTCAAGAATCGCTGTCACTTTTGATTCCCAACGTTTTGGTAGAGAGTTGAGAATTTTTCTTACTATCTCCACTTTGGAATAAACTTTGCCAAGAGCTGTCAAGCTGTTTATGATATTAGTAAAACGAGTGTGCATACTAGAAATAGATTCATCATCATTCATCTTAAACATTTCATATTCATGAGTAAGGATATAAATTTTTGATTCCTTGACTTGAGAAGTTCCTTCATAAGTAACTTCCAAGTTATCCCAAATTTCCTTTGCTGTAGCACAAGTCATTACTCTATTAAATTCATTACCATTGAGAGCATTATATAATAAATTCATAGCAGTTAAATTCAAAGTATAAAGTCTATCGTCTTCACGATCAAACTCTTCTTCTTCCTTTTTGACCTTTACTCCATCAACCACTTTTGTTGGAATATAAGGTCCATTTACAATGCATTTCCAGATTTCTCGACCTTGAGCCTGAAGGAATATTCTCATTCTAACTTTCCAGAATGAGTAATTGTCTCCGCAAAAGAGTGGAGGCCGACTGCTAGATTGACCTTCACCAAATGAAGCTGCAATGTTAGCCATAAAATCTTAACTCAAAAGATAGTTAATCTTATAATAGAGCTCTAGCTCTGATACCAATTGTTGCCCAGATGACTAACACAAGAGGGGGGTGAATTGGGTTATATTATAAAAATTAACACTTATTAATCAAATACACAATATAAAATATAAACAGAATGTAAAACAGTAAGAAATGTAAAGAGTAGGGTAAGAGAAAGCAAACTCAGTATTTTTACGAGGTTCAGCCCCACTGCCTACGTCCTCGCCTCAAGCTACCCCTTGAGGATCCCGAATTCACTAGTCAATCTCCTTTAGGTGGAGATAGAAACCTATTACACTTTTGAGCAGCACCGCTCCAAAGAATCCGTGTAGAACACCCTCTACACTTCCAATCACCTCACACTTGGTGATTTAACTATTCCCCGTGTAGAACACCTTCTACACACAGAAGGGTTATACACACCATTTTACTGATACAAAAATTGATAGTGGGTAGGCTATCAGAAAACACTCCTCAATGAGTGAGATAGAAACAATACAGCACAACTTATATCTCTCTCAACAAGAACAAGAATTAAGGCTCAAAACTTTAGAAAAGAGAGAATGAGAGCTTTGAAGGAATGATGCAAAACTTAGCAATAGATGTGTAAGCTCTTGTGGTGATTTTTGCAAAACTCAAGTGAGCTATTTATAGGCAAATGAGTCTTCAATTTCAAATTTGAAAAGATTCCCATGTCCAAGACATCATCATTCACTTTTCAAAAATTTCAAATCAAATCTTTTTACTTTTTGCATGTGACAAAAGGAGCACACTTTACTTTTCAAAAATTTCAAACCTAATATTTTACTTTTTGCATATGACAAAAAGAGCACACTTTACTTTTCAAAATTTTCAAATAAAGACATCTATCTTTTGCATAAGTCAAGAAAAGCATCCACCACTTTTGAAAATATTCAAATAAAACATGCACATGTGAAAGATGACAATCAATCATCTTAATATTTTCAAAGTTCAAACCTTTAATCATGTCATGCACATGTGAAAGATGACAATCAATCATCTTTCAAAATTTTCAAATTTAATTTTCAAAATATTCATGCACATGTGGAAAATGTATTTTAATGTTTTATGATAAAATATTAATTTTGGGTCTTAATTCTAATTTCAAATTTTTAAGAGATTTACAATATTACTCTATGATTTTAATGTGAACTTATTCCCTTCTTGCTCATGCTTGGTTCCTTGATGTGCTTGATTCTATTGTGTGGACAACTTGAGCTTGAGACTCCTTTATTCTTTGAATTCATTTGTTATCATCAAAATCCATGTGTAGATTTATAATTACACAAAACTTGAAACCTTGTGTTCAACAAAAATTACATTTTTTTTACATTTGCATAATTTTATTAAAATATTTAATTTCAAAATTTGTTTTTCCACATATGCATAAAAATTTGAATTTGTAAAATGATTGATTGTCATATTTGACATGTGCATGTTTTGTTTAAAAATCTTGAAAGATGGTTGTGTGTTTTTTTTTACAAATGCAAAAGATATATGATTTTGTTTGAAAATCTTGAAGGGTGATTGTGTGTTTTTTTGACATATGCAAAAAGAAGATAATTTGATTTGAAAAATAAATCATACTCATTTTATCATGTATGAAAAGTAAAAGATTTGATTTGATTTCTTTAAAAAATGAATAGAGTTGTTTTTGACAAATATAAAAAGGATATGTTTTTATTTGAATCTTTTGAAAAGTGAATAGGGCTCTTATTTGACATGTGAACCTTTTCAAATTTGAATATGAATACTCATTTGCCTATAAATGCCTCACTTGAGTTTTTTAAAAATCACAACAAGAGCTTACACATCAATTTATAAGTTTTGTATCATTTTTTCAAAATCCTCATTCTCTCTTCTCTAAGTTTTGTACCTTAATCCTTATTTATTTTGAAAGAGATATAAGTTGTACTGTATTGTTCTTATTTCACTCATTGAGGAGTATATTCTGATATTTGTAAGAGGGTGCGTATAACCCTTGTGTGTGTAGAAGGTGTCCTACACAGGGAATAGTTGAATCACCAAGTGTGAAGTGATTGCAAGTGTATAGGGTGTTCTACACGAATTCTTTGTAGCGGTGTTGCTTAAATGTGTAATAGGTTTCTATCTCCACTTGAAGGAGATTGAATAGTGAATTTGGGATCCGCAAGGGGTAGCTTGAGGCGAGGACGTAGGCAGTGGAGCTGAATCTCGTTAAAATACTGAGTCTGTTTTTTCTTACCCTTGTTCTTTATATTTCTTGTTGTTTCATATTTTGTTTATATTTTATATTGTATATTTGGTTTATAAGTGTTAATTTTTTAATATAACCCAATTCATCACCCTCTTGTATTAGTTATCTGGGCAACAATTAGTATCAGAGCAAAAACTCTATTATAAGATTAATTATCTGTTGAGTTAAGATTATATGGCTAACATTACAGCTACATTCGCTGAAGATCAATCTAGTAGTCGGCCTCTGCTATTTTGTGGAGACAATTATACTTTTTGGAAAGTTAAAATAAGAATATTTCTTCAGTCTCAAGGTCGAGAAATCTGGAAATGTATTGTAAATAGGTTTTATGTTCCAACAAAAATTGTTAATGGAGTAAAGGTCAACAAGGAAGAAGAAGAGTTTGATCGTGAAAATGATAAACTTTATACAGTGAATGTAATGGCTATGAATCTTTTGTATAATGCTCTCAATGGCAATGAATTTAACAGAATAATGACTTGCAGGACAGCAAAAGAAATCTGGGATAACTTGAAAGTAACTTATGAAGTAACTTCGCAAGTCAAAAAATCAAAAATTTATATTATTACGCATGAATATGAAATGTTTAAAATGATTGATGATGAATCTATTTCCTCTATGTATACTCGTTTTACTAAATTATAAATAACTTGACAGCTCTTGAAAAAGTTTAGCCTAACTTGGAGATAATAAGAAAAATTTCCAACTCTCTACCAAAATGTTGGGAATCAAAAATGACAGCGATTCTTGAAACTAAAGATCTCAAAAAACTCGAAATAAATGAACTCATCAGGTCACTTATTACTCATGAATACACATTGAAAAAAAGAGAAGAAGAAGGAAAGTAAAAGAAGAGATTGACACTCAAAACTGTTCCCCATGAAAGTAAAAAGAAGACAAGAAAGTGATAACAAAGATGAAGAGATTACAATGATCACAAGAAAATTTAAAAAATTTTTAAAGAAAAATAAAGTTCTTTCAAGGAAATCTTTCAAAAAGTTTTCCAACAAAAATACAGGTAAAAACGACTCCTTAACTTGTTATAAATGCAAAAAGTCAGGACATATCAAGGCAGATTGTCCCAAATGATCGATACAAAAGCAAGAAAGTAATGAAAGTTATGTGAGATAATGACTCAAGTAGTTCAGACAGCGACGCAGGCAATGAAGAATCTGCAAATCTTTATCTTATGACTAAAGATGATTTTGAGGTAATAAATTTTGAAAATATTGAAAATCTTTCTTATGAATAATTGCAAAGTGTTTTGGAAGAGGTATATGAGGAATTTGAAAAATTGGGTATCAAGTATACCATTTTGAAAAAAAAAATTTCTTCTTTAACAAGTTAAATTGATGTTTTAAAAAAAGAAAATATAGTTTTAAAAGATGAAAATAATAAGCTGAAAAACAAAGTAGCTGATTTAGAAAAAATTGTTGAAAACTTTACAAATGAAAAAAAAAATTGAAAGACTTCTTAGTAGTCAAAGATGTATTTTTGATAAGGTAAACTTGGGATACATGCCAAAAGAAAAACTTAAACCCTATAAAAAAAAATTTCATAAACCGACTAAATCAAAATCAGATTTTCAAAATTCTTTTCATAAAAATAAATTTTTTAAAGAAAAATATTATTACAATCACTCAGAGTTTTCAAATATATCACACGTTATTTGTAATTTTTGTAATAGAAATGGTCATAACTATCATGCTTGTCTTATTAGAAGAAAACATACAATGACTATTAGGATCATATGGGTATCAAAAAATCTTGTTTCTTCTAATACTAATAAATAAAGGACCCAAAGAACTTGGGTACTAAAAAAAATTATTTTAATTGCTTTTATAAGTATGCATAAAGTCCTCCATAGGTAAAAGTAAATGGTTTTTAGACAGTAGATACTCAAAACACAAGACAGGAGATAAAACTAAGTTCATCGACCTCATTTCTATAAGAGAAGGACACGTGATATTTGGAAACAATTCAAAAGGGACGATCGTGGGAATAGGCAAAGTTGATAAGGAATATTCTATCATAATTGAAGGTGTTCTACTTGTTGATAGTCTGAAGTACAATCTTTTGAGTATAAGTCAATTATGCGATAAAATATTTACAATTACTTTCAAAAAGAATAAGTGCATTATGTTGAATAATTATAATTGCAATATTTGTTTTATTACTCTTAAAACAATAATGTATATACAATCGAATTTAAAGAAATTGCCTCACAAGATGCTATTTGTTTATCAGCTCAATATAAAAATATTTAGTTATGGCATAGAAGGTTAGGTCATGCAAATATAGAACTTATTTCCAAATTTTCAAAAAATGATCTTATGAGAGATTTGCCAAAAGTAAACTTTTTTAAAGACAAAATCTATGATGCATGCCAGTTTGGTAAACAAACAAAAGTTTCTTCCAAAACCAAAAAAAACATATTTCTACTACTAAACTTTTGCAACTAATACACAAGGACCTTTTTGGACCAAACAGAGTTGCGAGTTTGGGAGGAAAATATTATGCATTTATTATTGTTAATGATTTCTCTAGATATACTTGGGTCATCTTCCTCGCTCATAAACATGAGGTACATAATGTCTTTATCAAATTATGCAAGATAATTTAAAATAAAAAAAGCTATACTATTTTAAATATCCGAAGTGACAGGAGGAAAGAGTTTATCAATAAAGATATTGAGTCTTTTTGTGATAAAAATGATTTTCTGCATAATTTCTCTACTTCTCGAATTCCTCAACAAAATTGGGTAGTAGAGAGAAAGAATAGATCGCTTCAAAAAATGGCAAGAACAATACTTAATGAGAATAATTTACCTAGTTATTTTTTGGCCAAAGCGGTAAGTACTACATGTTATGTTATAAATAGAATTATGTTAAGGTCTAATTTAGATAAAATTCCTTATAAGTTTTGGAATGAGAAAAAGTCCAACATTAGTTACTTTCATGTATTTGGATGCAATGATAAAGATAATTTAGGAAAGTTTGATGCAAAATCTGATGAAAATATCTTTCTTGGGTATTCAACAAATAGTAAAACTTATAGAGTATTCAATAAAAAGACTTTGACTATATAAGAATCTATGCATGTAGTATTTGATGAATTTAACCCTCTACTCTCTAAAAAATCTATTGATGAAGAATCAGAATGTACAAATAACACAAATAGTCTCAATCTCAACAAAGAGAATACAATGGAAGAAATCTAATATAGAGATATCAAGAAAGATCATCAAGACTTAGTACAAGATGCAACCAAACAGTGAAAACATGTGAAAGATCGTCCAGTGGAACAAATTCTAGGAGAACCTTCACAAGGTATAAGTATTCGATCATCTCTTAGAAATATTTGCAATCATACTGCTTTTCTATCTCATATTAAACCCAAAAATATTGACAAAGTACTGCTTGATGAATCACGGATTCTAGCTATGTAAAAAGAGCTAAATCAATTTGAAAGAAATTATGTTTGGACACTTGTTCCTAAACCCAAAGATCATGTTGTTATTGGAACAAAATGGATTTTAGAAATAAGAAAGATAAGTCCGGAATGATCATTAGAAACAAGACGTATGCACTTGTAGTCCAAGGTTTCAATCAAGAGCAAGGAATTGAGTATGATGAGACGTATGCACCTGCCGCAAGATTAGAAACTATTCGAATGTTACTTGCATATGCATGTTATAAATATTTCAAATTTTTTCAAATGGATGTTAAAAGTGCTTTCTTAAATGGTTTTATAAATGAAGAGATATATCTTGAGCAACCTCCAGATTTTGAAAATCATATCTCTTTTAATCATATTTTTAAGCTCACAAAAGTTTTATATGGACTCAAACAAACTCCTAGAACTTGGTATGAAAGGCTTAGTGGTTTCTTGATTGAAAAAAGTTTTTCAACAAGAAAATTTGATACAACTATTTTCATCAAATATGAACAGGATGACATTTTTCTAGTTCAAATTTATGTGAATGATATAATATTTGGTACTACTAATGAAAATATGTGTCAAGATTTTGCTAAGAGTATGCAGGAAGAATTTGAAATGAGTATGATGGGAGAACTTAATTTCTTTCTCGGATTGCAAATCAATCAAGCAAAAATTGGAACATTCATTAATCAGTCAAAATATATCAAAGACTTACTCAAAAAGTTTGAGATGGAATGTGCGAATGTAATTGGAACACCAATGAGTCCAACTACCAAATTTGATAAAGATGAAAGCGGTAAGCCAGTTGACTCAAAGGTATGTCGAAATATGATTGGTAGTTTATTATATTTAACAGCTAGTAGACCTGATATTATGTTCAGTATATGTTTATGTGCACGTTTTCAATCATCTCCAAATCAATCTCATTTGATTGCAGTCAAGCATATTTTTAGACATCTTGTCGATACTATTGACCTAGTGTTATGGTATCTTAAGTACACTTTTTTCGATCTTATTAGTTATTCAGATGCAAATTATGCTGGTTGCAAAATTGATCGAAAAAGCACTAGTGGAACTTGTCATTTCTTAGGTCATGCACTTGTTTCATGGTTTAGTAAAAAGTAAAATTTTGTTGCATTATCTACTGCTAAGGCAAAGTATGTTACTGCAAGTAGTTGTTGTACTCAAGTTCTTTACATGAAGCAACAACTTGAAGATTTTAAACTTATGTATAATCATGTTCCTATTAAATTTGATAATACTAATGTTATAAATCTTTCAAAAAATCTAATACAACATTTTAGGACTAAACATATTGAAATTAGATATCATTTTCTTAGAGATCATGTGCAGAAATGTGATATTGTACAAGAATTCACAAGCACACATGATCAATTGGCAGACATTTTCACAAAACCCCTACTAGAAGATAGATTATGCATGATTAGAAGAGAAAATGAATAATGCATGTCATGAATATCTATTAAATATTTTTATTCCATTATCTCAAATGACTTACGAAAACTTGAAACTTCTAGCCTCATCTTTCAACTGCATTTGCTCTTCATAGATCGACATATTATTCTCGTCTAAAGGATTAGGCAGTCAAAATGAAGAGGCAAGTAAGGATTTTAAATTCTTATTCTGTTGCTTTAACTCTACTATTTTTTTATTTGACTCATAAACAAGTCGTTGAAGTACAGAGACCGTTTCGCTAAGCTTCTCAATTTCGTGAGATTTGGACTACAACCGAGCGGAAAAGGCAACAATGGATGATGAGTATCGAGTTCCGAAACACACAAGCTCATAAATGGCATCATAATCAAATTAAACTGATTTATTAGCCAAATCAATCTCTTGTTGCTTCTTGGCACCTATGACAGATGCAAAAATAGACTGATCACGAGAAGTATTAAAGGGAAATTAATGAACCATTAAAAATTTGTAGAACGAGAATGCAAGCGAATTACAAAGAGGAAAAGAAGATTTGATACGAATTAGATAAAACTAAGTATTGCTCTTATAGAGACGGAAATAAGAATAAGACACACTATCATCTCTTCAAATCTCACTTAGTCAACCTTACAAAATATGCTGGATGAGACGGATGAGATGACTGATTGAGACGGTTTTTGGTTCAAATCTGGAAGATTACTAGAAGAAATTTTCTCCGTCATTCTATCGTTTTGGATAAACAGATACTGGATCAATGAGAAATGTAAGAATTTTCTTGTGAGTATTCGATTGGTGAAAATGGTCATTTAAACAAAAATCGAAAGTTTTCAAATATCTACAAAATCTCGTTTGTCAACAACGTCAAGCGAATTTGAATCTCTTTCCGCACCAAATTGCTAGAACTAAACTTCCAACCTTTGCAAGTTTTGTCAGACACGGACGCGGGAAGAAATCTCATTCCGCACCAAATCTCGATAATATTTCATTTGTTAACAACATCAAACGAATCTCTGCACCGAGACGATAAAATTAGGCCTAAACTTTTACAATTTTTGTCGGACACGGACAGAGGAAGAAATTTTACTGAAATCAATTGCGGTTCCTTTTTAATGATGCCAAAAGGGAGAGAAGTCTTATACTAGTATTATACTACCCTATTATATATTCTAGAATCATGTCTATATTTTACTTGAAAAACTAACGCATGTTTTCAGGGGAAGCTTAAGTATTACTGCAGGCCACAGATTTCTACTAAACATTTGTCATCATCAAAAAGTAGAAGATTATAGAACCCAAAGTTTCAAGTCTCGTATCTACGTATAGATTTTAATAATAACAAATAAATTCAAGATTCAAGCTCAAGTTGTCTATGCATGAAGAAAGCTAAGCACATTAAGAAATCAAGTATGAGCAAGAAGAAAAATAAGTCTACAAATGAAGCTCATAGAGTAAATTTGTATATCTTTTAAAATTTGAAATTAGATTAAGGTTAAAAATTAATATTTTCTCATAAAATATCAAATTACACTTTTTTTACATTTGCATAACTTTATTAAAATATTTAATTTCAAATTTTTTTTTTCCACATATGCATAAAGATTTGAATTTGTAAGATGATTGATTGTCATTTTTGACATGTGTATGTTTTGTTTGAAAATCTTGAAGGGTGGTTGTGTGTTTTTTTGACAAATGCAAAAAAGAGATAATTTTGTTTGAAAATCTTGAAGGGTGGTTGTGTGTTTTTTTTTATATATACAAAAAGAAGATGATTTGGTTTGCTAAGCTGAGTTCCTGTTTGTTAGAGTTAGGCTTTCATGCTTCTACTTCTAATCTTTCTCTGTTTATTTTCTCTACTGTTTCTGCTTCCATTTATACCTTAGTTTATGTCGATGATATCGTTGTTACTGCATCTCATTCTTCTCTGATTCATGATTTTATTGTTGCTTTGCGTCACACCTTTCCTGTTAAAGATCTTGGCATGCTGCACTATTTTCTTGGTATTCAAGTATGTAGAAATTCTTCTGGTTTATTTCTCTCTCAGCAAATATATATTTCTGATCTCCTACATCAAATTAACATGCACCAGTCCAAACCCATATCCACCCCAATGGCTTCTTCCATTAAACTCACTGCTGTTAATGGTCCCTCTTTTGAGGATCCACAACTTTATCGTAGTGTTGTTGGAAGCCTCCAATATCTCTCTTTCACTAGACCTGATATAACTTTTACAGTTAATAAAGTATGTCAATACATGCACTGTCCCCATCTTCCTCACTGGCAAGCCATGAAACGTGTTCTTCGCTACCTACGCCTCACCACTACCTTTGGCCTCTACTTTTCCCCAACCTCTTCCTTTAAAATAATTGCTTTTTTGGATGT
This sequence comes from Platycarya longipes, assembly GCA_036559045.1. Taxonomy (NCBI): domain Eukaryota; kingdom Viridiplantae; phylum Streptophyta; class Magnoliopsida; order Fagales; family Juglandaceae; genus Platycarya; species Platycarya longipes. The sequence continues at coordinate 7,393,587 of CM071797.1, read as the reverse complement.
AGAATGAGCTGGTTGCCCTGATAATCGTAAATCTACTGGGGGTTTTTGCATATATTTTGGTTCTCACCTAATCTCTTGGGGTTCAAAGAAACAACCCATTGTTGCACGGATCTCAACTGAGGCTGAATATAAGGCTGTGGCAAACACTACATATGAAATACTTTGGCTACAATTCTTGTTAACTAAATTAGGAATTTTTATTACTAATATTCCTGCAATATTTTGTGATAATCTTGGTGCTACTTACTTATATGTTAACCTGTTATGCACTCACGTATTAAACATGTTGACTTGGACTATCACTTTGTACGTGATCGCGTTGCTGCTAAATCACTTGCTGTCAAGTTTCTTCAAAGCAAAGATCAAATTGCAGATATCCTCACAAAGCCACTATCCCTAGCTCGTTTCTCTCTCCTACGATCAAGCCTCACCATTATAGCGATGTCGCTTGCATCGAGGAGGGATGATAGCACACCTGATTCTTCTTCACTGTTGCACACCAGATCACAACACTTACCTGCAGCCAGCACACCTCAACAAAATTCTCAACAGAATGCCTCACAACAAAAAGGCAAAATTCGTTTGATGCCACCTCAGAATGCTAAGGCAGATGACTGTAGAAGCATCTAAAATTTCTTTGTAAATCTGATTACAATTGTCTTCTTCTCTATATAAATATTGTACAGCACTATGTGCTAAACATTGAGGAATCACTCTCTGTAAAACTTACTTTGAAATAGTGTTTGCCTATTTAGGCATTTCATCAAATGGATTGCTTTCATAAGACTATACTATTTCTCTTCAAGTATCCACTGCAATAAGCATAAGGTTCAAGAGTTAGATCTTCGTTTTCGAGAAATTCGATGCCCACTCGTGCTGCCTCTTTGCGTATTTACTTGTAAATCACTACAGCAGTTAAAAATTGGACAGCAAAATGAGACCTACAATCTCTTGCTTCCTTTTTCTGTTTGCTTTTCAAGTCTCAAAATCTTGACTTCGTGTTAGCTTTCAAGACGATGATTACGCAGTAAAGACGCTCCTATCTGGTTGCCCAATGTTGGAGGAACTGAATTTGATCACTTGCTGCTGGTTCAATGTCAAGGACGTCAATATCTCTAGTTCCAGGCTTAAAAACTTAACCATAAAAGAGATGTTCGATGGTGATGACAATTGAGTCTATTACCACGACAATGGGGATACACAGTTTTTTATCAGAGGAACTAAGCTGGAGTCCTTCTATTACAATGGTTTTTTAAGTCATGATTATGTCTTTGTGACTCATCCTCAGTAGTCAAAGTATCCATTCAATCAGAGCAAAGAGATTGGAGTTTTCATCATCATGCATTTAAGCTTCTTATGGGGCTCTATAACACCAAGAGCCTACGTGTTTCTGATCTGGGTCTCCTTATTCAGGTATGTACCAAGTTTCTCATTTTTGTTGAGTTTAGCTTGATTTCCTAGTGAAAATATATTTTCTGAGGTGTGGTTTGATGTTTCTTGACTCTGCCTTGATCTGGCTTGACACTGTAGATCTGGCTCGACCCTCGCTCGGCACAGGCTCGAGCGATATTTAAGTAGAGACTTTGCTCGAAAATTGCTCAATCTCTAGCTCGAGCGAGATGCAAACCCTAGAAGTCGCTCGAGCGAAATTTAACCCCGCTCGAGCGAGCCACCATTTTCTAGGATTCCGCACCGTTTTCCTATAAAAAGATGTTCTTTTATTGTAATTTTATGAGAAACACTTGAGTAAGCAGTCAGATTTTGTTTTGAGATATAGAATCCTTTTGTTAACAATCCTGAGAGTACACTAGGTGTATTGGGACCTTGGGATTGTGAGGATTTGTGTAATTGGTCTCTTGTACTTCATCTCCGTTGCTAGTGAATTTGTTCCAACCAACCCTAACAGTGGACGTATGCTCACATTGAGCTGAACTATTTAAATTTGGTATTCTGTGTGATTGTTGTTATTTTCTTTTGTGCTTTATTTCTATTGCGATACTTCAAATTTACCATTCGATACGATTAATTCCCAACATTTCATATTCTTCTTCGATTCACAATTATCATCTCCAAGAGATTGGTCTAAATTTTTTAGGTTGTGATATGTTGTTTTAGGTTCATTATTTTTCAAAGGAGTTGTTTTCTAAGCTACCAGTTTTTTCTCACTTGACGAGTCTTACAACACATTGGAGCATCTGGTTCTATAATGATTTTGGTTCCTGTGGAGGACTTATGGCCATTCTCCACAATTCACCATGTCTTGAATCGCTTCGACTCGAAGGGGTAACACTTTCCTAGGATCAAAAGTTTTGTTTTTCTTTTGCTGACCAGTATTTAAAATAGACATTACAACTAAATATGTTTTCATTTATAATCGTATAGGAATATTTTGAGACATCATTTAATAGTGAAGGCTATGATTGGAACTTGGATCTTGTGCCTGCATGCTTCTCGACTAACCTCAAGACTATTGAAATCTTTATGATTTATTGCTCTAAAAGGGAGCTATATGGGATAAAATTGTTGCTAGAACATGCAACAGTTTTGAAAAAGATGACCATTTGCTTCAATCCTTAGGGATTCATTGCTCCTTATTTCTTGAAGAGGAAGTTGAAGATTTGTGAACGAATAGAGTCTTTTTCTGAGAGAGTCAAACAGTTGCATTATAGAAACATCTTTTCCTCCAGAACGAAGGTTCCAAATTGGTGAAGGATGATTAAAGATTAGGTCCAGGATTCGAGTCAGATCGACGACCTTCCCTTAATGAAAAGTGGGATACCTAGTAGAAAGGGTGGACAAGGCCGAGCGCGTTCAAACGTTACACAGAGTGAAAGATATTTGCTAAAGAAGTCGATGGAATCGAACAAGATGGTTAAATTTTTGTTTAGTGACTTTTGGAGGGTGCTTGGATCGGCAAAGGTTTCAAACAGTGGTTATAGCAGTTTAGAGGCTTAGTGTGGTTTGTATAGTGAGATGAGATAAGATATTTTTAGATGAAAATTGAATAAATATTATTACAAATATATTATTTTATAATATTATTATTATTTTAAATTTTGAAAAGTTGAATCGTTTATTATATTTTATATAAAAATTTATAAAAATTATAATAAAGAGATGAGAATACATGAGATGAGATTAGTTCAGAGTGTTTCTTTAATCTTTAATTTCGTGAACGTTTCCAGCTTTTACCTTCGGGAAAGCCATTTCTAGTCCATTTTCCTACTTTTTTGGGAACATCCTGCAAACATATAGGGTAATTATCACTGTGTACTCTTGAAAGACATGCTTTCATCCTTGCCATTAATTGGGAGGGGTGGAATCAAAAAGAGAATTTATGATAAGAAATTAAATTAAAATAAATAATGTTATATATAGTCGTAGAGTGTATAAATATTGTGTAATTGTATTGAAAAACAGTGGTCCATTATTAAAAAAAAAAAAATTATGTGAGTTTCATATTTATTTAATTTTTTTTAAGTAATTATACGATATTTACGCATCACGACAGCAAATATCATTTCTCTTTAAGATCCCCCACATTCACTGCCTAGCTAGCTACGTAGTATATATATTATTTAGTGAACAAACATAGCGAATATTAATAGTATAATACTATATTACTATTAGTAATATACTTTAAATTTATATATAAATTATTATACTAAATAATTACACAGAAAATAATGATATAGTAATACTAAATTGTTTTTCCGAGCTAATACTAATAATATTAGTTATAACTATCAATAATATAATTATAAAAAATTAAACTTATTATAACAAATACTAATATATAATTATTTTAATTATTATAAATAATACTAATATATACTAATAGTCTAATAAACTAATATAGATTAATTTAAAATAGAAAATCGGATCGAAATCGGTAAAACCAGTACTACCGGTTTTGGAAGATAACTGGTGCATAATCAATTTTAAAAAATAAAAAATCGGTAATAATGTTTCGATTCTAAATTTTATCTAAAACAGAACCGAACATGACCAATTATAACCCTAATATCCACAACTTGTTCAAATTCTTATATATAATTATTATTGCAAATAGTCACCATGAGCATTTATGATGACTATTTGCAATAATAATGATTAGTAATAATGAAAATAGATTTATTCTATTAAGAAATAATAATTTTGACATAAAATAATTAACTACAAATAAATAATTTTTTTTTATTGAAAATCATAAACATGATCATTCAAATCGCATCTTTTATCGGTTTAAGCTGTCGAAATAATTAATAATTTTATAGAATTATCACCAAGGAATGGTAAGGAAATTATGACAATACTTTTTATTTTTTATTTTTGCATGTTCCTCCTTCGGATATGTGCATTATCATGCATGGCATTACTAATATTCTCCGGAGTACTAGCTCTGAATTGTGTCGAACCATACATACATATATATATATATATATATGTAAATTTGCACCAATCCATACGAGGAAGATCGCATCAAATGGCAGGCAATCAATAATCAATAAATAATTGGGACGTAAAGTTTGACCCACACTTGATATCGTACCTATAATATTAAGCCAATTGGGTGTCTGGTATAAAAGCACTAGCCAATAACCAATAGTATCTTACATTGAATTTTTGAACTCCTTTTTCAAGTCCCGAGCCCTCAACCTCACAACATGCACTTCTCGACCAGTACTACTCATGATCTTTTGTTAATGCGCCAATCAATGCATTTATATGTTGGCTTGAGAAATAAATCGAAAATGTTCTGAATTAAATTAGTCTAATAAATTAACCCCTGCAATAATTTTTCTCGGACCATATCTACATATATACTTCAGTTATTTTCAATGATTTATGGTTCATAACATTCAGCAAGTTTGTCAGACACATGATATAATGATCCTCTAGTATTATCACAATCGATTTTACTGATGTTTAGACAAATTTTAAATATGTTTTAGATACTATATTTGAAATAAATAAAAGAAAAAGGTATCGTCACAAAAATAATTCACGTAATAATAAATTTATAAACTAGTATGATTTTATTTGATACGTTATATCTATTTTATAAAAATTATAATTTTATAATATGATATATCTATCAAATCTTTAATTTTATAAGGTTTTTTTTTTTGTATTTAAAACATTTGTCTAAATAAATATATATAATCTATCCTAAAAGGAAAAAATAAAAATATGAAAGCTAGACAAGATTAAATTATAATAGAAGAGAATTATGAGGCAGTGCAGGCGTAAGCGTGAGGTCATGGAGGAATCAACCCGCCGACTGGAAAAGCGACAAAAAGCGCCCTTTAATTAACTAAACTGACGCGTTTGACAATGACTGCAACAAGTCAAAGAACACGTCACCCACATGTGGTCCCCATTCAACCTAACGAAGATTCTTAGGTCAACAACCTTCCCCCAATAGGACAATCCCGATTGGGTTTTCATGGTCTAACTCTGCGGGCGACACCACGATATTATTACTCCTGATGGAAAATTGAAATTGCCTGACTGTTGACCGTTGATCTCAATGAATGCTGATCTTGACGGAGGAGGAATAGTTGGTAGGTCGTGAAGTTGGATACGTGGCAAGGCTTTAAAAAAGAAAAGTCAGGAGTCATGATGATAAGGGTGACGCGGTAGAGGTTAAAGTAACATTCAGACAAGGAGAAAAGGACAAAGACTGTACCATCAAGTACAGCCCACCACCTTTGACTTGTTCCCCAAACAATGACTCATAATCTCGCTGTTTGAATCATGATTTTAATTAACAACAGAGTTCTAGTAATAATAAATATCAAATTTTTTTATAAGATCTTTTGAATATATCTTATAAAAAAAATCCCAAAAGAAATAATATTTTTTTAAAATATATTTTAATTTTTCAAGGAAGCCAAAGCCACCTAGTAATTTTCTAGTTGCGCCGCCCCTACTTGGTGTTGATTTGAGGAAACTTTGAGAGGAATTCATGATGTGCAAGCTTTATATATATAAAACATGGGGTTGTAATGCTTAAGAATTCTGTCAATTTCTCTTCAGATTTTTCTAGATGTCAATTAATTAATATGACGCTCGAATGTCAGATGGATCTGGATTGACATTTTACAAACTATTTTGATTGTTGCACCAAAGAGTATTAGGGATTTTGTCCTCAAGTCATTTGTGGACTAATTAATTAGATACCCAAATCACCTTCCAAATTATAATATTAGATCTACCAAAGTAGATATGTGCCAAACTATTCCAAATACCTTTACATGTATCTGAGATCTTAAATAGAAGTTAGAGAATTCTCCATGATAGAATATAATACTTCCAAATTCTAGGATATCTTAATGCCATGCATCTAATATAAATTGGCTTCAAAATCTTACTAGTTGGGAAAAATATAAATTATTCTACCAAAAATTCATGACAGTTGAGAAACTTGGGTTAAGTTTCATGCTTTACAAGAAAATTTGGATTTTTATAACTAATTATTTACGATAAAAAAATTATTTATAACGTATTTTAACTGAAAATAATCAATTTTAACTAAATTAATTAATGGTTATAAATAAACAGTTTTTCTTTTCTCTTTGTAGATCATTTAGAAGATTATATATATGACAGATATTTCAGGACATTAATGTTGAGACCAAAACTAAAACAGCTCACGAGTTATGATTAATTGACAAAATATGTGCTATATATTGTACATCTTTTTGGTATGATCTTCATGATCATGTTTAGCAGTAGGAATTAAGCACATATTTCCAATATCTAGTCTACACGTACGCCAGCTTGGTTCACGTGTTAACTAAAAAAAGGAGTGGAAAATTGGGAAATCTATTTAAGTTCATGCATTCAACTCTTGCTTACACAATATTCTTCTTTATCAAGTTTTGACCGTAAGTATTCAGAGCCCGATCAGCGCCTTTCGATCCCATCAATACTAGCCAAGTACTGAACCAATTATGTTCTTGAAATTTAGTCAATTATTTTTTATTTTTTGAGAGAGAAGTCTTCAGTCTTGATCATATATATATATATATATATTAGTAATTGAATTCCGTAAAGATAGATACGAGATTTTTGCTGATTTATGAATTCTGAGTAGTGGGACGATAACTGTACCCATCAATCTAGAAGTTACAGATTTTTTTTCCTAATTGGACCCAATAATTAAGATGCCCTAATGGTCATGTTTTTCCAAAGTTGAGTACGGAATTATAATCTTCTTTTTCATAATTTTAGAATGCTTACGTGATGTCATTTGTCATCTTGCCCCCCAAACCATGGATCTCTTATTCTGCAATTATTCGATCCATGAGCGGTCTGAAAGCAACCCATGCATGTTTACTGTCCGTATTTCACGGGAGCCCCGCCCTTCACTTCACCGCCTTTGTCAGCGTTTGTCATGAGTACTCATCTCTCACCTGAGAAAAATTAACTTCATTTCTTTGCTTAATTTCTAATATCATTTACAGTCGTTCTGACCACTATAATAAAAATAGATATTTATTATCAATTATTTATAATAAAATAAATTATTTATAATAAAATAAATTATTTATTATTAAAATAAATTTCTTTTAATTAAAAATAATCATTTTATTAAAAATAACTGATCTGTTTTCTTAGCATACTGTTTCGTTTTAATTATTGACTTTTGATCAAGAAGCAGTTTCCATTTCCAGGCCATTTTACCGGCTGGCCGGGAACCTGACATAACAGGGGATGGTGATCAAGCTTTTAGGAGGAGAAATTCAAATACATATATATATATAATATATATTATATATAATCAGAAATATTTAACGTTTTTAAGCTAATAAATAATAATATCATTTCGTGAATGTGTTGCACCCTCACATTATTCAAATTAGTTCAAAAGCGATGTTTCACGTTGGGTAGCATGCAGTCAATAGTCTTTGATCGTGAAGTGACTGAGCTCACTGCTCGCGTAAATGTCGACAAGCAGGAGTAGTGTACTGCTGGCTGCTTAATTTGACGAAACACCAAGGATCGACATAAATATTTGTTGCACAAATGCATTCTACTCTGATCTGAAGTTTGTGCAACCTGCCAACAGTACCATTAATACACGTGACCCTCTTTAAATTCATGATATCTTATCCCCATACGCCGACCGATTTGAGGCCAATAATATTCCATAAATGATCATCATGAAATGAGAAACCTCGTGCTCCATCGATTAGATAGGTTTAATTGAATTAAAGTTATTCTACATGATGATACCGGTTCAGAAAACACCTCTTGATCGTTATAATTATTCAAAACGATAATAATACTAATAAAAATATGTAATGATAACAATAACTATAATTATAATAATAGCAATCACATTATTGATCACGTACGCCATAAATTAAGGAATCTTTGGGGGAAACTGATCTACTAGGAAAAGAAAGACCAAAGTCATCCACTCTCTCACCAAACGCAACATAGGGCTGATTTTTTATTTTTTATTTAATTAAGCTTTTTGACTTCAATAAACACTTCTAACCTTTAACTTAATATAAGTAATATGCAGAATATAGATTAAATTATTTTTAGTTAAATATTAACCAATATTTGATGCATATCACACCGTATCACCCCAAAACTATATTTTATTTATTGAAAGATAATACGATTAGTTTACTAGGTAAAATAACTTGCTCTATAAAATATAACTAGTTCAATTGGCTAAATGATTTGTTAATCTCCACAAGGATGTGCAAATCCGTTTTATAATTAAGCCATTACACACCTACCATCTAGCAAACAGGTCAAGTCAATAAAAGTAACCTATATCTGCTACCTGCATCTGTTTTGCTTGTTCAAATATCTTCTCATCATGTGCTTTCTGTTGTAATTAGTCCATTAATGACCCAACAAATGGCCAAAAAGAAGATTACTTTTTTTCTCTTAGAAAATGACTCAAATTCTGGAATGCAGAACCTTGAATTAATTGATTCTCTCTCAAAATTTAAATGGGTATTATGTGTTGATTTGCAGTGAAAATAAAAAGAAGCATATGGGTGGAAAAATAACTAATGCACATAAATTTTGGAATCAACAAGAGCCATCCATGATGTTCGATCCCATATCACCAGTTCACACTGACAACAAGGAGAAACCATGCAACAGAAACCAGAGCTATCCAAAACATGGCCGTCTCCCCCAATATAAACAGATCCACCCCCCATTATACTACACTACCAGTACTCCTGGGTCCCAAAAGATCAAAAAAGAGACATTAAAGGAACATATTCCCCCCCTCCCCCCCAAAAAAAAAAGAAAAAGAAAAATATTTAATCCTGGAAGTTTCACATAACTTTCCACGACTCTAAAGTTGGAAAGCTCGGAAAAGTTTCGAAATCTAAGCCAGCAATACCGCCACCATCAGGCAATCCCATATTTGGCCCGAAACAGAGTTGGGCACCACCAGAAACCCCAGTTACGGCTCCAGCAGCCGAGTTGGGTCGAATCGCCTGCTGCTGGTGATGGTCCAGCAAAAAAGCCGACGTATCGAGGGTCGGTAAGCATCCCGGCCCCGGCAACCGGCTGCCGGGTCTCTGGGGTTCTGGTTTCAGGATCGGCACCACTGGCATCTGCGAGTTTCCGATTCTAGCGCCGGTCACCTGCTGTACCATCTGACGGAAGTTGGCCGGATCCGCCGTGATGAAGGTCGTCTGGGACCGCTTCGAAGCTCGAGACTTCCGTTTCGAAACCTTTCCCGCCGGCGGAATCGAGTTACGCTGGCGTTTCTGGGGGACTACCGTTTCTGGTTCGGAGCCGCCAGAGAGACTTGAGACGGTAGGGGTGGTGGGCGCTGTGTCGGGCTTCATGAGGTTGAGGAAGGGAGAGAGATTATCGGTCTGAAGGAAGTCCAAGTTAGAATCGCAGAAAGATTTCTGGAGGGCTTTGGTGAGGGCGTCGTTGTCGCGAGCAAAAGCTTCTGATATCCACGAATCCGCCATGGCCGGACGGAAGGCCCAAGGTTCGATGCTTGCCAAGTTATCAGACGCCATAACTATAGACCTTGCGTTTACCAGGCCACGGGGTTAATTAGTGTTTCTCTCTATATATGAGTAGAAGCAGAGCTCGAAAATAGGAGGCTTTCAGAACGATCAAAGCACTTTCCAAATGGCCAATCCGATTCGCATATTCGACATGTGGATTGTGAGGAAGAAGGAAGGAATATATGGCGGTGGCCGAAAATTCTCAAGAGGGATTGGGGTGGTGTTGAGGGGAAGGGAATGAGAGGGAAGGAGAGTTGTGCCGGGGGTAGGGGCATAAATAGGGCGGTGAGCGTGGGAAGAAACCGCGTTGTTTTCTGAGGGACACGCGTCACCTTTTACGTACGGCGCTAAACTATAGCTACGAGTCAAGCTGCACTACTCTTGATGATTACTTCCTTTCCGACGGAATTTTACAGCTTCAAACATTGTATGATACTATTAATAAATAATTATTCAGTTTATAGAGCAATAATTTATCTTAAAAATATTATGTTATGAACTATTATAAGTTTTTCATTCCTTTTTTTTATATATATAAAATTATAATTTATTCAAAACTCCATCTAAAAATATTATTTGAATATTTATATTATTTTATTAAAATAAATCGTTTCAAATTTATCTATTATAAAAATATTATCTCTCTCTAAATCTCTTTTTCTCCTACAGAATATATACAATAATCCATGAACTACGCGAATTATAAACTCGTATAAATAATTTTCAAATGCTGTCTTTTGATGACGTGAAATTCAAAAGATATAATATTTAGATAATCATAGATTTTCAGAAAATGTCCAAAAGGATAAAAAAAAAAAAAAAAAAAAAAAATTGATAAGCACGCTCATGTTGTATAATACGGTTAAATACACAATATTCTTCGTGAAAATAAAAAATAAAGTTGTACATGATAATGTTAAAGTAACCATGGTTAGTTTATGGAGATGGATTGACTGTTAGGAATTGTTGGTGTGTTAGTAGCACAGAGAAGTAAGAAGATAATGATGTCAAGGAGTACAGTGGGCGAGAGAGAGAGAGAAGCGTTTTGAGTTTTGACGGACGGTCAAGCCGCGTCCTTGGCTCTAGCCGCGTCCTTGGCTCTTCTCATCTTACGCGTTAAGCTCGCTTCCCAATCTCCTCCCCCAATTATCTAATAGTCTATCGTCCTTTCCTTTTTTCCTTTCAAAATCACCCCCCTCTCTCGTCATTTCAAAATCTGCGCCGTTACCGTTTGCACGCCATAATTTTAATTTATCTACTTGTTTTTTAAGTAAAATTTGGAAAGCTGTGTTTGCATATTTTGCTTTATAATTTTAAGAATGAGGTTTAATTGAGTACTGCAATATTTGTGGAGACAATTACAAAGAATGTTTCCATTTTCATATTCCTAGAAAATACATAATATTCCTTAAAAATTCATATATATATATATATATATTCCCAGTCCTGCACAATTGCATAAGCACAACGTCTCGTCTATAAAATTTGACTTTAAAACCGCTTGTTAGTCACGGGTAGTGTGGGCTGTTGGATATGTTAAAAAAAAAATGATCTAAAAAAACACACACACACACACATATATATATATATATATTAATATTATAAGATTTAGAAATCCATAGACTGCATATCACATGATGCGGAGTTTTGAGATGAGACGTTGGAAGCGTGTGGGCTCCATCTCCTTTTAATTTCTTAATGAGGTTGCTCTTCAGCACTGTCTGTACTCTGTGATATTAATAATGGCAGTATGGCACGTACCCCGATCCATCCATCCTCCATTTTTCCCCCTTCTCTTTACATGCGCATGCACCAGGTGAATTTGGCATGCTGGTAGTGGTGAAATTGAAATTTAGATTAAATAATAAGAAGAGAATTGCAAGCCATTAGTATGAACGGAATCGATTAAAGAGGATAGGCCATTTAAAAGCAACGTTAACGTGGCTCAGGGGGTAGCAACTCTCATAAAAAAGGATACCCCATGCATTAATTCAATCATCGTCAATCGGACCAATGTGGGGTTAGGTGACCTTGGAGTTGACATGTCTCCTATTACCTTCCTCGTAAATGCCACCTAGCCCCTACTATACGTACATTCTCGCAACGGTCGATGGGTGCCCTTTCTTTCTTTCTTTTTTTTCTCTCGCTTAATTTATAAAAAATACTTTTAATTTATGGTCGTTGTTTATAAGCTATCGAAACTCCACAAAGGATATCTTTTTGAATAGCATTAATTTTGGTATAAACGGTAAAAAAAAATACTGTTCATAAGATATTTTAACTACTCTCAAATAGTGAGAGTTGTCAATCACGCCTTTTTTAAATAAATCACCTCAACTTGAGCTATATATAATATGTATTATATGTGCATCTTTCAAGCAATGTATTACGCAATATTTCTAAACAAGTAGCTAGCTAGGGATAAATATATATATACATATAATGTATATGGTTCTAGTAGCTAGGTGTGTACATATGTATCATGCATGTTCATGATAAAGTTTGAGAAAAAAGGAAATAATTTTTCAAATATCTTTTAAGTAGTTGATAACAACATGACATGTTGTGAGTTGGAGCTAGCGCATGAGCTTGACTGGTGACTTGACTCAGTCATGATCATTATTATAATTGTGTTGATTATAATCTGGTCAAGTAGCATTGACACACTTTTATATATATATATATATATATATATATATATAGATGCTGGAGATCGGTCCGGCTGTCTCCAGCATCTAAAGCAATGAAAACATATTAAAATAAAATAAAAAATAAGATTAAATAAAAAAATGAAGATTAAAAATATATTAAAAAAATAAAATAAACAAAACATAATAAAATGAAGATGAATTTAAGGAGATTCGGCCATGGAACGAACGGAGTCGCCGGCACATCGGGAGGTCCGAAACGGGTTTAAGGCTGCCGGGGGCACACCGAAGCTCGCCGGAGCTCGCCGTCGTAGGGGTGAGGTCACCTGAGTCCGCCGGTCCCGATGGCGTGGGCGGTATCGCCCACCGCCACCGCCGACAGTGGAGGCTGCTCACTTTGAGGGGGGCAGACCAGGAATTTCCATATATATATATTTATATATATGTATCATATCCAAGTTTTACTTGGCTTTTCTTTTCTTCTTTTTTTTTCTCACTCCCTTTTCATAGTGTTGGAAAAATAGTGGTTAATTGCGCGACCTGATCTTCATGATCATAGCGTAGTAATCTAATTTCTCCGTGGCAATGCAGCTTGGACATTAATATTGGTCTGATCTTCTTGATCAAAGGCGACATTACAAAAAAAATTATTTATTTATAATCATTTATTTTTAATAAAATAATTATTTTTGTCAAAATAAATCATAAATAATTTTTGTATCATAAATAATTAGTCATAAAAATCTAATTTTTTTATAGGGCCAATACTAATCAAATTGTTTGTTTTGGAAAGTGGGTTCAACTCATCTCATCTCATCTCGTACTTTTAACTTATTTCAACCACTCATTTTAAATTTCAATTCATTTCAATCACTCATTTTATTACTATTCATAACTCATCTCATCTCATCTCTGAATTCAAGCGAGGTGTTTATGCATATCATCTTATAATCTCAAATTTATCATTATAAGTTTTTAAATTTTCATACAAAATAAAATAAATAATTTAACTTTTTCAAATTATAAAACAAAACTAATATTAAAAATTTATATTATAATAATATTTTATTTTATTTTTTAATTTTTATTTTATCTTATCTCATCTCTAAAAATAAATCAAACCTAAACTTTCATTCATCTAATACAATGCAAATTAATGAGATGCTTGCGAATTAATATCTTATGCAGTACAGTTCCCAAAGGCTGTTCTTTATTTATTTATTTTTTTTTTCAAAACAAAGATGAAAATTATATAAAAAAAAAATTAAATCAAAAGAGTGAAACTTGTTGGAGAATATGGCCAATGAAATAGGAAGAGCAAAGTGGGAAGCAATGCCCTTAGATTGGAGTGCTGGAGAGGCAATGAAAGGTCATCCCATTCTAGAAGAAAATTTGAAATGAAAATTGAAAGGGAAAGGGTAAGAATACGCCAGCCGTGATGCAAAGGACTAACGTGGCATGACGAAGAGGTGACGCGGAGTGATATGGGCGTTAAGTTTTATTAAAAAATCAGTAATACAGATAGGGTTTGACTTGACATCCGATGCTTACACCGAAAGCTCTGTATTTTTATTTTTTATTTTTTATTTTTTATTTTTTATTCCCCTGTTCTTGCTCCCGAAGTTAATAGTATACACACCCCTTTGGCTTCGGTACCCTGCCGTCGGCTCAGCTCTTCGGCTGGCTCCGTTAGCTGCAGCATCTATAGACTATAGGGCGGCCCTGTTATAACGGCGTTTGCATGCATGCTTGCTGCTACATGCCAAACCAGCTTCGAGTAGTACTGTACTCATTTCGATTTTACCTATCTTTTTGTTTTTGTTTTTTTTTTTTACTTTTTGTAGTTGAAATCCACATGATTGCGTATCAAAATATTGAACCAATTTTATGACTCAAAACATTTTTAAATAAAAAAAATAAATATATTGATATATTGTAATTTGTATGATGTTGGGTCTATAACGCTAATAAATAGTACTTAATCATAATGTAATAAAATTTATATTTTATGTCTCTCTCTCTAAATTAAGAAAAAACAAAATAGAAGAGAAATGTTCAATTTTTCTATAATTTCTTTTTAATATTTCTCTCGATATATAAAATATATATATTTAATTTTTTGACTTAGTGATTAAAAAAGTATTTTTAATAATATTGTATTTTTTATTTATTAACAAAGTATTTAAGAATATTCCATGGCCGATGCATGGTACATATGTACGAGCACCCAAATCTTATTTAATATTTTCAAGTATTTAACAAATTAATTAACTGTCTTAAACAATGTCCCACTATCATTATAAATATAATCAAAAACTAGAAGCCCATCTAGAATCCTGATCAGCTTAATTGAATTATATTGGCACCAAACAAATATCCCAATGCAAGTGGAATAAAAATGAGATCAAACCCATATGAGAATTACCGACTTGTTTTATATTCCCAATATATATATTTATATTATATTCATATACATATAAGGTCTCAATCTTTATATATTCAAGTTCAAAGGATATTGCGCACACATAAATCTATGTAAAACGCTACATTTTTACTTATAAAATTTATCGACAAAATCTATCGATTATGTTAATTTTTTATTTTATAGTTAAAAGAAGTATTTTTAATGAATTGTTGATTTTTTTTTATTAAAAATAATTTTTTTTTAAACTATTGAAAAAAAATAAAAATAAAAAAAGAAAAAGAAAAAGATCAAAAATAGTTCAGTGAGAATTCTAGATAAATTAAATTCTCTATGGGTGTAGCATCACCTAAATATCAAATCTAGTTTCGATTTTACCCAATATAATAGCCATTTTCATCCATTAATATTGCATTACTATTTGATATTTAAAGCTTGTATCTTTCATGATAATTCATATTGTTTTGATGTCCCTATATATTAAGAAAAATAAAAATGAAAAAAAGATCAGATTCTATACTGATCAGTCACGTCATTGGTATATATTATTGTAAGAACCTCATCAGCTAGTTAATTATGCATGCTTGCTAGCCTAGCTACAACTTTTGAGAAACTTACATATTCATGAATCACTCCACCATGCACTATACCATGATCAACCAATGAAAAAAGCACTATTTTAAATTTCAACCATTTTGATTAATTAAAAAAATGAATACCAGTGCCAGATCATTTCCGTGGGTCATGCATTGACTTCCCAATATATAACAATATTGAAACAAATTAACAAATGAAAAAATAGGTGAATTCGAACCCTATGCAAGCTGCAATTTTATTTTTTAATATTATTATTATTAAAAAATAAGTGAAGACCAGTGCTGAATTATTTTTGTGGGTCCCATTTAAATTTAGAGATGAGATAAGTTTAATTTATTTTTTAATATTATTATTATTTTAAAATTTTAAAAATGTGTATTAGAATTTGAAAAATGTGTATTGAGATTTAAACAATGTGTATATGAATTTTTGTTTTATAATAAAATTATAAAAATATAATGATGAAATAAATATGAATTGAGATGAATTTTGAATACAAATAAGGTTTAATTAGTCTCTGAGTTTAGTTTTTGGATTTGATAGTTAGTGTATTTTAATTATTTTATTTTTTCTTAGATATTTAAAGAATTTACCATGCATTAATAAAAATTAAAATGATATATTTGATAAAAAGTTAAAAGAATATTATAAAAAAGAATAACGGTGATCAGCCCAGACCTGGTATCTAGAAATTGGGCAGTCGTCATGAAGCATTGTCCATTGGAAAAAAAATATATATGGAGCTTTTAATATTTAATAGGCCGTGACCTAGCTATATAATATAATATATATAGGAACTAGGTAGGGACTCCCTCAAGTCCCACCGCATAATATTCATTATTCACGATACAGTACATGCATTAGCTAGGGCCACGTACCACGTACGCCCTTCTGGGATGAATATCGGTCTGTCTTTTTCCTCTGATTGATGGAGGAAGCTCATGTGATAACAAACTTATAATTAAGATGGAATGATACATCTCTACATGATTATCTACCTTAATCTGCCTTACCCAACCAGAGTTGACATATTCTATGGTACGTACAACACTTCCGCCCTAGCTTTTCACTTCTCCGTGATAACAAATTATTTAAGCTAGCTAACCTACCAACGTCTGTGCAGATCTTTGTACACTTGGCACAATTCTATTGAGATTCATTAAATGCCCATACACGATTGTTTACCAATAAAGTTTGAAAAGGTCTTGTTCTAATTAATAAGTCACCATCATCATCGTTATTATTGTTATTACTACTAACCTCTTATTTAATGATCAGTACTCATGTTATTATTGTTATATCTCTATTCACTTGAAGCGGAAAGGCTATCTTTGTGATATAATATATACACACACACACACATATGTGTGTGTGTGTGTGTGTGATTGTGTAGATCAAAACAAAAGTACTCATGATGCTCATCAATAGTTTTAAGAAAATCATGATGGTCAAATATCTCACAAATAAGATAATGGTATATATTAGCTGCCAATATTCTTATTATATATGAATTAAACACATAATATATAAATATAAGATAGAGACCATTAATATTGCAAATTATTAAGGATTATTGACCAAAGTGTCAAAGAATTATGAGTATATGATGGCCAAAAAGCTTTGGCAATTTCTATATATGCCGACAGTACGTACTATATAAGAGTACGCAAAGATAGATACATGTGGGACGCAATTCGATCGTTTTAATTTGGTGTGTTGTGTTCTTTGGATCAATGACTTTTTCAGGAGCAGTTTGGCCACACATTTTTGTTTTGTTTACTTTGCATGGGAAAATTTCCAAGTCAGTTGTTTGGTTGTACGTGTTGCTCTGGCCTCGATCGATCTCTTCTTTCATCCATCGTTCATAAAATATATGGCAGGACGTATAGCACCGGCAACATTCAATTCTGAGAATGACATGGATGGTCAATATATATGAGTTTTTGGTCAACCCCCCACATCCATCTAATTTAACCTTTTTTTTCTTGTTTTTGCTTTTCTTTTTTTGTGCAGATATATATAATTGGTTGAGAAAATTAATTATTAATTAATTAGCTAATCTAAGAAATTCTTAATTATTTTAGTAACTAGCTATTAGATAACTCATTATTAATTAGTACTTTTATTAATAAGACTTAACTAAATAATTATTTGCAGTCAGTTAATTTTAATAAAATAATTATTTATAGTTAAAATGTATGAATCATAAATAATTTTTTTGATGCAAATAATTAATTATAAAAATTTCTTTTTTCTTATAGTGAGTTATAACGTATGGGTTATCAATGATCATTTTCTTGGAAAATGACTATATAAGCGGCATGTTTGGTAGCTAGCGACGCTAAAATGTTGATGTTGCGTGATTAATGCTGAATTATGGGTTAAATTGGAAGAGACAGATGAAAGAGATTGGAAGATAAGCTTGGCATGCATATAAAATAAAATAAACCGTGTGGCCAGTACCATCATCGAGAAAGACTATAGCTGCTAGCTGGAAGGTTCTTTGCATGGATGCAATTGGTTCCTGGTTTTAAATCATGACTAGTTTAATATGATCACATTCCCCCACAAAAGAAGATCATGCGAAATAAAAAAGAATTAAGTACAATAATAATATATATATATAATTAGTCATGTTTTAAAAAAGCACAAAATATTCTGGATTAAAAGTTTGATGCTAAAGAGAGACGGGACATTGGATTTGCTTGCGTTCAATACAAGAAACGTATTATCTATCTATATTGTAATAAATATAAAATTACAAAATTATTACACGTGGATAAAGTGGGCCGGGAAAAGACGTAAAAATTAGGGGATCCAAAAAAGGGAAAAAGAGGAAGTCACTTGCATGCATGCGGTCATCTCATTCCTTTCTTTTAGATTATTTCTGAAAATTGGGGTTCTGCTGTCTTCACTTTTAGGTGCAAAAGTTCCTTAATATATAGTCCCTTCAGATCCCCCCATGGATCGATCATATAAGGCTGAAAGTGTAATCTTGAAGAGTTGTAAAAAAGCATATTAACTGTACGTGTTCAAATCACTGAAACTCTACTCAACTCAACTAATTAAACGGTATACTGTGATCGATCGATCAGTAAGTGTTGTTGAGACTCGAGAACATTCAGCAAAACAGAAACGCCAACAGAAGGGGATCAAAATAATTGGATTGAAAATATGCATACACGTTAATTTTTTCCTTTTCTCTTTTGTTATTATTATTATTTTTTTTTTTTTTTTTTTTTTTTTTGAGAAATAACAGCTCTAGTAGTTGGGGAGTTTAACCCCCCAATCAAGGACCCATTATTGGTATGAGATACGTCTAATCGTGGCTCCTAAAATAGAGATGTAAGGGATAATATATAATGGGCCTATAGTATTTCATGGGCCCAGATCAATGGAGGGAACTCATCAAGAGACAAAGGTATGGAAGATGACAGTATAGCAGAAAAAAAAAGATGATGTGATATAAAGTAAAGAAGACGTGAGACAAAAAGACGCGTGCACTTACGACTTGAAGAATTTTTTTGAGAGATTAAGATTACGTTTGGATTCAAAGTTGAGATAAATTTAATTTATTTTTTAATATTATTATTAATTTAAAATTTAAAAAAGATATATTGAAATTTAAAAAAAATATATTAAGATTTAAAAAATGTATATAAAAATTTGTGTTTTGTATAAAAAATTATAAAAATATAATGATAAAATAAAGATGAATTGAGATGAATTTTAAATACAAACTAGACCTATTTTTATGGGACTTCACATTTTTCAATCTCACGAGAGAAACTCCCACAAAAAGAGAAATAAGGGATATCTTAGATCTCCATTGTATAGTATTGACGCGAAATCATGAGAAATTATAAATATGTATATTATAGTAGAATCTCTCCTTCTTAAACTCTCATAGACGTCTAATATCGAGCTACATAAATTTGTGTCTCCCTCTATTTTTTGTATCTAAATATTATTCGTTGTCATAGACGTTCATATGGATTCTGTACCGCCGCACTAGACTATCATCTAGGGCTTCACACAACATAGATTGAGGCCTAGAATAATCTTAGCGGGTTGAAAATGGATGTTTCTCCCATTTCATATTGTTGCACTATTTTTAAGCTTTAATAAGAGAAATGTTGTTCATTATCATGAGTTTTCACATCCCTAATCATGGTAGTTGATGTGCTATATGATTTATTTTATTTTATTTAAGTAGTTAACCTGAATTCACATAAAAGGTAACACGCAGTGATGGAGCCACGTTGGGGCGAGGGGGGGCCCCACCCCTATTCTTAAAAAAAAATTAAAAATAATATATGTTTTTTAAAGAAATAAAATAAAATATTTTTATTTTTTTATAATTTTGTAGGATAATATTAATTTTATTTTGTGTTAGCCCCCTCTCGAAAAATTATCTTGATCTCCCTCTACAAAATTAATCTAATTTAAAAATAAAATAAATTTCATATAAAATAAAATAATATAATAACATGTTTTTATTATAGATAAAAATAAAAATAACAAAAAAGTTGAATAATTTCTAATGCATTTTTAATATATTTTTATTATGATGACATGTTCTTATTATATTATATATTTTTTTAATACATAAATTGTATTAAATATATTTTATTTTTATTGTAGATCTTACTATCAAATTGTTTTAGACTGCAAAAAAATTATATACAAATAAAATAAAAAAATATTTTATATATTTTATTTTAGTTTTGTTTAGCCCTCCTAACTCAAATTTTTGGCTTCACCACTAGTAACACGTCAACGAATATCATAAGTAGAGATGATAAACTAGTGCATTAGTGCATAGATTGGGCTTTCCAATTCATAATCAAAACTCTTAGCACTAATTTGGTCCTTGAAGAAGTCTTTGGGCTGAAGCTGTCCATGCATGATATATATATATATATATATATATATATATAGGTATGCTAAGACATAGCACTGCAACTTAAATTTCAAATTTCAGGCACTACCTTCGCGGATTTGAATAAACTGTGAAGGTTCAACAAAAATAATTAAAAATAAAAATAAGGAAAAATAAACTGTAAAGTATAAAGGACCTGACCCTCACACTAATTCTGCTATAATTCGTTCACAAAAGAATAATGCTAGTTAGAAGTTCTAAATGTACAAATCTTATGCAAGTTTTTTATAATAGTGTGGGGCCCATAAAAAAAATAGTGAGTTTTTCACAAATTTTTTATGATAAAGTTCACTTTATTATAAAAAATTTACAAGAGGCTTATGTATTTGGGGTCTATATATTTCATTTCTCTAAATGACCTCATCTCAATATTAGCCTCTCTCTCTCTCTCTCTCTCTCTCTCTCTCTCTCTCTCTCTCTCTCTTTCTCTCTCTCTCTCTCTCTCTCTCTCTCTCTCTCTCTCTCTCTCTCTCTCTCTCTCTCTCTCTCCTTCTCCTTGGATTTTGCATGATATAATGTATTGGAAAATGTTCTTAATTATTAAATATATTCTTAATTATTAAGTAAAAAAAACTAAAAAAAAAATGTGAGTGGGCCCCAAAACAGGACCCCTCAACGGGACCATTACCATTTCCCTAATACATTAGATTATAAATAACTTTCTATTGTAAAGTAAATTTCATATATTATATTAAGTTTAATTTAGTTTGTAAATTTATTTCTATAACATATTTTTATAAAACTAGCACCTATTTACACTCTCAATGCCCTATGATTTCAGTGAAGCAAACATTATTGTTGTTAAATCCTTTGTTTAAATTGGGCTAAGGCCTAAGACCAATTAAGATTTTGATTTGATAAAACTTACCCCCATTGGTTTGCAGATTAGACCTCTCTAATGGACTTAAACCCAGGCTCAAACGAGATGGGCTACTAGGCCCAGTTTGGTACGAACGAAACATTATTGAGGTCATAAAAAAATATGAACTAATGATTATCTTTTACAAATGGAGACAATGATTTGACTGTTTATCCCAATTTCAGAATTTTTTTTTTTTTTATATTAAAAAAACCCCGAATGATTTTTATCGACCTAGGGACTTCCTCAACATCCTCTCTCTCTCTCTCTCTCTCTCTCTCTCTCGCTCGCTCTTCGCAAGAGACTTTCGATCCACTCATTCCTTTTGAAAGGTACGACCCAACACAGTCTCTGAAATTCTTTAAATAAAATTTTCAAATGAGATAATTATGCAGTTTCTGATTCATATTCTGCTTGCTAGGTAGCTGAGAAAATGATACTGAGAAATTTAGAGCATCTGATATTTGGGTTTTCTTTCGGTTGGAAACCTATAAATGACCGAAATTGTAATCCATTTAAGCTTTATTCTACCCTGGGTTTTGATTGAGGTCAAAATTCTATGATTTTGAAACCATAAACGATACGTTCAATGCTTTGGTTATTCTTATTTTATTTTCTTTGATTTTCCACTGTTTTCTCTGCAACAAACGAAGGGCTGGTCAATTTTCTCTATGTTGAAGTGCTGGATTGGATCTGTTACATTAAGTAACTGTTTCTGTTCATATGTAGAATTTTCAAGTTAGTCATATTTTCCAGGATGGATCTGGAGGTTTTTTTTTTTTTTAAACCTAGAAAAACTTAACAAATAAAGCTTAAAATTCGGAAAATTCCTACTTCCCCTTTCTTTCAATTCCGTTGCAGATTGCCTTCTGGTGCTTCTGTTCGGGATATTTTGTGGTTTTATAATTTCTTTGGTGGGTTGGAATGCTTACGTTGAACATTTCTACTGTGTGCCACATAGTGTTTTTCAGGTGGAATCTCATTGACTATTGGAGTGTGCCGTGAGTGGTGCCAGAACTTATAGTAACTATATTTGCATTTGATGAACCTCTGTTATTTGTTTAGTGTCATCTTTGATTGGTGACAATGACAGTCATTCTCTTTGATGGCTATTAACACTTCCAATATTCACTTTTGTTCCTATTAGTGGAGATGAGGCTTTGATATTATACTTCAGCAGTCCTGTTGATTTGTTTCTCTTCTTTTTTTTTCTACTCCTACTTTTTTCAAAGGCTTAGGTGATATGTAATTTATATTGCAAACTTAGACAGAATGTTCCAATAAGAGTTAAAAAGATTGAAGAGTTGCAGGGACGAGTCTTGGATCTGTTTTTCAAGAATTTGCCAGGGGAGAGGGAGAGGGAGAGAGAAGGATGTCAAATGGAAGAAACACCCATTGGTGCTACCATTGCAATCGACCAGTTCGACTGCGAGGACGAGATGCAGTTTGCCCTGGCTGTAATGGAGGATTTATTCAAGAACTTGATGATATGGTGCACATCAGCCCATTTGATTTCTTTGGACTGGACGTTGATGAAGATCATGACAGGAGGTCAGGACTTATGGAAGCTTTCTCAGCCTTTATGAGGCATCAATTGGCAGACAGAAGCCATAGCCATGACATCAGAGCTAGATCAGATTCAGTTCCAGAACATGCTCCTGGTTTTGGTCCTCTGCTGATCTTTGGAGGCCAAATTCCTTTTAGGTTGTCTGGAAATGGTGGGATCGAAGCTATTTTGAATGGGACCCCTGGGATTGGTCTTACACGGGGTAATGCTGGTGATTATTTTATAGGTCCAGGACTGGAAGAGCTGTTTGAACAACTTTCAGCTAATGATCGGCGAGGCCCTGCCCCGGCATCTAGATCCTCAATTGATGCGATGCCAACCATTAAGATTGCTCAGAGGCATCTTCGGTCTGATTCACACTGTCCTGTCTGCAAAGATAAATTCGAGCTGGGGTCTGAAGCAAGGCAAATGCCATGTAATCACATGTATCACTCAGACTGCATTATCCCATGGCTAGTCCAGCACAACTCATGCCCTGTGTGCCGCCAAGAACTGCCTCCACAAGGAATGAATATTGGCCACAGCTCAAGTAGTCGAAGTAGAAGTAGCAGTTATGGTAGTAGTAATGCCAATGGAAGGGAGAATAGTGGCAGGGATAATCCAGGAAGAAGGAATCCACTCTCTTATCTGTGGCCATTCCGCTCGTCTCATTCAAGCTCTAACAATAATGGAACTGCTGGAAGCAGTTCTCCAACGATTCATGAGAACAACCAGCATACGGGTTATTCAGGATGGCCTTTTGACTAAAGTTCAGAACGCGGTTTTGCATTTATTGCCGTTGTCATAAAGATTAGTGACTGGAGTGTGTTGCTTGATAGTGAATGATGGTCTTTTCTGTTTTGTTCTTAGCTGCTTTTTATGTAAATGACTCTACTTTTGGGTGAATTACCTATGAATGCTGCTTCTATGGCTATGCCTTTTAATTGTTCATTATTGTTTAGTTTAATGTTGACCCCTTGAGCTTAGAACTGGAGCAATGTTACTCCATCTAAGATTTTGTCAATTCTCGGCAATCCTTGTTGATTATGTTTACATTTTTTTAAGTGACTCGATAGGTCTACCACTTAAAAGAGCGTCACTTAATCTGTCATCAACAGGTGTTATTAGGGATTAACAAAATCTAAGGTGAACAACCTTTCTTTCACAATTGAGCCAGTTTTGATAGTGGTTCTGACTTGAAATAGGATTTACGGTCGCTCAAACAACCTTGTGGCCATCCTAGCTGAGCTGGAGCCAGAGATGAGAATTACTATTAGGACGTGTTTTCGATTGCCAAAGCCAACTAATTTCTGTGGAGTGTGCAGGATCAGACATCACTCTTGATCCCAACGTTTCCACATTGACATGGTTTTCATGGGATTCCTTTACAGAAATATGGAAATAAGGTAAAACTGCATAAATCACACGTAATGCGAACGAGTGTGAGAGTTCATTGCCTAATAAAAGGCGTGCAATTTGCTTTCTTGTAAGCAGCACTGAAACATTATAATGCAACGACACCTGAAGCAGATGAAGCTGGAGCCATTATCAAGAAGGTGAACGGTTAAAACGAGTGAAAAACCCTTTCATCTTCTGAACAAGAAAGGAAATAGAAGAAAATACAGTATAACATAGCTGCAGCCTCAAAACCGCCATAGCGAATTCAACAACTTAAGGGGGAAAATGAAACATCTTAATGACTGCCTCCCTCGGCCTCAGTTTGTCAGTTCCATAATAGCAGAAACTATGTCACCATCCGCAGCTTTGAGTGCTTTCACAGCCCTTGATCTCGAGACTCCAGCTTGTGTCATTACCAACTCAATGTCCTTAGGTTCCACACCAGTTTCATCAACATCTTCATCATCTTGTGCCATCGCTGTTGGCTCAGGCTTTGAAATCATATTACTAATATTATGAGCTTTGAACTTCTCTGCAGCCTGACTCTGCAGTTGAGAGCTCAAATCCTCAATCTTTGCCTCCCCAAAAACAATATACGCGTCTGAAGCGGGGCTCTTAAATACGTCTGGTTTAGATATGACAAACAGAATCTGGAAAGAGGGAAAAACACTGATTTAATTCAATTTTTAACAGTACATGAGAAGGCCAAGGAAGAAAAAACTGAGCGGCAACAGCAAGAGACACGAAACACGCATATTAAAAACTAACATTCTTGCTCTTTTTGAGGGTAACCCGGCTGACACCTGGAATTGGCTTCATTCCAAGTTTCAACATTGCCTTGCGGCTCTTCTTCTCACTTCGGCTCTGCTTGGACCTAGCAGTTCCATCTCCTTGTCCTGCCATATTGCCACGATCTCAAAAACTTGTGAGATATAATGCTCATACCTCTCTGTGGTATAAGCAGATTATTCAGATCATACCTTGGTTATTTAGATTTTTTTTTTTCTATAAGAAAAGCAAGCAGATTATACAGATCATACCTCAGTTAATTAGAATGTTTTTTTCTATAAGAAAACGGTTGTATAATAAGCTAATTAGAATGTGATTTCCATCAATAACTCGCATTCATGGGAGTTGAACTCATTATCCCACCAATCACCCAATTCGTACAGCGATAGAGGTGCCAGATTGATGCAAGACAATTGGCTTCAGTTAATCAGATATTACAAAGATTGCACTTATTTTCAAGATGTTCTGCACTTTTTCCTCAAATCATGAATTTACCTGACAGTACGTGACTTGCCATAAAATAGACTAACTGCTAAATTAGTTCATCTACATTCCAAACATTGTGAGCATCATCCAAATGATTAGAAAGGTTGTGTGTAAAGACCGCAAAAAACTATCGATTACATGAGCTTCTTTCTAGCTGAGTTTGTTATCTCCTAACTTGAATAAGTCACGAATAGTACTCTCACCTTCAGCATCATCTTCCTCCTTGTCATCACTCTCATCATCATCATCTTCATCGTCTTCATCCTCGACTACAGGCTCATCAGGCTGCAAGGATATCACTCAAAACTTAGTGAGGCTATCATATCTTACGCCCAAAACTGCAAAAGCTAATTCTCATCATTAACAATTATCTGCATGAATAAGAATCAGCAACAATTATCAATACTCAGGATAGCAAATCAACAAAAGTACTGTAAGGAGACAAAGAATATAGACCACAAAACACCTTGCACATTCAGATTATTAAACTAAACCAAGCCTGTTAAAAAGAGGGGAGGGGAGAGAATCCTTACCCCATATCGAACATTTAAACCAAAGCAAAAATAATGTGCCTAGGTATACCTTCTACATGGGCAATTTTAAATAAAGTTTATTAATTACATAAAAAAATAGTCAAACAAGTACATATATTTAAGGCATGACATCTGAAATGCAAATATTAATCTATGAAAAAGATTTATTGATCTGCTAGAGTCATTTCAGACCTCATGGGCTTTCACAAAATCCACTTACACAGTTTAGGCCCACAAAACCTATGAATTATGACTGCCCAAAGAAACAATATTTTTTTGATAAGTAATAACCTTTATTGATTGAATGCAACTAGGCAAAATCCAAGTACACAGGAAGTATACAAAAGATAGACCTAATTACATTCTATTGAACTGAAAAGAAGTCAAAATTTCATGAAGCTCCCCTCCCTTTAGTACAATTGCAGAAAACCATTGTACCAAAGAGGATACAAATATCTATCATTCCTTTCCCCCAAATACACCATAGTAGGCATATAAGAGCATCTTCCAAATATGATGTATCCACAACATTTTGCCCTATTCTACAGCAAACGCTAGAACTGAATACTCAACCCGCTAGGACTGGGTGACAACCCGATCCAGCTGACTGAACAATACACAAGCCAGTTGGGTTCCACCCTAGTCGTGATATGTGTTCTGTAGGAAACATACAGATGGCTCAGGTTGGGTGAGATCCTTATATATAAAAATACATTTTATTTTGCTAAACCCTAGGTGCTCGAATGCCAATGAAAATTAACTGAGAATACTCAGTCCCCTTCGTCTAATCTATCTTCCAACCCCCAGTCACCATTGAGCTCATGGCTCAACTTCCTCTCTCTCATATACTAGCTATCTTTCTCTGTGCATCTCAATGAGCATACCCTGCAATTTGGGCAAGGCAATTGTAGAGACAACAGTCTTCTTGTACTTAGCATGCACTAATTTATATCATGCCCAATTGTCAATATCAGGTATTTGATCTAGGGATTCTTGGTCAATTTCTGGGTGTTTAGGTTTCGGGTGTGCAAGCTGGTCAGCGTTTTAGCTTCTTGAGTTTTATTGATTGATTGGGCTATATACTGTACAGGTCGTGAAATAGTCATTTCGGATTTTGTTTGGTTGCCGGCAATGACAACCATTAGTGGAAGCAAGGTCAGTACCTACCCCCTGACTGGTTAGAATTCAGGGGTGATATCTCCTTCTAACGCAAAGTTGAGTTGGCCGTCAGACATGCAGGTACCCCAACTCGAGGGTTTGTGCCCTCCCAACAACCTTCGTCCTTCGCAATTGGGGTCAAATAGGGAACGCGAAGTTCTTCACAAAGTTGCAAGACAATACAAAGACCGTTTCTTTTAGTTGAGTAAAAACAACAATTCAAACAATATTCTAAATTCTTCAGTCAGAAGCTTGAAAACCCAAATCAAAATTTCTCGTGACATTGAAGCTCATAACTTCATCAAAACAATGTAAAGAAGAAATGCACAAGTCAACCCAAAAGTGTAATACCATTAAAAGTCATCGAATCACACTTTTATTAGACCCATTTCAGCATTAGACGAATTTCTTTAACTCCGAAGAATTTATATATCATATGAATTTCTGAAACCCCTTATATATTCGAGATACTAACCATGGTCGTATAAAGCTTCAAACTCTCAAAGTCTAAATACCCATTCAACAAATTAAGTGAGAAGCACATAATTGAAAAATGAAGAGATTTACGTTAATCTTTTGCTGTTCAAGGTGGGCAGCGAGAAGCTCCTCCTGGGTCTCAGCAGTCATTGTGCTCGTGGTGTTCGTTTGAGATGCCTTCGCAGAAGTCGACACAAGGACACCCCACTTGGCCTAAAACCCTAAACATATATAAAATGCTATACCCGGGTTCGGGTTTGAATCAAATGCAGAATAATAATGGGTTATTTCTTGTTTCATTTAGCGTAGGTTTGAGATTGTGGTAGAAAATATTATTTTTAGTTTAAGGTTTAAAGCATTTACAATTTATTAGCTAAAGGACATCTCTACCTAAGTTTCGACTAAAAAACATTAAAAACCTGCTTCAACATACTCTTTAAAATTAAAATAAATTTAATTTTTTCTTTTATTACTTTTCAAATTTAGCTAGAGAAAATAGAAAGCTAAATTACTTTTGGAATTAAATTGATTTAGTTTTCTCTCTCCTTACTTTCTTGATAATTTCTAAATTACTTTTGAAATTAATATTTTAATATAATAGCTATTGATTTGTTGAGTCTGTTATTTGATGTAGTAAAAAGTGATTAGTTAAAATTTATAAAAGTGAAATTTTAAGCCAAAATCTGATTAAACTTTAGCTAGTAGATTATAAATACTCTTATAACTTAAAACTTAATGTAATAAGCTCTTCTATTAAAAAGCTATTTACTGTTTGAAATTTATATGTCTAAAGTACTTTTAGAATTAGTTACGATAGTTTTCTGCATGAGTTTTTTATAAAAGCTCCAATTTGATACTTATTGAAAAAAATTGATTTTTAATTTTTTTAACCAACTAAAGCGTTTTTAATAAAGTTATCCAAATATGCCATTTTTTTTAAGTTCTTTTAACTGCTTAAAAGTACTTTTAAAACCTCAAAACGCAATCTCAAACATGTTCTTAATAAGAAAATATGAATAATCTATTTTATGACTTTTAAATAATTTTAACCGCTCAATTATGTTCTCCAACTTTTACACAGATAAAAAATAAATAATTAAATAATTAAATTAAATTAAATAATAATAAAAACGTTAATAAAGTAGTTTTGAGTAAATATAAATTTCTTTGACCAGGATCTTGTTTTGTTTCCAAGTAATGCAATGAAATATATTATGGGTGACGCTAGGGATTGGTTGGATTGTCTCATCGTCAAAAGCAGTCTATTCCCAAAAAACACAATAAAAATAGAAAATCTAGAAAACACAATAAAAAATATAATTAAAAAATAAAATGAAGAAAACATAATAAAAAACACAATAAAAAAATGAAGATAATTAAATAAAGAGCTTTTGGCCTCAATCCAGACAGAGCCGTCACCGGTGGAGGTGGGCTACACCGCCCATGCCATCAGGACCGGCGAGCTCCGACAACTTCACACTTACGATAGGTCCGAAACGTGTTTGTGACGGGCACATCGGAGGTTGCTGTCGCAGGGGTAAAATCGCCGGAGCTAGGGGTGTTTATATGGGCCGAGTTTTGTCCAGCCTGGATTAGTATCCGGATACCCGGATTCTAAATCCGGTTTCCGGATCATGTAATATAGGCCGGATATTCGTTTTATTATAAACCGAATATATGGATCGGGTACCCAGATTAATCCGGAACTCACTTTTAAAACCCGGATTACAACTACACACCATAGATTATTTTTAAATAGTGAAATGAAATGAAATAATTTTAAATAAAAGTTAAATAAAATCTTATTTTTTAATATTATTATTATTAAATTAAAAAAATTAAATTTTTTATTATATTTATTCTAAAATATTCTAAAAAATTATAATAATAAAATAAAATGAAATGAAACCGTTTATATATCCAAACGAAACCTTATTATAACAACAAAAAGCTATAATGCTATTTCATGCCAAAGCTCGAAAAAAAGAATCAAATTTGAAATCCGTTAAGAAGGATGATTCAACAAATTGAATTAGATGATTTATAATAATTTTAAATTGGATATTTTAATATTAATAAATATATTCAAAATCATATTTAAAGTAATTCAATTATTTTATATCATTTATAAAAAGAATATAAAATAAAAAAAAATTATTCAATAGCTTCAATAAAAATATGTTCTGTATCAAAATAATTTTAATAAATATGTAATTTATAAATTTAATCTTAATTGTCAAAATTTTTTTATCGACCATTAAGTTGTAAACACATGATAAATGTAGTATTTTATACACAACTAAAAATTTAATATAAAATACTAACTAATCTCCTTAATTTTTTGTTTAAAAAAAACTACATATTTTATCTTTTAATTTTTCTGTTATTTTTATTGAATACAATAATGAACAAGTTAATATGTGTTTGATTTTTATCATATTTTTTATCATATTTTCTATTATTTTTCTGCACTCATTGATCGACTTATGCGTTTGTCCCTTGCAAATTAAGAGCAACATTTCTTTTCTTTTTATTTTTAGGTTCAAAGAGGAGGTTAAAAAAATAAAAGTTCAAAACCAGAATCCAGATTCGGAATCATGAGTTCCAGCCCGGATTCAAAGTCCGGTTCCGGTTCTAAATACCCAAGTTTCCAGATCCGGATTTCCAAATCCAAATCCGGGTCAATATACCCAAGTTTCCAGATCCAGACCCCACTTGCATAGGCTTAGCCGGAGCCCACCAATCCCGATGACATGGACGGTGTCATCCACCACACCCACCACCACTAGAAGCGGCGAGTTGCTTTTATGGGAGTCGGCCCGACCGACCCCCAAGATTTCTCATGTATTATAGGGACACTCTTGAAACTTCTATATAGCCAAGGTATGACTTGTCGATTGCACGATCTTATGGTGTACCAGGTTTCTTTCCTTTCCTTTCCTTTATGCTCAATATGGTGTATCAGAGGCAATTAGCCAATTAGTGGGAAGCAAGAGAACCTCACAAACAATATATATACACATAAAGTAGTAAAGGAACATACTCCGGAGACTCGAGCCAATCTTCAATAGATGAAGATACTATAGAAAGGACAAAAAGAAAGGCCCATTACCCTGCACCAATCAATAGACAAAGACACACTTACCACGGTACCATAATTTTTGTAAATGAACATCCAAAAGCGTCGAGTATTGGTCATTACAATCAATTCCATAAGACTACTCGAGAGGCTCGGGAAGGTCCAAAATAGGTCCCAACTTTTACCGACTGAACATCCGAGAATAGTTGGAAAGGCGAGACCTGGAAAAGGGGATGCAGATATCCTAAAAAGCTTATGTGGCTTTACCAACCACCACCACCACCACCACCACCACCACCACCACTACTTCCAGACCATCCATTCCCAGCCTGGGACTGCGAAGAACCTCTCTTTGGAGTAGTTCCCCACCCTGAACTCCTGTTGTCAGGGGCGGTATCATTTGCACCGGCACCACTCCAACTTCCTCCACCGCCACCACCACTTACATTCCCCCACCCACCATTTTCACTCCCACCAGCCACATCCCCACCCCAACTACTACTACCACCTCTTTCGCTTCCACCATTACCCCAACCACCTGGGAAGGCCTCCCTGCCAGGTGAGTTTTGAATTTTGGCACCTGGAAAATTTCCCCATCCATCTTCCCCATCCTTGGTACCCGAATCCCATTTAGGAGCATCATAACCAGAATCCTGCCTCTCATTGCTGGAATTATTTCCTCTAGAGCTGTTGAATGAGCCTCGACCACGTCCACGCCCACCATATGGCCTTGGCACCCCACTTGGATGTCCATCTCGGCCACTCCCATTTCTGTGATCGTTACGTCCTGTCAAACCAAACAGAAGTCAAGTTCTGGATAAAACTACAAAGCAAATAAGCAATACACGAAATTGATGCCAAATCAGAAGCAAAAACGTATACAGAACAGAAATTATAGCCGAAGAGGCGTCTATCAAAAGAACATCTGTATGAGAAAAAAGTGGGAATATGAAGCAATCAACCAAAGAAAGAAGGCAAAAAGAACGCTCAGCTAGAAGGCAACATTTTATATTTACATTACAAATGACTAAAACAGAGAACAGCACTGTAACACAAAACAGAACTGATGTATTCATGTTTCTGCAGAGTTACCTGTTCTTGACCCAGGAGTAGAAGAACGATCCCTGTCGTAAGACTGGCCTCTCCAATTATCCTCGTTTGATGAACCACCCCATCCACTACCCATGGACGCCCCCGAAGAGCCCCCGGTTGCAGGGCTTCGCATTGGCACCCTAGCAGCGACAGATCTGAGAGATTGCGCTGACTGAGGATCATCAACATGCCTCTGAAAGTATGCCACAAGCCTATCAATGTCCTCAAACATCCTTTTCCTAAACTTGAATCCCTTTGGATATAGACCAACATACTCATGGTGTGGATTTGTACTTCTTATATAAGTCAGAATGAATGTGCCTGGATGCTCATGAGAGATGCCAAAACAATAAACTATTCTCATAGGATACTCCAATTTCTCAATTCTGAGCAGTTCATCAACTTCCGCTTTTGTTCCCTTTCTGAACTTGCGGTAACTTAGCATTCCCTTCAAATGAGACACTAAAGGATCAACATATCGATCCATTACCTAGGGTTTTGTCGGTAAAAACAGAAAAATGACCATCAGTTTATTTGTCGCAAATACAACGGGAAGAATATAATATTTTTCTACATCAAGATAATCTTATATTTAAATGCCTATTTGTAGATGTACTGGTATGCCGAAAGAGTTTGAGCCACTGTGACATGAAATTAAGCAACACCCTACTGGGGGACGCCTTTCTTACAGGAATAAATATAATGTTTGGTGTGGATAACATCTACTCATTTAGGAGTGAAACTTATAGCCCGTAGACACCTAAGCATACATTCAGTCTTTCACTCAATGAGAAGATACTGTGATTTCATTCTCTCATTAGATCCTACTCATCAGACAGAAGGCATTCCAAAACAAGACATAAGCTTATTTGCTAGGTTAATGCCAAGCACATTCAGCTTGCTTTGGATGTGAAAGCTCCTGAGCTGAATTATCAGAATGCCCCATTAACCAATATGGATGTTAGACAGCTTACTTGTCCAAGAAAAAAACAAACAAAGGAATGAAATAGACTCAGAACTTATCAAAAAAGCACTCCTGTCATTATTCTGTTAATTAAACATCACCTTTTTTTTATATACATTTGGGGGAGGGGGGTTTCAAACTCCAGACCTCCATTTTGGAGGATGGGGGTTATGTCATTCAAGCCACAGGCCTTTGGCGTTAATTAAACACAACCAATCAGAGAATAAACCTCAAAAGACAGAACTGACCTCATCCAAATCCTCAAAAGTGTCCTCCCCAATTTTCAATGTCTTCCCAATACGAAGTAAGCTTGTGATGTCCTTGTGCTCCTTTCCACCTTCGACTATGTCCTTGTGAGCATAAACCCCATCATATACTTTGAGAGTTAGAGTCAGATGTGAAGGCCCATGGCGACTGGGACTGATAATACTTTCGCCAGGATCCTTGTCAGACAAGAACTGTAGATATAACAGATGAGAGATTTAACTTCAGATTTAGTTAAAAAATACTTATAAATAGAGATCATTTGAACTTTTTTTTTTTTTTTGATAAATAAAAGTTTTATTAATCAAAGAAGAGGGCAATAGCCAATTACAATAGAGATCATTTGAACTTAGCGTGGCTGAAACAATCAATATCAAAATATTGCCAACACAAAACCATAAAAGGAGACTTTGAAAGTGTTAACAAATTTCTCTCTTGGTCCTTTCAAGACATGGTGATTCAAGTAAAACCCCAGTACAAAATATCATCAGCAATAAGACTGAAATTTTTTTTTTAAATATTAGGTCATTCAAATCTGAAGGGTAGATTGGAATTTCATAATATTCAAATGAGTAAAAGAAAATAAGATCTCCACTTATCAAGTGAATTATATAAATGCTCTCTTTGAACCAGAGCTTTATCCTTACAATGGCATGCAGAAAGAGCAACCACACCAAGAACCACAAAATCCCTCTAGAGCCAAAATCTAAGGTCGTTTTTACACAAAATCTATGCCCTAGAAATTTGAACTCTTCAGCGTTAACAACCTGAAAACAAAAATTACATGGGCATCATTTCTTTGTATAAATGACGTTTTATAGTCTTTGAAGAGGTACAGGTCAAACCACTCTTTTCAAGTAATCACATATTTTTAGTTCATAAAGGGACCCCATTTTCCTCACAAAACCAATATTATTTCAGAATTTTAACCAACCTCCTATAGGTCCAAGAGAATACATAAACAGGGATACAGTTCCATGCCATTGGATATTAACAATGTTGTTTTTCTTATTAGAACTTAAACATTGTCGACAACTAACCTCCTTGGCTTCATCCAAGGTTATATTCTGGAAACGAGGATGAACAATCATCCTTGGCTTAAATAGCTTCTTCGCTAGCTCCTTTTCTTTGCGAGCTTTTTCTTGTTCACTTTGTAGCTGGCTCCGGTCTTCATGGTAATAGGGATCAAGGTTCCTATCATACTGATGTCGATTATTTTGCATCTCACTCTCTCTAGAAACTAGGAAGACCTGATACCTGTTCTTCTGAATCGACTTAATCTTGCAAGTGAGAATGTCACCTTCATGCAGCCTGTCTGATAAATCAGGACTATCCCTCCAATCATCTGAATAGTCTTCCTTCATGAGCATCCCAGTCAATCCAGATTCCAGCACACAAATTGCTTTCTGAGCTTGCACCCTGCGGACTGTAGCTTGCACAATTCTTCCCTCAGCAAGGGTCTCCTCAGTTTCACCTGAAATCATATAAAACTCCTCATCTTGACTTGGCTCTTCATATGGCTTACGCCAATCTTGAAAACCCTGCATTAGTTCCCTTTTTATATCATAGAATGTTTCCTTCTTATTTTCACGGTTCTTGCTCTTAGCATAGGCATCAACATCAAGGACTCTCAAAATACTAGGCCTTTCTCTAACATGCTCTATCGCCATCTCCAAGGCATCATCGTCATCATTTGCTTCACCTCTTATGTCCTCATCATAAACATCTTTGGCCAACTCTTGTGCAAGCCCATAAGATTCTGGATGTATTCTTGTATCATCCAACAGATCAATGAATTGGGAGCTAGCAGCAGCCAATCCACTCCGCCGGACGCGCAAAAAACCAACCGCATTAACAAACACCTTTTTACCAAGTCCATGCACAGTGACAAAGTCCTTTCGGGTAAAAGTTGCCCCTGCTCTTACCATGGACCTCTGCATAGATGCGGCCTTTCTGGGCCCAATTCCAGAAATGAACTGTAAAGGACCAAATAACCATTCATGGCCAATAGCTAAATTAACATCAAGGCCCACCTGGTTTGTTAAGTCAACCATAACCTGTTCAATAATTCCATACTTCTCATCTGGGGCAAGAAAGTTCTCTAGGGGACTGAGTTTCCATGATAAAATCTCCCTTCCTGGTCCGCATAGTGTAGCAACCATTGCCAAGGGATTTTGTAAATATCGCCCGAGGGCAGCAGCTCGCTTAACAATGCCTGACAAAATAAACCAACAATTAGAGAAATCCACCAGAACACATTAAAAATAAAAATGAAATAAAGAAAGAAAGAAAGAAAGAAAAAACCGCGTACCCGGTTGCCCAGGTAGCTGATCAGAAGAAATCCGAGAGTTTTCATATAGACGAGGTAGAGATTCATCACCATAAACAATGCTTAACCCATCCATCTCACGGCCAAGATCTCTGGGATTTTCCTCCACCATCTTGAAAATAATCTGATAAATGCAATGTACGCTAAATAAGACCACATACATCAAATGAGAAACTAAAAATACGAGATTTATAAAACATCATATAGTCATGGAACTCGAGTCTACAGAAAGCTAAACCAGATTTATGTGAAAACCCAAGAGGGCAAGGAATAAAAATGGGAAAACACTGAAGGCTGATGCTCACATCACCAACCTAAAATAAGTCAAAGGTAAATGCATTACAACAATATTCTCATGATATGAAAACTACAGTGAGTCAAGTTTAATCTTTTATTCGTCATCAAGACATTGTAAGAGTAAACGAACTAGTGTGATACTAGCCTATTGATATGCCAGACTTTCAAAACAAAAGCATGACATATGTCATATGTGTGATCTCACTTCTCTCCCCCAACGCCTAATAATCGACACAACACAATCAATTCACATCTGAAGATCTTGAAACCATCAGAGAATCAAGAATACAACCAAACATAGAAATGCAACAGACAACAGAGCAGAACACTTGAACAACAAAATTTTTCTCTCAAGTAATAAACTCATAAAACAAAAACAAAAACAAAAACAAAAAACAAAAAACAAAGTAGACATATGGTACAATAGGATTTCCAAAATTTAGAGTGCTGCTATAGACTGCCCAAGTAAATCATCTGAGGGAATTACTACATACTGCCTAAATAAACCACCTAAGGGCACTTTTTTTTCTTATGAAAAGCATTTGATCCTTTGCCTAAATTTCCGTGTATAAAAAACCCACAAAAACCAATACTTTCACAAAAAACAACAAACGCCTCTCAAAAAACTTGTCCAAACAAATTTTCAATTCTACCTATTCACTTTCACAAACCCCAATACAAAATACATCTCAGAAAATTTTAAAAAAACTTCTCATTCTACCTATGCACTTCCACAAAATGCAGTAGGAAACACATCTGTAATTCTCTTTTCAAGAATTCTCAAAAAGATTACAGAAGTTTTCACTTACCAAACTTGTCCTTAGGTATTAACTTCTAGGGAAAAAAAAAAACAAATTCACAATCAATATTGCAAGGACCCATCATAACCTAGCTTCAAAAAGCATATAAATCAAACCCTAAAATTCAATATTCCTTAAACACCAGTTTTCATTAAGTAGATGGCAATTGTTAAAACAGTGCTACAGTTATCTTATACAGAGAGGATATGAAGATCCCGGTCGAAGAAGTAAAAGAGACAAGGAAAAGTGTACATTGCATCTCACTCCCTCGTGCAGCATTAATGATAAGACAAGACAAGAAAGTGTAACAGAAACTATAAGATGCATGACTTATTGGAGCTTTGTATGGTGCCATAATATGCCAACGATCTGATCAATGCTTAGCATATCAGGAAGACCAAATGGAAAGATATAGTAGTGATCACCTCATATATATCCTCCTTCAGGCGAGTACATGACAAATTCACAGCTCCTAAAACAACAACATGTGGTTGATGATCCATCATGAACTTCAATACACGTTCCTGGTCATTTTTCTTCCGTTGCTGGTCATTAACATTTTGAGACCGTAAAGTAAGGGATCCAGTATAAAGCACATCCAGAACCTCCCCTGATGAATCTAACATTACAAAAGAGGTTGCCGGCTTTCCAGGACCCCAACAACAAGCCATAACTCTTGGAGAAGCTTCGTCATAAGAACTGCTATCAGTTTCCTTTCTTTGATATGGCCCCACTGAGACTTTACTCCACAAAACGTTACCATACTCCATAAGTAACCAATTTTTCGCTCTATTAGTCAACAAAGATCTTGCTTCTTTCTCCATTGAAGGCAGAAGAAACCCAAAAAGTGCATCCTGCAATATCAACTTTCTTTGCTCATTCCACAGTTGAGCAGATTTACTAACACCATCACTAAGATAGTACTCATTAAAGTCACTTGTCAACTTATTCAAGTCTTCTTCTGACATCTTAATGGAAACTTGAAGAAGCTTTTCCTCTTCAGCCTTCTGGATAAGGAGCCATTGTGCATCATCAAATGCACTCAAGGGCTTCTCGCGCAACCACTTTACCCCAGCAAACTGATGAAAAGGATCTATTGCCTCAAGGCCATCATGTGTTGGACATGTTGATACCAGAGCGTGATCCATGAAATTGCTACGCACATGTTTCCTAACGCATGGCTCACAACTGATTTCCACAGCTGCCTGGACCAGTAAAAGAAATTTGGCAGTCAATATTTTGCCCATGATCAAGCATCATAAAGGGAAACTGCTGCATTGAATGACAAGAAACTAACATACCATGTGCCTAGCCCCTTTAAGCACAGCTTGAGGTGTCTCAAACATGGCACATGTGAAGTTTGATGCCATCTCCTCCGGTGTTTCCTTAGGATCCTCCAACTCATCATTTCTCTACAATCCAGTGAAACAGGAACCCTGAGTTTCATTCAACAGAATAACAATTTCAGGTCAGAGTGACTCACCATCTTTTCTAAGGATAACTGCAATCCAAATTGCTCAGAACTGTAGCCAAACTTGCTCGCAACCTCCCATAGGCCAGCTTTCCCACAAATGCTATACAGGGATTTCCTCTTAGGCCTCTTGTATTGTCCTTCATCAACACCAACTTCGCCAGATGGGAAATGCAAGTTAAACTTGGAATCAACATCATCAACCTCCCTTTCCGACTCTGCCGCCTTGAGTGACTTCATGATTGATTCAAAAAGTTGCTGATTTAAATTGAGTCTTGTTTCATCATAAACACGCCGAGATTCTTCCTCAAACCGCTTATTATAGTATGACTGAAGGGCACTCTTTCGCTTCTGAAGTAGGAGCCACTTTCTGTCCAAGTCTTGAATCGCCCAAAGTACCTTTTATACATGCAAATGTTATTCACTTATTAGTCTCACCACTAACAACAAATAAATATCATCTCTGCAAGTTTAATACACTTTCAACTGCATGCCATGACTAGTACATTTACCTTGTGCCACTTCAGGGTGGGCGTCCTATCACTCCTATCCTGATTATCATCATCATCAGCTTCAGGTTGCTCAGGATCTTTCAATAGGCTTAGGCACTCTTCCTTCCGATACATA
Organism: Platycarya longipes; assembly: GCA_036559045.1. Lineage (NCBI taxonomy): Eukaryota > Viridiplantae > Streptophyta > Magnoliopsida > Fagales > Juglandaceae > Platycarya > Platycarya longipes. The sequence goes on along the minus strand of CM071797.1, from coordinate 7,354,796 downwards.
GCAATAAAGGGGATCTGAAGGCATGAAAGAAATTGCCAGAATATGATCAAGATCAGATCAAACAAAGAGAGACCACAAGTGCAAATAAAGGGAATACTGACATCTAATTTCTGCACATGCAGCAGGTCCAAAAATCTCATGATATCATCCTTGTTGATAGAAAGATCCCCCCCATCCTTAGGCGTCCCCCTGCCTCTCTTGCCATATAAAGGTACCGAACCACTTGCGAGTTGACTATATATCCAGGTGCTCTCTTCATCTATGCTAACTTCATCTAATGGAGGTGAACCAGTGCTTTCCTCAGATATCTGCCAAAAATACAAGAGCAGAGAAACATATAAAGTTTATTCAACATGTCACCTAGATGTTCTTATGTGAAACATGAAAACTCCCACTTTGAAAATGGGGCCAAATTTCAAACTTCTATGCCAAAAATTTTGTATCGGTGGACTACAGTCCCTCACCACTTTGCATCTTATGTAAATTTTATCAATCATTGCTCCCTCCCCTTAAATTAGGCATTCCCCAATTATACCCCTAGTATATTTGGGTTGCGCCCCCAAACACTTTTTGATAAAATGTGGTAGTTGTACTTACAAAAGAGAGCTTTTCATGTGAAATAAAACAAATTCTCTCAGGGTTTAATTGGGTCAAAGATATATATCGTTTGCACAATCTCCAGAATGCCTCATTATAAAAAAAAATAAAGGTCTATCCCCTTAGGCCTGGCAAACCTGCATTCTCTCTGGGGCATCACGCTCTCGTATCTGGTCATCCTTCTCTGTCATATACTTCTCAGAAAGAACAATCGGTTCAAATTCGTCTTCAAGTCTCCTTTCCCTCCATTCGCTGGAATCTAAGCCTTGCTTACGGAGCTGCAGTAGTTCATCAACATCACCAAATATTTCATGAGCTTCCTGCAAAGCAGATGAGGAAATTCCTGGCGCCCTCCTATTCCCTCCTTTCTTTAGCCGCCTCCCTCCTCTACAAAAGTCAATTAGTTTATAGTTAATTAAGTTGCTTGGTTAAAAAAGGATACGTCCGTATAAATTAAAACGCACACGACACAACAATATGTACTTGGGAGGAGCTCTATGTTCATCTTCTTCATCCACAATAAAGTCTGCCATTTCATCCTCTTCACCAATGTCCCCATCCTCTTCTTCTGCTTGTTCCTCCTCTTCAGCGACATCCTCAAGTGGAGCTGCTATAATCACCGAAAATAGTCAATCAACAGCAACCAGTACATATACCAATTATTTTTAGAAAAAAAATACCTTCATCGTCGCCAAATAAACTGCGCTTGAGCTTTTCCTCAGCAGTCCGCCCACTTTTACCACTTCCAAAAATTTCCTCCTCATCAGAGAACCCAGAGGGCTCTTCCTCAGTAACCCCCTGAGCTTTTTTCAGCCGCTTAAACTTTTTGCTCTGCTGAAAAAGTTTCCAGAAAAGACCATGAGACACAAACTATCATATTATACATATAACCAGATCTAGACAATGGAAAACAACATTATAGCATGAAATGAAAAGATATCAGCAAAATTTCACAACCTTCCAACGGGGAATGGTAATATTATTGTCCTCGAGGAGTTCATAATCATCTTCGTCAAGTGTATAATTCTCTCTAAAAGACAGAAACCAAGGTGGTTAGAAACAAGAAATTAACCTGGATGATGTCAGAAAATAAAATAAAAAATAATGACGAGTAAAAGATTTATAATTTACCACATTTTCAAATTAATGAGAGGGGAGGGTAAAAGGAATCACATATCAACTAGCCACGAACTTAAAAGGTTTGGTCAAAAAAAGGACTTCATTTTTTTATATAAGATAGGCAACAGAACACTCATTAAAAAAGGTGAAAGGCACACTCAGGCAAGCAGGATTCATACAAGATGAAGGGTGAAATGCGCACTAGATACCATAAAATCATGAAAAGCTAGCCTGCTAAATACGGTAATTAATATCTGTTCTTATAATCTCCCAACATAAAACAAATCCACTTAAAAAAAACACTTTTAAATATTATTAAATAACTCTAAAGGGAAAAAAAAGTCACTTTTTCTTCCTTTTTTTCTTCTTCTGCCTCTCCTCGTCACTGTCTTCCCTCTCTTCCTCATCTTGTTCCTCTTCTTCATCAACGTCATCCACTATAAATCCATCCTTCTCATATTCATCTTGCCCTTCTTCTGCAGGAATAATTAGGAAGAAACAAAAACAAAAAATTAATTAGTCTCGCCAACAGAGCACTCACAGAGGTACTGTCCGAGGGTGGATAACTCCCCAAAACGTCCCCCCTCTCCCAACCAAAAACAGAGAAAATATATGTGCAACTGTGTAACCACTTTGAAAAAAGTGAAAAAAAAAAACATGGAACCCACATGAAAGAAATTATGTTTTTAATAATGGATCTCACACTTTTTCAAAACGATCACGCGGCATTTATGTGCCTCATAATTGTATGTAGAATTACTCAAAAAAATATGGGGAACTTTTTTTATATATGTGAACATACAGGAAACTCTAGAAGGTTCTCATCGAGTTATCAACCCTCTTCAAAGCTCAGTGTTTACTTGGGAGAAAACATATTTCAGACTCTCACTTCTTATAAATTCATGTTGAGGAGAAAACATATTCTTTTGATCAGTAAAATCTTGTTTAGCGATAAAAATAAATAAATCACGTTGCTTGTGTTCCCAAAATTGTGAAAACGTCAGTCTCAACTGAAACCAAAGAAAATCTAACATTGTCATGTTGTTGAGATGGGCCAGTCTTTATTAGATCAAGCTCGGTTTCCCGAGCTCTCCTGTCCAAACTAACGAAAACCTTAAAGCCTCTCCCGCAGTTTGTCGCCAAAGAAACGCAAGTAATGTTTTCACGTGGTTTTGGCATCTGACACATATAAAAATAAAAACCCGTAACGACTTCCCTTTCCGGCATTTTCTCATCAACCAAGCATCTCCATCAAGGAAGAAAAACCTTCGCCCCAAAATCGTCCCCAGAAACCGTTCTTACTCTCCATGCAACGGACCCTAATTTGTGCAACTCGCACACTAACAAATCCACTAAACCCCAAAGAATTCAACCAAACATAAAAAGGCGACGAAACCCAGTAACCTCAGATTCCAAAAAAATTTATCCCTAAAACCCGTACCGTCGTCTTCGTCCTCTTCGTCTTCGTCAACATCGCGGGCTGCGTCTCTATGTACGGGAGCCCTCTCGTCCTCCTCTTCGACCTCGACCTCATCTGCATTCAAATCCAACAACAACGACGACCAATGTGAGAAAAAGTCCTAGGGCTTCTCGTTTGTCGAATAAACGAAAGTAAATTTAGGGTTTCCAACGACTCACCTTCTTCGTCGGAAACTACGGCTTTTCCCATTCTCGAACAAGGAAATTAGGGCAACAAAAAGAAGAGCAGGCTCAGAAAGATTGAGAGAGAGAGAGCGCGCGAGAGAGAGAAAGAGAGCAGAGAGTGTTTGCGAACTTTGCTGCGCGAACGCGTGAGAAAAATTGAGCTGAGCCCGTAAGAAAAGCACTAAGAAAAATGCCATGGGCACTAACATTTCCACAACCTTACGTGGACAACGTTATTTATTTTTTATTTTTTAAATCCAGATTAAAACTCTTAACCAATAATTTTTTTCTCTAAAAAATAAAATAAACTATTAAAAATATTCCTATTTTTTTATCATTTTTTTAAAACAATACCACAACTTAAAAGATAATTGTACTTAGACCTGATTTATTTAGAAGGTACACATATTTTTATTTTATTTAATCATCACATATTTTTTATATTTTAATATAAAATAATATAAATAATTTCACTTTTTCAAATTTTAATACAAAAATTAAATTAAAAATATATTTTATAATAATATTTTATTTAACTTTTCACTTTAATTTTAAATTATTTCATTTTATCTCAATTTCATCTCTAAAAACAAACTAAACTTTAATGTGAAGAGAAATTTAATTTTTGGTTATTATATTTATATAAATTTTTATATTTAAATAATTAATTTTATTGTATAATAATATAATAATATAATAATAATAGTAATTAATAATTAAAAAATATTAATTATTTGTAATCATTATTATATTTTATTTTATCATATTTTACCATATATTATAATTAAAAAATATTTAAACTCACAGTTTATCATATTTTACCATATTTTATTTTATCATATATTATAATTAAAAAAATATTTAATTATTACGTTGGGTGTATAATACACTTTCTCACCAGACGATAAGTTTTTAACAAATATGAGATTTATGTGATTTATGTTGTCTGCTAATATACTAAATCAATCATCTTTTATTTCTCTCTTTACTTCCCTCTTCTTTCCTCTTTTATTTTCTCTCTCTGCATGCTCTCTATTTTTTCATGGTGATGCAGGTTTTGTTTTCCAAATTTGTGAATTGGAGTTCTATTTTACTAACCGAATTTCAATTGCTGAATTTTTTTTGCTGCAAGTTTGACGAAAAGCTTTTGTTTTTTTTTTTTTTCCCTTTTCTTTGTCTGTTAGGTTTTATTTTTTTATTTATATTATTTTCTTTATCTGTTAGGTATTTTTCCTTCTTAAATTGGCTTAAAGACCACCCAGGCGATGAGCTTCCATTATTTGTTGCGAATTTTTAGGGAATTTTATGTATATTTGAGATGATGATGAAAAATATTATTTTTAGTTTAAAGTTTATATTTTAAAGTTTAATATAATAAGTTCTACTATTAAAAAATTATTTATTGTTTAAAATCTATATGTCTAAAGTACTTTTTAGAGCTAGTTACAGTAATTTTTTAAAATATATAATTATTTGTATGAGTTTTTTAATAAAAATTTTAATTTGATATTTTTTGAAAAAATGATTTTTAGCTTTTCTAAGAGTATTTACAACTCATTAGTTAAAGTTTAGTTAAACTTTTGCTTAAAATTTCACTTTTATAAATTTTAGTTAGTCATTTTTTACTACATCAAATAACAGACTCAACAAATCAATAGATATTCTATTAAAATATTAATTTTCAAAAATAATTTAAAAACTATCAAAAGAATAAGGAAAAAAAAACTAAATTAATTTAGTCTCAAAAATAATTTAGCTTTCTTTTTTCTCTAACTAATTTGGAAAACAAAGAGGAAAAAAAATTAAATTTATTTTAATTTTAGAGACCTTGTTGAAGCAGATATTTCATATTTTTTAGCTAAAATTTAGTTAAAAATATCACTTAGCTAGTAGGTTGTAAATATTTTAATCGTCTAAAATATTTTTTATACAATTACCAAACACATTATATTTTCTTTAAAATTATTTTTAATTACTTAAAAACATTTTTTTAATTTCTGAACGCAATCTTAAATAGGCGTACTCTAATTGTACGTAGGTGTATCAGTTTATTTGCAGAGAGAGAGAAAGATTAGGCAAGGGAATGATAGGGAGAGGTGGAAGAGATCATTAAATTTTTTTTTTTTTTAAGTAATCACTTGCCAGTGTAAATAAGGCTTTGTTTGTTTTGGGAATAAGACTAAAAAGTTAAAATATATTTCATTATTATATTTTTTTTTTAATTTTTATATAAAATATAATAAAAAATTTAATTTTTTCAAATTTTTATATTATTTTTTTAAATTTTCATATAAAATTAATATTAAAAAAATATCTGCTAATAATTTTTTTTTTTTTACTTTTATTTTATTTCATCTTTAAAAATAAATAGAACAATTTGTTGCAACTCTTACTTTGCAGCTTCTCATGTGCGGGTGTAAAAAAAAAAAAAAAATTAAATGACCATACACCCGACCGGCGAAGAGCTTCACCCGTATAGCAAATGTGGTAAATCTCAATATGAAATTGTACAATAGATATATAGAGAGAGTTTGATTTGCATGAAATGAAGGACTAACTAGAGATAAATAAATTTTTTTATTTGGATTGATTGAACCTTATTATTTGTTATAAAATGAAACATTTTTAGAATAGAGTAATGTTATATATACTTATAATTTTACTTATATTTTTAATTATAAAACTCATTTGATCTATTTTCTTTTTAAATTTAAATTTATTATTTAAATTTTATAATTTTTAGCCTATCAATGTCGACACATAGACAATTAAATTTTTTATAACTTCTTCTCAAATATATTTAATATTTTTCTTTAGATAAATGTAGAACATCTATTGAAATGGGTTCTTTAAGAAAATAATAATAATTTATGATTGTATATAATATTATTTTTTCTGATCATAATTCTGGCCGCTCCTCCTTGCGTTGGGAATCAAAGTTGGTCTTTTTTTTGGATCAAAAGTATCAATAATGAACATGTAATTTATTTATTTATTAGAGGAGCAAACAGGATATGTAAGATGTTTTTGTCTTTGCGCCAAACACAAAAACAATAGCTTTAGTTCTTTCATTTATTTATTTTATGCTTCTTCACCATGGGTTGAACGGTGACGACGATATATCTCTATTTTTGTGATTTTTTTCATTATATTTAGTTGTTTTAAGATATAAATATGGAATAGTTTTGGGGTTTTTAGTACTAGTTTGCATATTGAGGTATTCTCAAGCATTTTAGATATTTTCTTCTCAAATTTCATTCAAATAATTTTCTTTCTAATTTTAAATATTTATTTATATTAATCTAATCGTTACACAAACATAAAATGCCTACAACTTTCCCAAACTTATAAATAAAGTATAAAAAATAATATAATTTTTTCAAATTTTTAAATAAAATTTATATTTAAACTTTATGACTTTTTTATTCAAATCTTTCTATTTTTACGAAATTCAATAAAATATCTTGATGCAAACTATTCACCCTCCATTTAATAATTGATATTAATTTATTTCCCATTTTATTTAGTAATAATAGTTGCAATACTAATTATTATTATTATTATTATTAAATAAGTGCTTGAGTTCATACAATTTATAATCGATTTGAATTGGATTATATGAAAAATATATAATAAATTAATAATATTTTATTATTATTTTGACTAATAAATGAAAAATCTAAATATCTAATAACAAAATCTTTTTTGAATAGAATAGACAAAAAATATAATTTTAGTTAAATTTTGACTTTACATATGTCTAAACCAATAAGAATGCTACTTTTAAAACATTGGCACTAATCTATCTATATATAAATGTAAACACATACTAACTAGACCAATAAACTTACTATATTTGATTATGTTATAAAACTAAAAAACAATTACTATTGCAATAAAGAAATATAAAAGAAATTTTTTTAAACTCTTAAGAACTAAAAATTTATTTGTTCTATATATTTTTTTTATGAATTTCAGAACGATTGAAACTCATATTTATAGGTCTTAAAGTTACTATGCAAGACTTAAAATAATGGTGATGGAGTCATTCACAAAATTATTGGTGGGGACAAGGAACGGCAGCTATCCTACTAATAATTCATAACGCTCTCCCTTGAATAATCACTCATAAAGAATCTACCTCGTTAAAACATTGTCAATGAAAAACCCAGTGGGAAGAAAAATCAATGGCGAAAGAAAATGAGTACAGTATTCTTATGTATCTCCAAATACTTTAAAATTGCCTCATTAAAACTTTGCAAAGAAAAATTCAGTAGGATAAAATCTCAGTGAAGGAAAAATAGTACAATCAGCACAAGTTTTTAGAACATTTACTTCCTTTGAAAAATGCATGACGATAGCTCTTTGAGTTTTCATATTCTAATGTTATGTACAATTTTCTTGAATATCGCAGTTGGTAATACTTTCGTGAATAAATCTGTCAAATTATCACTTGATTGTATATTTGATATATCATCATTTGATTTGAATGATAAGTAGTATTATTTTCGTATAAAATTGTTGGACTATCATTGAAAGATTGTATTTTTCTTGAATATGTTGAGTCACTGATCTCAACCAAATACACTCTCTACTTGCTTCATGGATTGCAATAATCTCGAAGTGATTTGAAGATGTGGAAGATAATATCTGGTTGACAGATTTAGTAGAAATCTGATACCTGCAGTAATATTTAAACTCCTCTTGATAATATGCGTTAGTGTTTCAAGTAATAAACAAATATAATTTTAACACATTTAACAGGTTAAGAATTCAAACATGATTTCCATCTAAATAATGTATTAAAGAGAACATGATAATATTTTAATCTAAAATTTTCTCCTCCTCATTCGGCGTTATTAGGAAAATTTTGTTTATGTACGGTGGAAAGAGCATTGGAAACATTCCATTTATGATAACAGTTGTAAAAGCTTAAGGTCTCATTTTATCGATTCGACGAAAAATAAATCCGCTTGACATTGTTGACAAACTAGATCTTGAAGAGATTTGAAGGTTTCGGATTGCTATTTAAATATAACTATTTTACCATTAGTTTAGTTCAGAAAAAAAAAAAAAAAAACTTCACATTGTTCATAGATCCAGTTGTTGTTCATCCAGAACAATATTATGTCTGATATAAATTCTAATGTCCCGGATTTGAACTATGAACCTTTTATACCTCAACCACTCATATTTTCTCTTAAGGTGTAAACACCATGATAGGAGTAGAGATATATCTTTTTAGTAAAATTGATCATGAAATTATTGCAACATTAAGAACCCTCAGTACTCAATATGCTGTCTCTCTTACAACCATGTCTCAGAAGCTACTGACGAGAACGAATGAGGTTGATCATCTTAAAAATCAAATATCTGAGTTGCATCAGGCTCTTGCAACTAAAGATAGAAAAAATAAAAATTTAAGACAATAAAATAAATAGCTGAATAAATTTATAGACTGGTATTCTTGTGATCTAAAAACACGAATAGAAGAGCTAGAACGAGAGAGAACTCAAATACAAAGTCAACAACAACAGCTAACGGCAGTGGTTCAGCGTTTACAAAAAAATAGGGATAGCTGCAATTAATATCGCTGGCTTTTGAAATTATGCATCTAATATATATTGTAATTTGACTAAGTGAGATTTGAATAAATGATTATTTGTCTTATTCTTATTTCTATTTCTATAAGAATCATCTTTAACTTCATTTAGTTCATATCAATTTTTCTTTTCATATCTATAATTCATCTACATTTATATTCTTATTCTAAATTTTTAATAGCTCATCAGATTCCTTTCAATATTTCTCATGATTAACATGTGATGTATCATTTACCTCAGTCACAAGTTGTTCCTGCATCTTCTGCGAATGTCATGTTGTAATAAGAGAATGATATAGCTAATAAGTCAGATCGTGAATCTATTTATGAGTTTGTGACTCTCGACTCTCGACACTTGATACTCCTTCTCTATTGCTGGGTTTTCCGATCGTTTACAATCCAAAAATCGTGAGATTGATGAGCTTAACCATAAGCTTTTTATACTTCAACGACTCGTTCAAGACTCTAACAATAAAGTTATAGAGTTAAAGCAACAAAATAAGGATATAAAATCCTTACTTGCCTCTTCATTTCGATTGCATAATCCTTTAGATAAGGATGAAATGTTGTTTTATGAAGAGCAAATACATTTGAGAGATGAAGTTAGAAGTTTCAAATTTTTGTAACCTATATAGCATTTGAATAATAAGATATTTTGTTTTCAAATCCATTCTATATAATAGTTATTGTGATCTGTTCAGGAGTTCTAATAAAGTAAATCATCAACATATACTGTAATAATGACAAATTCGAGTTCTGATAAAAACACATAGGCATATAAGATTATTCTTAAATCATTCTTTCAATAGGTACTCACTGATTCAATTATACCACATGCGTTCAGATTGTTTTAACTCATATAAAAAATTTTGAAATTTTATAAAGTACATACTCCTAAATGTACTTAGATTAGATGCTTAAAGTATTGTATGTCATGATCTAATGATCCATATAAATATGCAGTGATCACATCTATCAACCGCATATCTAATACTTTTGTAATAACCAAGCCGATTAAAAATCTGAATATAATTGCATTCATAATAAGGAAATATGTTTCTTCATAACTAATATCGGGTTTCCACAAGAGATTTTATGCAATAAATCGTGCTTTGTACCATACAATTTCATTTTTATCATTACGCTTTCGTATAAATACTCACTTATATTTAACAGTTATTACACCATTTGTTGTTTGGACAACATGTCTAAATATCTCTCACTTTGCTAGCGAGTTTAATTCAGCTTCAATAGCTACTTTTCATTTTGACCAATTATTTATACGTCAACATTCTTCGACGGTTCTTAACTTACTTTTTTCATTACTTATAGTAATGTCAAGTGCTATCTTATATAAAAATATGTTGTTGACAACAGTTTTATTTCTATCCATAATTTTTCCAGTACTCATGAAATGTATTGAGATCTCATTATTTTGAGGTACATGTTTCTTTCTAGGAGAAAACATTTCATGAAACACCTCTTTAGGAGTTACCTTTTCAGGAGTTATACTCTCCAAGAGTTCCCTATTCAAGAGTTATACTCTTTAGGAGTTTCTCTTCAGAAGGTTTGTACTCTTCAAGAGGTTTGTACTCTTAAGGAAGTTTATATTTTATACAGAATGTTTGGATAAATCTTATTACTTATTTTGTGGGTACGGTCTCTTCAGGAGCATCGATTTCTTTTCTTTTGCACCAATAAGTCTTCAATATTTCAAGTGTGTCTTACACTCATCTATTGTTGTTTTAATAACTTATGTTTCAGGGACTTCAATTATTGTTTAAGCATTAACAACAGTAATATATAATTTTATAACACATTTAGTGTCAATAAATACATCCATTAATTGATTTGCAACACTTTACAAATATGTAGCCCTTTGAACTTTTGGTTCATTAATTTGTAAGATGATCAAATTTAGGCAGGACTTTATTATCTAAAGTAATTTCTTGTCGTGCTTCAAACACCGACTTTTTGTTATTTTAAAACATGATAAAATATTAAAAAGTTTTACTATATAAAAGTTCAGTATAAGTAAATTAAGTGTTTGGCTGTATAATAGGTACGTGGCCACTATTCAGTCATACCACATCTATGACAAACATTTTCATCTTTCTATAAACAATTATTCTGAGGGTCTTTACTCTTCTTTGAGTTGGATCACTTCTGGTGATACGGTATATTATTATCATTTTTAGTGTTGTCGCTTCTGGACCAACATTTTTATAATTTTTCTACTACGTCTACACCCTTATTTCCTTTGAAAGGATGCATAATTCAGTTCTGATAATAGATTAAATCATATATCATTAATAGGACATAACTGGTAATTTATTAACAAAAACTCATTATTTAACTCAATCACTAGAAGACAAAATAAAAGTTAAGAATATTTGTTGAACTTTCGCTCTCGAAATTACTATTGCAGAGCACATTCGAGGTATAAAAAATAATACATGTATTTTTTTAAAATATCATCATCAATAACCTTCTCACTGTATAATTTTAATATTGAACTGATTTTAAAGAGTGCAGAGTTAAATTCACTATCACTCTTAAAATCTTGCAATTTCAGGTGCAATAAGTTATAATGATTTTTTGGGAGGATTACATATTCTTGTACTCATATCTCTCCATTAATTCATTTCGCACAATAAGATGATTTTTCACTATGAGATACACAGCACGGTCCTGTAGGGATACGTGATTTTCTTCTTTGATTGTATATCCAAAGTTTATCATATTCAAATGGATCTCATTAAGAATTTTGGATAAATAATTTTTTTCCAAAAATATCAATAGTAATAAATCTCAATTTTATAAGATTTGACATTATATATATATATATATATGAATCATAAAAATAAATCTATAAATTTAAGAAATATATTCACATAATTATCAGAATAAAAAAAAAAAAGTTCTCAAGTAATATTCAGTAACATTACAATTTATATTTATCTCCAGGACTATAAATAATATATTGAAAAACTTACTTGAAGTAGAAGACTACTAACTTCAATATCAATAGAATTTCGTAGTGATAACGTGTTATAAAATTAAAAAGGAAACTACTATTACAAGAAAAAATATAAAAAAACTATTTAAAACTCTTAAGAACTGAAATTTTTTTCGTTTTATATATTTTTCTTATATATTTCAGAATGATAGAAACTCATATTTATAGGTCTTGAAATTACTATACAAGTTATTATGCAAGATTTAAAATAATGATGATAAGATCATTCATAAAATTATTAGTGGAAATAGAGGGCGACAACCGCCCTACTAATAATTCATAACAGATTATACATATATAAATATTTGGATTGTTATGAACGGTATTACTGCATCTTTGCATTTATACTATTCATTCTTAAAAAATGTATTTTACTCTCTCTGTCAACGATATTATTTTCCAAAGTCAAATTCAATCTCTTCTTTTGAACAGTAACACAAACATTATTTTGATTTTTATTAGACATATTTGATATATGATGAAAAATATAGAAAGAAGTAGATTTATAATTTTCATACAAAATACGTTTTAATCTTTAATTTATCGTAATAAAAATAAATCATATATAATTGACAAAAAAAAATCTAATATATATTCAAATAAGCTATTTATTCAAATTTAGGATCCCACGAGTTCTAATTAACAAGCATTGCACATTAATTATAATCTTAATTCAATATTGAAAGAAAAATATTAAAATATTAAACACATAATAAATTCTACTGACAAGATTTTATTAAATTATGTGATTGGTTACTCTCTCTCTTTACCTCAAATTGATTGTCTGATGAGAAAAAAAAAAGTGTTCTGAATATGGATATCAATCATTTTTTCTCATTTCTCATTTCATTATTTTTTTATAATATAATATTACATAATTAAATATCATTTGCTATATTTCATTTATATATTTATTTTAATATCACATCATAAAATAATAAAATAATGATAAAAAATAAATAATTAATATATTTTTTTCATAAATGAATTAACCCTTGAAGTACACTAATACCGACCTCGACTTTACATATAGCTATCAAATAAAAGGGTATTATAAATCGGTTTGATCTATTAATTAATTACATTTAAATGTAAATTATGGAGCAAGCAATATTATATTAATTTTTTTTAAGATTTCAAATTTATCCATTTATTTAGAAACAAAAAGAAAACTAAACAAATATTATTTAGAGTTTATGCATGTGCCTGCCTCTCTATGAAACAAAATGGCTGGATCATTTAATATAACTACACATGAGGTATAATGGGATCATCTCACACAACATTTTGTAAAAATTATAAATAGGTAACCTCATCGTCTGGCCAATAATTTGGCTACCATCTCATATGCATCTGCACATTCACTTGACAGCTTCACGTTTGTCTAGGTAATGAATGACACTATGGGAGCGAGACTTATTCAATGGTCACCGCTGACCGCTTTTGGTCGCAAATCTTTGGATTGCTTTTTCCAACAAATGTTGGTTATATTTCTTTATATTCTCCACTTATTTGTCTTATGTTGAGTATCTAGTCGAATTTAATTCTATTCGAATACAAAACTATTAATACATTCTATGATATTTCAATATGATAATAACCACATAATCATACCGCTCTAATCTAATTTGGATTGAAAAAAAAACAAAGAAAAGTTAAATTAAAGTCAAGTAGTATTCTTCACAATATATATAGGCGGTACAAGGAATTACTGAAATCTGGTCAAAAAAGAAAAAATAATATAAAAAAGCAAAAGGCTTTTCATAATTTTTTTGATTATACATAATTATACCTTTAGTATTTGTTTAGTGTTTTTTATTTTTAGAATAAGATAACAGGTGTTGAGGCCCTTAGGGATATTGCCCTATCCTTTTTCTACACTATGAAACTAAAATGGCTCATCTCCATGTGCTAGTTAGCTCATTGGTTATGAATACCTAAAACTTACACATTTAACATTATTACAAAATAAGAATACATTGTTATATACTAGTTAATGTTCAGTGTTTATTTACCAAAAAAAAAAAAAAAAAAAAAGATGATCTCAACTCTAACAAAAAAAAGTATTGATCAATAACATGAAAATTACAAACCAAAATAATATTATAAATAAATGATAAAATAAGAAATAACTCGCAACATATCTAAATTTTAGCCATTCGAACGGAAAATCATAATTCAGTTTGCATAAATAATAACAAAAATAATTGTGGGTGATATATAAATAGAATATGAGGAGAGGTAGAGTTTTAGTAAGATGAAAAAATGTGAGAACTAATCTAATAGTTTTAGATGTTTATAAATAAATCGTATTTAAGAAGAAAATCAAATGATAAAAAGATAACGACCGTTAAAGAAATCGAGAATAATAGGAAGTTATTGACCAAATCTTCTTAAATAATTAACAATCAATTTTAAAATTTGGAATTTTTAAGGATAGAATTAAGTTGTAAAGTAGCTAAAAAATAAAGATATAATAATATAATTAAAAAATAACATGTTGTGACAATCTTGCTAGATATATCTCTGTTTGCTCGTGATAATTTTGTTAGATAGATTTCTATTTGCTAGATAGGTCACTTATCACACGTTTCTCCCAAAAAAAAGTTCACTTATCACACACTAATCATGAAAGGTTGAGATGGATCAAGAAGTAATAAATAATAAAAATAATAATTGAAACTATTCATGTTAAATTCCCTCTCCGCCAATCCCTTTGATTCATGCAATCAATCTACTATTGATGAAAATATTGATGAAAAGTGAAACAATGATCTCCTCCTCTTACTCTACCCAACCTCTTCTTCATAGTCCAAACCAGTGACATCTCTTAGCAATTATGACGATCCCTTTGCTTTTGATTTTATTCTTAAGTTGTTTCCTTCATGGAATAGTACTCTCTCTCTCAAGCGTTTGGTATGACTGTAATCAAGTTGAGTGAAACTGAATTTTAGACTCAACTGAATTTTAACTTATTGAATTCGACCCCACTCAATTGAATTCAAGCTCAAATTCAAAATTTTTATTTATTAAGCTCAACTCGATAACCTAAGTTTTTAACTCGAGCTTGAGCTCATCTCATGAATGAACTCGAGTTGAGTCGAACTCGAGTTGAGTCGAACTCGAGCTCAAGTTCTAGCTCGATTTTTTTTTAAAATTTTTTTAATAAAATTTAAAATTACATAAATAACAAAAATCTTATAAAAAAATTAATACTTAATATCTAATTAATTGATATTTATTCATAATAACAATATATTAATAATAAATACACATATTATGATAGCATATGTGTATTTTATACATGATTCTCACGTACTAATATATGAAATTATTAAATTGTATAGATTAATTATTGTACAAATTATAAAATATAACTATGAAATATATTCATTATATAGACAAAAGTAATTAAATTACATATTACATATTTAATTATAAAAGTGTTATGTTTATATTATTAGTCATGCGTATATATATATATAATATCTATGTGTATATCTTTATTACTATATAAATAAAATTCAATTGAATCGAGCTAACGAGTCGATTCAAATATAAACAAACGAGCCTTAACGAGTCTTAGCCGAATCAAGTTTTGTCAAGTATATGTCATTTACTAATTGACTGAGTATTTGCTTTCACGAGCAATTTTTTTTGTTTTATTTTTATGACTCGAATTCGATTTGAGTTTAACCAAACAAATACTATGGGTGTCAAAACGTGTCAACGGGTCGTGTTCGTGTCGTGTCAAGGTATATACATTACGTCTAAAGGGTCAACACGAATACGACCCGTTAAGACACGTTAAGCATATACACGAAAATGACACGACACGTTTTAACTTGCAAACCTGACACGACACGTTTCGTCCAGTGAACCCGTTAGTGACCCGCACGACCCGACACGTTTCACCCTATTAACTACCAGCAAATACAATGCAGAAACTTCTGTTCGCCTGAAATCAAATAGCCTACTTTCCTGCTTTTACATCAGTTTTTATTACAAATTATATTTCTAACTGGAAAATATAAATAACTATTTACAAATTACAATCTTAAAATCACAAATTCACGCTCTAACAAGTAATATATTACAATTTATGATAATACACCATAATGCAAACTCATGACTGCATTGTAAAGTATTAAAATTACACCTCAAATATAATAAACAATACATTATAAACATGTTAATGTTACAATAATAAAATCACACATCTAAACAAACTTAATGTTACAATAGCCCACTTTCTAGTTCCATTTTTACTCGATGCAAGGTAAGTAGCTCCACACATCTTGCACCTGGTTTATGGCTTTTTATCACTTTGTTTCTCAGAATCATAAATTATTTCAAAAACATTCCACACATATGACCGCTTCCTTAGTTTTGATTTAGCCTCTTCAGTTTGAAAACTTTCTTCTTCATTTTCAAACTGGCCCAAATCAATAAACTCATTATTTTCACCTTCTACCTCAGCCATCTGATAACAAATAAGAACAAAGGGTCATATGAATTACAAGTTTATAATGCAAAACAAAGGGTCATAGAATTATTTTTTATCGACCAGCTAGCATCAATTCTTTAACAGCAAAAATAATAATAATAATAATATACGCCTACAAGAAACAGGGTTTATAAGTAGAAGTGGCTGACACTATAAGAATCATGCTAATTCCACCATTTAAAGTCCAGTTCCTGCCAAAAATCTTAACAATATGAATAAGTTTCAACAAAACATTATATCTGTGCAACTCTCCCCTGGAACTCAAGCTCCGTTTGGGACCTATATTCAGCTCTCTCCCTTTCAGCCTCTTCTTGGGCTTGTTTTAGTCTAGCCATTTTTGCTAACAGCATAAAAACAAAGTTCCAAAGCAATCAAGACTATCTTCAGAAATACGCGGCTGATTTTGACTAAGAGAATAATTTCTTACGTGTGAAAACAAATAACCATCGATGCACTTTTAAACTGTAACTTCATCATTTCACATGAGGGAGAAACAGTTCACCCAACAGAAAAGTTCTTGCTCTTTTAGATGAAATATTAAGCATTATGTAAATATCAAACTTATGTACAGGTGTATTTGTATATAAATAGAACTTGATGATAAAGATATACCCACGGAACAAAACATGGATAACATAAAAGAGTGCATATATCTAGATAAAGAATTGCAAGATTACAACTTTTGGCAGAGTTGACTATGTGTTGAGCTTCTTGTTCTGCAGTCAGCAATTGTTGAATTCCACCTCAAACCCTATTGGCTACCATGCTTTCCAAGAAACAATACAATGCTCTAAGAATCAGACAGATCGAAACAAGCACCAAAAAATAAATAAAATATCTCACCAATAGCATGCAACTCACTTTACAACTCCAAACTACTAACAGTTTTGTAATTTGCACCCTATAGTCCAAAACGTGACAATAGGAGGATTGAGTTTAAGCAATATTGAATACTTCAATAAGGCTATGCTTACAAAGTAATATTGGAGAATGTTAAAACGGCCTTAATCCTTGGTTGCAAAAGTTATGAAGAAGAAATGTTTGGGACCTATATTTAGCTCTCTCCCTTTTCATTCCATGTTAATATTACAATTACAGATTTCAATTCACAGAATTTGGGCCATTTTAAATTTCACAGGCTTACTAAGAATCAATTCACAGAACGTATCAATTATCATTATCAATTATCAATTACCAGTTATCAATTTCACAACCACAACATTTTGCCCAAAAGCCCGACCATAAAACATGATATGCAACAATTAGTCATCACGGCCATTAAAGTAGCAAATCAACCAAGACCTAAAATTACAAAAGCATATAAAAATCAAAACTAACAAAACTACAGATCTAGAAGAACAACTCAAACAAGTAATGGAAAACTAAAATATAAATATTTAATAGTAAAAATTGCTCCTAAAAAAACAAACCCTAACTTTGAGTTTTCACATCAACAAATGATGCTAGAAGAGGGGGCGGCGTGAGAATTGAGAAGAGGAGAGCTGGGGCCGCTACGTGGGTGCCGACCACGACAATGGAGGGTGCTGCGTAAAAAGATCTGAAGAAGCACAAGCTGCACAACGACACCAGGGAGAGATCGTGATTTCGCGATTTCTCAAGAGTTCCCTATTTCAATTTTCGGCTTCTAGAATCTAGGGTATGCGATTATAAATGAAAGGGGTTGAACTTGAAGGACTGAAGGTTGAAGACGAGTACTTGTGGGCTGTGAGTTCCCGATTTCTTCGGCACGGGTTGAGTGTGAGACCGTGACTTCGTGAGACAGAGTGAGTGTGAGGTGAGACCGTGACTTCGTGAGATAGAGTGAGTGTGAGACTGGTTCGAGGCTGAGACTTGAGAGACGAGAGTGAGAATGTGACTCGTGAGATGGGAGCTCGAATCCGAAATGAAAATGGAAAGGGGATGCAGGGGATCGGGGTTGCGGCTGTGCAGTAGAAAGGAAAGCAAATGAGTTAGCGATTTGTTAGGGTTTTTTTCATTTAAGTTGAGGGTATACATGTAATTTTATATTTTTTTAACGGGTCTTAACAGGTCATAGCAGGTCATAAAAGATTTGACCCGTTAAGCAATCGTGTCTTAACGAGTTGACCCGTTTTGACCCGAAACCCATTAAGGCTCAACCTTAACCCGCTTTTATCGTGTCGTGTTCATTTCGGATTAACGGGTCGTGTCATATATTGCCACCCCTAACAAATATTGATCGAGCTGTCGAGTAAATTGATTCATTTACAGCCCTGCGTCTAGATAGTCAAGCTGACAAGCACGATGTGCAATGGGATATATTTCCAGGAATTCGAAGCGAAGGCGTCAGGTTTCTATAAAATTATCATTCCCCAACATGCCAATCTGACATATGCATGAATGAAATTCAAATAAACAAGTAAGAATTTGCCAATCTAACATGCCCATCACCAAAAAAAAAAAAAAAAACCCAATCATTATTTGAATGTGCAATATTGTTAGTCTTCAGTGACTTTAAAAGACAGAAGAAAATTATACATGATTAAAATTGTCAACCTATTAAAATAATAAGGATTATTTTGTTTATTGTATAATGCTTTAAAAAACATCAAAATTAAGTGTTGCCCAGATGACTAACACAAGAGGGGGGGTGAATTGAGTTGTATTTAAAAAAATAACAGTTATAAATCAAATATACAATATAAAAGGTAAACAGAATATAAAGCAGTAAGAAATGTAAAGAGTAGGGTAAGAGAAAGCAAACTCAGTATTTTTACGAGGTTCAGCCCCATTGCCTACGTCCTCGCCTCAAGCTACCCCTTGAGGATCCCGAATTCACTAGTCAATCTCTTTTAGGTGGAGATAGAAACTTATTACACTTTTGAGCAGTACCGCTCCAAAGAATCCGTGTAGAACACCCTCTACACTTCCAATCACCTCACACTTGGTGATTTAACTATTCCCCGTGTAGAACACCTTCTACACACAGAAGGGTTATACACACCCTTTTACTGATACAAAAATTGATAGTGGGTAGGCTATCAGAAAACATTCCTCAATGAGTGAAATAAGAACAATACAGCACAAACTATATCTCTCAAAATGAACAAGGGTTAAGGCTTAATGCTTAGAGAAGAGAGAATGAAAGCTTTGAATGAATGTTGTATGCTCTTGGTGTTGTAAATGTGAAGCTCTCAAATGATCTATTTATAGGCATATGAGACTTCATATTCAAATTTAAAAAGATTCACATGTCAAAGACATTATCATTCACTTTTCAAAAATTTCAAATCTAATCTTTTTACTTTTTGCATATGACAAAAGGAGCACACTTTACTTTTCAAAAATTTCAAATCTAATATTTTACTTTTTGCATATGACAAAAGGAGCACACTTTACTTTTCAAAAATTTCAAATAAAGACATCTATCTTTTGCATAAGTCAAGAAAAGCATCCACCACTTTTGAAAATATTCAAATAAAACATACACATGTGAAAGATGACAATCAATCATCTTAATATTTTCAAAGTTCAAACATTTAATCATGTCATGCACATGTGAAAGATGACAATCAATCATCTTAATATTTTCAAAGTTCAAACCTTTAATCATGTCATGCACATGTGAAAGATGACAATCAATCATCTTTCAAAATTTTCAAATTTAATTTTCAAAATATTCATGCACATGTGGAAAATGTATTTTAATGCTTTATGATAAAATATTAATTTTGAGCCTTAATCCTAATTTCGAATTTTTAAGAGATTTACAACATTACTCTATGATTTTAATGTGAACTTGTTCCCTTCTTGCTCATGCTTGGTTCCTTGATGTGCTTGATTCTATTGTGTGGACAACTTGAGCTTGAGACTCCTTTATTCTTTGAATTCATTTTTTATCATCAAAATCCATGTGTAAATTTATAATTACACGAAACTTAAAACCTTGGGTTCAACAATCTCCCCCTTTTTGATGATGACAAATACTTGATAGAACCTGAAGCCTGTATTTAATACTTAAGCTCCTCCTGAGAATATGCGTTAGTTTTTCAAGCAAAAATATAAATATAATTCCAAGCATATATAACAAGTTATGTTCTAGTCTAAAACTTCTCCCCCTTTTGGCATCATTAAAAATGAATCATAATTAGATCAATAAGATATATTCCTGCAATAACCAATGGACAAATAAAACGCTGCGTTAGTAGAGACTGTAGAGAATTTGGTGCGTAGCCACACGTGTTCGACAAAACCTGCAAAGGCTGGAGGCCTAGTTCTGGCAATTTGGTGCGGAAGGAGATTTTGTAAATAGCTGAATAATTGAAACCACTCGTGCCCGACAAAACCTGCAAAGGCTAGCTCTGGAAATTCGGTGCAGAGATTTGATCCGCTTGATGTTGCTGAAAAATGAGATATTATCAAGATTTGTAAGCTTGTCTTGTTCTTATTTCCGTTTCTATAAGAGCAATCCTTAGTTTTATCTATTTCGCATCAAGCTTTCTTCTCATCTTTGCAATTTGCTTGCATTCTCATTCTACAAATTTTCAATGGCTCGTAGATTTTCCTTCAGTGATTCTTTTGATCAAGATTTGAGGTATCCTTCACCTCAGTCTCAATCTATTTCTGCATCTGTCGTGGGTGCCATGAAACAACAAGAGACTGATTTAGCTAATAAATTAGATCATGACGCCATTTACGAGCTTGTGGGTCTCGAAACTCGATACTCATCATCTATCGTCGCGTTTTCTGCTCGGTTGCAGTCCAAAACTCGCGAAATTGAGAAGCTTAGCGAGACTGTTTCTGTACTTCAACGACTTGTTTATGAGTCAAACAAAAAAATAGTAGAGTTAAAGCAACAGAATAAGGATTTGAAATCCTTGCTTGCCTCTTCATTTCGATTGCCTAATCCTTTAGACAAGGATGACATGATGATTTATGAGGAGCAAATGCATTTGAATGATGAGGCTAAACGTCTCAAGTTTCTGTAGATCATTTAAGATAATGAAATAAAAGTATCTAGCAGATATTCATGGCATGTATCATTCCTATTTCTCTTCTAATCATGCATAATCTATCTTCTGGTAGGGGTTTTGTGAAAATGTCTGCCAATTGATCATGTGTACTAGTGAATTCTAATACAATATCGCCCTTCTGCACATGATCTCTAAGAAAATGATATCTAATTTCAATATGTTTGGTCCGAGAATGTTGTATTAGATTCTTTGAAAGATTTATAGCACTTGTATTATCACATTTGATTGGAATGTGATTGTACATAAGTTTAAAATCCTCAAATTGTTGTTTCATGTAAAGAACTTGAGCACAACAACTACCTGCAGCAACATATTCTGCCTCAGTAGTAGATAGTGTAACAGAATTTTGTTTTTTACTAAACCAAGAAACTAGTGCATGACTTAAGAAGTGACATGCTCCACTTGTGCTTTTTCGATCTATTTTACAGCCAGCATAATCTGCATCTGTGTAGCTAATTAGATCGAAATATGTGTGCTTAGGGTACCATAACCCTAAGTTAATTGTACCACTAAGATATCTAAGAATGCGCTTAACTGCAATTAAATGTGATTCTTTTGGAGATGATTGAAAACGTGCACAGAAGCACACACTAAACATAATATCTGGTCTACTGGCTGTCAAATATAATAAGCTACCAATCATACCTCGATATACCTTCGAGTCAATTAATTTACCGGATTCATCTTTATCAAGTTTAGTGGATGGGCTCATTGGTGTTCCAGTTTCCTTAGCACCTTCCATCCCAAACTTTTTCAGTAATTCCTTAATATATTTCGATTGATTGATGAATGTCCCACTTTTTGCTTGCTTAATTTGCAATCCGAGAAAGAATGTAAGCTCTCCCATCATGCTCATTTCAAATTCTTCCTGCATAGTCTTAGCAAAAACTTGGCACATATTTTCATTAGTAGCACCGAATATTATATCATCAACATAAATCTGAATCAAAAGAATATCATCATTTTCGTATTTAATGAAAAGAGTTGTATCAATTTTTCCTCTTGAAAAGCCTTTTTCAATTAAGAAACCACTGAGTCTCTCGTACCACGCTCTAGGAGCTTGTTTGAGTCTATATAGTGCTTTTGTGAGTTTAAAAACATGATTTGAAGAAATATGATTTTCAAAACCTGGAGGTTGCTCAACATATACCTCTTCATTTATAAAACCGTTTAAGAAAACACTTTTAACATCCATTTGAAAAAGTTTGAAATCTTTATAACAAGCATATGCAAGTAGCATTCGAATAGCTTCTAATCTTGCGACTGGTGCATATGTCTCATCATAATCGATTCCTTCTTCTTGATTGAAACCTTGGGCTACAAGTCGAGCCTTATTTCTAGTAATGACTCCGGATTCATCTTTCTTGTTTCTAAAAACCCATTTTGTTCCAATAACAGTATGATTTTTGGGTCTAGGAACAAGTGTCCAAATATCATTTCTTTCAAATTGATTAAGCTCTTATTGCATAGCTAGAATCCAAGATTCATCAAGAAGTGCTTCATCAATATTTTTAGGTTCAATCTGAGATAGAAAAGCAGTATGATTGCAAATATTTCTAAGAGATAATCGAGTGCTTATACTTCGTGAAGGTTCTCCCAGAATTTGTTCTACTGGATAATCTTTCACAAATTTCCACTGTTTGGTTACATCTTGTATTAAATTTTGATGATCTTTCCTGATGTCTCCATATTGGACTTCCTCTATTGTGTTCTCTTTGTTGAGATTGAGACTTTCCGTATTATTTATACCTCCTGTTTCTTCATCAATGGATTTCTTGGAGAGTAGAGAATTAGATTCATCAAATACTACATGCATAGATTCTTGTACAGTCAAAATCTTTTTATTGAATACTCTATAAGCTTTACTATTAGTAGAATATCCGAGAAAGATACCTTAATCAGATTTTGCATCAAACTTGCCTAAATTATCCCTGTCATTTAAAATAAAACATTTGCATCCAAATACATGAAAGTAACCAATGTTGGGCTTTTTCTCATTCCAAAGCTCATAGGGGGTTTTATCTAATTTGGACCTTAACATAACTCTATTTATAACATAACATGCAGTACTTACCGCTTCAGCCCAAAAATAACTAGGCAAGTTGTTCTCATTGAGCATTGTTCTTGCCATCTCTTGAAGAGATCTATTTTTCCTCTCTACTATCCCATTTTGTTGAGAAGTTCGAGGAGCAGAAAAATTATGCATAAAGCCATTTTCATTACAAAATGTTTCAATATTTTTATTAACAAATTCTTTTCCCCTATCACTTCGGATACTTGAAATAGTATAACCCTTTTCATTTTGAATTCTCTTGCATAACTTGGTAAAGACATTATATGCCTCATCTTTATGAGCAAGAAAGATGACCCAAGTATATCTAGAGAAATCATCAACAATAACAAATGCATAATATTTTCCTCCTAAACTTGCAACTCTATTTGGTCTAAAAAGATCCATGTGTATCAATTGTAGTGGTCTAGTAGTGGAAATATGTTTCTTGGTTTTAAAAGAAGTTTTTGTTTGTTTACCAAATTGGCATGCATCACAAATTTTGTCTTTAAGAAAATTTGCCTTTGGTAAACCTCTCACAAGATCATTTTTTGAAAGTTTGGAAATAAGTTCCATGTTGGCATGACCTAGTCTTCTATGCCATAACCAATTAGTTTCATTTTGAGCTGAAAAACAAATAGCATCTTGTGAGATAATTTATTCAAAATCGATTATATAAACATTGTTGCTTCTAAAAGCAATAAAACAAATATTACAACCATGATCATTCAAAATAATGCACTTATCCATTTTGAAAGTAACTGTAAATCCTTTATCACATAATTGACTTATGCTCAAAAGATTATGTTTTAGACCTTCAACAAGTAGAACATCTTCAATTATGAGAGAAGACTCATTACCAATTTTACTTATTCCCACGATCTTCCCTTTTGAGTTGTCTCCAAATGTCACGTGTCCTTCTTCTTTAGATCTAAGATCAAAGAACTTAGTCTTGTCTCCCGTCATGTGTCTTGAACATCCACTATCTAAAAACCATTTATTTTTGCTTGTGGAGGACTTCATGCATACCTATAAAAACAATTAAAATGATTTTTCTTGGTACCCAAGTTCTTTGGGTCCTTTATTTATTAGTATTAGAAGAAATAAGATTTTTAGATACCCATATGGCCCTAATAGTCATTGTATGTTTTCTTCTAATAGGACAAGCAAGATAATTATAACCATTTCTATTACAAAAATTACAAATAGCATGTGACATATATGAAGAACTTGAGTGATTATAATAGTATCCTTTTTTAACAAAATTATTTTTATGAAAAGAATTTTGAATATTGGACTTTGATGTAGAAGGATTATCAAAGAAGTTTTTATAAGATTTGTATTTTTGTTTTGACATATATCCCAAGCCTGCCTTGTAAAAAACACATCTTTGACTACCAATAAGTTTTTCAAAATTTCTTTTTCCATTTGTAAAGTTTTCAACAATATTTTCTAAATCAGTTTTCTTTTTCTTCAATTCAAGATTTTCATCTTTCAAAACAATACTTTCTTTTCTTAAAATATCAATTTCGTTTGTTAAAAAAGAATTTTTCTTTTTCAAAGCAGTATACTTGATACCCAATTTTTCAAATTCCTCATATACCTCTTCTAAAACATTTTGCAATTCTTCATATGAAGGATCTTCAATATTATCAAGATTTGTTACCTCAATGTCATCTTTAGCCATAAGACAAAGATTTGCTGATTCTCCATTGCTTGCTTCACTATCTGAGCTACTTGAATCATCATCCCATGTAGCTTTCATTGCTTTTTTGCCTTTGTTTCGATCTTTCTTTAGCAGGGGACAATCTGCCTTGATATGTCATGGCTTTTTACATTTATAATAAATTAATGAATCATTTTTACCTGTATCTTTGTTGGAAGATTTTTTGAAAGGTTTCCTTGGAAGAGCTTTATTTTTCAAGAATCTCTTAAATCTTCTTGTGATCATTTGAATCTCTTCGTCATCGCTTTCTTCATCTTCTTCGCTTTCACTTTCATGAGGAACGGCTTTGAATGCCAAGCTTTTCTTTTGCTTTCCTTCTTCTTCTCCTCTTTTTAATGTGTACTCATGGGTGATAAGTGACCCGATGAGTTCATTCACTTCGAGCTTCTTGAGATCTCTAGCTTCAAGAATCGCTGTCACTTTTGATTCCCAACGTTTTGGTAGAGAGTTGAGAATTTTTCTTACTATCTCCACTTTGGAATAAACTTTGCCGAGAGCTGTTAAGCTGTTTATGATATTAGTAAAACGAGTGTGCATACTAGAAATAGATTCATCATCATTCATCTTAAACATTTCATATTCATGAGTAAGAATATAAATTTTTTATTCCTTGACTTGAGAAGTTCCTTCATAAGTAACTTCCAAGTTATCCCAAATTTCCTTTGCTGTAGCGCAAGTCATTACTCTATTAAATTCATTACCATTGAGAACATTATATAATAAATTCATAGCAGTTAAATTCAAAGTATAAAGTCTATCGTCTTCACGATCAAACTCTTCTTCTTCCTTTTTGACCTTTACTCCATCAACCACTTTTGTTGGAATATAAGGTCCATTTACAATGCATTTCCAGATTTTTCGACCTTGAGCCTGAATGAATATTCTCATTCTAACTTTCCAGAATGAGTAATTGTCTCCGCAAAAGAGTGGAGGCCGACTGCTAGATTGACCTTCACCAAATGAAGCTGCAATGTTAGCCATAAAATCTTAAGTTAATCTTATAATAGAGCTGTATTTAAAAAAATAACACTTATAAATCAAATAACACAAGAGGGGGGGTGAATTGAGTTGTATTTAAAAAAATAACAGTTATAAATCAAATATACAATATAAAAGGTAAACAGAATATAAAGCAGTAAGAAATGTAAAGAGTAGGGTAAGAGAAAGCAAACTCAGTATTTTTACGAGGTTCAGCCCCATTGCCTACGTTCTCGCCTCAAGCTACCCCTTGAGGATCCCGAATTCACTAGTCAATCTCCTTTAGGTGGAGATAGAAACCTATTACACTTTTGAGCAGCACCGCTCCAAAGAATCCGTGTAGAACACCCTCTACACTTCCAATCACCTCACACTTGGTGATTTAACTATTCCCCGTGTAGAACACCTTCTACACATAGAAGGGTTATACACACCCTTTTACTGATACAAAAATTGATAGTGGGTAGGCTATCAGAAAACACTCCTCAATGAGTGAAATAAGAACAATACAGCACAAACTATATCTCTCAAAATGAACAAGGGTTAAGGCTCAATGCTTAGAGAAGAGAGAATGAAAGCTTTGAATGAATGTTGTATGCTCTTGGTGTTGTAAATGTGAAGCTCTCAAATGATCTATTTATAGGCATATGAGACTTCATATTCAAATTTAAAAAGATTCACATGTCAAAGACATCATCATTCACTTTTCAAAAATTTCAAATCTAATCTTTTTACTTTTTGCATGTGACAAAAGGAGCACACTTTACTTTTCAAAAATTTTCAAATTTAATTTTCAAAATATTCATGCACATGTGAAAAATGTATTTTAATGCTTTATGATAAAATATTAATTTTGAGCCTTAATCCTAATTTCGAATTTTTAAGAGATTTACAACATTACTCTATGATTTTAATGTGAACTTGTTCCCTTCTTGCTCATGCTTGGTTTCTTGATGTGCTTGATTCTATTGTGTGGACAACTTGAGCTTGAGACTCCTTTATTCTTTGAATTCATTTGTTATCATCAAAATCCATGTGTAAATTTATAATTACACGAAACTTGAAACCTTGGGTTCAACATAAAGTTTTTGCTTAGACGTGATTTTCAACTTTTTTTGTAACTTAAAAGTACTTTAATATAAAACTACTAAATATGTATATTTTATCAGTTAAGTGCATTAAGGTGTCTTAAAACACTTTTCAAGTTTTCCAGTGCAACCCCAAATGGGTCCTAAGCTTCCCTAAGTTGCTGAAAGTTTTCCCTTGGCACGATCTTGAAGAGAATTTTATCTTGCTTCTCTATAATGAAATGGCTTTTATTCATGCCATGTGTCTATTGATGCTGTGATAAACATAATGCTTTTCCATTGCTATGGCTCGTTTTTTGTCACAACACATGATTATCGTAGCCTTCTCTTGCTTGATCATATATACAACATATGGAGTAATTGATTGTTGCTTCTTTGTACACGAACAGATTAAACCAAGCAAATCCACCATAAAATTATATTTAAATACTCCATTCCATTACGCCTGGTTGTGCCTTGGAATGTATTTAGAGAGACGTGGGGGGTCGGTCGGGCTACCCCCAACGTCAAAAGCAGCTCAACGACAGTTGGACTACTTTTTGATGATAATTATATTAAAATAAAATAAAACACAATAAAAATATAATAAAAAATATGATAAAATTTAAAAAAATACAATAAAAAAATAAATTAAGAAAATATAATAAAAAATACAATAAAAAATATAATAAAAAATAAAGACATAATAAAAAACACAATAAAAAAATAAAATATAGATGAATTTTAAGGTATTCGGCCTTAGCTGTAGCCCGCCACCTCCAGTGGGCAGTGGGCGACACCGTCCACCCTATCGAGACTGGCGGATTCCGGCGAGCTTACCCCTACCAGACCCATTTCGGGTTTAAGCCTCCGTTGGGCATACCGGAGGTCGCCGTTGAAGGGGTAAGCTCGTCAGAGCCCACGGGTCCCAATGGGGTGGGCGGTGTCGCCCACCGCCACCAAAGGCGACAGGTTGCTTTTAGTGTGAGGGTCGGTCGGACCGACCCCTAGGAAATTCCATGTATTTAAGCACTTTTTTCACTTCATCATGGTGAAAATGGTTGGAGAATGCATGAATCTTGAAAGTAAGGTCTTGTTTGCTTACATTGATGAAATCAAAAATTTAAAATTCATCTCAAATTCATTATTACACTTTTTTAAATCTCCATGTAAATTATAATAAAAAATTCAACTTTTTCAAATTTCAAAACATCTTTTTCAAATCCCAAAATGAAATTAATATTAAAAAAATATATTATAATAATATTTTTTTAAAACTTTTATCTCATCTTATCTCTAAAACAATTCAGGCAAATTTGTTGCAAACGTAATATCTAGTCTTGTGGTTTGTGAGTTAGTACAAGTTTTGAATGGACCTTTTATACCTATATAGTTTCATCTTTCTTCCTCCCTCTTCCTTCACCAGCTAAATTTGTGCTTATTGAATTACCACCACTCCTTGGAGTTCTCCAAGCAAAAAATCTCAATATATATAATTTTATTGTTTTTTCTCTAGACAAATAATATCATAAACAAATAAACATGATAGGAGTTTTCTAATTGACAAGGCATATCAACCTACAAATTAACTTCTCAAGTTGACCAAAGAAAATTAAAATATTATGTGTAAATGTCCAAGCCTGATTAATATTACAATAAACATTAATACTTAATAATACTGGAAAAAACCATTACTCTCATTTGTTTTTTATTTGATGGCAACAATCTTAAACATTAAAACTAAATAAATGTTCGGCCTTAATTTTTTTTTTTTTATTTAAAAGATTTTATTCTTGAGAAATGTTAAGTAAACTGATAGTTTGACTAATGATTCACTACAACATTTAGTGGCTTTTGCCACGAGTTCTTTTGCCACAAAATACTGTCATGTGAAAAAGTCACTTTTAGCCACTAAATTTGTTGGAAAGAATAAATACTAATACTTTTCCACGAGATTGTTGTGGTGGAAAATATTTTATGGCAAAAGCTTTTTTCTTAGAACTTAAATACTTTTTGTGACCAAATTATTTTATGAAAAAAAGATATGACTATCCCAAAAATTTTTAATTGCAAAAGAGTTATTCTCACGAGTTGAAGTGACTTTTTACCGCAGATGGTAAGGACAACAAAAAAAATATTTCAGATTTCTTAAGTTAGCATGGGTTATATGTATTTGCTACGAAAACATTAAGCAATTGCCGCGAATTATACTCGCCGCAAAAAGTCCTATATAAATACACCCAATTCTTCTTCCCCTCCCATCTATTCGATTCACAAATCCCCCACCCCACCTTTCCCCCCGACGCCTTTCCCCTTTAGCCCTAACGGCTCAAACCCCAGCCCCCTTCCCTCCGAAGGCTCAAACCCCCAACCCCCCCGTCTCCCCCCCCCCAAACAACCCCCAATCCCGACGGCTGCCACCTCACCTTACCTCGTGCGATTCCATCCTCTCTCCCTCACGGTGCCCATTCAAGCCCTCCCCCTCGTGCGATTCCAGCGCATACACTTTCCACCACGGGCTATGGTTGTTCCACACCGATTCTCCTAGGCCCCAGCGCGATTTCTTCCACAAAAACCTAGTCCTCTCCACGGTATGTCTACAAATCACCTTTGTCTAATCTCTTTATTGGTGGTTATTCTTATCTGTATCTGAGTGTATTCTTTTGTAATTTTCTTGTGGAAATGTTCTTCATAGTTTAGTTGTTCAGTGCAATTTTAAGATACGTACAAAGGTAGAGTAAAATTGTTGTGTATTGTTGCTAGGTTATGTGCATATGCAGGACTATGGGATGAGATATTATAGAACGATACGTGCATATTACCAATTAGTAGTATTGATATTTGTATACTAGCAAAATGTTATTCCCAACGCTGCTTCCTTGGGTTAATTTATTTTTTGAATTTATTTGTTGCTTCACCTGTGTTGGTGTTCTTCTTAATTTATTTGTTGCTTTACCCTATCAACAAATTGATTTCCTAATTTATTTGTTGTTTTACCTATGTTGGTGTTCTTCCTAATTTATTTGTTGCTTTACCCTAGCAACAAATTGATTTTCTAATTTTTTTGTTGAAGTTATTTGTTGCTTTACCTATGCTGGTGTTCTTCCCCATTTATTTGTTGATGAATAAATTGATTTCCATTGGATGATACTCTGTTCTGGCATTTATGGGCTAGCATATTTCATGGAATGAAAATCTCTTTAGTGTGCTTGTTTATTAATGTAGATGAAAGTTAGTTGGAATGAAAACTTTCTAGGAAAGAACACCACATCACGGTCGAAGTTGGATAATCACCTTTGTAGAAGTATAGCTTTGAGGAGAAAACTGAGAAAATCACTTGTGCATCGATTATATGTAAATGAGATTTTTTGTTAGTTTTTAATCTAGTGCCATGTATACATATTTATGCTATCAAGTGTGTTATGCTTACAGGTTTTAGGTGACACAAAAAGTCATTTTTCTTGTAGTGTCATATCTTTTTAAAATTTGAAAATTGATGTTATTGAAACTCTTTGACATGATATGGAAGTAGATCATACTGATGTGAGGATTTGATGCTTGCCTGGTAAGCTTTTTATAGAGTTAATGTTTATTTTTGTTCTTATATTTCATCCTCTAGCCCATTTATTAAAATTGGTGGCTACACGTTTTAGGAAAATGAAAGTGGAAAAACATGGATATTTTATCCTAGTGAGGATATTATACTTACAACATTTTCCTTTCTGTTTTTTTTTTCTTTTTTCTTTTTCATTTTTTTCTTTATTACATATATTTTTTTTATTTCATAATAGTTTCCTATTTATTGCTTTGGGATTCAATCTATTTTTCTGCTCATCTGCTTTGGTGGAAGAATTAATATTGTACAATCTTGTAAAAGATTATCTTATAGTAATATTATAGTAGTTTAAACAATGTCTTTAATTAACTCATTTCAGTTTGAACTCAATTCAGTCAAGGTTCAACATCAATATTATTTTTTAAACAAGGGATTGCCAAGCCATAGCTTATATGGTACCTTATCACTAAAGATTGGAGACTTCACTAACTTGTAATATTTGTGAGTTATTGATCATTTTCACTGATTTTAGATTTTGACTTTGTTTGTTCTGGCAATTGGTTATGACTTCTATTGTGTTGATTGTTTTTTGTCTTAATTTTACTACATCTTGTTTCAGGTATTAACACCAAGGTTTCTTCAACATAAGAGTTTTTTTTTGGTAGTTTTAAAGCATTCTAGTTAAATAGTGTTTCAGGTATTACTACATTTTTATTATAGTCTATATGCATTGTGATGTCTTAGGTATTTCTACCCATATCTATTCACTGTATGTATACCCTTTATGCTTATGAAAAGAAATCATGCATCTGTCACTCATCAGCTTTTATGAATTTTAGGTCAATAAAAGGGAATTCTATGCACTATTTAATTTATATGCGTGTCAAAATTCAAACTTATGAACAACTTATCCATCCAATAACATAGTTGTACTATTTTATTAATATTGTGAAATTACACAATAATTCCAGTTCTCAAAAGGAAAATTAAAGATATGAACTATGGCAACCACATGCAGATCAGACAAAGCTGGGAAGCTACTTGCTAAAGTATTATTAAATGGATTGCAAGACAACAGGTATTTGTTAAAACTATTGTTTGCCTTAAAAATCTCAGCCAAAGAAATCTATTCAATTTCTATTGTTATCTTTTATGAATATATTAGGCTAGTGACGCTTGTAGGTTTATCACTTTGGTGAAAATTCCTGATTTTTTATACTTCCTTGTTCCCTTACATTTCTAAGTAAATTCCTAGCAATTTGTTTTTTGAGTGAGAGTGGCATAATCCATGAAAACTAGCTCCCCATTGTGCCTATTTGTTTGTTTTCTTGTGTTTTGGCTTTTTTCTGTGTTTTAACCCATAAAATCTTCATTATTGCTAAGGTGGACTACTCCCACAAAGTTGGTTAGACCAACAGCTGATTCTGCTGAATAAAATTTTATTCAGAATGTATGAACTTGGAATGACCCCAAGTACAACTGATTCCTTAATAACTAGTTTCAATTGCTTTCCTTTTCTTCAATTTCTTGCTATGGTTTAAATGGCCAATTCTATGAGAATAGTAAGCAAAGCCGCAATAAATAATTTAGACTATAAAAATTCCATGATCACTAACAAGATTAGACTCTGTTAATGCGAAAAAAAAATGAACAAACTGAACACCAACATAGTACTACATTAATATCTAAATAAAAGCACATCACAAAAACTTGAATGAAAAGTTACAAGTAGATTGGTGATGTCCTTATTTATAATCAAAGGAAAGGTCTAAGACTGGCATACACAGGATACAGAAAACTCTAATCCGTTATTAATAAAAAAAAAACCCAAGCCAAAAGTAGAAAGTATCTAAAACCTCCAAAAATGATGATACATTTTTTAATCATACCCAATCCAAAGTGATATGCATTTTTTTAATTGATAATTTGTGCACGCACCTAGTAGATCATAAACCCACAAAATCATGATGCCACTGCTATAACTAGTATTTCATTGTTGTTTGGTTTATATCATTAATGAATATAGAAGATCATGCAATGCCTTTATACATGTTTGTATTAAAAATCTTTTTGCCAAAAAACAGGATAAATGCAGGGAAAATATATGTCAGAAAACACTATTTTAAACTCTATAGTGTATGAGTGGGGTTGTCTAAAAAATCTGGTTATTATTATGATGTGGGTATCTTGGTTGTTATATAAATATATATATATATATATCAAATAGTGGTTGGTTCGTTTGTGTGTGTTAGGACTTTTTATCAGTGATAATCTATTGGCTCATATTTTTTATCATGTTTAATTGCATTGCAGTTATTTCCCAAGATAGAGAAATATATATATTTCTTTATTTACTGCTGCCGCTAGTGGGAAGGATTTGTAAGGTATTTACTCTATTCTAGTCCCATTGGCATTTTTTCATACATGTTTTGGGAATTGATTGAATTTTTCCTCAATTTGTGAAACCAACTTAAAATGTTGAATATTGAATAAATTGCAAGGATAATTTTGAATGTCTATTTGGGAATATGCATCATTGAAAATGTATATCTTGTAGACTTTTCTGTTTGGGTCATGTGCATGTGGAATGAGATGTCTTCATGATCACAATTTTAGCTTAAGGATAGCAAGCAATAATGCTCCATCTCAGCTTATACATTTATGTTTGGGTCTTGCTCCTGAGACATTTTTTTACAATTTGCTCTTTTTTAGCATCATTTGAGAATTAGTTTAATCTACATTGTGTTGAGTTTTAACAACCCATTTGAATTTGTTTGAAGTTTCTTGTTCTGTCATTAGACTACTCTAAATGTATGAAAGTAAATGATAGTCTCAAGTCCTATTACTATGGAGGAATTCTTGATTAAAGTTCTTTGCTCTCCTTTTTTTGTATTTGCAGATGGGAAACTAGTCAAAATGGCTCTATTGTTATCTATTTGGAATTGATGATGACAATGCCTTTGAAGATGGGGTTGAACTTGATGATGACAAGAAATTGGAAGTTTGTAAAAACAAATATAAATCTTCCTAATATTTTTTTTAAAATTATTGTGATTGTTAATTTCAATCTCTAATGTTGGGATATATATATTTTTAGCCTATATCAGACAATTTGTTATGATTATTTTAGGTTTGTCTCATTCTTATTTTAATTTTTCTAAAATATCTTAGCATTTGCCATGAATATAACTCATGGCAAATATTTTTTACCACTATATACTCGATAGCTAATACTTATTTGCCACTAAATAGTTTCCTACGGCTGACTTTTATTAGAAATAAACATTGGCAACCATACAAGATGGTGGGAAAAAATTGTTTTTGACGACTATAATGCATTTTGTAATATAATTGGCACCAATGAAATTTATTACAAACATGTTTTTGACACAACACAATACATCGCAAAAAACTTTATGCCACCATATTTTTCATGAATATTATCGTGGAAATTGTTTATTTCTGACAAAAAAGATTAGTGGATAAATAAGTTTAAAGGACCATAAGGGCTTAGATACAAATAATTTTTGCCACAAACCAAATTAGTTCTTATCATAAACCGAATTTGTGGGAAAAAGTTATCTTTTCCCACCAAAAAAAAAAATTTGTGGCAAAAATAGTATTCGCCACTCATTATATGCCACGAAGCTCCCACAAAAACATTTTGTGGGAAAAAATCTTTTTGTCACCTAATTCCATATTTTTGTGACCACTATCCTTTGTGGCAAAAACCACTATTTCTTGTAGTGATTTGACCAATTATATATATTTTAAAAAAAAATTATAATGATTAAAGAAGTAATTATTAGTGAATTTATATATTTTTTAAAATATTTAAAGATGTTTATAAAATAGATAAAAAGAAGAGGAAAAAAATATATATATAAAAAGCAAAAATATACTTCGCTGATGCTATCGATATCGATTATCGATACCAATAGCAGGATGCTTTATTCATTAGAACTTTCCATAATATTTGTTTGGTCATACAAATAACGATGCCAGCTACAATCCTTTCCATGTTTGAGAGGTGTCATGATTAATACTCTTGAAGTTAGCTTGTAATCGTGATTCGTTACATCTTTGCATTTATTAAGCATGGGACAATGAGTAACCACGTGATTTTATGATTATATATGCTTCATCTTGATATTGAGGCAGCATATATTTACGAACTGTTTAATAGCATTTTATCTTTTAATATTTTAAAGGATGAACACTTTAATTAATGAGCATCCCTCTTCACTACATTGCTGGAAAGTGGTAAATTTAGCATTAACAACTCCCTATAGATTGTGCAAATGTTGATGTCCATAGTGACACAACCCCAATGAAAAACAAGGGCACCTAAACAAAAAATTTAGCAGGGTATGTCATTTATTATAGAATAAAGTAATCTTAAAATAAAATAAAATAATTCTAATATAAACAATTTAACTTTTTTAAATTTAAAATAAAATAAATTTTATGAAAATATTTTATTTAGTTTTCAACTTTAATCTTAACTCTAACAAAAAAATATTTAATCTTAACTAACCTTATTTTACCTTATATGAAAAGACAAACCAGGGCAATTAGATCACAATGTATATAAAAATGAATATTCTTTTAGACCATTCTTATTAGATTGACTAAAAGACAAATCTAATAAAAATTTAGCTATTAAGGCTTAAAAGAAATCCACATTGAATTGTCTAAAAGCACTTTCATTAAATTATCTAAAATTATTCTTTAAAAAGTATAAATTTACACATTTATCAAAAAAATTTGATCATATTTAATCAAAAGTGGAGAGATAAAAATAAGAAAAGAGAATAAAAATAATTTTGTAAATGGTAAAGCTGAAATTTTGTTCAACATTAACCAAATTTGGCAAAACTTTTAGTTTTATCATTCACTTTTGAAAATAAAAAGTACTTATATTTCATTTTTTTACAATTTTTTTTATTTTTGATCAAATATAACCAGTTTTTTTTTTTAATATGTGTGCAAAATTGTATTTTTTAAAGTTTAGCTTCAGACAATCAAATAAGAATGCTTTAAAAGTACTCTCGTTGGATTGGTTATTGTTAAAGTACACTTTTAACTAATGTAATTCCCATTTTGACTTTTCATCATTTCATTCGCATAAGTCCCATATTGAAATAACTATTTTTTAAAATATAATAATAAAATAAGATAACTAAATTCTGATTTTGATTATTCACATCAAATTTTTACATTAGATTATTCATTTATAAAGATACATAATAATGAGTAATTAATAATTAATTTATTAAATTATTTATGATTATTAAATTAATTAATTAATATATTATATTTTAATTAAATTATGAGTTTTAAAAATTAATTAGTAATCACATTATATTTAAATTAAATTACTCATCGATATTTAAAAAAAAATATATTTTTACTTATTTCTCATCCAACTATATTTTTTTACTAACTAAATTTTCTCTACTAAAAAACTATAGAAAGAGAGAATAAAGTAAGAAAAAGAAACAAAAAAAAGAATAAAAGAGAATAAAACCATTATCTTTAATTGGCTATACTTGACATTTGGTTTGGATTTACTATTCATAAAAGTTAAATTATTGGACTTTTGAATAATCTAATTTAGACTTAAAATGAATTTTAATATCCAAATTTTATTAAATTTGACTTACTAATTTAATGAGAATGCTCTAAAAACCATAAATTTTGATTCCAATAATCAGTAATACTAAATAAATTTCCAAATTTGGCAGCACCAATCCAATTGTTAAATTCTTATTTTATTAGTTTCTCTTTTCCCTTTTTCCCTTATCACATAGAATATAATTATTAGTTAATTTTTTATTAGTTTCTTTCTCTCTTGCTAAACCTTATTAGTAATTTAATTTTAATAGAATATGGTTACTAATTAATCTTCTTAACTCACAATTTAATTAAAATATAATTATTAATTAATAAATAATAGCTAGAATGATAAAATATGATAAAATAAAATAATAATTATAAATAATAAAATTAATTTTTAATTATTAATTACTCATTATTATATATCTTCACAAATGAATAATCTATTATAAAAATTTAATGTGAATAGCCAAAACCAATTAATGTTATGTTAATTTATTATTATATAATGAAAAATAGCTAGTCTAATGTGTCATGTAAATGAAATGATTAAAATTCAAATTACTCTTCATAATGACTAAAATTATTTTTTAATTTTAAACAATTTAATAAAAATGCTATTATAATTTGATCTCTTTGTAACAGTCCGATCGCTTGTATCATTTGGAATAATTCAAAAAAGGATGTTGTTATAGGTCTCGATTTTGGAATCATGATGGATCTTGATTTCTTTTTCTTTTATTTTTTAGATTTTTTTACATAATTTTAAAGTGAGTGATTTAAATAGGGGTGTAAATTTAAATCAGAAAATCAACCAAAACTGAATTGGACTGGACAAAAAATTATGGTTTTGGATTATTCTGGTTTGATACCAATTTTATAAATTAAAAAATCGGATAATATTGATTTCGTTCCGACTCTATCCATTTTAAGATCGGACCAAAATACATTTAATATATTATATAAAATTACGTAAATTTATAAATTTAATTAAATCTCTTTATGCTCCTAGTATTTCATCATAATTTATGAAATCGGATACAGCTGATTGATAAAAAGTTAAGGTCTTATTTGTTTTTAAAAATAAGATGATATGAAATAAGATAAGATAAAATAAAAATTAAAAAAAGAATAAAATATTATTGTAATATATTTTTTTAATATTAATTCTATTTTAAAATTTAAAAAAGTAATTTTAAAATTTCAAAAAATGAAAATCTTTATTATATTTTATATAATAATTAAAAAAAATAGAATAATAAATTTAAAATTTTTAATTTTACCCCCAAAAAAACCTGTCCCAAGTTTATCTCGTTCAGTGATATATATATATATCGAAAAAATCTATCTGCAAGACAGTTGAACTGTGATGGAATGTGCCATGTGGTGCTTAAATTAAGGTCACGGGCATTGGCCTCCCCAATCCACAATCAACGGCAGTACCGATTTGATTGATCCCCGTGATCGGCGCGTGGGGCTCATTACTCCACCGGACGTCCTCTCGCTTTCCAACGACAAGCAAAAGTTGTAGCCCCAAATCCAATGCCAATGGCTGGCTCGGTCAATTACTCACTCACGTCACGCGCACTCACCCCTTTAGATCTTGTCCTCGTACTAAAAAAAATAAAAATTTATATTTGTGATTATTTATTTATAATAAAATGATTATTTATTTGTAATCCCGCTGATATTAGCCAAAGACGAAAATTGCACATACGAAGAGGGATGACCATACGAGTGTTGCACATCGAAGAGAGAAACATTACCTTCAATTAGCGAGACACGTGTTTGTTCTTAGTAGGAAGAATGGCATTATCAATTCATCATTTTTTTTTTTATATTTTTTTAATTTTTTGGATCGTCGGTCAAGGAGTTAGACAGGAAGATAAATGGAACACCTAGAGAGGGGGAAGGGAAGAAAATTATAGAGGAGGGAGTAAGGAGGGCCCACACATTCTTGTCTTTCAGCAAGAAAAAGGGTCACCAAAAGGTGATAGATTGGGTAAAAGAGCAGCCAGTGCATTTTGCTTGGTCAATATTGTTCCATTCTTATAAACAGCCTATTATTCCTATTTTAAAATATCATGCAATACACACGCAAAATAACTAAGACCCCTTTTAAATACAGAAATGATATTATTTTATTTTATCTTAATTTTTTAAATTTTATTAATTTTTTTTCTATAAAATATAATAAAAAATTCAAACTTTTTAATTTTTAAAATAATAATAATATTAAAAAATCTATTTTATTCAATTTTTTAATTTTATTTTACAATCTAAATGAGTCCAATATGAGAAAGAAAAATGAGAAAGAGAGAACTTTGTGTTGAGGTAGTAAAACTGTTTGGGAAAATGCCACCAACTATAGGAAAGTTAAAAAAAAAGAAATGTTATTTGTGTAGTGTAGAGTACTGCCTAATTTTTTTAAAAGAATAAATAAATACAGAATTTAATTTACATAAAAATGAATTAATTTTTTAATAATAAAATACCACCTTTTCAAAACAAATAAATTACATGACATTGCTATTTAACCTTGCTCATTAAAAAATGGAAAACGATAGAATTACAACATTTTTTATAATTATGTTTTAAATGAGGATATTTTTGTAAAATAATTTATAAAAGTAAATGGTAAAAGTAATAATATTTTATATAAATATTCTCATTTTAATATATAATTATATAAATAATTGTACGTATATCATTATATAAAAAAAAAAATACACGATTTCCAAAAGGTATAAAAAAGGAAGCAATAAAGTTAGCTTGGTTGGGAAGAAGCAGAGATGCCATTTGTCCTCCTCCTAACCGAATCGTGAAAACAAGAACGTATTTTCCAAAAATCACTGTCAATATTCAGAATTCTGCATCGGATTAAACTGAAGTCAAAGACTCAAAACCAATCTAAACCTCTTTTTCTAGTGTCTCCCACTTCGCCAAATAAACAGCTATCATCAGTGACTTGCATTTTCTCCCCCCCACCTGTTGGTGGGCTACGACTACGAGTGCGCTTCCCTTCATCTTTTTAAAATTCAAATAAATAAATAAATAAAAGACAAAACTAAACAGATACAGAAACTTGAACTAAAGGAAGAAAAA
Organism: Platycarya longipes; assembly: GCA_036559045.1. Taxonomy (NCBI): domain Eukaryota; kingdom Viridiplantae; phylum Streptophyta; class Magnoliopsida; order Fagales; family Juglandaceae; genus Platycarya; species Platycarya longipes. The sequence continues at coordinate 7,315,195 of CM071797.1, read as the reverse complement.
GAAAAAGAAAAAGAAAAAAAACATAAACATCCACCATCTCTACCTAGCTAGAAGACGTTGTTATTTACAGCACAAGTCACTTCTCTCTCTCTCTCTCTCTCTCTCTCTCTCTCTCTCGGATCCTCAAACCCTAAATTATTATATTCGAAATTTTGAAAAGAAGAAGAAAAACACAAGACATTAGAAACCAACACTAAAGTCTGTGTCTTTGAAGCATTTGGTTCTCTCTGTGTTTCAGTTTCTCAAGAGAGTATCCAGAATGGACGCATGCAAGCCTGACCCAGTTGAGAGAATCGAGCTTGGGGCGAGACCCACTTGAGAGAGCTGCATTACGGTGGTCACTATGGGGAAGACAGAGGAGGACCGGGCGGTGCCAGCCGGAGTGGGTCCCCAGTCGCAGGACCAGAATGCGCAGACCCAGTGGTGTGGGAACTGTGTCTTTGGGCGGTGTTGTGGAGGGGTTCGGAGGCTCATTGGGCTCAGATGTCTCTTCGTCCTTCTGCTCTCGGCGGCCATCTTCCTTTCCGCTATATTTTGGCTGCCCCCGTTTCTTCAGTTCGCAGATCGGCGGGATCTGGATCTCGATTCAGAGTTCAAAGGTGGGATTTTGTTTCTCTACTTCCTTATTTTTTACTTATTTTTCTTGTATCATCGTTTTTTCTTTTGGATTTGTGGTTGGCAACATTGTCTGAATGACTTGGATCTAGAAATTCTTGGGTGTTTGTTTGATTTATTTTTTGGGTTTTGGGTGGTGGGGTGGTTGCGACTTTTTGTTTAGCTGCTGAAAATATGTGGGGGGAAGGAAAGGCCTTTTATTAATATTTATCAATTTAGGTTATGTTCTAAATATGCTTTAAAAATTGGGAAGGTTTTTTTTCGTCAAAAAAAAAAAAATGGGAATGTTTTGAAATGTATTCTTGGTGGCTGTGGTTGGTGGGTGTTTGCTGTTCCTACACTGGGAAAATGTAGAAAGCAAAGAAAGTAAATGGAGTAATTTGTTTGTGTCGCCTAATTTGGAAAATTTTGAGAAATTTGACAAGGATAATAACGGAAAATCAACTATTTGGAATTTATTATTGGTATTTTCCTACATTTTGGGCAATTGCATCAGGGAGAAAAATTAGGGTAGTATGAATCTTACTAGGCTTTATTGTTGAATTTATTTTTTTGTTTTGCGTTTCTATTTTGATGGATGGTTATGTTTGATATTTATTTCCATTGATATTGTGTTTTGAAGTGATGGATTCTTCTTGTCAATATCAATTCTTCCTATTTGGAAACAATTGAGGTCTGGTTTGTTTTCAGAGATGAGATTGAAATAAGATGAGATAAGTTGAGATTAAAATGAAAATTTAAATAAAATATTGTTATAATATATTTTTTTAATATGATTTTTGTATTGAGATTTGAAAAAGTTAAATTGTTTATATTATTTTGTATTAGGATTTGAAAAAAGTGTAATGATTAGATAAGATAAAAACATGTGTGTCTTATAAGCAAACCAGGCCTAAACTAATAGTTTCCCGTTTGGTTTGATGGTTTCCAATTGGGTACCAGTTCCACGGTCTCCTATTTCTTCTACTGATAAATGAGATGTTGGAATCTTTCTTTCATTGTCATAGTTATAGTTATTGATAAGTAAGTCATAATTATTTAATTTTGGTTCTACATACTTCAATCTGTGGTTATTGATGTGAAAATGGAAAATTCTATTCACCATTCTTTAATCATTATCCATTCTCCATCCCTTATGTGGTATCAAATGATTGGATGATTAAGTAAGTGATGATACTTAATTTTTCATTAAGTTCATGCCGTATTAGAGGGTGATGGCAAAGAGAATGATGAATAGTATTTATCACGAAAATATTTGGTTGTTCCTCTAGTCGAAAAACAAAGATAAAGGTACAATAACAAAAAATGTCAAAAGTGGTTCTGTGTTAAAATATAAAATAAATAATAAAATCTATCTCTTTCATTCAGTTTAAGCTATTGGGACAAGTGGTGATTTTACATGGTATTAGAGCAGAAATCTTAAGTTCAAATCTTGACTCTAAACTCTACCTCATCTAATTAAATATTTCATGTGTTGGACCACCCATTGAGTTGGAGCCTGGCTCATATGTGAGAGGGAGTGTTAAGATATAAAATAAATAACAAAATCTACTTCTTTCTATCGGTATAAGCTTTTGAGATAAGTGTGGATTTCATTGTTGCATTGTGGTGATTGTTGATGGTTTTGTTTTCTGGGAGTGGCATGCACGTTCACTACTGCACTTGAGATCAATCTGATTTGGTGCTAAGATATTGGTATTGAGGCTTGCCAGACATGCCATGAACCATCTCGGGCGTTTGTGTAATATACTGTTTGCTACTTCTCAAGTGGAATGGTGCCTCAGGTGTAATGGAAATTGCAAAATGTGCCTGTAACAATAACCTTGATCACGTGATTCAGTGCTTCATTTCAAGTATTCTAATTTGTACTTACATTACAAAAACAATGCAATCTATTTTTCTTCTTGTTAATCCTCATAAATTCTCTGCAGTCTGGATTGTGGTATTCATATTTTGAATTCTTTGCAGTGTGCTAGATCTTTTTTGGTGACTAATATATATTTTTTTCTGTGTCTAGGGCATGATATAGTGGCAAGTTTTTGTCTTACGAAGCCGATTTCTTTGCTGGAAGACAATATCTCACAGCTAGAGGAAGACATACTTAATGAGATAAGCTTTACCACCACCAAAGTACTAGCCCTCTCAGTTGTTTTCTTTTATCATATACTTCATGTTTCTGTATTTTGATTAATTCTTTCTTGTGGATCAGGTGGTCATCTTATCTCTGGAACCCATAGCTAGATCAAACGCAACAAAGGTTGTATTTGGGATTGACCCTGATGCAAAATATTCAGCAATATCCCAAACTACTCAAAGTTTTATCAAGACAAATTTTGTTTCTCTGGTTATACAGCAACTACCTTTTCGCCTGTCTACATCCTTGTTTGGGGAACCATTCTTTTTTGAGGTTTTAAAATTCCCAGGAGGAATTACTATCATCCCCCCTCAGAGTGCATTCCTTTTGCAGAAAGTACAAATCCTTTTCAACTTTACTTTAAACTCCCCTATCTATCAAATACAATTGAATTTTAATAAACTGACGAGCCAGCTGAAGTCAGGATTATGCTTGGCACCCTATGAGGTTTGGCAACCTTTCTTCATCTGAATACTTACATAATGCATATCATTGCTTGAGGCACAAATGTGATGTGATTGTTGCACATTTCAACGTATCAATCTCTACAGGCTTCTTGATTTCAGTGAACAAAACGAGTGGCCCAGTTCTGCTCACTAATCACTATTTTTATCTCCTTTGGTTGGTTTATTTTTTTTTGTGTTTTTTAAGGAAGCGGGTAGGATTGTGTGTTGGAAGGTGTGTATTTGTTACCCTGTAAATATAAAATACCATCAAGTCCCTAACCGTATCATCTTTTCAATTTGGTTCTTGACAAAAAAATTCTTCAATTGTCCTTAAACCATATATCATTTCAATTTAATTCTTGAAGTTTTAAATTTACTTCAATGATGTCGTTATTCTGTCCCACTGTTATTATATAAGTGACAAATACTCTGGCGACCTAAGTCTTTTAATTTTTTTTGGGCACAGATGTGCATCAAAGTCCAACATGGCACGTTAGCTGACGTGTTGGCCTCATAAAATGATGACACATGGAGACACATAACTGGAACATTTTTTCTATTTTTTTTGGACTCGTAAACACCATATCTGCTCTAACATGCCACATCAGTATAGTAGCATATGTTTGAAGAATGTTTATCATATCAGTAACTGCTATTTGCAAAGTGGTGGTAAAGTAAAATTGATGCATATTTAGAATTGAAAGGCCTAAACATAAATAAATGATAGGCAAGGGTTAAATTGGTAGCTGATACATAGTCACAAACTAAAATTTTTATTTGTACCAATAATAAACCATAATTGGAACCCTTTTCCAACACAGAGAGAAACCCCACATTCAGGAGTTTTATAGATCATGGAAGCTCTTAAGTTAGATGCTTGAAAAGATTTCTTGTTGTTTATCTTAAGAGTCTGATGAATCAGTCTCAATAGGCACCATACAGATGCTGAATTTTCTTTTCACCATTTGGATGCAGAACTTGTATGTTAGCTTATCAAACTCAAAAGGTTCAACAGTAGCTGCGCCCACCATTGTTCAGTCATCTGTTCTGCTGGCTGTTGGGAATACTCAAAGATTAAAGCAACTGGCTCAGACGATCACACATTCTCACTCAAAAAACCTTGGCCTGAATAACACTGTATTTGGTAGAGTTAAGCAAGTTCGGCTTTCATCCATATTGAACCACTCACTCCATGGTGGTGATGGCAGTGGCCCCTCACCTTCTCCTGCACCTCTGCCTCATCCCCACCACCGCCATCACCACCACCACTCCCACCATCGCCATCGCCATCACCACCACCACCACCACCCCCACCATAGCCATCACCACCACCACCACCACCACCACCACCGCCATCACCATGATACTCATCTAGATCCTGCAATTTCTCCTGCTCCTTCAATTGAGAGGGGGGTGCCTCCAGCTCAAAGAGGTGCGCCTGCACCAAAGGATGGTTCGCCTGCACCAAAGAGAAGTTTGCCAGCACCCCAGAGAAATTATGAAGCAAAGCCTCCTGGATATTGGAAGAATTCTAAAGGACATGCCAGAAAGCACTCTCACTTTGCCCCTACTGTTGCACCATCTATTTCTCCTCATTATCCTGTGGCCTCACCAAAAGCGCAAGTAGTGCCACCAGCTCCCATGTATCATACAATTCCTGCTTCTAGTCCTTTGCCAAATGTTGTTTTTGCTCACGTTCAACCCCCATCGAAGGGTGACTCAGATTCAGGACATTCTGACACCCTGCCTCCAGTTGCACCATCACCATCTTCATGTGAGTACATATACTGATCTTAATTTACTGCCCCGAATATAGCTGATAATTTTGACATGTCATATACAATTTGTTGAAAAAATTATTATTTCTTTATCTTGTTCTGCAACATACAATTTTTTTTTTTTTTTTTCTGGTTCTCTTAATGAGCGTGGGCCACATTTATGGTTCAAGTTAAATGTCTTGAAATAAAGAAAGTACTTCAATTCTCTACTTATCAAAAAGGAAGTACTTCAAATCTCATACGATCAATTTATGTTTTATTTTCTGTCAGTTTTGTGATTGATTACTCTTTTCTTGTGCACGTCTTGGTCTGGCGACTTCAAACCATAGACGCAATTTTAAACTTAACCAAGAACTATCTATGGATCTTAGATATATACTGTCAGCCTACTAATGCACTTTTTTATTTTTTATTTTCCAGCTTGTGCAGGTTTTCTTACTGCTCAATTGTCATTTTCTCTACTTCTCGCTCTCGTATTACATCTCTAATAATAGAGGAGAATCATTCAATATTCTAGTGGAAATAACTTCTCTGGTACTCAAAGGAAACAAATTGTATCGTTCAACCGGATGAACCGGAGGAGTTGTGTTAGTGTGAGGTACGCAAAGGGCGTGTTTCACATTCGAGTGGATATCAATCCGTGTAAATATTTGATCAAAAGAATCCAGTTGGGAGATGCATTTTCAGGTCAAAGTCCCATAGGTGGCAGGCCTTCGATGCATGCTGTTTTGTGTATCCATAAATGTAAGGGGGAAGTAGAGAACCAAAATATGAATAACATTACCTCTTTGTTTCTCATCCTTTTCTTCTCAATCCAGCATGCCCAAAATTTCGGACACTTTGTAATATGATATGAAAAAAATACTATTTATAAATAATACAAATAAATAAACTCCATGAAGTACAGTAGATATCGCCATATTTATATCTGGAAGCCTCAGAATGGCAGGCCATTTCTCTCTCAGACGATATTTTCTTACGTATATTTTCAGAGCTCTAGGTTGCCTTTGTGGGCTGAGAAGTGTTGAGAATATTTGTGAATAATAATAAAAAATAAATAAAAAAATAAAAAATATTAAATAATAATAAATAGTAATAAAAATAGATAAAAAAATAATAAAAAATAATAAAGAACGTTAAAAAATATTGAAAAAATTTAGTTTGTCAAATTGAGCTTTATTATAATATTGGAGTGGAAAATCTTTGGTATATACGAATACGTCCGAGTGTCGGCTTCTTGAGGAAAGGGTGGGCAGAAAATGACGACCTCTGTTTTTGTTTTGTTTTCTGGTGCTCCTGATTTTTTTCCTTAAAATTACATGTAACATTATTTTCTATTAATTCCGAGATTGAACCCAAAATATTAACCTTGTGTTATATTTTTCTCCATTAAAAGATGTTGGAAGGTGTTAAAATATGTGATTTATATTTAATGAGTATACAACAGAAATATGAATGATTAGGTAGGGGGTTTATTTTATATGAGGTGTTTTATTTTATTTGAGACACCGATTGAGCTGGGGTGTGGGGGGCAATGGCCCTACAGTATGATATATGAGTATTTTTGTAAATTTTCTTAAGTATATCTATATAATTAAACTTATTATAAATATATATGATGTAACTTTATTTTAGATAATAATAAAATTATCGCTGCTTGCTCCTATAGGCATAAATATACTGTCAAATCACGTAAATATTTTTGTTATTTCTTTCTTATTTTTTCTTTTATTATTTTATATATTTATCATAATTATTACACGATCACAACAAAAATTTTTAATAGAGATTGCAGTCTTATATTTTGATTAAACAGAGTGAAAACCATGATTCTTCTACCGACCCAAAATGTCACCCATTTCTGGCGCATCCGCTAATAAGAGAAATAAATATCAGAGTTTGAAGAATTCAACCTAATAAAACCCCACGGATTTTAAACGCCTTTGTTTGCAACTTAATAAAAGAGAAGTGGACAGAGAGTCGGCGGAGCGCCAATTTCTGCGTCTCAGCCAACTGTCACAGTGTCACTCTCCCGTGAAACCAAAAAGGCACTCCCTTCCAGTATTCTCCTTGAATAAAATATCTTAAATAATTCCACCGCAAACACCATCTCTCTCTGTGGCTCACTAATCTTCACGCTTAAAATCTATCAACTTTTTTGTAACAAAAAAAATCTGGACTAGTGAAAGTGAGAACATTTCGTGTACTCTTTTGTTTCTTCGATCCGAACAAACTCCACTCTGAGACCCCCTTGTTTCTTCTCCACTCCTTCTCGTTGATAAATCCACCACTCCTCCGAGTTAGCGTCGAAATATATATCTTCAAATTCAAGTAAAGGTGATTACTAGTGGTTCGTGTTTCATTTGTATTCGATTAGTTTCAATCTAAACTTCGAGGATTTTATCTGGGTCCTAATCATTTTCTCTTAAAGCAAGTAGAAGTTCGCCTCCATTCTCTGAATTATTTATCTCCGCCTCTGGGTTTTGTAAATTAGTAGTATTTTCTGGTTAAATCTGCAAGTCAATCTGTGTATCGTAATACTAACAAGTTTCACTTGGCTTTGCAGATATTGAGGGTTTTCATCTGGGGCAGATCCAAATTTCAAACAAATGATGAATTTGGGACTGCTTTCTGGGACCAAGTCAACGAAATCAGTGAAAGTAAGCTTCAGATTGCCATACTATACGCACTGGGGTCAGAGCCTGCTTGTATGCGGCTCTGAGGCAGTTCTTGGTTCATGGAATGTCAAGAAGGGCCTGTCACTCAACCCTGTTCATCAAGGTGAGGAGCTCGTATGGACTGGAAGTGTTGCGGTTCCGAGTGGTTTCGAGTGCGAGTATAGTTATTATGTGGTGGACGATGATAAGAATATTCTGAGATGGGAGATGGGAAAGAGGCGAAAACTGATCCTGTCGGAGGGGATTCAGGATGGTGAGGTTGTGGAATTCCACGACCTTTGGCAGGTGCTGCTTTGCTTCTCTCTCTAAATTGCTTTACGCATTTAACTACTTTTGAAGGTTTCTTTATAATCCTTCTGAAAGTACAACGTAGCTACTTTTAGTGGCATCATAGTCATTGTTGATGTTTCGGATTCTACGAGATTTCTGCTCTGGGTATTTCTAATTTTCAGAGTGTCCTTGGATTATAATAAGTTCAATTTATCGAAAATGTGATGTTTCTTCTTTGTACTTTTTTGCTTTGGTTCGTTTTGGAAGGTGGGGCTTTTAGTTTCTTTTGAATCAAATCTGGAATCTCTTCGCAGTACAAAACAAAAGGCTTAAAATTCTAAAGTTCCTCCTTTTTCCTGGCTTTCTTTGTTTCTCTGCAACCAGTTGTAGCATTACTATATTCCTATGGATGTCATGCTCGTTAAAAGTGCCACGTTGTAATTTGCTTATTTTGGCCGGCTTTTACTTCTTTGTTGCAAGTTCTAAGTAGAATTCACTAATCCCTTCTTATTCCATTATGTAGTTTGGTTGCTAAAGAGGGTAAGAAAGGAAAGTCTCTCAGGATAACCACTCGAGCATAGCATAGTTGTAAAACCCGGATTTCCCCCTTAATTTAGTTTTATTTCTCATTCTTTTCTGTCGTAAAATGGAATGAGAGTCTTTTCTGTAATCAAAGAAAAAAATATTAATGAGGACATTAAAAAGGGAGCGATAGATCACTTTATGGAAGTCAAGAAGTCACGAATGTCATTATATGTTGTAATGCATGCTTCTCTTGAGCACTTTTCCTTAGATGATCCCTGTACTGCCACAGTAAGTTTTTATTGGAAAACTTGAACCCAATATTCAATGCTTTGATTGTTGATGAATAAATTTGTCTTCCATCATGCTCAGAAGATAAGTTATGATGCCTGAGAATTTAAGACAAATCTTGAGAGGAAACTTTACAAAAGGACGGAAGATCAAGTTCCACTATAGTAGTAACTACAGTAGCAATAAGAAACACATTCATGATCAATAACTTTTAGGTACCCTTCCTTTTTTATATTCATATATATATATATATATTTCATGTTACTTTATTTAATATGTGATACCATATGAAAGTCGGCTGCTCTACACTGCAGTAAAGAAGTAATAGCCTTTCCTCAGTTGAACACAATTATTCTTGTGTCTTAAGATTGCATTAGACAAAGTGACATATTATGTTGCTAAAAGCTTCAAGTTTCCTTGGTACCTTAACCCTCTGATTCCTAGATTGATTGGAGTTGTCTCCCCCATTTTGCATCAGAGTAATTCAAGCTATTGTAGCTTTGGTTGACTCAGATTCAGCTAGTTAGCTTTCCGTCTGAATAGCATCCCTTCAGACATTGGGTTGAGGTTTTACTATGGTTCTCTTTTTTAAGATGAAAGTTCTTTAACTGTAATTTATTTTTTAAGGGCTTCTACAATTTTCTTACACTAGTGTTTGTTTCTTGACATTTGAAATTTTTTTACTGAAAAACTTGTCTTGATCAAATCCAGACTGGTTCCGATGACCTCCCTTTCAGAAGCGCATTCAAAAATGTGATCTTTAACAGAAGTTGGAATCTGAATGTAGAGAGACCTCTAGGTTCCATTCAGAACAACCTGGAAGGGGAAGGTAATTGAATACTTTAGCAACTTCCGATGTGATATTCAGTTGTGAACAGTGGTTTTTTCTTAGTAATATATTGTGTACTTCTGTTTTTCAGCTGAAACACTTCTCATCCAATTCAAAATTTGCTGCCCGAATGTAGAAGAAGAAACATCAGTATAGTTCTTTCCTTCTGAAGAGATTTTTTCTTATTTTTTCATATAACTTGATATATATAAATTCTGTTGATAATCTTTTCCAGCTCGCTTCTTGTTAGACAATTGAAGCTGCACTTGTGCAGGTTTATGTGATAGGTAGCCATGTAAAGTTGGGACAATGGAAGATTCAGGATGGGTTTAAACTTAGCTATGCTGGTAATTCAATCTGGCAAGGTGATTGTGTGCTACGAAAGAGTGATCTACCAATACAATATCCTTTTTGCCTTCATCTTCAATAATTTGATGGAATAGTGCATTTTTTCCTCTGTACATCTGCGAATTTATTTATCAAAAAAAAAAAAAAACTGCAAATTTACCAACAAATTCTCCTTTTTCCTTGATGGTTGTCCACATTTAAGTATAGTAAGTATGGAAAGGCTGGAAAATTCTCTTTAGAGACAGGTCCCAATCGGGAACTACCAGTTGGCTCCTCAGATAATCAACCAAGATATATTTTCCTTTCAGATGGCATGTTTCGAGTATGTTGTTGGCTCTATATTCTATGCAAGTGATTGTCATGCTGCTGAAGAGGTTTGGTTCTTATCTATTGATTTATTTTTGTCAGGAATTACCTTGGCGTGGTGCTGGTGTTGCAATGCCTGTGTTTTCTGTTAGGTCGGAATCTGATCTTGGAGTTGGAGAGTTCCTTGACTTGAAGTTACTTGTTGACTGGGCTGTGGATTCTGGGTTCCATTTAGTTCAGCTTTTACCAATCAATGATACATCCGTGCATGGGATGTGGTGGGATTCATATCCTTACAGGTATTACTTTTGGCTGGCATGCTCGTTTGGGCTGTAGAGCTTTAATTTTTTTTCCATTTCCCCCCCGGCCTGCGAGAAATGGAAGTAACCTACTGTTTTTTCTACTTATACGAATCCCCTTCTTCTAGTCTTCATTGTTAGACGGTACATTTAGGTTTATTGAAATTGAACTTACCACTTTGATTGGTTTCATGAATCCTCTTGCTTCTTTTGTATTGTCTCTATGAGATTAATGACATCTTAAACTTTTCTGTCACATTCTTTTTTTCAGTTCAAATATACTTGAATAATTGTCATAGATGTGCAATTGTGATCTGAAAAAAATTTTTCCTCTCTGTCTTGCTCGTGCAGCTCACTTTCTGTATTTGCATTGCATCCATTATACCTGAAAGTTCAAGCACTTTCAGAAAGTATTCCAGATGATATCAAGGTGATGTCCCTGACCTTTTAATTTTTCATTCAAACAAATGGACCCTTTTTCCCATTATTTATGTGGATACCTAAAATGCTTGTCTTGCCTTGTTTCCTTTCTTTCTTAACAGAAAGAGATTCAGGAGGCAAAACAACGGCTGGATGGAAAGGTGATCATTCCAACATTTTTTTCCTGTGATGATTGTCATTATATAGTCTAGTTAACCGTTGTACCAAATGATATGTAACATTTTTAGCAAGCTCCCCAGACCTTGAATGAAGATGCCTTTGCTAGTTGATAGTTGCTTATAGCTGTTGACAAAGCATCATTACCTAATCATTACAACTTTTCCAAACTTCTAAACAAAATGCAAAAACTAAAAAATAAAAAAATAAAAATTTTCAAATTCCAAAACAAACATAATATTAAGAGATCATATTCTAACAATATTTTAACTTTATAATATTTTTATTCAACTTTTTTTCTCCTTTCCCAAAACCCAATAAAATATCTTAACTCAAACCATTTCATTACTATTTTACGGATTTCTCGTCTCTTCTCATTCTCCAAATGAGGCTTTATGGTACATGCTTCTCCATTGCTTACATCCCTGAATTAATTTTGGTATGTAAATTTGTGTAGCTTCCCTGAAAGTGAATCATCACCCCTTTTTTTGCATGATATATCATAACTGGTAGTGTTGGTCTGCCGAAAAGTCCAAAAACCCTTGAATAAATCATTAGCTGGGATGCGACTTACCTTACTTGGCTGAGAACTGCTACAGAATTTTTTTTTTTTTTACACAAAGTAAGCCCACAAACTAATGTGATTTCATGAAATCCATTAGATCTACTTTATAATAAAAGTAACTTTATAATTTGACGTATCACATCAAGCCACATCAATTTGTGGGTTTAGTTTTGTAATCACTGTGGCTAAAGTGTTTTCCTACTTGGCTAGATGCATTTTAGCTTACTTTCATTTTCAGAGAAAATGAGATGATTTTTACTTGAAATTCTGTGATGAAGAATTTGGCACATCTATTTTCAAATCTATATATGATGACGAATTTTACTTGAAATTCTGTTAGGAATTAGCTCAAAAGTTAAATAAATGCCCTAATCTGCTATATATGTAAGACAAAAAACAAATTATTGTCTTTACTTTTGCCCACATTCTTGACCTCAGTTATGATTTGAATAATTAACCAAACAGAATTCAAACACAATAGTTTATTTATAAAGAAAAGGAAATTGTTGGTTTCAAAATAATAAAATATTAAACTGCTGAATCTCGTATTGCTCTTTTTGCATTTACATATAAAGAACAAATTGTGTCATCTTCATCTGTGGTGATTATCTTTCTGGTGCATGACGGATAATTATGAAATTTTTACTGGCCAATTTATGGTAATGATAGTTCCTTCTTCCACGTACTATCCATTTATACCAATACATTTAGGTTTGTATCTATGCAGGATGTTGATTATGAGGCTACCATGGCTACTAAACTTTCAATTGCCAAGAAAATTTTTGCCCGGGAGAAAGATTTAATACTTCACTCCAAATCCTTTCAGAAATATTTCTCTGAGAATGAGGTATTTCTGTCTTTGGAATTATACTATTGCCATTTGCTTGCTGCATTTGGACTTGAATTTATTTTCAGTTGCTCTCTTTTGAAACTTAATTTCCATACTGAATTATGTGTTTTAATGGACAAGGATTGGTTAAAACCCTATGCGGCCTTCTGTTTTTTGCGGGACTTTTTTGAAACATCAGATCATAGCCAATGGGGTCGGTTTTCGCAGTATTCAAAGGATAAGGTAACAATATTTGTGACTTTTTGGTCTAGCGGGGAGTTGATTTTTTCATTGCAGGTACTTTCATATCTGTTACAATAATTTCCCTTTGCTTACAGCTTGAGAAACTAGTTGCAAAAGACAGCTTGCACTATGACGTAATTTGCTTCCATTACTATATCCAATTCCATTTACATTCACAAGTAAGTAGAATTTTTCTCTCATATTTCTATATCAATTCAGTCTAATGAATAAAAAGGCATCTTATTGATATCTAACATCACATAATGACAGTTGTCAGCTGCTGCGGGATATGCTAGAAAGAAAGGAGTGGTATTGAAGGGAGACCTCCCTATTGGTGTTGACAGAAACAGTGTGGATACCTGGGTCTATCCAAATCTATTTCGCATGAACACATCTACCGGAGCACCTCCTGATTATTTTGATAAAAATGGGCAGAACTGGGGATTCCCTACTTATAACTGGGAGGAAATGTCAAAAGACAACTATTCTTGGTGGAGGGCTCGATTAACCCAGGTTTTGTTATCTAAAAGTAGATGACATTTTATCCCAAGAATACCTCCTTTTTTTCATGCTTATAAATCTTAACAGTGTGTCATTTGGCTCTGGCCCATCTGTAAAAAAATTTGGTCTTAATTTGCACGGACGTATGTGGAAAGACAAAATTTATCCTTGATGTTAAAACTAAGCTTTTGAGGGTATTCATGCCTTTTCACATCTTGTTTCGTCCTAGTTAACAACTATTTTTTATGGAAGAGGTAAAATGATTCTGAAATTTTAAAATTTTGTCTGAGTTGCAAGTTAAGTATATGAGTGCAAGTGACAAAGCGGTTGTAACCCATGGTGGATGGGTTTCATTTACCCGTAAAATGTCCTTTCCTCATTGTGCCCTGGCTTTAGTATTGTGTTCCTTCACTTACTCTCACGTATAAGCCAAGGGTTCTTTGTCTTTGTTCCTATCCAGATGGCAAAATACTTTACAGCTTACCGGATTGATCACATATTGGGTTTCTTTCGAATCTGGGAGCTTCCAGAACATGCCATGACAGGTCTAGTTGGAAAGTTTCAACCTTCCATCCCTTTGAGTCAGGTAAAGTTATAGTTTTCCAATCAAGGAGCTAGTTTATTCCTAGGATAAAGGTAGACCATGGTAGCTGCAAAGAGAAGGAGTTGGTTTTTCTTGTTTATTCAGTGTTTCTATTCATAATTAGTTTTCTTCTTCTGTAGGAAGAACTTGAAAGAGAAGGAATATGGGACTTTGATCGCTTGAGTCGTCCATATATTCGGCAGGAAATGTTACAGGTTACTAAATTTCTTCTTTGCTGTAATCTGATCTCTCCAAACCTAACTTATTCAATTCTTTGTTGTAAGGTTTTACTCTGCACTTTTATACTAATGTTTATCTCTTTTCTTTGTCGATTCAGCATAAATTTGGAGCTTATTGGACTTTTATTGCCTCAAATTTTCTTAATGAATATCAGAAGCACTGTTATGAGGTGATATTAATAGTTTTTTGAATAAAGTGATTTATTGTGTGTTTCCTAGATTAATCGTTATCTTAGGAGGGTTAGTTTAGAATTTTCTGTCAAAAATTAGACCAAGGGGCCTGACAAAATAGTTTTTATTTTCTCTTTAGTTTAAAGAGGACTGCAACACGGAGAAAAAAATTGCTGCCAAGCTGAAGTCATGTGCAGAAAGTTCATTGCTGTTGGAGAGTGAACACAAGACTAGGCATGATCTTTTTGATCTTCTTCGGGTAATTTCAAAGAGAGAACTAATTTGTTCTTTTTTCTTTTATCTCAACTCATGAACTGTTTGTTTATCATTTTAGGTGGATTATATACAGGGAACTTGTATTTAGTCCGCTGTGGGTTGTTTAGAATTGCCATTAGTTACCTAGTCTTAGATTTGAGCTTCTCAATTGCTCCTGCAGAATATAGTTCTTATCAGAGATACAGAGGATCCAAGGAAGTTCTATCCTCGTTTCAATCTTGAGGATACTTCAAATTTTAAGGATTTGGATGATCACAGGTACTTGAGATCTCTTGTTAGCGTGGGAAATGAGCTTATTCTATACATATACTTGAGATCTCTTTAGCAAACACTGAATTTTATACTTATTTATGTGTATCCATAGTTGAATAATGTTCGTTATCTTTTCTCGGTGGCCAAAAGAATTATTTCTACTTGCCCTTTTATCAAATCTCGCGAGAAACTACCAACATGCTTACTTGCCATTCAATGAAACAGCAAAAATGTTCTGAAAAGATTATACTATGATTACTATTTCCATCGGCAAGAGAGTCTGTGGCGGCAAAATGCTTTGAGGACCCTGCCTGCCCTCCTTGATGCATCAGATATGTTAGTCTGCGGGGAAGATCTGGGTCTTATTCCTTCTTGTGTCCACCCTGTATGTTCATAGAGCAATTCCTGGTTCTTCCCTTTTTCTGAGAAGAGTCATCTTTCTGATTTGGACTGTGTTCTACTTAAAATGTCTTCTAACAGTTTAATTTTGATGCAGGTCATGCAAGAGTTGGCACTAATAGGTTTGCGCATTCAACGTATGTCTAGTGAACCTGATTTGGAGTTTGGTATTCCTTCTCAATATGGCTACATGACGGTAAGATCCTGTGATATTGCTAGTCAACTATGTGCCCATTTATGACATTATTTATGGAGTCCTAAAATGATCATTTCAGTACAATACTAAATGATGGTAAGATCTTTCCATACTGTTTGTCAATCTTGAGCCATTATATTTGGGTGCAGATGGGTGCCACTTGAATAGAATACTAGTATTTTATTTTTCTTGGCTAGCCTTCTGATGTAATATCTAGGAACCATAATCGCAAATTGAAAAAAAAAAAACACGCACACCAAAATATTTTCATTATGAACACTTAAGAATGCAGTGGCAGAGCAGGAGTTGATTTCATATTTTGCATTTGTATTATTCATGTTGTATTATTCATGTAATTTTTCTTTTGGCATAGATGATTTGAGAATTTGTTGTGTGAACCATGTACAACAAATCTTCGAACTTAATATCCCGTTTCCTTTTTCCTGATAAATCTCAGGATTTTGGATATCGCAATCTGGTTATGTTGCTGAAAAACCTCCTACTTAAGTTGTAGCATCTTCATCATATTTGTCAGGTATGTGCTCCATCCTGCCATGACTGCTCAACCCTCCGTGCTTGGTGGGAAGAAGATGAAGAAAGAAGACGTCGATTCTTTAAGAATGTAGTTGGGTCTGACATGTTGCCGCCTAGTCAATGCGTTCCAGAGATTACACATTTCATCTTAAGGCAACATGTGGAAGCCCCATCAATGTGGGCAATTTTCCCTCTTCAGGTATTGTGATGGTGATGTAACAACGAGTTCTTTGATGCTGTTTTAGAACTCTGTGTATCACGTTTTCCAACTTTGCGTTCAAAACTCGATGTGGGAAGTCCAGTATGAACACAATACTGTGATTGTATTCATGCATTAAACAGCGTACTGATTGATTATCGTGTATGCAGTTGCATATATATATATACATATATAAATAATGTGTGTCATTTTGTGATCAGGATCTGTTGGCACTGAAAGAAGAATACACAACACGGCCTGCAGCAGAGGAAACAATAAATGATCCTACAAATCCAAAGCACTACTGGAGATACCGTATGTATCGAGATTCTCCATTAAAGACTAAACTAAGCTTGTCGCCCTTGATCTATTCTCTGGTTTATCCAATCTGTGCTTCTGTTTCCACCTGAGATATTAGCATTTGCATAATATTAGTCAGTTCTCTTCGGGATTCTGTTGTTCTCAGGTGTACATGTGACACTGGAATCGTTGATGAAGGACAATCAACTCAAAAGCACCATTAAAGACCTCGTACGAGGTAGCGGAAGATCATATCCTGTGAGAGAAAATGAAGTTCAAGTGAATGAAGAAACAGCAGCCACGAGTACTGAGAAACAGCTGGTTGCCAATGGGAAGGAAAAGCTGCCGGTGCCATCAGAGTTAACCGGCGTTCCACAAAAGGAGACTCTGGCGGTCCACTAAATTAATGCCCCGCCCCCCGGAATCATCCAAATTCTCACAATAATTCGTATAATGTTCATCCCCGTTTCATAAATACTCACATTGTTAAAAAAAATAAAAAAATGATGGAATAATGGAGATGCGAAGTAACAATGTCTCTGGAGGAAGTATTCTTTCTCATCAATGAAAGTCTGGTTATTAGCAAAAAGCAGCGTAGCATGCAGCTATATTTTTTGTTCAAAGTTTGGCCGGTCTAATTCTATTTATTTATATATTTATTTTTTAATTTTTGTGTGGATATTTTAGGTAGTAACCTACAAATTATAGTTATGCTATTATACTAATACTTATATATTTGTACTTGCTCTGCCATTCTGCCAGACAATATTATATTACTATTAATTAAGGTCATTATAAATAATTAAATATCTCTTTTTATTAATTCAAATTTCTAAAAGAAATAGTAATTTCACATGGTATTAAAATAAATATCGAGTTTAAATTTAAACTTTAGATTATATTACATTTAATTAAAATTTTCACATGTTGAATCTGTAAAGTCTAACCACACGTAAAAGTGAGTGTTAGAATAAATATAAACAAGTAAATCGATCTCTTATTTTATAAGTTTAAAATTATGAGATAAGTGGTGCAATGAAATAGAAATAGAAATGAGACAAATGTAGAAGGATGACAATGTGATAAAATGAGTGTCAAATCCCTATACTTCCGGATTACTTACCAAATAATTAAGGTCTAAGTGTGAGGTTACTAAAGGGTTTCAAACTGGGAGAGGGTATTATTATTATTATTATTATTATTATTGATAGAAAAGGAGAGGGTATTATTTTTGGTTGTTCCTAGACTGGCATGATTTTGTTCAAATTGCCAGGCTACAGTGATTGGGCCTGTATCACCGGAATACGGGTCCAAACAAGGAATTAGAAAAAGAGAAAAAACAAAAAAGATGTCATAGCACAAAACCAACCAGACAAAGCCACGTGAGGTAGTAACATTCTAGTTCCCATATCTTTTGCGTTAGGTGGCAGATAAAGATTGGATCACCGACCACAAATACAGTTAATTCGACTCAAAAAAGAATGGTGCGACGTTAATGTCGGAAATAGGAAACGGTTTGGCAAGAGAGAAAATAGGAGCACGGGGAAAACAATGTAGACGTTATTTAGGAAGAAACTAATGTATGGACGGTTGAGATGAGGCAATTAAGCATGCAGGACTCAGGTTAAACCCCAAGGACCAGAAAGAGATGGACAACGTACGACGACCACACCTTTTTCCTTGGGATCACAGTCGGAGAGAGAGAGAAAGAGAGAGAGATCAATAGTTAATTAGCAATTTAAAAATAAATCTACGACTGAGGAAAGAACATATATAAGGAAAAAAAAAATAGAAATTAAGAGGGGGAGAGGAGCAGGGGAGAGGGGATCGGGCAGACACAATTTTTTAGATAGAAGTATAGTGCTGGGGGGTGGTGGCCTGAGGGTTCATCGATCATTTGGTCTGGTTCTGTCACGCTCCCGTTGCTGTCCGTTCGTATACCTGAATGCCTTAACCAGTGTTCAGGGTTTGCTTCTCTCTCTCTCTCTCTCTCTCCCTCTCCCTCTTCCTCTCGATCCCTCCCTCTCATTTCTTTGATCGTCGGACGTTGTGTCTATATTTATGTATGATGTACCGTACGTGCATGTATCCTCTTCTCTGATTCCTTTTCTTTTGAATTTTCCAATTAACTCGATCGCTACAAATTATAACTCATACCCTATAATTTCTTTTGAAATTAAACAGGTTGTTTCAGCATCAGTTTTTCTAGATTTCTTTCCTTTTTAAAAAAAAAAAAAAAAATTGTTTCATTTTCTGATGAATGCATTACTAGTACTCGTGCATGCATGACGTTGATCTCTGTATTCTTATGTTTCAGAAAATCGTGGCGATTTATGTGCGAACGACTGGGGATAATTGGCGCTCTCATGTACGTTTGTATATATGATTCATTCAATTTAACGTAACATGATCAATATATACATCGATCATGCATATATATATATATGGTTTTCGTCTTATTAATTGTTTTTTTTTCTTCTTTGGGTTAATGATCCCTTCGTACGTGGACTAGTACAATATTATTCAGGTTATATATATGTTGGATTCAAGAACAAATATTGGGTAAAAATTGGCCGGTACTAGTCCGATTGATCCGGCATAAAGGAATGATCCCAGCGTAAGACTTAATTTGGGAGTCGACGACCGCCCTGTGTATGCCAAAATTGGGTAACGTGAGAAAATCATTTCCTTGTATTACTGCATTTTTTTGGATTTATAGTTGTATTATTCCGATGCAATTTGGAACATTTTTTTTAGTTATATTTTTGTTCCTTAATTAATTCCTATTTATTTAATGGGAATTAGAATATATATATATATATATATATGGATTTAAAAGTTAAAATATTTGAAAAGGTGCGGCATCAATGTTTATCGTAGAAAGTATATCTGAATTGAGTTCTTCCGTTTTGGCCACATTTTCCAAGCTTCATGAAATAAATAAATATATATATATATATATATATATATATTGTCATTTGTCCCCACTCCAGCCGTTTTAATTTTTGTTATATATCTAAATTTCTTTTTGATAGGGTTATATATCTAAATTTAAGAATGATAATTTGTTGATATTAGATCAATATTGTTATAGAAATTACTACAAGAAAAACGTTATTTATGACTAATTATTTATCACGAAAACGATCATGATTTTGGTAAAAATCATGACCGGTCCAATAGTACTCTTTTCTTTTCTTGTAGTGAATGAAAAATGTAAGATATTAATTATGCAATAATAGTATATATAATGGTAGAGTATTTAAACATCGCAATTTTAAAAAATGAAAAAGTTATTTATTTATTATTTTTTTTATGTGATTCATGAGTCACAAAAGCATGAGATTCTTCATAATTCTGATGTACATGATATCATCATGCTTAGTTACTTGACTAATATATACGCCTGCATGCATGGGAACTGATCTAGTAATCCTCAGGGTGAGGGATCCTCTGAGAAGAGCTGCCCTTGGCATCCGCTGCTGCCATTTTCACCTGCATGAGATTCTTCAAAATGGCCGTAGCGGTCGATCAACATCATGGATTTAAGCCTTTCAGCCGATCCCAGAGATGCAGACTCCAATCCTACACTCACCTCGATCAGAAATTTCTTGAACATAGCCAAAACAATCTAGCCCATTCCCTAAAGCAAGCATTTGATCAAGCAGATAACATCCACCGAAGCTTATCCACCCCATGCCTTTCCATAACCACCCCAGTGGAGGAAGAGTTCGACCCAAATCCAAGGATTGAGATTGTCGGTGGCCGTCAGGATCCTAGACTCCGTGCTCTCGTCGTTGAGGTTGCCATAGCACTGGCCTCTGGAGTCGATCCCATGCAGGTGTCAAGTGGGTTAGGCGGTGCCTACTTCTTGCGCAGCAGAAATGGCGATAATATTGCTGTGGCAAAGCCAATAGACGAGGAACCTCTAGCTTTTAACAATCCAAAAGGCTTTGGCGGTCTGATGCTTGGTCAGCCTGGGTTGAAACGCTCAGTCAGGGTAGGTGAAGCCGGCGTTCGTGAATCGGCTGCTTATCTTCTCGACCATGGCTGCTTTGCGGGGGTTCCTCCGACAGCGTTAGTAGAAATCTCTCGCGTTGCATTTTGTGGCGCCGGCGCCGGCGCCGTTGATATTGAAGACAAAGTTCCGGCTGCACAACGTAAGATTGCCTCACTCCAACGATTTGTAGACCACAAATACGATGCAGGAGAGTTAGGCTCTTCTGGCTTTTCAGTGTCGTCAGTTCACCGGATTGGGGCTTTCGATATCAGACTCCTGAATCTTGATAGACATGCCGGCAACATACTTGTTAAAATGCATGAGCATGATAACAATGCGGCTGGGGTTGCTGAGCTTGTTCCCATTGACCATGGGCTTTGCCTCCCTGAATGGCTTGATGATCCATACTTTGAGTGGCTGCATTGGCCTCAAGCCTCGGTTCCATTCTCCGAATACGAGATTGAGTACATCTCTAACCTTGATCCGTTTAAAGATGCTGAACTTTTGAGGACTGAGCTTCCTTCTATAAGAGAGTCCTCTATCCGGGTACTCGTGGTTTGCACTATTTTTTTGAAGCGAGCAGCAGAAACTGGGCTTTGTCTTGCCGATATTGGTGAAATGATGACTCGGGACTTTGGCTGCGGGGAAGAAAATTTGAGTATCCTAGAGAATCTCTGCGCCCAAGCCAAGGCTAGCTTGCCGAATATTCTTTATGATGATCATGATAGCGAAGAAGAAACAAGAAAAGATCAAGATGAAATATTTCAATTTGATAAAGAAAACGGAGATAATTTTAGTGGTTTCTTAGATCTTCCACACCTCTTAAAGAGCCATACTGTGGTATCTAAGCCACTTAATATATCAACTAGGTTTTCATCCACAGGGTCGATGAATACTGAGGCAGTATTACCGCCATTAATACGCGAGGAAAATGATGACCATTTTCACGAAACCTTTGATGTCAGGGATAATAAAGACAGCGACGACAACGATGGCTGTGACAATCATAAGGTAGGGGGTTTGATCATGAAGAGCATGAGTTTCTCGGTACCTAACCACGCGGAGAGTGATCAAATGGGGGGAATTTCTTTCGAAGGCATGAGCGAGAATGAATGGGAACTGTTCTTGGAGATTTTCGAGGAGCTTTTGCCAGAGGTATTTGAAGGCAAAAAGTGCACGAGCTTGAAGCAAAGGTTAGGAACTTCATGCAAGTTTTGAGGGAATTAAGGAAACAGATGCCAGATATTATATGAATGGTACTAATCGTACGTTAACGTTATTGCTCGTAAAAACCTGGTCCGAACTCATTTGATGTATATATAATATTGTCGCAAGAGGCCGCCTAGCTATATAGTGTAGTTCAATTGTAGATAAAATGCTATATATATATATATATATATATATAGGGCAGGAGTGGAAAAGAGATTTGGTGAAATGCCATCCTTCCATTTTTTATACGTACCTTTCCCTATCTATATGTTGTGTCTTATTTTTATTAATTTGTAAATTAATTACAAAGAGTATCCGTACATCCTTTTTTAATACATCATTAATTGATTTTGGAAGGATTTATATTTATTGGGTTTATTTGAGTTGTACTTCATGAACTGTTTGATATTATTAATTGAATGTTTTCTAGCCTATTATAAAACTACACTAGAATATCATGCATGGTGCTGATTGCTCGATGGATTATAGATATAATTGACGCCAGATGCCATGCATATTCTTTTTGAAATACCCTTTAAAAGGAATTGAATTAGTATGCTTTATAAAAAAAATTGGCTAATATAACCAATCTGATGCATTCAAAAATGGCAGAAATAACTAAATTGGATGCATCTGCCCTTTTGAATGCATCAGATTGGTTATATTAGCCAATTTTTCTTGTAGTAATGTACCTAACTACGTTTTGGGTCAACTTAATAAACTGTTATTCATGCATTCATCAGAATATTGATCTCACGTACAGTACGTATTAAGGGCCTATTGATCAACATATTATATACAATATTTAGTTTGAAATATAACATGCATGATATTATAACTTTCTTTTTTTTGCAAACAAGCTAGGATGAAATAAGATGAATTAAGATAAAAGTTAAAAAATAAATAAAATATTATTAGAATATATTTATTTAATATTATTATTATTTTGAGATTTGAAAAAATTAAATTATTTATTTTATTTTGTATAAAAATTTGAAAAATTTGTAATTTTGAGATAAAATGAAATGAGATATGTTGTGAAAACAAAGTAAGACCTATATAAAGTAGTACATATTACGTACGTATAAACTGCAAGAACTTCGTTTAATTATCACATTCTTTGGATTTTATCTCTACCACATGAGTTTTTTATTCTCTTTGATCCATTGTTTCCCATATCCTTAATTTGCTTAGGCGCTAGCTAGCTCATGCTAATTGATCCGATAATATATATTAATATTGTTGCTAAATTGGTCTTTATCCATTTAAACTCTACATATATACATTAATGTACGTAGTATGATATTTATGCTGGTATATATATGATATTTTGAGACACAAAACCATGAACTGGTAGAGGTTGCAGCAGGTATAACCCTTCTTTAGCTTGTTCCCTCCCAATCTTCTTCCAATGTTTGAGGTCTTGAATAAAGCATGTATTATGAAGAAAAATAAGGCCGCAAGAGGAACTCGTTAGAGCATTAGCAATAGACTTGTTATAATTAGCATTTAAGTTGTACACTTTTGCACACTTTTTAAAAAATTTCATCAAATTTGATCAATAGTGAGGAGAAAAATGTGAAAAGAGAAGAATATTTTTTCACTTGTGAATAGTAATATTCCAAAACTCTCCAATTTAGTCCATTGCTAATGCTCTTATCTTGCTAAAACATAAATCAGATTAAAGGTAAACGAAGGCACACATAGAACATCATGTAAGATAAGTTTTGGTGATACAAAAATGGAACCTATATGACTTACATGAGTAGAAGTTCCATTAGAAAGCTTCAAAACAGTGTTGTGCACAGGTTGATATGAAGTGAATAAAGATACTGAGTGGACCATATGATCAATCGCACCAGTATCAATTATCTAGTCATGATAAAAAAAAAAATTGTTTGGCAGTTTTATTGATGGTGGAAAAAACCAAATGATTAAGAGAAAATTTACCTGAGAGGTGATCAAAAGGAGATGAGGTAATTACATTTGTTGCCTGATGAGTATGAGCAAAAGACTCAGAGTTGAGAAGTGCCAATAGTTGTTGACATTGTGAATGAGAAAGAGGTAGAGATGAATTGGAATCATGATTGGAGGCTGCTTAATTAGTAGAAGGAGCTGAAGATCTTGCTTTGAATCGATATCCTGGTTGTGGATATCTATGAAATTTAAAGCATTTGTCAACAATGTGACCTTACAATACACAATAAGAACAAAGAGGTTTGTCCTTCCGAATAGAGGCCTTATTACCAACAGAGGATTTGCCAACACTGCTTGAAGGCAAAGCAGCAAAAGGAATGGAAGGAATCGTGATAGATTCGATGTCTCTTTGTCTCTCTTTTTGAAGAACAAGAGAGAAAATTTTGTTAATCGGACGGAGAGGATCAATGAACAAAATTTGACCTCAATTATGAGAGTATCGATCATTTAGTCCCATAAGAAAACCCATAATGTAATCATGTTGTTAGAGATCAAATAGAAAGTGTAGAGCACCATAAGAACACGATGGAAATGACATGTAATTGACTAACCCATCCCATAATCCTTTCATTTGTGTAAAATATGCACTGACCATGAGGTTATCTTGTGTAAGAGAAGCAATAGTTTTCTGTAATTATAAGATATAAGGCCCGTTGGCCTGAGAAAATCAATCTTTGGAGATCGGACCACATCGCCATTGCAGAATCTTCATAAATCACACTAACGGCAATTATCTCTTTGGATAAAGAATTGAGTAGCCAAGATAAGACCGTATTATTACGTCGGATCCAAGAGGAAAGCTAAGGAGAAGAATTGAAAGGCTTCAATATGGAGCCATCAACAAATCCAATTTGGTTCTTTGTGGTTAATGCCATTAACATAAATCGACGCCAAGTATGCTAGTTCTCACCATTGAGAATTTGTGTAACAAGCAACATACTTGGATTGTCACCATGATGAAGGAAGAAATGACTTGAAGGATCTTCATGAGGAGGAGTAGAATTTGAGGAAATAGATTAATCAAATATGATTTTTATAGTTATATATAGAATGTAAGTGTCGTACATTCCTTTTGAAAAAAATAAATAAATATTATACTGGGATGATCCACAAATAAAAATAATAATAATAATAACGAACCCCTCTCATTTTTAAAATAAATGCACGGCACTTATCCAACCCACGACTTTATCTTAAATTATTGATCATCATGTATATATGTATAATATATCTATATATAAAATATATATGCGCTTACAGAAGTACTACATGCATGTAGATGCATGGCTCACAACAGTTTGCTCGATATATATACATTATACATACCTTGCCACACGTACATGTATTCCATTTGTCATGCAATATGATGCAGCTTTCAGGAGGGAGCTGTATCGTGATGTCGTTATCAGGGTCCATCTTAAATATAAACCAGGGAGATTTAATCTAGACATAAAGAAAAGAAGAGAGAGAAAATGCATACATGGAATTATTAACAAGTGTATGAAAAGAGGCCAGCGGGGATGGGGAACAAAAATATAAAGTTTCTTGGCGGTTGCCTTCTCTTCAAAAGGAAAAAGGCGTTGCTACAAAAAGATAATATCATATTTACGGTTTTGGACATCAGAGTGTACTGATCTGGACTGAATTAGAGCGATAAAAAACATATTTACATATATATATATATATATATATATATATTCACTCGATCTATCTTTGCAGGCAAAACTACAACCCGGTTTGGATATATATGGATCTGAGGATCAAGCAATAAAAGTTACAGTTTTGGAGATTGCTGATCATGGTAATGATCATAGTAGAGTTCCATAGATCAAGAAGGGGATCATTTGGGTCGGTGGGTGGAGGAAGAGAGCCAGAGATAGACCCCAATTTGTTCTTTGCGTGAAGAACCCTTCGCATCGCACGCGAGGTAGTGTAGTTCTCATTTGTGAGGAAATCCGTGACTAAAATCGTACACGATTGGGTTGTCGCCATTGTCTAGGCGAAAATGATTGTTAGGATCGGTGAGGTTTAGATAACAGGTGATGGTTGTGGCACTGTACGTGTTTAAGAGTTTGCCTAAATGCCTAGAGATGTGAGTGGAAGAAGAAGAATCGTCTGAACTGTCGGGAGAATCCTCTATGGATAGTGCTCTCGAGGCTCTGGATACCATATTAGGCTTTGGATTTCAGAGAAGGAAGAGAGAGATTTCACGTGAAGGAGATGGAGAATGCTTGAATATTCTTCTAATATTTTGATGACGTAGCACTGTACAACCAATAAATATATACTACTCGAGCATAACAAACTAACTGCTATATTACCGCAAATGAAAATTTTGTAACAATAAAAAATATCTACTGAATAAATTAAAAGAATATACAAAAAATAAAATATATGAAAAATATGAAATATGTACAGTATTATTCATGCCCAAATTTATGACTTGATGCTAGATGACATGTAGCTGCTATAGGAGATAAATGACTTGCAGTCAGGACACCTTTATTGTATAATATGATAAAATACTGGTGCTAAATCTTTCTCGTTAAACTTAAGCAATGGAGATCAAGTACTAATGCGTTATTACATTGAAGAGAGAGAAATAAAAAAGGTACTTCTTGATGCAGTTACTGAAGGCTTCGATCGGCCAGATCAAATCTGATCAATGCATGTTAGGCTTAGTCGGGTAGATATTTCTCTCTATGGATTATTAGAATGGAAAATTCTATTAGATAATGAACTATTAATTTTAAATCAACTCTGACAATAAATCAACAATCCGAGGTACTTTTCTTGTATATTCTTATTAAACTAGCGCTTAAATCGAACCGTTGAATCGAAAAAATTGGATGCTATCATATAACTTTATTTTAGCTAAGTTCATGAGTTGGAGATAAGCAGACTCGAATGGCTAACATCTTCCATAAGATAAATTGCCGCCTCTTAGGACTCTGACTGATTCTACCATAGAGGCCAATAATAGACAATAATCCTCCATGAACATAGTTTACAACTTTCATCATACTGTGCTCTTCAAACAGTGACTCTTCTAAAAATCTCAAAAGGTCCTTGCGAATGAGCTAAATATTGAAAAATTATGTTAAAATATAAAATAAATAAATAAATTTTTTTATTAGTTTAAATTTTTAAGATAATAGGTATTTTTTATATAGTATTATAATAGAGGTCTAAAATTTAAATTCTAACTCTATATTTTATCTTATTTAATTAAATAATTTATATATTGATCTTTTATATTAAGAGAGAATCTAATTCATATTTAAAGAGACATTAAAATATAAAATAAATAATAAAATTCACTTTATATCCTCCATTTAACACCTTTGAAAGGAGCGGTGATTTTTTGTTTGTTAGATTGACCCGCAGCCTCGATTTATTCAAATCAAGGGCGGCCTTGGTCAAAGGGAAGTCGAGAAAGAATACGTGGCCATTGGACCAAGGAATCAGCTGTCTCACCCACTTCCTCGTATTAACTTTGACACTCAACTGACGCTCATCACAACTACTTTATCAATAGAAAAAAATATAAGACAGGAATATTTATTTTCGCGTTGAAATTTTGTTATTCTTTCACCGATCTGATTTTCGAATGATGGAGTCCATATACGGTATAAGTTGAAAAAGATGTGGAAATGGGAAATTTGATGGAGGGTTAGAAATAATTCCACCATGAACAAAAATAACGAGGGAATGTAAATAAAAAGAAAAAAATATAGATGCAGTCATGGAATTACAAGTAGCGTACAATTATTTAAAAAAAAAGTGAATATATATGACACTCACATAAAAAAAATTAATTTTTTTTAAAGTGATTACACGCATTTGTAACTCCACAATTGTATGAAGCATTACTCAAATAAAAATATATCATTTTTATAAATGAGATAAGCGTGAACACTGGACCCATAAAAATAGTAGGCAATCCGGCAACTCTAAGGTCTCGTCTAAATTTGAAGTTGATATAAGATAAGTTAATATAAGTTTTAAAAGTTGAATAAAATATTATTATTATTTTAAAATTTAAAAAATTGAATTAGAATTTAAAAAATTTGTATTAAAATTTAAAAAAATTATATTAAAATTTTTATTTTACATAAAAATTTAAAAAAACATAATAATTTAAGATAAATTAAAATTAATGCATCTCCTCTCCAAATTTAAACTAGCCTCAATAACATTCTCCATAACTAAAAGGAGATGCACGTGCATGTGAGTGACTCAGTCCCCACACACTTGTACTTGAGAATTAAAAATTAAAACTTTACTCGGAAATCCCAGTCTTTAAGCAGGCCAGCTGAAGACCGAAAAGCCACTTCGATCCCGGAATGAAAAAGAAAGTAAAAAAGATTAAAAAATTTAAAAGGAAGGAGGATTCCATTGAAATTCATGAGCTTTTGGTTTGATTCCAACACGTTCACGGCCATGAATTTCAGAGCCAATCTTACATACATAGAAAATCAAACTGGTAGAACTTAATTAACTAAGTAGTCTACGCCCAGAATTCCATCTCTTTCATTCAACCCCTTTAACCCCATGATTAACAGTTCTCAATGAATTCACAACCTCTCTCCCTTCAATTAGATCGACCTCGCCCTCTTCTTCTTCTTTCTGTTCTTGCTGTTGGGTTCCTTCTTTGATTTTCTTGTCGGAGAATTCCAGCAAATTAAAGGAACCAAATTTGGGTGTGAACTGGAGAGTGCAGCCGTTGAATTTGGTGTCAAAAGTGAAGTTGAAATTTGCGGATTCGCGGATGTTGTCCAGAGCTTTGGGGCAGTTCTTGCGTCTTTTGGGTTGTCGGGAAGTGTCGGAGTCCTCCTTCTGAGGGTCTTGGCAGCCGGAGGCGGTGGAGATCGGCGGTAGGTCGTGCTCGGAGTCTGGTGTCTCCGATGGCGCTGGGTGTTGGAGTGTGGAGACCTGTTGGTCTGTGTTGGTGCTCTCAGCCATTTTGGGGGCCACGCACGCGACAGAATGTGTACCTAAGAAATATTACTCTTCCTTGGGGGCAGCCACTTAACGTGGCTATATCGAGATTACGAAAATATCCTTGCTAGTTGCTACATCTATTTATTTTTTAGCTATGTAATTTGTTTTGGTATTCTCATCATTATATCTTCTACTTGCTCATAATTGCCAATATACTTACTAAATTTAAACAAGAAATATGAGTCAATATATAATAGATAAACTCGAACATCAATATTGGTATCTTGATTTTTAATAATCAGCGAGATATTTCATTCTCTAGTCTATACATAGAATACAATTATCTATATTATTTAAATAATAAAATTTAGTTTGTAATATTTGAATTTTATGAATTTTCTTTCAAATTAAATTACGTCATATAAATATTTTATTACGCGAGTTTATACATCGACTTAAGAATATATATATTTTAATTCATTGACATTTATCTTTTTTTTCTCGTTTATCTTATTGTGTTTATAAATTATTCATTAAAAACACTGATATTTTTGCATGATTGGAGAAAGAGGACAAGAATTTTTATATAATGTATCAAATAACTCTTATCTATTGAAAGCGATGAGTTACGAATATTTTGACTTACATAATCGAAATTTATATCTATTCTAAACAATAAATATTGACAAATTTTTATATATAAGAAAAGTAGTTGAATTTTATAATAGGAAAAATGTATGAAGCTCGTTGTGAAGAGTTAAAAACTTAAAAAGTTCTAAACTTCATAGTGAAGTATAATAGGAATCAAAATTGTTTGATGAACCAATTCAAGTGGGTCCATGCACTTTATAATAATAGTAGTAGTTTCGGTTTCAACAAAGTTGTGTCAGTCGGTTGAGAACTTGAGGGGACAAAATATTATCGTGTGTGTATACATATATATAATAAAGTTAAACTTTAGTAAGAATGTTATTCTCACTATTCAAGTTTATCGCTCGGTTTTTATTTTTATTTTTATAATATTTTTTAATTTAATGATTAAAAAAATTTATTGTAATTTTTTATTTTTAAAAATATAAAAAAATACATGTAAAAAATTAGAATTAACGGTGGCTCCCCAACTCCCGTAGGCCCATCCAAACTTTAGTCATTTTTCAAATTGTGGTTGTGTTTAATTAAAAGAAAATTGCTTTAATAAAAAATAAAGTTGATAAAAGTAGGGTCCAATTTAGAAAGGGATGTAAGAGCACTTTTAATGAAATAGCTAAATAACATTTTTTTATAAAATATAGTTCAAAGTGTCAAAAAAGGCACTCTATTAAACTCTTCAAAATAAAAAAATTATGAAAACATGAATAGTATTTGCACTATATATAATACAACACTGTTCATATTGAAATAATATTTTTTTATTTCTCTGGTAGCAGATCGTCTTCAACCTCGCCACAATAAAGCAAACTCCCTCCACAAAAGCAGTTGGTCCGGATGGGTTCACAGAACTATTCTACAAAATCCACTGTGAAGTAGTAAAGAAAGATGTCATTACCATGATCCAAAACTTCTTTACTCACATTAAACTTCTAAAGGCCCTGAACCACACAAATATTGCTCTAGTCCCAAAGTTCAATTCTCCACTGCAAACTTAGCACTACTAGCCCATAAGTCTTGCAAATGTCAGCTACAAGATCATTGTCAAGATTTTACCTAATCCGCTTAGAAATATTCTGGCACCACTAATCTCTCCCAATCAAACCGTCTTTGAACCTGACAGGCTCATCCAAGAAAATACTATATTAGCCCAAGATGTTTTCCACTTCCTTAATAAGAAGGGCAGCAAAACTGGACTCATGGCAATCAAAATCGACATGGAGGAAAGCCTTTGACTACAGGGAATGACCTTTCATTCTTAAGCTTTTTGAAATTCAAGGTTTCAATGAAAAGTAGATAGGGCGGATACGAGAATGTCTCTTGACTGTCTCCTACTCCATCCTTCTCAATGGCACTTCTTCAAGTTTGTTTAACCCCACTCGTAATCTTAGATAAGGTGACCTACGATCTCCATTCCTCTTCATATTAGGTAGCAAAGTTAATTTTAGACTCATCTACTGAGATGAATGTCTTAAAAATTTGATAGGGATCAAGCTAACCCAAAATGGACCCTCTGTAACTTATCTCCTTTTTGCGGATGACCTCATTCTTTTTGATAAAGTGATATCAATAACAACAAAAGCTTTTGAGAGGTGCCTTACAACCTACTCTACCTGGTAGACCAGAAAGTAAACAACAACAAAACTACCATTCACTTCAGCCACAAAACTCAAACCAGCAACAAAAGAGAGATTCAACAAATTCTCAATTTCAAATCCAGCTTTGCAAAGTTGGAATATCTGGGGCTTCCTCTCTTCATAGGACCATAAAAAAGAAGCACATTCCAAGAAACAATAGAGAAAATTGAGAAAAAAATCACTGGCTGGGAATCTAAATTACTCTCTCAAACTAGTTGAATCACTCTCATTAGAATAGCTGTTACTTCAATACCCTCCTACATCATGTCAACCTTCAAAATGTCAAAGAAAATTTCCAGCATCATTGACAAAAATTTGAAGAGCTTTTGGTGGGATTCCAAGCAAGGACACAATGGATATACTCCAAAGTCTTGGGACATGATATGCACTCCTAAATTAGTAGGTGGACTGAGACTTAAATCTTGCAAAGTTTTCAATCAAGTAATGACAATGAAATTCCTTGGGCACTCCTAAATGACTCGGATAGTCTTTGGAAAAATATACTCTTCCAGAAATACATCAAGGATGCAAGCATTTGGGAAGTTAGAAAAAAACCAACTGATTCTTGGATTTGGAAAGGCCTGCTAGACCAAAGAGACTTCCTTAAAAGAAGTATATGCTATCAAATAAACAATGGCCGCAACACTCGAGTTTGGCTAGATTCATGGATCCCAACTATCTTAGACTACCTTCCTAAACCAAATCCCAAAACTAGAATGATGGAAAATGACTTAAGAGTTGTTGAACTCATCCTTGAGGAGCCAAGAAGATGGAACACCCTTCTTCTCAACACCTTTTTCACACAAAATACAGTCCAAGAAATCCAGAAATACCCTTATCCCAATACAATTATCACTCCGTCGAGGACAAGGTGCGCTGGATGCATCGCTACTTAGGAAAGTATTCGGTAAAGTCTTCTTATGCAGCAATCACTCACAATCAGAGGCTTAATCTTTCAAATATCCATTGGAAAAAGCTTTGGAAACTCAAGCTGTAGGACATACAAAAATTTCTATCGTGGAAAATTGCTCACTACATTCTCCCCACCAGAACTAAAATGCAAAAATTCTCCAACACCCCTGACTAAAACACTCTTTGTCCTCTCTGTGACCAACATGATGAAACAATCCACCATTTATTTTTCAGCTGCCCTTTTGCCAGAATATCATGGAGGCACTCACAATGGCCCATGGACATATCCATATTTGCGACCCTTCCAATTCAATCGTGGATTCAAGCCATTATCCAACTTGAGCTGTATCTCTCCATCCCCAAAGAAGAAGTCTAATCATTCCAGAACTACATAATAATTGTAATAGACAACATTTGGCTCACTTGCAACAAGCTAGTCCACCAAAACTCAAAAACCACCCTTTTGGATCTAGCTTGATTGGTGAACTTTCAACATCTAGAGCACCAAAATGCTTGGGACCAAAAGCTCAATCCTCCCAAAGAGTGCAGCAAAGAACCTTCAACAAATCAAGTCATCATGCAATGTGATGTAGGAGTCCGGCCCACTGGTAGCACCATAGCAACAATTTGCTACACAAAAGAAGGCAAAATCCTTTTTGTTCATGCCAGCCGAATTAGTAATACTAACCCATCAGTAGGAGAAACCACAACAATCCTAAATGGTATTCAGGAAGCACAGATCTAAAATTTAAAAAATCTCAATTGAAAGTGACTCACAACAAGTGATTGATGCGATCTCCTCTACCTCCCCTTGACAGGCTTGGAAATGAACAATGTCAGCACAAATATTTAGCATCTGCTAAGCAGTTTTGAGGCATGGATAGCAAAAAAATTCATCGATATCAAAATCAATAGTGAGAAAGACTATGGATGTAAATTTAAACCGAAAAGTCGGAGAATCGTTTTGGATCGGATTGAACCGGACCGAAAATTTTGGTTTTGAATCAGTTCAGTTTGGTATCGATTTTAAAAATTGAGGAACTGGATATAACCACTCCGATTCTGGTCATTTTAAGACCGAACCGGACCGGTCATATTTACTTTTATTTATTTTTATGTTTTTGAATATATTTACAAAATATGTTTTATATTGTATATAATAATATAAATTATAATTAGATATAAGATAATGTTATAACAAATAAAAATGTAATTTTAGACTTTAGATTTTTAGAATTTGGACTTTAGTTTGTGAGATTCTTGAACTTGTAAAAGCAGATTTTTGTTGTAGTTTTTTTTTTATAAAACAATTTTTACTTTATAATAATTTTTTTATTGCAGATTTTTTTTATTAAATCAGATTTTTGTAATGGATTAAAATTTTTTTACTAAAACAAATTTTAAGCCATTTTTTTAAAAATATTTAGTTATTATAAATTATATTTTATTAAAACCGAAAAATCGGACTGAAATCGATAAAATCGGTACTACCGATTTTGGGGATTAACCAGAGTGTAATTGATTTTAAGAAATACAAAATCGGTGATACCGGTTCGATTCTTAATTTTATCTAAAAATAGACCGAATCAAATCGATTACACCCCTAAGAAAGACCCATCTGGTATGTAATTCTCTATGCTGGACTTATTTTAGTTAAGCCCAATTTGGATTCAAGACTTATCTTAACTCATCTCCATTTCATCATGACACATTTTTAATTTCTCGTACAAAATATAAATTCATATACACAATTTTCAAATTCCAATATACATTTTTCAAATTCCAATTCAACTTTTTCAAATTTTAAAATAATAATAATATTAAAAAATAAACTCAACTTATTTTAACTCGCAATTCAAATTAGACTAGGCCCTGTTTGTATTTAGAGGTGAGTTCAACTTATCTCAACTCATCTCAACTCATCTTCATTTCATTATTATATTTTCATAATTTTTTATATAAAACACAAATTCCTATACACATTTTTCAATTTCCAATACACATTTTTCAATTTCTAATATACATTTTTCAAATTCTAAAATAATAATATTAAAAAATAAACTAAACTCATTTCAACTCATCTCAACTTATCTCATCTCTAAATCTAAGCGGGGTCTAAATAGTAATGTTATCCAACTTACTAATGTTATCCAACTTACTGAAAAAACAAAAAAAAAACACACAGAGCCTTCGTATAGAGATGAAAGGCCTTAACGAGGCCCGTCATCTGTGAACGGCCTTAAAAGGCGTGTCTGTCTGTGACTGTTCGATATTAACGAGGCCCATCAGTGTCTTTGCGCGGGAAGAAACCGAAGAAGCGTATTGACGAAGACTTCTCTTCATGAAAGGCTGCTATATCATAAGATTTTTGTACCCCAAAAGATCTTCCGTTCTTTCTCCCTTTAATTCCCCTTTTTACATTCTTTCTTTCAGTTTTCATCTCTCTCTCTCTCTCTCTCGATTGCTAATCTGCAAATTCGTTTGCCATGGCAATCAGTATTTTCGATTACGAAGTACCCTTCGACACCCATAACCTCTACGATGTGTCCTTCGACTCCGACGAAATCGAAACCCTCCTCACTCACTCCCCTCCCATGGTTGACTCCTGGATTTCCAATATCTACCACATCTATCGTCCACGCCTTCACCGTCTCGTCGTCGGACTTGACATTGAGTGGCGCCCCAACTTCAATCGCAACGTCCAGAACCCTGTTGCCACTCTTCAACTTTGCGTGGGCAGCCATTGCCTCATCTTCCAGCTCATCCACGCCCCTCACATTCCTCAATCTCTGGTTGATTTTCTGGGCCAAACGGATTTCACGTTTGTGGGCGTTGGGATTAAGAGCGACGTCGAAAAGCTCATTGAAGATTATGGGCTTGAAGTAGCCTGTATGGTTGATCTTCGGCGCCTGGCCGCGGAGGAGTTGGGGATGATGCAACTGAGGAATGCTGGGTTGAAGCAATTGGCTTGGGAGGTGCTTGGAAAGCAGATTGAGAAGCCAAGGAGCATTACGATGAGTCGCTGGGACAATGAGTGGCTCACTCGTGGTCAGGTTCAGTATGCTTGTCTTGATGCCTTTCTATCTTTTGAGATTGGGCGGCATTTGAACGCAGCGGGTTAGGGTTCTTTGAAATTTTTAGATGTGGCCGTCGGTGCCTTTTTTTTTTTTTGTTGGGCAGGCTTTTGAAGAAGATTGGGGATGCTTTTGTGTTAGTGTCTGTGTGGGTAATTTTGGTTGGGTTTTGACTGGTTGAATGATAATTTCCATTTTCTGTCGTATGTTAAATTATATATCAGGTCTTTTATGATGAGAGACGTTCGAGGTACGTCGGGCTGTTTTCGAGTCAAAAATAGTTCAATGATATTTGGATTATTTTTTATAATAAATAAAATAAAATAAAATAAAATAAAATATAAAATATAAAATATAAAATATAAAATGAAAAAAATATAATAAAAAATAATAAAATAATAAAAAAGCATAATAAAAAAATAAAATAAAGATAGATTTTAAGGAGATTCGGCCTTGAGCCGAAACCCACCATCTCTAGTAGCGGTCAGCGACACCGTTCATCTAATCAGAATTGGTGGGCTATGCCGAACTCACCCCTTCGACGAGTTTTGATGTGCCCTACGAAAACTTAAATTCGAAATGGATCCTAATCGATGGGGTGGGCGGTTGCGCCTAGCATCATTGAAAGTGGCGGACTATTTTTAATGGAAGGTCGGTCTGCAGTAAATCTCTTTTATCGTTTACATATGTTTTCTTTCTCGCATTTGGAATATATTTGTGGTTTTCTATTGCCCTTTTCTATTTTGTACGGCTTTTGAAGTGATTGCGCCTGACACGGTGGCGAGTTTAATTTGATAAAAGACATGTTGTGTGCAGTTGAACAGCCTCCGGAATTCTGTACAAAAAACAAAACTTTGATATGGGGCGAATGGATTCTGCAACTCCAAAAAGTATGTATGTCTGGTTCGTTGGTATCCATTTCCAGTTACGCGGAAACATTATAGAATATAGTATATTAATTATTGTGGGTTTATTATCTTTTATCAAGTTCCTATTGGATGAGCATAAGCTTTTAAATAGCTCAAATCAGGAAGGGGTTTCGGTGAATTAGTGGGGAAGGCACGAGTTCGATCGTGGGAATTTTTTTCCTTCGATAACCGATCGAGGGATTCCTCGGGAAACTTTTCTCTTTTGTGGCTTTTACTCATCTGTAGATTTGTGTATTGTGTATTATCCTCTACTTTCTTACCTGCCTCTATGTTAGTAGAGAGCTGCTTTTTCTTTTTCAATACCAATTGGACTGTTTCAAAGCGTTTCACAATTTTTATATATGAGAAAAGTACTTGGATTTTATAATAGGGAAAATATATGAAGCTCGAGGTGAAGAGTCAAAAGTTCTGAACTTCATAGTAAAGCATAATAGGAATCAAAATTGTTTGATGCACCGATTCAAGTGGATCCATGTATTTTTTTATTTTTATTTTAATCAAGTTAATTTCATTAAACTAAAAAGATAATACATGACGAGGGGATGAAATCTTTTAACAAAAGTTCCAAAGCAATAAACCACAGACAAAGTGATGAAATAAAAAAAGGTTTATTTAAGACAAATTTCTTGATTTTTACCCATGTCTTACAATAGCATACCGTCTTAGTAGATATAAATAAGGTATTTGCAAAAATGCAAACAATGAAACTATCAGTAGTGATCGTGTAACCTCTACTGAAAAAAGTGAAAATGGTGGATTCATTGTCTCTTATTGTCTTGAGATGATTTTTAGAGAGGTTCACAATCTAATTTTCAAGATCACCAGTTAGAAAAAAGGGTAACCTAGGGTAACGGTCAGAATCTATATCAAGTCATCGGCGAATGGCCAACACAGGCGGTGGCGGTGCGTGCAATACACGCACCCCTTGAAGAGGTGAACAAAGGATAGATTCGAGGGATCTGAGACCGGTGGGACCACGTGTGGACCCAAAAGTCGCTCCATGACGCAACTACATGTGAAAGACGTACACGACATGGGCTATGCGTGCAATGAACACAACGACTAGAATCACAATTTTTTTTCGTAAATTTGAAGATCGGCGATTGAAGAGGTTGAAAAAGTGGCGTGTGTTGGTTAGAGATTGCTGGAAAGCAAAAGATTAGCAAGATTCGGCTCGAAAAATCTAAGAAAAAAACTAGACAAAACAAGAAAAACAATAAGAAAGAAGAGGCTGGCTAGGGGAGGAGGTGGTTGGAGCCAAAACTCCAAACCCCCTCCGTCCAATGGAGGGAAGAAAATCCTGGGTTTAGCTGAGTAAATCGCTTGGATAGAGAAAAAAGAAAAGAAAGAGAAAAAAAGCTCTGAACCACGGATAAAATAAATGTTGAGTCCATGGACTTTATTATAATAGAATTATAGAAATAGTTAGGTTTCAATAAAATTGTGTGCTTGTCAGTCGAGGGGACAATATATATATACACACACACACACTAGGTCGAGAGCATTTGCCTAGTGAAGTGAAATAGATTTTTTATAAAAATAATTTTTTTGTTTTAAATTTTTTTAACAAGCATCTATAGACACCTATTTGTAATTTTTTTTAAAACATTTTAAGTTAAAATGGAATGTAGAGTGTAGACACCTATTTGCACATAAAAGTTTTAGGTTTTGACAACCTGAAAAAAAAAAAAAAAAACCCAACAGCAGTACATGGCAATGGAGGAAAAGCTCTCAATTAAGTAACAGAGTCTAGTTGCAGGTTTTGAACATAAAATTTGTGACTCAACTTACAGCACAAAAAGAAGGAATTTTAGATACATACCACATTTAAAAGGTTTTGAACAAAGCAACTGAGACACATACAGTTCCTATATACAGGATAAATTGAATTCACATATTCTTCAAAACCGTCGGAATTCAAATAGCAACAGACAGCACCCATTATGCCAGCTGCAATCTCTTTACTTAAAACCCTCCACAGTAAACCCTCAATCTCATCAACATATACCAATTATAATATGTAAATATATCAAGCTCAAAATGATCTTATAGCAGTAATTCTACTTTGATAAATGAAGAACGAGAAAGGACACTCAGCTTGCAGAAGTCCTGTATCCCCCGCAAACCGGTACCCTCCCTTTTCAATTTAAAAATACGTATGCCTTTGAGGTTTTTCTGGCTTGCTTATGGATAAATTTTATAACCTGTAGAAAAAGAAAATAATAGCATTAAACAATTATGCCAATTGGCAACTATAGAAATGAGAAAGATGAGTTGAAAACGCGGTCTCCAAACCAAATTGAAAACAGAAATAAATTGCAGCTGTATTGTTTTTTTTTTTTTTGATACATTGGGGGTAGGGGAAGGGGATCGAACCTAAATTCTCCATTTTGGAGAAGAGGTCATGTGCCATTAGGCCAACAGGCCTTGGCAATTGCAGTTGTATTGCTACTAACCAACAATCAGTGCAAAATTTATAGATCAAAAAGAGAAATATGAGAACTTTTTGCCGTCCAAAATTTCACATACTTTCGTGTTTCCCTTCAATTTAACCAAAAACTCGTTGCTAGGAATGGTACCACATCGTCCAACAGGAAAAGCCACACAAAAATAAAGACGATTATCATGCTTATTGCACAATCGGACGACATGTAATTGAGGCAAAACACAAGTATTCTATGAAAAGACACTGACCTTTGGAAAAATACATAGCATTGAAAATCCAGGATAAATCCTATCAGAAGAAAATGATCGACCTAGAGAAACAAGACAAAATTTTCAAAATATTGGAGATTATCAAAACCAAAGAACCAAAAAATGAATGAATGAAAAATAAAATCACAAGTAATAGAGGGAGAAATCAATAAAAGAAAAAGTCAGAAATTTACCAAAATTTCTTTTCAACCTTCGCATGTTCTTGTAGATGGAGATGGCATAATCTGTGTAAAAGCAGAATAAAAAAAAAACCCATCAAACAAAATTAGAAATAAACGAATTAATCCATCCAGATAACATGAAATAGTGCCAATCAATTTACTTGGGGCAGATATAATAAAAAACTGGAACATGAATTTTGAGGGGGATAACCCCGATTGCAAATAACATAATATAATTTTTTTATATGTTTTTTTTTTTCCAACGAAAAAGGGGCATTGCATATCTTATTGCAACTTATAAAAATAATCCGCTATCCATACAAAGAGAAATCGATTAATATTCTTGTTACCGTATATCAAACCAGTTTCCTGTGGGTCAGGATTTGGTTTTCGTTTCTCATGAACATAGCGAAATGGATCATTCATAGCAGCAAGCGCTGCCTTTTCCTCTTATTCACGCTGGAGGTCTCGGGCTGGCTTGACCTAAAGGTAGTGAAGGTTCCAGCCACAGCCTAGGAAGCGAGGTTGGTTCCTCCTCTGAAGATAAAAGGGTAATGCTGGGGAATAGTCACATTTTGGACATTCTCTTTTATATAAACAGTATCATGTATGGTTCATGATACTGTTTATATAAGGGAGAGTACATTGAGTATGGCTTCTTTCCCTTTTTTTTTTTTTGAGAAAATGTATATGTGAGAATAGCATTTCTCTTTGGTGAACTATATAGTACATGTCTATTAATCAATTAAATATATTAAAATATGATTACTAATTAATATAATGGAAAAAATAGTAAAATATGATAACATTAAAAAAAATTAATATAAATAAATAATTCAATATAAAAATTAAGTGAAAGGAATATTCTAAGTTAAATTTATCTCATATTTTATTATTTATAATAAAAAATAAATAACCTAATATGAAAATTTAATATGAATAGAATAACAAAAATTAAGTTAATCTCATATTAGTTAAATGTGTAGTTTGATTTTGATTAATTTATTGAGAGTGCTCTCACTTCTTAGAATAGAAACCGTTATTTGGACTTTGAGAGTGATAAAATTGTGTTTGGGTAGTGGGATCATTTTAAATATTTTGTGAATAATAACAAAAATATATTAAATAATAATAAATAATTGTGAAAAGTATATGAAAAGTAATTTTTTAGGTTTGTTTTTTGAAATGAGAAAAATTGAGAAGATATGAAAATTAAAAGTTAAATAAAATAATATTAAAATGTATTTTATTATTACTATTTTTATTTTAAAAATTAAATATTTTATTTTATTTTATTTGAAAAATGAAAAATTTTATAATGATTAAATAAAAAGAGGCGAGATTAGTTGAGATAAAACAACTACGATTATCTTTGCGCGGGAAGAAACCGAAGAAGCGTATGAGTCGTGACGAAGACTTGCCTTTATGAAATACTGCTTTATCGTAGGAATTCTGTACCCGAAACATCTAGCTTTTCGCTTTCCATTCTTTCTTTCTTTCATTTCCTTTCTTTCT
Organism: Platycarya longipes; assembly: GCA_036559045.1. Classification (NCBI taxonomy): domain Eukaryota; kingdom Viridiplantae; phylum Streptophyta; class Magnoliopsida; order Fagales; family Juglandaceae; genus Platycarya; species Platycarya longipes. The sequence continues at coordinate 7,275,074 of CM071797.1, read as the reverse complement.
TTCTTTAATTCTTTCTTTCTTTCGGTGTTTCATCTCTCCCTCTCTCCCTCTCTCCCTCTCTCGATTGCTATTTGCAAATTCGTTTGCCATGACAATCAGTATTTTCGATCACGAAGTACCCTTCGACACCCACAACCTCTACGATGTGTACTTCGACTCTGACGCAATCCGAACCCTCCTCACTCACTCCCCTTCCGTGGTCGACTCCTGGATTTCCAATATCTACCGTATCCATCGTTCACGCCTTCACCGTCTCATCGTCGGACTTGACGTTGAGTGGCGCCCCAGCTTCAATCGCCACGTCCAGAACCCTGTCGCCACTCTGCAACTTTGCGTGGGCCGCCGCTGCCTCATCTTCCAACTCATCCACGCCCCCCACATTCCTCAATCTCTGGTTGATTTTCTGGGCCAAACGAATTTCACGTTTGTGGGTGTTGGGATTAAGGGCGACGTCGAAAAGCTCGTTGACGATTATGGGCTGGAAGTAGCCTGTATGGCTGATCTTCGGCTCCTGGCCTTGGAGGAGTTGGGGGCGATGCAACTGAGGAATGCTGGGTTGAAGCAATTGGCTTGGGAGGTGCTTGGAAAGCAGATTGAGAAGCCAAGGAGCATTACGATGAGTCGCTGGGACAATGAATGGCTCACTCGTGGTCAGGTTCAGTATGCTTGTCTTGATGCCTTTCTATCTTTTGAGATTGGGCGCCTTTTGAATGCAACGGGTTAGGGTTCATTTGAAATTTTTAGATGTGGCTGTTGGTAGTTGTTTTTTTTTTGGTTGGACAGGCTTTTGAAGAAGATTTGGAATGCTTTTGTGTTAGTTTCTTTGTGCGTATGTTTGGCTGGGTTTGGACTGCTTTTCTGTCGCACGTGAAATTATATATTGGGTCCTTATCCTTTGCATATGTTTTTAGCATGCATAATGGCGTTGTTGAGTTCTGTTTATCGTGTGATGATGATGATGACTGTCCCTTAGACATTTTCTTTCTCGCATTTGGAAACATCTAGGCAATATTTGTGGTTTTCTATTGCCCTTTTCAAATCAGGATTTAGATTAAGAATTTGACACAGCTTTTGAAGTCTTTTACTTGTACCCTTGGATTGCCCCATGCACGGTGTCGAGTTTAACTTGGTAAAAAAGACATGTTGTGTGCAATTGAACAGCCTCCGGAATTCTGTACAAAAAACAAAACTTTGAAATGGGGAGATCTAGTTAGTTTAATTACTGAGTTGCTATACTTGTAGCTGTCTTCTATGGGCATACATGGATTGCTACACACTCTCATTAGCCATGCCATTAGTGCAGGCGCCTCGTCATTTTCTCGTTTGGAGTTGTGGTTTAGCAGCTACACTGATCATTGTTTTGGGCCTTTGGCTGTCCATGAATTTAGGGGCGGTGATGGTATCATGACATCTCTAATTGTGGTTGTGGAAGTGGAAGTGGAAGTAGAAAATTGTGATGTTGCAATTATGATACCATTGGTTTCTCTCCAGTTACTACAAAGCTAAAATGTGATTATTCTGTGGGATTATAATGGCTGTTCAAGCATACTTCATGAATCAATCCTCTAGCTAGGACTAAAAATCCACTTAGTCTAAGGATTTGAGGGTCCTCTAACTAGTCTGATGTTCTTCAGAATCACTCGTCCAATGGGCTTGATGTCATCGAGCCATTACTCACAATTTCTTGCCATTTGTTTGTGTATATGGGAGGGGGCCTGGGGGGCGGGGACTGTAGGCATTGATTGAGGTGTAAACAAACAGACTAGCGTATTGTTGCATACCAAGAGCGATGGTCTGAAGACTCTGAACTAGATTTTGAATTGAAAATGGAAGTATGGTTACTTATATAAACCCGTGGGAAAATGTTTGGAAAACCTACCTAGGAATTTGACATTTGAGTGTCATGTGCACCATCCGGCCAATGCTAGATAACAAAGATTCAAAGATGGTTGAGAGCAGATATTGGTCAAGAAAATTGTTTCGGTTTTGTGAATTCATCGACAGCCTTATGTTTGAAAATCCAGGTTTTTAGTTGTTAAGGAACACAGTTTCGTATGATTCTGCAGCCTTTCATCCTTAATCTCGACAAGGCATTACGTCTTTTTCATGGTTTTCTCTGGTTTGTTTCCACTCTGTTTTCCCTTGCAATGGTCACAGGGATGGCTTCGTTTTTGTAACAGCATATACTATAACAAAGTAAATTTTCATATTTTTTATGGTGATGTCCACTTTGTTTAAATAGAGATATTTTAGTCATGAAAAAATTTTACAAAAATAAATTTATAAATTAAGAGCATTCACATTGATTCACATTGATCCATGCATATACATATGCATATGTAAAATTACTTTTTTTGGAGATCCATTTTGTTATTTCAGTAAAACTTTCACAATGACTTTTGCATATTTGAGACAAAATAATAATAAAATATCATTTTATTCCAATTTCAGTTGTTTCTAGTCCTTTTATTACAATTTCAGTTGAATTTGACCCAGTTAATTTTTGGTGAATAAATCTAAATGGGTTTTCTTAATTTCTGAGTCTTCATACGAATGTTTTGAATATCATATCAGTAGATGTACTGATCAAGATACTGAAACGAAATATTTTAATACTGATATCGTTTCATATACCGTTTTAGAATAGTCTATACATAAAATATATATATATATAAATACATATATAAATTATATTTCAAAATAATAGTCAACATATAAATAAATTATATTAATAAATATATATTTGTAAATAGTATAGTCTGAATTAGAATAAAAAAAAGTAAGAAATTAAATAAAATAAAAGAAAAAATGTTGAAATCTGGTACAGCCAATCCATATAGCCGGTCCGGCTAGTACATGTAGCCAGTATGGCCAAAATATCGGCCGGTATGACCGGTAATTGGGTCGGTACGAAACATACCCTATTTCTATATCAATCACTATTTCGATATGACATGTACCCACCGTACTCATTGATACAGTACGAAATTCAAAATTCCGTTTCATGCATTTTAATTTATTTTGTTAACATGGTATTATACAAGTTGTGAACTCTGCACGCGATGAACTTCGTTAGCATTTTTGGTCTCTAGGAAAATCAATGCCAATTTCTATAACTATTTACCTCTATTTTCCGTTGTCCTTCAAATTATGCAATTTGAAGTGGTTTATTTTAGGGATAATTACAAAACTGGGCCCTAAGCTCATTCTTAGCATATATAAAGAGCTTTTATTTTGAGTCAAAGCACCACTGTAGTCATCTTCATCTAATACAAACTCTCTGCTAAAAAACAATTGGAAATACAAGTTCATAATTCTATGCTAAAAAAAAGTTTGTAATTTCATCTTAATACAAATTCCATGTATCAAAATCAACTTAATACAAGTTCCAAAAAATTGATTTTGATACAAATTCATCACAATACATATCCAGCAAGCACCAACAATGATTCATCGGCTCCACCACCAGTAAGCAGTAACAAAAAACCAACAAAATGTGTTCTAGCGACTCCACTAGCAATACAACAATACCCACCCCACCAGCAACTACCAACAAAATATAGTTTCATATAAAATACAAAAAATGATTTTCATTACATAGCAACCAACAGTACTAATCATACATGTATTTTTTATCCTTTGCACAGGACCAACTCAAGTTAGAGGGCCTTAAGTGGTGGGCCGGTGGCCTTAGTATTTGCCTACCCCATTGAGCCGGCCCTAACTGGGTGACCAGGAGAACTTTGATACCTAAACTAATTTTTGAAGAGAATGGTCCTATTCCGAGGGAGCCTAAACATCCCTTCCACTCAGTATATATTCTTCTTATTTTTTAGTCCACTCAGTGTATACTCATTCAAGTTATGAATCTTGTAAATTCTAAGCCATAATTTTAAATTCTTAGCCAGAATTTATTATCCTTTTTTTTTTTTAAGACAGAATTTCTTCTTCTTCTATATAAATATATAATATATAGACGTTGCACATGATTTAATATATATGGTAGCTAAATTCGTTTTTTAATAGGTAGGTACATGATCCAGCTGTTGTCATTATCAAGATTATAGATTAATTTTAGAGGAATCTTTTTCTATCTACAAGCTATCATGGGATTAGTCAAAAAGAATTTCAAAACCCGTTTTAGAAAATACTGGTTTGAGAAATTGAGGGAGAAATATTAACGATTGGGCCGTCTTAAACGGGCGGGCCTAGATCTTAAGAATATTTTTAATGGAATAGTTATAGCTAAATTTTTTTTAAATGGTACTTTTTGTCTAATTTTTTAAAAATTTTGTTCATATTTAATCAAAATTTATTAAAAAAATTTAAAAAAAATTAAAAAATATACTTTATTTTTAAAAATGAATAGTAAAATATTAATATATTAATAATATTTTTCCACTGTTCCGGAGGGGGTCTTTCCACGCTTAACGACCAAGAAGCTAACTAACGTGTTTTAAAACGTTCGAAGGTCTCTTTGTTTTAGATATTTATGTTCTCTTGCTTTGGGTTTGGAAAGCATATCGCTTTTGAGGACGCAGAATCAGATTTATCATCTACCATCACATTCAAACATTACGACGATGAAGCCGACAATTCTTAGTTTCTCTGTGGCTGTGTTGCTGAGCCTATTGGTCGTGTTTTCTGGGGTCTGTGAATTAGGGCACTGCTTTGGAGACGACCAACTCATAAAGATGAAGCTTGGAGGGGTTCACGACTGCAAGGGTTCTCAGAACAGCGCCGAGATCGACACCCTCGCACGCTTCGCCGTCCTAGAGCACAACAAGAAAGAGGTCCGTCTTTTCCCCTTTCATTTCCCCATCTTAATCGATTTCTTTATCTCGGGCCTCTAATTTCTTGTCTAGGTTTTGTTTTTCCGTCAGATTTAGTGGGGTATTTCCACTGTTTCCCATATGTTATTGCTGTTTTCCATACACACATGTGATCAACCGCTCAATAATCAATATGCTTTCTAAGAAACATGAAAAAAATTGGAGATTTATCGAATAACTTATTCCTTAAAATTATCTATTTACTTATGAAAAAAATTATCTATTTATTTGACTGTAATTTAAATAGGAGAGTTCATCTAATTAAGAATTTTTGTGCTATCCTTTACGTTCATGTGCAGAATACCCTTCTTGAGTTTGCAAGGGTTTTGAAGGCCAGAGAGCAGGTGGTTTCCGGTAAGATATACCATCTGACTCTGGAAGTGATTGATGCTGGTAAGAAGACGATATACGAAGCTAAAGTCTGGGTGAAGCCATGGATGAACTTCAAGCAGTTGCAGGAATTTAAGCATGCCCACGATGCCCCTTTCTTTACCCAATCAGACATGGGTGCTAAACGTGGTAATTACTACTTCAACCCATTCCTAAGTTCCTTTGTTTCACTTACTGGGCGTTTAAACTTACTGGGTGTTTCATTTTACTGGAGGTGTGGCACCAAAGAATTGTTTGCACCCATGAGGTGTTGAAACTTGGATATTGAAGGGAGTGATATCCCAAGACCAAGGCTTTCACCACTTGGGTCAACACCTTGGGGTTTTGCCAAATGGGAAAGATTATGATAGTCTAATAGATTATGCAAATATAGATCGAGTATAGGGCATAATCTGATTGTGAAAAGTATGGAACAGCTCTCACTTTGCACTCATGGATGTCAAGAGTTAAGGGAAAACCAAAGATAGCAACTTAGTTTGGACTAGGGGATTTGTGATTCACAATCAAAAATTCCGTGTTTCGTGTTTTCTATTCCAACCGTCTTTTAAGAATATAAATTACTTTTGTGGTGAACCTTATTACGAGCATATAAAATTTACTGTAATCATCCGAGCTTCTTTTCTTCTCCATTAGGGCCCAGGCCTCCCCGCTCTTGTCTCATGGAAAACATATTCTCCTGTTGTACCATGCCCCTGTAATCATCTCTAGGAGCTTGTACTGGTGACCGCTTGAGTCATTTTCTTTCATTGTTTTCTAAAGTAGTGTCTAACTTGAACCTCGCCATAAATCATTCAGATGGCCATGGACCAGGATGGCAAACAGTGCCAACTCATGATCCCGAGGTTCAAGATGCAGCAAATCATGCTGTTAAGTCCATCCAGCAGAGGTCCAACTCGTTGTCACCCTATGAACTTCTAGAGATTCTTCTAGCTAAGGCCAAGGTTGGCATTTTATCCACTCTTGATTTCTCCATATATATGCAGCCGGGATAGAGTGCTTCTTGCCAAACTCATCTTACTTTTTCATTCCTTCCATTTGGATTCCTCTATTCAAATTTTAGACGCTTGGTTTTTGACCGAAGGAACATGTTTGGTTAAGTGCTGTTTTTAAAATCCAGATATTGGGTTTGTTTCTGAAGGAATTTGCCTTTGGTTAAATGCAGGTCATTGAAGAACATGCCAAATTTGATCTGCTACTGAAGCTAAGGAGGGGAATTATGGAAGTGAAGTTTAGGGTTGAAGTAAATAAGAATATTGATGGAAAGTTCTATTTGGGTCAGTTTGAACAAGATAACTCCTGAATTACGCATTCACCTTTACATGTGTTAAATATGTTTTTGGAGTTATGGTACTTCTTTGACAATGTGACAATCAAAGAAAGTAAAAAGCATTGGCACAGCCTATTATTTATCTATGTTTTGAACTAAATCCTTCCGACCTTTTATACTAATAAGTTCAATAAGTTGGCTTGATTTGTATGTGTAAATATGCGTGTTGATCGCACCTACAGAGTATCTTATGCATGCAACTTTGGTTTCAGAATTTCAGTTAATAGTTCATGTTGGTATATTTTTCTTCCCTTTGTGTGACAGTGCTCCGTAATTCCGATCCAGGAATGATACACTTCAACGGAGTTTCTTAATACTAATGTCTGTGTGTGTTTCAGATGAATGTATATGTTGTGTCATTAAAATTGATGAACTGAGATGAAAGGGTGATGGTATCAACTATCACTATCATCACAAATGCCCAGAATGTTCAACGGAATTGGGAGTTCTAATGCAAATAATAGGAATTATATTATATCTTTCATGCAAATGACCCCTTTTAGCTGTTGTAAATCCACCATGTTTTGCGGTTCGCTGTTCTTCTATTTTCTTCTTCTCCCCGTTTGGATCACTTGAACATTTTCCATTTGGATACAAAGATTGTCTCGTCTCATTTCATCTCAGCATTTTAATTTTTTCTAATTTCTATACAAAATATAATAAATAATTCAACTTTTTTAAATTTCAAAATAATAATAATATTAAAAATAATATTCTAATAATATTTTATTTAATTTTTAATTTTTTACCTAATCTCATCACACTTTTTAAAAAATAATATTACAAGGCACGACTTTTCTTATTCCAATTTCCAACCATGACATCTAATAGACTCAATTGAAAACAACACGGAGATGAAATCTGGCACGATAATTGTACAGGAAACTAAGGATAAATACAAATGATACTTATCCTTCTACAGTCTCATTAAAACTTACTGATAATACTAAAAGAACTGAGGAGGATATAACGACAAACATAACAAAATTTATATGTCGACTGCCACACGTTTGTTCAAGTGTGAAGGCAACCTGGGAGTTGCCACTGCTTGTAACGGGGTCCGCATGTAAGTAACTATTCCAGGGTTTTCAGACAGGTCAATCTCCTCTACCTTCATTCCCTCGGGTGGCGTCCAGACAAAATGGTGCAATAGGTGAGCAAGCATAGACGTGACCAAATTGATAGCAAGTTGTGCACCGGGGCACACTCGCCGGCCGGCCCCAAATGGAAGTAGCCGGAAGTCATGACCCTTCATGTCAACATCCTCCTCAAGGAACCGCTCTGGGCGGAACTCAAATGGATTCTTCCACACCGTTGGATCATGTGCTATGGCCCAAACATTTACGTGAACATTTGATTCCTTAGGAATGTTGTAGCCACCAATTTTGACATCGGCATTAGCTCGGTGGGGGAGCATCAATGGGGTTGGAGGGTGCAATCTGAGTGCCTCTTTGGCTACACACTGTAGGTAGGGTAGGATAGAAAAATCAGCTTCAGTCACGATGCGTTCGAACCCAATGACACGGTCTAACTCCTCTTGTGCCTTGTGTTGCACTCTTGGGTTCTTGATGAGTTCGGCCATGCCCCATTCTACTGAGATTCCGATGGTATCCATGCCTGCAGTGATCATGTCCTGCATATACAACTCGTAGAATTAAAATACTTAAATCTAATTGTTTTCATTATTATTTAAAAAATCATCATAATAGAAAAAATTCAGTACTTATAATTACCCAAAGGAGTCCAATGATGGTGTCCTCGCTAAGATCGTAATCTTGCTGCAATGTAAGCAAGGCATCAACAAAATGCTGCTTGGCACCACCACTCTTGTGGCGTGCCTGAGTGTGCTCTTCCATGATAGACCTAGTAAGTCTATCCCTCCTTGCACCGTGCTTGGCAAATGCCTCTTCTTCAAGAGGAAACATCCAACGAAGCCATGGAATATGCTCTGCTATGGCAAGTGATGCACCAAGCTTCACTCCATTGGCGCCAATTGCCTTGAATTCCATCCCTTGCTCGTCCATAACCCCCTCTGAGTTCACAAACCGCTTCCCAAATGCTAACCTTGTAATGTGGTTGAATGCCACCGCTCCCACGTATTTCTTCACCAACAAACTTTTACCCAAATTATCTGCATCAGCATGTAGTGTTAAGATATAAAATAGTGAAAAATTTATCTTATTTTTATTTACTTAAATTTTTGGAATAAGTGACATTTGACATGATATCAGAGTAGAATTCTTGAATTCGAACTTTAACTCTACACTTTATCTCATTTAATTAAATATTTCATTTGTTAAATTTACTTATTGAGAAAAAGTTTGGCTTACATGTGAGAATGAATGTTAAGATATAAAATAATAAAACCTAACTCTTTCTATCAATTTAAATTTTTAAGACAAATAGTAATTTACACGTAAAATTATATGTACAATTACTCGTGATAAAATCAAATTGGGTTAGACAAGCTTGTGCCAATGTCAACCCCATGCATGCCATTAAGTTTGTGTTGCGTAATTACTCGTGATTTTCCGTGTACGAGGTCTTTTGTTTTCTTTAATATACGAACGCGTTAATTGTATAGTTAGAGAGAGCAATGTTTTATTTTAACCCCTCAAACTAATACCTATTTACTACCTCCTATCCAAATTATTTAAGCTCTTTTTAGATAGTGAAATGAGATGAGATGGTTTTAGATAAAAATTAAAAGTTAAATAAATAATATTTTAATAATAATTTTTAATAATATTTTTGCTATATATTTGAAAAAGTTGAATTATTTATCATAATTTATGCAAAAATTTAAAAAAATTATAATGATGATAAGAGAGATGTTCAGATTAGTTTTTAATCCAAACAGGGTCTAAAGTTTTAACATAGCTTTTCAAGTTTAAAATACGATCAGTAGTCGCGCAAATTGTATCATTTGATTATCATTTGATTAGAAGACATGAATGGTACTCTTGCAAGTTTGCAACCAATCTAAAGACAAAGCAAAATAACAAGGTAACAAAAAACATTGTGAATATTATTCAAAAAGTCATTTAAGGAAATTAGAGGCTGACCAATCACATAATAAAGTCAACTTATTCATTGTAGCTTTGTTAACTAATCGATCCTATAATAAAAGTCAACTTATATATTCATAGTATTAACATATATAGACAATTCTGTTGTACATATACATACAGTAGGGTCATAAATTATAATAGTACAATTCTAAAATAGTTTTTATTTGCCTTTTATTATTTCCTATTATAACATAAAAAGATTCTGTTACTCTGTTTATAAAGGGGCCTTTTCCATGCAATACGATATAGATCGAATTCATCATGAAGAGTGCCACTATCAACATGGTTAATGGTTTCATTGATACGTGGCCATGGCCCACGCACATAGATAATTAGATTTCCCTCCTTTGTCAGGTGTTATTACTACCAAGCTAACAACAGACAACACGAGAACTTAATTTATAATGATGCAAAAGCTACTCTCAAGCATGTGCTCACAAGCTCATGAAACAAATTAATTAATAATGAAAATTTAAATAATTATAATGATGAGATAAAATTAGATAAGTTGAATAACAAATTATTTTCATGGCACTCCTCCGCCGCAAGTTTATCTTAACAATTTAAGAATAAAAGAAAAGAACTGGGGCAAACAGTTCTTCATGGAAGCTGAAAGAATCACTGATCAGTATCTGCCATCTTTGGATCATGTTTTGATCTCTGTTCATTATGAACCAGCAATTAATTAATTAATTAAATGAAATATATAATATGTAAAGGCGTACCAGGATGGGTGCAGTCCTGGAAAATGGATTCAACCATGGCTGTAACTTCATCTTCCCTAATGGGTCTAAGAGACTCAAGCCTCTTGGGTGAGAAAAGCTCAAGGGTGCAAAGCTTCCTGACCTTCACATAGTGAGGTCCATAATCCGCCCAGATGAGGTCCTTCCCATCCCTGCTGAACCTAGCCGTTGACCTATTCCTATGCCTATCAGCCAGCTGCTGATCATGTACCTTCAGCACTTCCTTTGCCAACTCCGAGTTCGACACGATCACGTTCAACGTCGATCCGAACCATACGGATATGACGGGGCCGTACGCCTCTGCCCACTCGGCAAAGCACCGGAATCGCACTGGCTTTATCTTGTAGAGGTTGCCGACGATCGGCCACGGTCGAGGGCCCGGTGGGAGCTTGAATCTAAGCCGTCGGTAGAGCTTGTAGGCAAGGAAGAGGATGATAACAAGTGAGATGGGTATTAGGGGGAGAGCCATTGGAGGAAGAAGAAGAAGAAGAAGAGAAGAAGGTGAAATGGTCGATCGGAAAGAAGTCAATTTATATAGCAGAAAAAGAATAAAATACCGTCCGTGATCGTGAATATAATTATCACTATGGTATGTGGTGCATCAAATGATCTGACACACGCTGAAGTTATTGGCTTTACTTTTCAAATTTATCAAATTAGATTTCGTTTGTATTTAAAATTTAATTTAATTTAATTTAATTTAATTATTATATTATTATAATTTTTTATATAAAATACAAAATTTTTAATTTTTAATATATTTTTTTAAATTTTAAAATAATAATAATATTAAAAAATAAATTAAATTTACCTCAATTTATTTCATTTCTAAATCCAAATCATAGATTTTCATTAACCTACTTTTTTAGGACAATTTAATGATTTAACGCTTGGTGTCGTCTTTCTTTTTACTCGAATGCCCTGTTTTGACCATGCAAACAGGGGAGGCCAAAACTAGGCTGTTAGGTGGGCAAGAAGTAATGTGGAGATTTAATTAAAAGGGATATTTTTGTTTGCATTAAAAGCTGATAAGGATAGCTTGTCATGAAACAAGTCTTAAGCACATGTTAGGCTACGTAGTTTGTCTGAAAGACACCATTCCATATACGTGGCTGCTTTACTCCCACTCGTTAGTCCTTACCAAACCCCTCTCTGAAGTGGAAGACATCATTTCATATATGGGACCGGTTTACTCACTCCCTAGTCCTTATCAAACCCCTCTCGACGCTCAAAAATAAATAAAAATTTTCAATAACTAAAATTTTAATCTTATTTTTAAAAAGATAAATATTTACTAAAGTTTAATATTTAGCTAGTAAGGTATCATTCATAATTATGAAAACATAAACATTAGTATTTAAATTTAATCATAAAAAATTAGTAAGAACATTTATAAGATTTGATTCAAAATATATAAAGATAAGTATCTTACCCTTCTTTTCAAATCAAGTCTTACATTTATGACACTTAACTTTTAGATGTCTAATAGTTCCCACGAATTTAACATTTACTATTATTAGACTGAATCTGATTAACTTTCACAAGTTTCATTTATTTCGGTAATCCAATTTGTTTCTTTTTATCATAATGATATATATATTTTTTCAGTTTCTTTATTCATACAATTAACAAAGTAATATTCTTATTGTTTCAACTTAATTTTTCGTGAACTACATTATTTGTCAACTCATTCATATTTCATAAATCTTTAATAGCATTATAATGTATATGGATTTCATAAATCTTTAATAGCATTATAATACATATGGAATGGACCATACTGAGGTGGCAATGAGTTTAAAATAAATTAGACAACAAAAGACTTCTCTACTTTCATTCCTAGGGTTTGTAATCTGGTAATAATATTTATCATATGATACTTTAAGTCAGACACTTATAAACTATGATCAGAATTTAAATAATTATGGATGAACTAGTAGTGTTATCAAGACCCTCCTTTGGGAGTAAATCTTCACACACTAAGTGTTCCCTCCGGTATTAAATTTTGTAGATGAACTAGTTGTATCATCAAAATTCTCATTTGTGAGTAAATTTTGATATACAAAGTGTTCCCTCCAACTGTATTTTTATGGATAAACTAGTAGTGTCATTAAGATCTTCATTTGAAAGTAAATCTTGACACACAAGGTGTTTCTCCAACCTTACTTTTGATAGATAAATTAGTAGTGTCATCAAAACCCTCATTTGAGAGTAGGTCTTAACACACAAGGTGTTTCTTCCATTATATCCACATTACTATGAATTTAATGATTTGTCACCAAAATTAAGAAAATCTTTTACCTTTAAGCAACCAATCTATTTTTGATTTTGTTGTAAATTATTTGTCCCATATTAGATATATATATGGCAAGATAATAAGAGCCAAAATAGACAGTTCACAATAATAATATGCATACAAATGTAGATAACAATAATATACATGAAATATAAACTTTGATGAATTTTAATGCAAATATGAATAATACTTATTAAGTAAGTTCTCAAGAAAGAAATTATTCTTTCTTAAATAGAATTTCAATATTTCCAAGAAAGATTGGAGGGTCACAATAGATACATTTAAAATCTCCAATATCCTAGACAAAACCGCCTTAGTTTGTACGTATCCACATTTCCACAGCAAATATTATAAACTTTTCATGTTTAAACTAAAATTAATTTTACAAGAAAATCACAAAAAAAATATGATAGAATATATACATGTAGATAATCGTAATAATATGTATATAATTTAAATATATGCATATAACAATAAAGTATGCATATAAGAGAGAATAATAACATCATTTTTTTATATAATAATAATAGTAAAATACTATTTTAATCTGACTGGTCCAGGTGGGAATCGGATCGGGTCGCAGCTTGGTTTGTTTAGATGGTCAACCATTTGAGTCGGGCCTTCTATACAGGCCTAATTCCCTTCCTTTATTTTTCTTGGACTGGGCCAAAGCCGGCCAAAACCAACTCGGCAACGGACAGCACCCATTATGCCAGCTGCAATCTCTTTACTTAAAACCCTCCACAGTAAACCCTCAATCTCATCAACATATACCAATTATAATATGTAAATATATCAAGCTCAAAATGATCTTATAGCAGTAATTCTACTTTGATAAATGAAGAACGAGAAAGGACACTCAGCTTGCAGAAGTCCCATATCCCCCGCAAACCGGTACCCTCCCTTTTCAATTTAAAAATACGTATGCCTTTGAGGTTTTTCTGGCTTGCTTATGGATAAATTTTATAACCTGTAGAAAAAGAAAATAATAGCATTAAACAATTATGCCAATTGCCAACTATAGAAATGAGAAAGATGAGTTGAAAATGCGGTCTCCAAACCAAATTGAAAACAGAAATAAATTGCAGCTGTAATGTTTTTTTTTTTTTTGATACATTGGGGGTAGGGGAAGGGGATCGAACCTAAATTCTCCATTTTGGAGAAGAGGTCATGTGCCATTAGGCCAACAGGCCTTGGCAATTGCAGTTGTATTGCTACTAACCAACAATCAGTGCAGAATTTATAGATCAAAAAGAGAAATATGAGAACTTTTTGCCGTCCAAAATTTCACATACTTTCGTGTTTCCCTTCAATTTAACCAAAAACTCGTTGCTAGGAATGGTACCACATCGTCCAACAGGAAAAGCCACACAAAAATAAAGACGATTATCATGCTTATTGCACAATCGGACGACATGTAATTGAGGCAAAACACAAGTATTCTATGAAAAGACACTGACCTTTGGAAAAATACATAGCATTGAAAATCCAGGATAAATCCTATCAGAAGAAAATGATCGACCTAGAGAAACAAGACAAAATTTTCAAAATATTGGAGATTATCAAAACCAAAGAACCAAAAAATGAATGAATGAAAAATAAAATCACAAGTAATAGAGGGAGAAATCAATAAAAGAAAAAGTCAGAAATTGAACAAAATTTCTTTTCAACCTTCGCATGTTCTTGTAGATGGAGATGGCATAATCTGTGTAAAAGCAGAATAAAAAAAAAACCCATCAAACAAAATTAGAAATAAACGAATTAATCCATCCAGATAACATGAAATAGTGCCAGTCAATTTACTTGGGGCAGATATAATAAAAAACTGGAACATGAATTTTGAGGGGGATAACCCTGATTGCAAATAACATAATATAATGTTTTTTTTTTTTCCAACGGAAAAGGGGCATTGCATATCTTATTGCAACTTATAAAAATAATCCGCTATCCATACAAAGAGAAATCGATTAATATTCTTGTTACCGTAAATCAAACCAGTTTCCTGTGGGTCAGGATTTGGTTTTCGTTTCTCATGAACATAGCGAAATGGATCATTCATAGCAGCAAGCGCTGCCTTTTCCTCTTATTCACGCTGGAGGTCTCGGGCTGGCTTGACCTAAAGGTAGTGAGGGTTCCAGCCACAGCCTAGGAAGCGAGGTTGGTTCCTCCTCTGAGAGATAAATGATTGGCGCTTACGATTTTATTTTGAAAAGATAAAAGGGTAAAGATGGGGAATAGTCACGCTCTGGACATTCTCTTTCATATAAACAGTATCATGCATGGTTCATGACACTGTTTATGTAAGGAAGAGTACATTGAGTGTGGCTTCTCTTCCTCATTGTTTTTCGAGAAAATGTATATATGAGAATAGCATTTCTCTTTAGTAAACTATGTAGTACATGTCCATTAATCAATTAAATACATTAGAATATGATTACTAATTAATATAATGGATAAAATAGTAAAATATGATAACATTAAAAAAAATTAATATAAATAAATAATTCAATATAAAAATTAAGTGAAAGGAATATTCTAAGTTAAATTTATCTCATATTTTATTATTTATAATAAAAAATAAATAACCTAATATGAAAATTTAATATGAATAGAATAACAAAAATTAAGTTCATCTCATATTAGTTAAATGTGTAGTTTGATTTTGATTAATTTATTGAGAGTGCTCCCACTTCTAAGAATAGAAACCGTTATTTGGACTTTGAGAGTGATAAAATTGTGTTTAGGTAGTGGGATCATTTTAAATATTTTGTGAATAATAACAAAAATATATTAAATAATAATAAATAATTGTGAAAAGTATATGAAAAGTAATTTTATAGGTTTGTTTTTTGAAATGAGAAAAATTGAGAAGATATGAAAATTAAAAGTTAAATAAAATAATATTAAAATGTATTTTATTATTATTATTTTTATTTTAAAAATTAAATATTTTATTTTATTTTATTTGAAAAATGAAAAATTTTATAATGATTAAATAAAAAGAGGCGAGATTAGTTGAGATAAAACAACTACGATTATCTTTGCGCGGGAAGAAACCGAAGAAGCGTATGAGTCGTGACGAAGACTTGCCTTTATGAAATACTGCTTTATCGTAGGAATTCTGTACCCGAAACATCTAGCTTTTCGCTTTCCATTCTTTCTTTCTTTCATTTCCTTTCTTTCTTTCTTTAATTCTTTCTTTCTTTCGGTGTTTCATCTCTCCCTCTCTCCCTCTCTCGATTGCTATTTGCAAATTCGTTTGCCATGACAATCAGTATTTTCGATCACGAAGTACCCTTCGACACCCACAACCTCTACGATGTGTACTTCGACTCTGACGCAATCCGAACCCTCCTCACTCACTCCCCTTCCTTGGTCGACTCCGGGATTTCCAATATCTACCGTATCCATCGTTCACGCCTTCACCGTCTCATCGTCTGACTTGACGTTGAGTGGCGCCCCAGCTTCAATCGCCACGTCCAGAACCCTGTCGCCACTCTGCAACTTTGCGTGGGCCGCCGCTGCCTCATCTTCCAACTCATCCACGCCCCCCACATTCCTCAATCTCTGGTTGATTTTCTGGGCCAAACGAATTTCACGTTTGTGGGTGTTGGGATTAAGGGCGACGTCGAAAAGCTCGTTGACGATTATGGGCTGGAAGTAGCCTGTATGGCTGATCTTCGGCTCCTGGCCGTGGAGGAGTTGGGGGCGATGCAACTGAGGAATGCTGGGTTGAAGCAATTGGCTTGGGAGGTGCTTGGAAAGCAGATTGAGAAGCCAAGGAGCATTACGATGAGTCGCTGGGACAATGAATGGCTCACTCGTGGTCAGGTTCAGTATGCTTGTCTTGATGCCTTTCTATCTTTTGAGATTGGGCGCCTTTTGAATGCAACGGGTTAGGTCATTTGAAATTTTTAGATGTGGCTGTTGGTAGTTTTTTTTTTTCGGTTGGACAGGCTTTTGAAGAAGATTTGGAATGCTTTTGTGTTAGTTTCTTTGTGCGTATATTTGGCTGGGTTTGGACTGCTTTTCTGTCGCACGTGAAATTATATATTGGGTCCTTATCCTTTGCATATGTTTTTAGCATGCATAATGGCGTTGTTGAGTTCTGTTTATCGTGTGATGATGATGATGACTGTCCCTTAGACATTTTCTTTCTCGCATTTGGAAACATCTAGGCAATATTTGTGGTTTTCTATTGTCCTTTTCAAATCAGGATTTAGATTAAGAATTTGGCACAGCTTTTGAAGTCTTTTACTTGTACCCTTGGATTGCCCCATGCACGGTGGCGAGTTTAACTTGGTAAAAAAGACATGTTGTGTGCAATTGAACAGCCTCCGGAATTCTGTACAAAAAACAAAACTTTGAAATGGGGAGATCTAGTTAGTTTAATTACTGAGTTGCTATACTTGTAGCTGTCTTCTATGGGCATACATGGATTGCTACACACTCTCATTAGCCATGCCATTAGTGCAGGCGCCTCGTCATTTTCTCGTTTGGAGTTGTGGTTTAGCAGCTACACTGATCATTGTTTTGGGCCTTTGGCTGTCCATGAATTTAGGGGCGGTGATGGTATCATGACTTCTAGAATTGTGGTTGTGGAAGTGGAAGTGGAAGTAGAAAATTGTGATGTTGCAATTATGATACCATTGGTTTCTCTCCAGTTACTACAAAGCTAAAATGTGATTATTCTGTGGGATTATAATGGCTGTTCAAGCATACTTCATGAATCAATCCTCTAGCTAGGACTAAAAATCCACTTAGTCTAAGGATTTGAGGGTCCTCTAACTATTCTGACGTTCTTCAGAATCACTCGTCCAATGGGCTTGATGTCATCGAGCCATTACTCACAATTTCTTGCCATTTGTTTGTGTATATGGGAGGGGGCCCGGGGGGCGGGGACTGTAGGCATTGATTGAGGTGTAAACAAACAGACTAGCGTATTGTTGCATACCAAGAGCGATGGTCTGAAGACTCTGAACTAGATTTTGAATTGAAAATGGAAGTATGGTTACTTATATAAACCCGTGGGAAAATGTTTGGAAAACCTACCTAGGAATTTGACATTTGAGTGTCATGTGCACCATCCGGCCAATGCTAGATAACAAAGATTCAAAGATGGTTGAGAGCAGATATTGGTCAAGAAAATTGTTTCGGTTTTGTGAATTCATCGACAGCCTTATGTTTGAAAATCCAGGTTTTTAGTTGTTAAGGAACACAGTTTCGTATGATTCTGCAGCCTTTCATCCTTAATCTCGAGAAGGCATTACGTCTTAATAAGTTGTTAATTATGTGAGATTACTGTTGTGTACGCGGCTTTTCATGGTTTTCTCTGGTTTGTTTCCACTCTGTTTTCCCTTGCAATGGTCACAGGGATGGCTTCCTTTTTGTAACAGCATATAGCGCTTTCAGTTTGTATTTTTAATGTATTGAAAATTGATTTCAAGCATTCATGGAAATCAGTGCTTCTGAATTGGAATATCAAATTATTTGATAAGTGTGCGCGTGTACTGAACAAGAAATTAGGTCGTTCTTTCATTTTTCCGATCCAAAAAAATTCCCGTCTAAGTATGTATGAGTAAGGCTTGGGACAAGATCTAAATGTATAAGTTCTGTGCAGGTATTTGGTGAAAAAGTGGACCATACTATAACAAAGTAAATTTTCATATTTTTTATGGTGATGTCCACTTTGTATAAATAGAGATATTTTAGTCATGAAAAAATTTTACAAAAATAAATTTATAAATTAAGAGCATTCACATTGATTCACATTGATCCATGCATATACATATGCATATGTAAAATTACTTTTTTTGGAGATCCATTTTGTTATTTCAGTAAAACTTTCACAATAACTTTTGCGTATTTGAGACAAAATAATAATAAAATATCATTTTATTCCAATTTCAGTTGTTTCTAGTCCTTTTATTACAATTTCAGTTGAATTTGACCCTGTTGAACTCAAGGTTTCAAGTTTCGTGTAAATCTACACATGGATTTTGATGATAACAAATGAATTCAAAGAATAAATGAGTCGCAAGTTCAAGTTGTCTACACAATAGAATCAAATACATCAAAGAAGCAAGCATGAGCAAGAAGGGAGCAAATTCACATTAAAATCATAGAATAATATTGTAAATCTCTTAAAAAATTCGAAATTAGGATTAAGGCTCAAAATTAATATTTTATCATAAAGCATTAAAATACATTTTCCACATGTTCATGAATATTTTGAAAATTAAATTTGAAAATTTTGAAAGATGATTGATTGTCATCTTTCACATGTGCATGACATGATTAAATGTTTGAACTTTGAAAATATTAAGGTGATTGATTGTCATCTTTCACATGTGCATGTTTTATTTGAATATTTTCAAAAGTAATAGATGCTTTTCTTGACTTATGCAAAAGATAGATGTCTTTATTTGAAAATTTTGAAAAGTAAAGTGTGCTCCTTTTGTCATATGCAAAAAGTAAAATATTAGGTTTGAAATTTTTGAAAAGTAAAGTGTGCTCTTTTTGTCACATGCAAAAAGTAAAAAGATTTGATTTGAAATTTTTGAAAAGTGAATGATGATGTCTTTGACATGTGAATCTTTTTAAATTTGAATATGAAGTCTCATATGCCTATAAATAGATCATTTGAGAGCTTCACATTCACAACACCTAGAGCATACAACATTCATTCAAAGCTTTCATTCTCTCTTCTCTAAGCATTGAGCCTTAACCCTTGTTCATTTTGAGAGATATAGTTTGCGCTGTATTGTTTTTATTTCACTCATTGAGGAGTGTTTTCTGATAGCCTACCCACTATCAATTCTTGTATCAGTAAAAGGGTGTGTATAACCCTTGTGTGTGTAGAAGGTGTTCTACACGGGGAATAGTTAAATCACCAAGTGTGAGGTGATTAGAAGTGTAGAGGGTGTTCTATACGGATTCTTTGGAGCGGTGCTGCTCAAAAGTGTAATAAGTTTCTATCTTCACCTGAAGGAGATTGAATAGTGAATTCGGGGATCCTCAAGGGGTAGCTTGAGGCGAGGACGCAGGCAGTGGGGCCGAACCTCGTTAACATACTGAGTTTGCTTCTCTCTTACCCTTACTCTTTATATTTATTGTTGTTTCATATTTTGTTTATATTTTAAATTATATATTTGATTTATAATTGTTATTTTTTATAAATACAACTCAATTCACCCCCCCTCTTGTGTTAGTCATCTGGGCAACAATTGGTATCAGAGCTAGTTGACCTGTACTGTTCATACAGGTAGATCACTCATGGGAACTCTCGCTTGTGACTGTGTCACCGAAGCAAGACTCTCCGACCATGGGTGACGGTGCACCGGTAGAGACGGTGGCCGGCTAGTCTGGTAGGTACAGTTGTTAGGTGACATAGGTGCGGCCTATGATCAGTAACAATTGGTATCAGAGCTAGAGCTCTATTATAAGATTAACTATCTTTTGAGTTAAGATCTTATGGCTAACATTGCAGCTTCATTTGGTGAAGGTCAATCTAGCAGTCGGCCTCCACTCTTTTGAGGAGACAATTACTCATTCTGGAAAGTTAGAATGAGAATATTTCTTCAGGCTCAAGGTCGAGAAATCTGGAAATGCATTGTAAATGGACCTTATATTCCAACAAAAGTAGTTGATGGAGTAAATGTCAAAAAGCAAGAAGAAGAGTTTGATCGTGAAGACGATAGACTTTATACTTTGAATTTAACTGCTATGAATTTATTATTTAATGCTCTAAATGGTAATGAGTTTAATAGAGTAATGACTTGCACTACAGCAAAGGAAATTTTGGATAACTTGGAAGTTACTTATGAAGGAACTTCTCAAGTCAAGGAATCAAAAATTTATATTCTTACTCATGAATATGAAATGTTTAAGATGAATGATGAATCTATTTCTAGTATGCACACTCGTTTTACTAACATCATAAACAGCTTGACAGCTCTTGGCAAAGTTTATTCCAAAGTAGAGATAGTAAGAAAAATTCTCAACTCTCTAACAAAACGTTGGGAATCAAAAGTGACAGCGATTCTTGAAGCTAGAGACCTCAAGAAGCTCGAAGTGAATGAACTCATCGGGTCACTTATCACCCATGAGTACACGTTGAAAAGAGGAGAAGAAGAAGGAAAGCCAAAGAAGAGCTTGGCACTTAAAGCTGTTCCACATGAAAGTGAAAGTGATGAAGATGAGGAAAATGACGACAAAGATGAAGAAGTTGCGATGATAACAAGAAGAATTTAGAGGTTCTTAAAGAAAAATAAAACTCCTCCAAGGAAATCCTTCAAAAAGTTTTCCAAGAAAAATTCAGGTAAAAATGACACTTTAATTTGTTATAAATGTAATAAGCCTGGTCATATCAAGTCAGATTGTCCTCTGCTAAAGAAAGATCGAAACAAAGACAAAAAGGCAATGAAAGCCACATGGGATGATGATTCAAGTAGCTCAGATAGTGAAGCAAGCAATGGAGAATCAGCAAATCTTTGTCTTATGGCTAAAGATGACATTGAGGTAACAAATCTTGATAATATTGAAAATCCTTCATATGAAGAATTGCAAAATGTTTTAGAAGAGGTATATGAGGAATTTGAAAAATTGGGTATCAAGTATACTGCTTTGAAAAAGAAAAATTCTTCTTTAACAAACGAAATTGATATTTTAAGAAAAGAAAATATTGTTTTGAAAGATGAAAATCTTGAGTTGAAGAAAAAGAAAACTGATTTAGAAAATATTATTGAAAACTTTACAAATGGAAAAAGAAATTTTGAAAAACTTCTTGGTAGTCAAAGATGTGTTTTTGACAAGGCAGGCTTGGGATATATGCCTAAACAAAAATACAAACCTTATAAAAACTTCTTTGATAATCCTTCTACATCAAAATCCAATATTCAAAATTCTTTTCATAAAAATAATTTTGTTAAAAAAGGATACTATTATAATCACTCAAGTTCTTCATATATGTCACATACTATTTGCAATTTTTGTAATAGAAATGGTCATAATTATCATGCTGGTCCTATTAGAAGAAAACATACAATGACTATTAGGGCCATATGGGTACCTAAAAATCTTGTTTCTTCTAATACTAATAAATAAAGGACCCAAAGAACTTGGGTACCAAGAAAAATCATTTTAATTGTTTTTATAGGTGTGCATGAAGTCCTCCACAAACAAAAATAAATGGTTTTTAGATAGTGGATGTTCAAGACACATGACGGGAGACAAGACTAAATTCTTTGATCTTAGATCTAAAGAAGAAGGACACGTGACATTTGGAGACAACTCGAAAGGGAAGATCGTGGGAATAGGTAAAATTGGTAATGAGTCTTCTCTCATAATTGAAGATGTTCTATTTGTTGAAGGTCTAAAACATAATCTTTTGAGCATAAGTCAATTATGTGATAAAGGATTTACAGTTACTTTCAAAATGGATAAGTGCATTATTTTGAATGATCATGATTGTAATATTTGTTTTATTGCTTTTAGAAGCAACAATGTTTATACAATTGATTTTGAAGAAATTACCTCACAAGATGCTATTTGTTTTTCAGCTCAAAATGAAACTAATTGGTTATGGCATAGAAGACTAGGTTATGCCAACATGGAACTTATTTCCAAACTTTCAAAAAATGATCTTGTGAGAGGATTACCAAAGACAAATTTTCTTAAAGACAAAATTTGTGATGCATGCCAATTTGGTAAACAAACAAAAACTTCTTTTAAAACCAAGAAACATATTTCAACTACTAGACCACTGCAACTGATACACATGGATCTTTTTGGACCAAATAGAGTTGCAAGTTTAGGAGGAAAATATTATGCATTTGTTATTATTGATGATTTCTATAGATATACTTGGGTCATCTTTTTTACTCATAAAGATGAGGCACATAATGCCTTTACCAAGTTATGCAAGATAATTCAAAATGAAAAGGGTTATACTATTTCAAGTATCCGAAGTGATAGGGGAAAAGAGTTTGTTAATAAAAATATTGAAACATTTTGTGATGAAAATGGTTTTGTGCATAATTTTTCTGCTCCTCGAACTCCTCAACAAAATGGGGTAGTAGAGAGGAAAAATAGATCTCTTCAAGAGATGGCAAGAACAATGCTCAATGAGAACAACTTGCCTAGTTATTTTTGGGCCGAAGCAGTAAGTACTGCATGTTATGTTATAAATAGAGTTATGCTAAGGTCCAAATTAGATAAAACCCCCTATGAGCTTTGGAATGAGAAAAAGCCCAACATTGGTACTTTCATGTATTTGGATGCAAATGTTTTATTTTAAATGACAGAGATAATTTAGGCAAGTTTGCTGCAAAATCTGATGAAGGTATATTTCTCGGGTATTCTACTAATAGTAAAGCTTATAGAGTATTCAATAAAAAGACTTTGACTGTACAAGAATCTATGCATGTAGTATTTGATGAATCTAATTCTCTACTCTCCAAGAAATCTATTGATGAAGAAACAAGAGGTATAAATAACACGGAAAGTCTCAATCTCAACAAAGAGAACACAATAGAGGAAGTCCAACATGGAGACATCAGGAAAGATCATCAAAATTTAATACAAGATGCAACCAAACAGTGGAAATTTGTGAAAGATCATCCAGTGGAACAAATTCTGGGAGAACCTTCACGAGGTGTAAGCACTCGATCATCTCTTAGAAATGTTTGCAATCATACTGCTTTTCTATCTCAGATTGAACCTAAAAATATTGATGAAGCACTTCTTGATGAATTTTGGATTCTAGCTATGCAAGAAGAGTTTAATCAATTTGAAAGAAATGATGTTTGGACACTTGTTCCTAGACCTAAAAATCATACTATTATTGGAACAAAATGGGTTTTTAGAAACAAGAAAGATGAGTCCGGAGTCATTACTAGAAATAAGGCTCGACTTTTAGCCCAAGGTTTCAATCAAGAAGAAGGAATCGATTATGATGAGACATATGCACCAGTCGCAAGATTAGAAGCTATTCGAATGCTACTTGCATATGCTTGTTATAAAGATTTCAAACTTTTTCAAATGGATGTTAAAAGTGCTTTCTTAAACAGTTTTATAAATGAAGAGGTATATGTTGAGCAACCTCCAGGTTTTGAAAATCATATTTTTCCAAATCATGTTTTCAAACTCACAAAAGCACTATATGAACTCAAACAAGCTCCTAGAGTGTGGTACGAGAGACTTAGTGGTTTTTTGATTGAAAAAGGCTTTTCAAGAGGAAAAATTGATACAACTCTTTTCATTAAATACGAAAATGCTGATATTCTTTTGATTCAGATTTATGTTGATAATATAATATTCGGTGCTACTAATGAAAATATGTGCCAAGTTTTTGCTAAGACTATGCAGGAAGAATTTGAAATGAGCATGATGGGAGAGCTTACATTCTTTCTCGGATTGCAAATTAAGCAAGCAAAAAGTGGGACATTCATCAATCAATCAAAATATATTAAGGAATTGCTGAAGAAGTTTGGGACGGAAGGTGCTAAGGAAACTGGAACACCAATGAGCCCATCCACTAAACTTGATAAAGATGAAACCGGTAAACCAGTTGACTCGAAGGTATATCGAGGTATGATTGGTAGCTTATTATATTTGACAGCCAGTAGACCAGATATTATGTTTAGTGTGTGCTTATGTGCACGCTTGCAATCATCTCCAAAAGAATCACATTTAATTGCAGTTAAGCGCATTCTTAGATATCTTAGTGGTACAATTAACTTAGGGTTATGGTACCCTAAGCACACATCTTTCGATCTAATCAGCTACACAGATGCAGATTATGCTGGCTGTAAAATAGATCGAAAAAGCACTAGTGGAGCATGTCACTTCTTAGGTCGTGCACTAGTTTCCTGGTTTAGTAAAAAACAAAATTCTGTTGCACTATCTACTGCTGAGGCAGAATATGTTGCTGCGGGTAGTTGTTGTGCTCAAGTTCTTTACATGAAGCAACAACTTGAGGATTTTAAACTTATGTACAATCACATTCCAATCAAATGTGATAATACAAGTGCTATAAATCTTTCAAAGAATCCAATACAACATTCTCGGACCAAACATATTGAAATTAGATATCATTTTCTTAGAGATCATGTGCAGAAGGGCGATATTGTATTAGAATTCACTAGTACACATGATCAATTGGCAGACATTTTCACAAAACCCCTACCAGAAGATAGACTATGCATGATTAGAAGAGAAATAGGAATGATGCATGCCATGGATATCTGCTAGATACTTTTATTTCATTATCTTAAATGACCTACAGAAACTTGAGACGTTTAGCCTCATCATTCAAATGCATTTGCTCCTCATAAATCATCATGCTATTCTTGTCTAAAGGATTAGGCAATCGAAATGAAGAGGCAAGCAAGGATTTCAAATCCTTATTCTGTTGTTTTAACTCTACTATTTTTTTGTTTGACTCATAAACAAGTCGTTGAAGTACAGAAACAGTCTCGCTAAGTTTCTCAATTTCGCGAGTTTTGGACTGCAACCGAGCAGAAAACGCGACGATAGATGATGAGTATCGAGTTCCGAGACCCACAAGCTCGTAAATGGCGTCATGATCTGATTTATTAGCTAAATCAGTCTCTTGTTGCTTCATGGCACTCACGACAGATGCAGAAATAGATTGAGACTGAGGTGAAGGATACCTCAAATCTTGATCAAGAGAATCACTGAAGGGAAATCTACGAGCCATTGAAAATTTGTAGAATGAGAATGCAAGCAAATTGCAAAGATGAGAAGAAAACTTGATGCGAAATAGATAAAACTAAGGATTGCTCTTATAGAAACGGAAATAAGAACAAGACAAGCGTACAAATCTTGATAATATCTCATTTTTCAGCAACATCAAGCGGATCAAATCTCTGCACCGAATTGTCAGAGATACGCCTCTAGCCTTTGCAGGTTTTGTCGGGCACGGGTAGTTTCAATTATTCAGCTCTTTAAAAAATCTCCTTCTGCACCGAATTACCGGAATTAGGCCTCCAGCCTTTACAGGTTTTGTCGAACACGTGTGGCTACGCACCGAATTTTCTACAGTCTCTACTAACGCAGCGTTTTATTTATCTATTGGTTATTGTAGGAATATATCTTATTGAGCTAATTATGATTCCTTTTTAATGATGCCAAAATGGGGAGAAGTTTTAGACTAGAACATTAACATTGTTTAAATTGCTAAACTTATTATATATGCTTGAAATTATATTTATATTTTTGTTTGAAAAACTAACGCACATTCTCAGGGGGAGCTTAAGTATTAATACAGGCTTCGGGTTCTATCAAGCATTTGTTATCATCAAAAATGGGGAGATTGTTGAACTCAAGGTTTCAAGTTTCGTGTAAATCTACACATGGATTTTGATGATAACAAATGAATTCAAAGAATAAATGAGTCTCAAGCTCAAGTTGTCTACACAATAGAATCAAGTACATCAAAGAAGCAAGCATGAGCAAGAAGGGAGCAAGTTCACATTAAAATCATAGAATAATATTGTAAATCTCTTAAAAAATTCGAAATTAGGATTAAGGCTCAAAATTAATATTTTATCATAAAGCATTAAAATACATTTTCCACATGTGCATGAATATTTTGAAAATTAAATTTGAAAATTTTGAAAGATGATTGATTGTCATCTTTCACATGTGCATGACATGATTAAAGGTTTGAACTTTGAAAATATTAAGATGATTGATTGTCATCTTTCACATGTGCATGTTTTATTTGAATATTTTCAAAAGTAATAGATGCTTTTCTTGACTTATGCAAAAGATAGATGTCTTTATTTGAAAATTTTGAAAAGTAAAGTGTGCTCCTTTTGTCATATGCAAAAAGTAAAATATTAAGTTTGAAATTTTTGAAAAGTAAAGTGTGCTCCTTTTGTCACATGCAAAAAGTAAAAAGATTTGATTTGAAATTTTTGAAAAGTGAATGATGATGTCTTTGACATGTGAATCTTTTTAAATTTGAATATGAAGTCTCATATGCCTATAAATAGATCATTTGAGAGCTTCACATTCACAACACCTAGAGCATACAACATTCATTCAAAGCTTTCATTCTCTCTTCTCTAAGCATTGAGCCTTAACCCTTGTTCATTTTGAGAGATATAGTTTGCGCTGTATTGTTTTTATTTCACTCATTGAGGAGTGTTTTCTGATAGCCTACCCACTATCAATTCTTGTATCAGTAAAAGGGTGTGTATAACCCTTGTGTGTGTAGAAGGTGTTCTACACGGGAAATAGTTAAATCACCAAGTGTGAGGTGATTAGAAGTGTAGAGGGTGTTCTATACGGAT
This sequence comes from Platycarya longipes, assembly GCA_036559045.1. NCBI lineage: Eukaryota > Viridiplantae > Streptophyta > Magnoliopsida > Fagales > Juglandaceae > Platycarya > Platycarya longipes. The sequence goes on along the minus strand of CM071797.1, from coordinate 7,248,094 downwards.
TCTTTGGAGCGGTGCTGCTCAAAAGTGTAATAGGTTTCTATCTCCACCTGAAGGAGATTGAATAGTGAATTCGGGGATCCTCAAGGGGTAGCTTGAGGCGAGGACGTAGGCAGTGGGGCCGAATCTCGTTAACATACTGAGTTTGCTTCTCTCTTACCCTTACTCTTTATATTTATTGTTGTTTCATATTTTGTTTATATTTTAAATTATATATTTGATTTATAATTGTTATTTTTTATAAATACAACTCAATTCACCCCCCCTCTTGTGTTAGTCATCTGGGCAACAGACCCAGTTAATTTTTGGTGAATAAATCTAAATGGGTTTTCTTAATTTCTGAGTCTTCATACGAATGTTTTGAATATCATATCAGTAGATGTACTGATCAATATACTGAAACGAAATATTTTAATACTGATATCATTTCATATACCGTTTTAGAATAGTCTATATAAAAAAAATATATATATATAAATACATATATAAATTATATTTCAAAATAATAGTCAACATATAAATAAATTATATAAATAAATATATATTTGTAAATAGTATAGTCTGAATTAGAATAAAAAAAGTAAGAAATTAAATAAAATAAAAGAAAAAATGTTGAAATCTGGTACAGCCAATCCATATAGCCGGTACGGCCAGTACATGTAGCCAGTACGGCCAAAATATCGGCTGGTATGACCGGTAATTGGGTCGGTACGAAACATACCCTATTTCTATATCAATCACTATTTCGATATGACATGTACCAACCGTACCCATTGATACAGTACGAAATTCAAAATTCCGTTTCATGCATTTTAATTTATTTTGTTAACATGGTATTATACAAGTTGTGAACTCTGCACGCGATGAACTTCGTTAGCATTTTTGGTCTCTAGGAAAATCAATGCCAATTTCTATAACTATTTACCTCTATTTTCCGTTGTCCTTCAAATTATGCAATTTGAAGTGGTTTATTTTAGGGATAATTACAAAATTGGGCCCTAAGCTCATTCTTAGCATATATAAAGAGCTTTTATTTTGAGTCAAAGCACCACTGTAGTCATCTTCATCTAATACAAACTCTCTGCTAAAAAACAATTGGAAATACAAGTTCATAATTCTATGCTAAAAAAAAGTTTGTAATTTCATCTTAATACAAATTCCATGTATCAAAATCAACTTAATACAAGTTCCAAAAAATTGATTTTAATACAAATTCATTACAATACATATCCAGCAAGCACCAACAATGATTCATCGGCTCCACCACCAGTAAGCAGTAACAAAAAACCAACAAAATGTGTTCTAGCGACTCCACTGGCAATACAACAATACCCACCCCACCAGCAACTACCAACAAAATATAGTTTCATATAAAATACAAAAAATGATTTTCATTACATAGCAACCAACAGTACTAATCATACATGTATTTTTTATCCTTTGCACAGGACCAACTCAAGTTAGAGGGCCTTAAGTGGTGGGCCAGTGGCCTTAGTATTTGCCTACCCCATTGAGCCGGCCCTAACTGGGTGACCAGGAGAACTTTGATACCTAAACTAATTTTTGAAGAGAATGGTCCTATTCCGAGGGAGCCTAAACATCTCTTCCACTCAGTATATATTCTTCTTATTTTTTAGTCCACTCAGTGTATACTCATTCAAGTTATGAATCTTGTAAATTCTAAGCCATAATTTTAAATTCTTAGCCAGAATTTATTATCCTTTTTTTTTTTTAAGACAGAATTTCTTCTTCTTCTATATAAATATATAATATATAGACGTTGCACATGATTTAATATATATGGTAGCTAAATTCGTTTTTTAATAGGTAGGTACATGATCCAGCTGTTGTCATTATCAAGATTATAGATTAATTTTAGAGGAATCTTTTTCTATCTACAAGCTATCATGGGATTAGTCAAAAAGAATTTCAAAACCCATTTTAGAAAATACTGGCTTGAGAAATTGAGGGAGAAATATTAACGATTGGGCCGTCTTAAACGGGCGGGCCTAGAGCTTAAGAATATGTTTAATGGAATAGTTATAGCTAAATTTTTTTTAAATGGTACTTTTTGTATAAATTTTTAAAAATTTTGATCATATTTAATCAAAATTTATTAAAAAAATTATAAAAAGTTATAAAAAAATTATAAAAATATACTTTATTTTTAAAAATGAATAGTAAAATATTAATATATTAATAATATTTTTCCACTGTTCCGGAGGGGGTCTTTCCACGCTTAACGACCAAGAAGCTAACTAACGTGTTTTAAAACGTTCGAAGGTCTCTTTGTTTTAGATATTTATGTTCTCTTGCTTTGGGTTTGGAAGGCATATCGCTTTTGAGGACGCAGAATCAGATTTATCATCTACCATCACATTCAAACATTACGACGATGAAGCCGACAATTCTTAGTTTCTCTGTGGCTGTGTTGCTGAGCCTATTGGTCGTGTTTTCTGGGGTCTGTGAATTAGGGCACTGCTTTGGAGACGACCAACTCATAAAGATGAAGCTTGGAGGGGTTCACGACTGCAAGGGTTCTCAGAACAGCGCCGAGATCGACACCCTCGCACGCTTCGCCGTCCTAGAGCACAACAAGAAAGAGGTCCGTCTTTTCCCCTTTCATTTCCCCATCTTAATCGATTTCTTTATCTCGGGCCTCTAATTTCTTGTCTAGGTTTTGTTTTTCCGTCAGATTTAGTGGGGTATTTCCACTGTTTCCCATATGTTATTGCTGTTTTCCATACACACATGTGATCAACCGCTCAATAATCAATATGCTTTCTAAGAAACATGAAAAAAATTGGAGATTTATCGAATAACTTATTCCTTAAAATTATCTATTTACTTATGAAAAAAATTATCTATTTATTTGACTGTAATTTAAATAGGAGAGTTCATCTAATTAAGAATTTTTGTGCTATCCTTTACGTTCATGTGCAGAATACCCTTCTTGAGTTTGCAAGGGTTTTGAAGGCCAGAGAGCAGGTGGTTTCCGGTAAGATATACCATCTGACTCTGGAAGTGATTGATGCTGGTAAGAAGACGATATACGAAGCTAAAGTCTGGGTGAAGCCATGGATGAACTTCAAGCAGTTGCAGGAATTTAAGCATGCCCACGATGCCCCTTTCTTTACCCAATCAGACATGGGTGCTAAACGTGGTAATTACTACTTCAACCCATTCCTAAGTTCCTTTGTTTCACTTACTGGGCGTTTAAACTTACTGGGTGTTTCATTTTACTGGAGGTGTGGCACCAAAGAATTGTTTGCACCCATGAGGTGTTGAAACTTGGATATTGAAGGGAGTGATATCCCAAGACCAAGGCTTTCACCACTTGGGTCAACACCTTGGGGTTTTGCCAAATGGGAAAGATTATGATAGTCTAATAGATTATGCAAATATAGATCGAGTATAGGGCATAATCTGATTGTGAAAAGTATGGAACAGCTCTCACTTTGCACTCATGGATGTCAAGAGTTAAGGGAAAACCAAAGATAGCAACTTAGTTTGGACTAGGGGATTTGTGATTCACAATCAAAAATTCCGTGTTTCGTGTTTTCTATTCCAACCGTCTTTTAAGAATATAAATTACTTTTGTGGTGAACCTTATTACGAGCATATAAAATTTACTGTAATCATCCGAGCTTCTTTTCTTCTCCATTAGGGCCCAGGCCTCCCCGCTCTTGTCTCATGGAAAACATATTCTCCTGTTGTACCATGCCCCTGTAATCATCTCTAGGAGCTTGTACTGGTGACCGCTTGAGTCATTTTCTTTCATTGTTTTCTAAAGTAGTGTCTAACTTGAACCTCGCCATAAATCATTCAGATGGCCATGGACCAGGATGGCAAACAGTGCCAACTCATGATCCCGAGGTTCAAGATGCAGCAAATCATGCTGTTAAGTCCATCCAGCAGAGGTCCAACTCGTTGTCACCCTATGAACTTCTAGAGATTCTTCTAGCTAAGGCCAAGGTTGGCATTTTATCCACTCTTGATTTCTCCATATATATGCAGCCGGGATAGAGTGCTTCTTGCCAAACTCATCTTACTTTTTCATTCCTTCCATTTGGATTCCTCTATTCAAATTTTAGACGCTTGGTTTTTGACCGAAGGAACATGTTTGGTTAAGTGCTGTTTTTAAAATCCAGATATTGGGTTTGTTTCTGAAGGAATTTGCCTTTGGTTAAATGCAGGTCATTGAAGAACATGCCAAATTTGATCTGCTACTGAAGCTAAGGAGGGGAATTATGGAAGTGAAGTTTAGGGTTGAAGTAAATAAGAATATTGATGGAAAGTTCTATTTGGGTCAGTTTGAACAAGATAACTCCTGAATTACGCATTCACCTTTACATGTGTTAAATATGTTTTTGGAGTTATGGTACTTCTTTGACAATGTGACAATCAAAGAAAGTAAAAAGCATTGGCACAGCCTATTATGTATCTATGTTTTGAACTAAATCCTTCCGACCTTTTATACTAATAAGTTCAATAAGTTGGCTTGATTTGTATGTGTAAATATGCGTGTTGATCGCACCTACAGAGTATCTTATGCATGCAACTTTGGTTTCAGAATTTCAGTTAATAGTTCATGTTGGTATATTTTTCTTCCCTTTGTGTGACAGTGCTCCGTAATTCCGATCCAGGAATGATACACTTCAACGGAGTTTCTTAATACTAATGTCTGTGTGTGTTTCAGATGAATGTATATGTTGTGTCATTAAAATTGATGAACTGAGATGAAAGGGTGATGGTATCAACTATCACTATCATCACAAATGCCCAGAATGTTCAACGGAATTGGGAGTTCTAATGCAAATAACAGGAATTATATTATATCTTTCATGCAACATTGCAAATGACCCCTTTTAGCTGTTGTAAATCCACCATGTTTTGCGGTTCGCTGTTCTTCTATTTTCTTCTTCTCCCCGTTTGGATCACTTGAACATTTTCCATTTGGATACAAAGATTGTCTCGTCTCATTTCATCTCAGCATTTTAATTTTTTCTAATTTTTATACAAAATATAATAAATAATTCAACTTTTTCAAATTTCAAAATAATAATAATATTAAAAATAATATTCTAATATATTTTATTTAATTTTTAATTTTTTACCTCATCTCATCACACTTTTTAAAAAATAATATTACAAGGCACGACTTTTCTTATTCCAACCATGACATCTAATAGACTCAATTGAAAATAACACGGAGATGAAATCTGGCACGATAATTGTATAGGAAACCAAGGATAAATACAAATAATACTTATCCTTCTACAATCTCATTAAAACTTATTGATAATACTAAAAGAACTGAGGAGGATATAACGACAAACATAACAAAATTTATATGTCGACTGCCACACGTTTGTTCAAGTGTGGCGGCAACCTGGGAGTTGCCACTGCTTGTAACGGGGTCCGCATGTAAGTGACTATCCCAGGGTTTTCAGACAGGTCAATCTCCTCTACCTTCATTCCCTCGGGTGGTGTCCAGACAAAATGGTGCAATAGGTGAGCAAGCATAGACGTGACCAAATTGATAGCAAGTTGTGCACTGGGGCACACTCGCCGGCCGGCCCCAAATGGAAGTAGCCGGAAGTCATGACCCTTCATGTCAACATCCTCCTCAAGGAACCGCTCTGGGCGGAACTCAAATGGATTCTTCCACACCGTTGGATCATGTGCTATGGCCCAAACATTTACGTGAACATTTGATTCCTTAGGAATGTTGTAGCCACCGATTTTGACATCGGCATTAGCTCGGTGGGGGAGCATCAATGGGGTTGGAGGGTGCAATCTGAGTGCCTCTTTGGCTACACACTGTAGGTAGGGTAGGATAGAAAAATCAGCTTCAGTCACGATGCGTTCGAACCCAATGACACGGTCTAACTCCTCTTGTGCCTTGTGTTGCACTCTTGGGTTCTTGATGAGTTCGGCCATGCCCCATTCTACTGAGATTCCGATGGTATCCATGCCTGCAGTGATCATGTCCTGCATATACAACTCGTAGAATTAAAATACTTAAATCTAATTGTTTTCATTATTATTTAAAAAATCATCATAATAGAAAAAATTCAGTACTTATAATTACCCAAAGGAGTCCAACGATGGTGTCCTCGCTAAGATCGTAATCTTGCTGCAATGTAAGCAAGGCATCAACAAAATGCTGCTTGGCACCACCACTCTTGTGGCGTGCCTGAGTGTGCTCTTCCATGATAGACCTAGTAAGTCTATCCCTCCTTGCAGCGTGCTTGGCAAATGCCTCTTCTTCAAGAGGAAACATCCAACGAAGCCATGGAATATGCTCTGCTATGGCAAGTGATGCACTACGCTTCACTGTATTGGCGCCAATTGCCTTGAATTCCAACCCTTGCTCGTCCATAACCCCCTCTGAGTTCACAAACCGCTTCCCAAATGCTAACCTTGTAATGTGGTTGAATGCCACCGCTCCCACGTATTTCTTCACCAACAAACTTTTACCCAAATTATCTGCATCAGCATGTAGTGTTAAGATATAAAATAGTGAAAAATTTATCTTATTTTTATTTACTTAAATTTTTGGAATAAGTGACATTTGACATGATATCAGAGTAGAATTCTTGAATTTGAACTTCAACTCTACACTTTATCTCATTTAATTAAATATTTCATTTGTTAAATTTACTTATTGAGAAAAAGTTTGACTTACATGTGAGAATGAATGTTAACATATAAAATAATAAAACGTAACTCTTTCTATCAATTTAAATTTTTAAGACAAATAGTAATTTACATGTAAAATTATATGTACAATTACTCGTGATAAAATCAAATTGGGTTAGACAAGCTTGTGCCAATGTCAACCCCATGCATGCCATTAAGTTTGTGTTGCGTAATTACTCGTGATTTTCCGTGTACGAGGTCTTTTGTTTTCTTTAATATACGAACGTGTTAATTGTATAGTTAGAGAGAGCAATGTTTTATTTTAACCCCTCAAACTAATACCTATTTACTACCTTCTATCCAAATTATTTAAGCTCTTTTTAGATAGTGAAATGAGATGAGATGGTTTTAGATAAAAATTAAAAGTTAAATAAATAATATTTTAATAATAATTTTTAATAATATTTTTACTATATATTTGAAAAAGTTGAATTATTTATCATAATTTATGCAAAAATTTAAAAAAATTATAATGATGATAAGAGATATGTTAAGATTAGTTTTTAATCCAAACAGGGTCTAAAGTTTTAACATAGCTTTTCAAGTTTAAAATACGATCAGTAGTCGCGCAAATTGTATCATTTGATTAGAAGACATGAATGGTACTCTTGCAAGTTTGCAACCAATCTAAAGACAAAGCAAAATAACAAAGTAACAAAAAACATTGTGAATATTATTCAAAAAGTCATTTAAGGAAATTAGAGGCTGACCAATCACATAATAAAGTCAACTTATTCATTGTAGCTTTGTTAACTAATCGATCCTATAATAAAAGTCAACTTATATATTCATAGTATTAACATATATAGACAATTCTGTTGTACATATACATACAGTAGGGTCATAAATTATAATAGTACAATTCTAAAATAGTTTTTATTTGCCTTTTATTATTTCCTATTATAACATAAAAAGATTCTGTTACTCTGTTTATAAAGGGACCTTTTCCATGCAATACGATATAGATCGAATTCATCATGAAGAGTGCCACTATCAACATGGTTAATGGTTTCATTGATACGTGGCCATGGCCCACGCACATAGATAATTAGATTTCCCTCCTTTGTCAGGTGTTATTACTACCAAGCTAACAACAGACAACACGAGAACTTAATTTATAATGATGCAAAAGCTACTCTCAAGCATGTGCTCACAAGCTCATGAAACAAATTAATTAATAATGAAAATTTAAATAATTATAATGATGAGATAAAATTAGATAAGTTGAATAACAAATTATTTTCATGGCACTCCTCCGCCGCAAGTTTATCTTAACAATTTAAGAATAAAAGAAAAGAACTGGGGCAAACAGTTCTTCACGGAAGCTGAAAGAATCACTGATCAGTATCTGCCATCTTTGGATCATGTTTTGATCTCTGTTCATTATGAACCAGCAATTAATTAATTAATTAATTAAATGAAATATATAATATGTAAAGGCGTACCAGGATGGGTGCAGTCCTGGAAAATGGATTCAACCATGGCTGTAACTTCATCTTCCCTAATGGGTCTAAGAGACTCAAGCCTCTTGGGTGAGAAAAGCTCAAGGGTGCAAAGCTTCTTGACCTTCACATAGTGAGGTCCATAATCCGCCCAGATGAGGTCCTTCCCATCCCTGCTGAACCTAGCCGTTGACCTATTCCTATGCCTATCAGCCAGCTGCTGATCATGTACCTTCAGCACTTCCTTTGCCAACTCCGAGTTCGACACGATCACGTTCAACGTCGATCCGAACCATACGGATATGACGGGGCCGTACGCCTCTGCCCACTCGGCAAAGCACCGGAATCGCACTGGCTTTATCTTGTAGAGGTTGCCGACGATCGGCCACGGTCGAGGGCCCGGTGGGAGCTTGAATCTAAGCCGTCGGTAGAGCTTGTAGGCAAGGAAGAGGATGATAACAAGTGAGATGGGTATTAGGGGGAGAGCCATTGGAGGAAGAAGAAGAAGAAGAAGAGAAGAAGGTGAAATGGTCGATCGGAAAGAAGTCAATATATATAGCAGAAAAAGAATAAAATACTGTCCGTGATCGTGAATATAATTATCACTATGGTATGTGGTGCATCAAATGATCTGACACACGCTGAAGTTATTGGCTTTACTTTTCAAATTTATCAAATTAGATTTCGTTTGTATTTAAAATTTAATTTAATTTAATTTAATTATTATATTATTATAATTTTTTATATAAAATACAAAATTTTTAAATTTTAATATATTTTTTTAAATTTTAAAATAATAATAATATTAAAAAATAAATTAAATTTACCTCAATTTATTTCATTTCTAAATCCAAATCATAGATTTTCATTAACCTACTTTTTTAGGACAATTTAATGATTTAACGCTTGGTGTCGTCTTTCTTTGTACTCGAATGCCCTGTTTTGACCATGCAAACAGGAGAGGCCAAAACTAGGCAGTTAGGTGGGCAAGAAGTAATGTGGAGATGTAATTAAAAGGGATATTTTTGTTTGCATTAAAAGCTGATAAGGATAGCTTGTCATGAAACAAGTCTTAAGTACATGTTAGGCTACGTAGTTTGTCTGAAAGACACCATTTCATAGAGTAATGTTAGAGAGCATTCACTATTTGAGAATATCCATCACATTCATGAGTAATATTTAAGGATAAATTAGTAAATTTATCTTAAGCATTGCTTATGAGTGCAATGGATATTCTCAATAATGGATGCTCTAAAGATTTTTTCTTTCATATATGGGACAGGTTTACTCACTCCCTAGTCCTTATCAAACCCCTCTCAATGCTCAAAAATAAATAAAAATTTTCAATAACTAAAATTTCAATCTTATTTTTAGAGAGATAAATATTTACTAAAGTTTAATATTTAGCTAGTAAGGTATCATTCATAATTATGAAAACATAAACATTAGTATTTAAATTTAATCATAAAAAATTAGTAAGAACATTTATAAGATTTGATTCAAAATATATGAAGATAAGTGTCTTACCCTTCTTTTCAAATCAAATCTTACATTTATGACACTTAACTTTTAGATGTCTAATAGTTCCCACAAATTTAACATTTACTATTATTAGACTGAATCTGATTAACTTTCACAAGTTTCATTTATTTCGATAATCCAATTTGTTTCTTTTTATCATAATGATATATATATTTTTTCAATTTCTTTATTCATACAATTAACAAAGTAATATTCTTATTGTTTCAACTTAATTTTTTGTGAACTACATTATTTGCCAACTCATTCATATTTTATAAATCTTTAATAGCATTATAATGCATATGGAATGGACCATACTGAGGTGACAATGAGTTTAAAATAAATTAGACAACAAAAGACTTCTCTACTTTCATTCCCAGGGTTTGTAATCTGGTAATAATATTTATCATATGATACTTTAAGTCAGACACTTATAAACTGTGATCAGAATTTAAATAATTATGGATGAACTAGTAGTGTTATCAAGACCCTCCTTTGGGAGTAGATCTTCACACACTAAGTGTTCCCTCCGGTATTAAATTCTGTGGATGAACTAGTTGTATCATCAAAATTCTCATTTGTGAGTAAATTTTGATAGACAAAGTGTTCCCTCCAACTCTATTTTTATGGATAAACTAGTAATGTCATTAAGATCTTCATTTGAAAGTAAATCTTGACACACAAGGTGTTTCTCCAACCTTACTTTTGATAGATAAATTAGTAGTGTCATCAAAACCCTCATTTGAGAGTAGGTCTTAACACACAAGGTGTTTCTTCCATTATATCCACATTACTATGAATTTAATGATTTGTCACCAAAATTAAGAAAATCTTTTACCTTTAAGCAACCAATCTATTTTTGATTTTGTTGTAAATTATTTGTCCCATATTAGATATATATATGGCAAGATAATAAGAGCCAAAATAGACAGTTTACAATAATAATATGCATACAAATGTAGATAACAATAATATATATGAAATATAAACTTTGATGAATTTTAATGCAAATATGAATAATACTTACTAAGTAAGTTCTCAGGAAAGAAATTATTCTTTCTTAAATAGAATTTCAATATTTCCAAGAAAGATTGGAGGGTCACAATAGATACATTTAAAATCTCCAATCTCCTAGACAAAACCGCCTTAGTTTGTACGTATCCACATTTCCACTGCAAATATTATAAAACTTTTCATGTTTAAACCAAAATTAATTTTACAAGAAAATCACAAAAAAAATATGATAGAAATTAAATAAATATTTTATATATACATGTAGATAATCGTAATAATATGTATATAATTTAAATATATGCATATAACAATAAAGTATGCATATAAGAGAGAATAATAACATCATTTTTTTATATAATAATAATAGTAAAATACTATTTTAATCTGACTGGTCCAGGTGGGAATCGGATCGGGTCACAGCTTGGTTTGTTTAGACGGTCAACCATTTGAGTCGGGCCTTCTATACAGGCCTAATTCCCTTCCTTTATTTTTCTTGGACTGGGCCAAAGCCGGCCAAAGCCCACAGCCCAAACCAACCCGCCCAGCCCATCATAACATAAACCCTAGAGTTATCTTCTTCAACCTTCAAGCAAAACTACCGTCGCAGCCTCCTTTCTCTAGACCTTGAGCTGTCGTGGCTGTGGCACGTCGCCGGAGAGGGGAAGACCACATGGGTCTCCATCCATTTCCTGTCGCCAACTTCTTGGTCGCGTTTTTTTTTTTTTTTTGGGTTTATTGGTAGAAAATTGCCGCGGCCAGTGGACTGTCAGGCTTGACAGCCCATTGTTGTCGTTTATAGGGATGCTGGCAAGGAGCTTCTAAGCCTCCTCGCTATACCGAGCTCCCTTAGTCGATGGGAACCTTAACCAGGTCAAGGTGGCGCCCATTCGGGACTTCACATCCGCTTGCGCCACCTCATAATGCCACCTCCTTTACACAGCCATAGTTGAGCCGCCGTCTGTCATTCTTGGCGCTCTGCCCTCAGGTCTGACAATACAGATCACACAAGGGCTAACAACGAGGTTTACATACATCTCTTAACGTTTTTGTTTGTCTTTCGCAACAGTATACAAACATAAGAGAAAATGTGAGATAACATGAGATGTGCACTGCCCAGTAAGGCAAAATGCTTTCTTTTAATATTTCGCAACCCATGATAAAATCACACATACAAAAAATGAAATTAAAACCGAGATGCATCAATACGGATTTCTCTTCCTCATTTAGATTCAATACGGCAAGGTGAAATTTAAAATATGTACATAATGTCATTGCGTGAGTATGGGCCTTCGTTAAATTAAATTAGAATAGATAAGAGAGAAGAACATCATATATCTCGGTCAGATTGAAAGGCACTATTTTTTTTTGCAATATTACATATATACCTGAAAACACATATAAAATAAATTTTTATTTATTGAATATTTTATTGAGATCATAAAAAATCTATAACCTGATGTTCTGATACTATATGTTAGATATTTTAACATGATACTATTAAATGGATTTTTTATTTTTTATGATTCACAATAATAAAACAATAATAAAGAGACGTACTTTTCTCCATTATATTGATGAAGAATTAATTTGACTATGAGAAAAAAATTATCTTAATAATTTTGCCATATAAGTATCTTTCGACAGTTAAATGTACTCTAATGTTGTAGGTAAGAACCTTTGAATCTTCTAATGCTATTTATAAACTTTCAACCATCAAGAAATTTAAAAGTTTGTGTTTGACTATAATTAGAAATATAGATGCTTAATCTTATCTCTTAAAAGTAATTTTTATTATTTCATAATTCAAATGTTAATTGATAAAATTTTGAATTATTTTAAACTGATAAAATGGATGTGTGAGATATAAAATTTAAATAAAATTTTTACACGACTCCGGTCAAGAGCCCGGTGGGTGCTTGAATCTAAGCCGTCGGTCGAGCTTGTAGGCAAGGAAGAGGATGCTAAAAAATGAGATGGGTATTAGGGAGAGAGCCATTGGAAGAAAAGACGACGACGAAGAAGGTGAAATAGTCGATCGGAAAGAAGTGAATATATATAGCAGAAAAAGAATAGAATACTCTAACCAAACTAATTTTTTTATAATTTACGGTAACCTCTTTTCATTGACACTTTTTATTGGCACATGCTCTGATCATTATTGTTCCCTTTATCGTCAATAACGTATAAGCATTGTCGATAATTTCAGAAAAAACAAAAAAAACAAAAACAAGAATAATTTATTGGAGATGTCAACTGTTCATGTCAGACTCTTTCAATTCTACCCTGTCTTGATGCAGAGTTGCCAGCCAGAAATTGTAATTATCCTTCTCGTAGTAAAATGCTTGTCCTCATGGGTTGCCCTACCACCAAAAAAAGGATAAACTTCATGGACAATATTGCCTTCTAAAAATAGAGACTTCATTTCATGAAAACATTTTTCCACCATTCACGATGGCATGCATGCACCCCTCATTATTTGTTGCTCATATGGGCTATTGGCAATGGTGAAATTAGGTTTTAATGTTTGGAGAATCTGAACAAGAATGTAAAGCAATGTAAATGATCGGGATTGCACATACCTATAATTTTTTTAAAATTTTAATTAAAAACCTTACTCTTTATATATATTTTTTTAAAAAATTTTAATCATCTTTAAAAAAATCTCCTATATCTCATTTGTTATATTTTTTCTCATTTATTAAAATAATATTATTCTATTATTTCTTTATTATTTTTTCTACTACTTAATCTTACATCATAATATTATTCTAAATAAAATATATTAAAATTTAACTTTAAGAATCAATATGGAAAAGCATTATTTATAATATTAAATATAGTCTTAATATAAGAGACCAAACGTGAGGACTAAAATGAGTTATGGCCCTCATATTTTAACCAAAACAATATTTTGGTCTATCGAATGTAAGTGCTCTTATAATATATTAAAAGGAAACCCTCAAATTTCTATATTCTAGTTATATATAGTTATTTGTATATGATTTTTTTTTATGAATTGATTTTGTACAATCTGTTATATTTATAACAGTCCTCATCTAATAATTATCAAAGAAAAAGTATTATAGTCCCAAAGAAATTTTATAAAGAATAACTAATATATTTTTATATAATACATTAAATCTACTTTATATCAAAATTAATTTTACAATTTAATATACCATATCAAAATATCAATTTATAAATTTAGTTTCGTGGCTAAAAGTTTCTCCTATAAATCTAAAAGTTTACCGTAATTTTTTTTTTGAAGAGAAGTTACCGTAAGTTTGACGGTAGGTAAAATTATGATTGCGATTTTGTTCTTTTGTTGAGAGAAGTAATGACAGTCGAGAATAAAAGAAAGGTGGAGACAAAGTGTAGACAAAAGAGTGAGAGAACAAAGAAAAAGAATTAAGAAAGCAGAGAAGAAACGAGGAGATAGTCAGACGTTGAAGAAGAAAGGCGGAGAATAGTCTAAATTGTGTGTTTCAGGCCTTCTTTGACCGCTCATTTGTGCCGGTGGTGGTGAACTCAGCACTGGCATTTAATATCTTTGAAATGCCATTTGTTCGAGGGAAGCCATCTTCTTCTTTTTCCTTACGGTCTCGATTCATGAATCAATCGATAGAAACGAGATTCTTCTGCTGAAAAATCACTGGAACATCTCTTTCTTCCTGGTTTCGCATTCCCGTGACATTGATATCCACAAGTAATGGTTTGCTATCATCCAAGGTCCTCCAGTAAGAGGTCGCGCTTTAAGTCCCGAAAGCTTCAAAGACAGGAGACCCCTTCACTTTACTTGGTACCCAAACTCTATCAAGTGGTCTTTTCCATAAGGTAGGGGTTGAGAGCCATTTCATCGATTACCTATCCCATTAATATTTAGATGAATCCACCACAGGGGTGAGCTTCGGGTAACTTTTTTTCGGCCACTTTCGCTTGCCCGCTAACTCCGATTCTTATCCTAATAGGTGGAATTATTCGGTAAGTTAGAAAGGATTCTAAGCAATTCATTCTATCGAGAGGACCCTCTTTTTTACTGAATCTCCTCAGGCGAGGCCAAATGATCAGTTAACACCCCAGTCCCGAAGTCATGCTCAAATCTGTCTTTCCACGCCATCTTGCTGAGATCGGTCCGAACCAAGGAATCCCTTATATATGATACAAGTTCCTTCCCATTCTTCTCTTCTCCCCAGCATCACTATGGTATGTGGTACATCAGGAGATCTGACACTGCTGAAGTTATTGGCTTTACTTTTCAAATTCATCAAATTAATCAGGTTTCCATTAACGTACCTTTTTAGGACAATTTAATGATTTAACGCTTGGTATCGTCTTTCTTTGTACTCGAATGCTCTGTTTTGACCATGCAAACAGGGGAGGACAAAACTAGGAAGAAGTTAGGTGGGCAAGAAGTAATGTGGAGACGGAATTACAAGGGATATTTTTGTTGGGAAATGTCTCCAGATCAATTTTTACAACAATTTTCACAATATCTTTACGTGTCACTTGGACAAAGGAGCAGCCCTATATGATGAGACTTCATAATTGAAGTTTTCAACTTTATTTATTTATTTATTTGTTTTAATGTTTAAATTCTTTTCATGGTATTAAGGATAAAAAATAATTATTAATTAGTAAAATTAAAACTTTTTTTTTCTTTTTATTTTGCAATAAAATAAAATAACATACAATTTCTACTTTTTTATTTTTTTTATTTTTTTTTATCTTTCTCAAATAATGGGCTGTCAAATAATTAAGAGGGTTGGCGGTAAAGAGTAAAAAAATGTGTTTTTCATGCAAACCCATTCATACCGACACCTCTCTCGCACTACTTTAAGGCTAGGTTTGGAAACATAAATACTTTAAGGCTAGGTTTGGAAACATAAATACTTCAAATACTTTTAAATACTTTTTATTATTTTATTATTATTTATTATTTTTTTGTTATTATTTAATATTATATTATTATTATTTATTTATTATTTATTATTATTCACAAACACTTTTAAATATTCTCAAACTCTCTCAACATCCAAAATCCCTCAAAGATTCTCAAACACAAATTTTTCTTTCTTTACTGCCAAGTCCCTTAATTATTTGACAGCCCATTGTTTGAGAAATAAATAAAAAATAGAAATTATATTTTATCTCATTTTACTGTACACATATATTTGGCGTGCACTTTAAATTTAATTTATACTGTAAATTTAAAAAAAATATCATTAAGAAAAAATAATGTTTTAGTATATTTTTATTAAAACTCATTTTTCAAAAAAGATAATAGGGGAAGTTATACATTACTTAGAGTATCCCTATTCGTCTCATCAAACCAATCATCAAATACAAATTTGATAATTTATGTTAAAAATTACTCTACATTAATCTCATCAAACTCTATTTCTTAAACTATAAGTTATAGTAAAAATAACAAAACCTTTCAAATTTGAAGGGTTACTATTCACTCTTCAATTCATTTGTTTAATATATTTTATTTTTCCTACATCTTTCCCTCATTTTTTTTTTCGTTCTTCTCTCCCGCGTTTAATCCCAAATGACGTTACCTGCGTCTCGCGTCGCCCAGCCCTAATCAAATCCTCCCTTCTCCTTCCGAAATCGTTCCCCAACCCTAATCAAATCCCGTTTCCCTTCTCCTTCCGAAATCGTCCCCCTTCTCCTTTCGAAATCGTCTCTCAAGAGGTGCATCTTTTACCGTAGAGAAGGATAACTTGCTTATTGATGCCTGGCTCAATGTTAGCCAGGATCCCATATGGGGTACTGACCAAAAATCCTCGCAAATGTGGGATAGAATTTCTGATTTTTATCATGAGTATAAAAAACATGATGTTGTGGACCGATCGAGCGGATCATTGCAAAATCGTTGGGGTTTGATCCAGAAATGCATAAATAAGTTTTGTGCAGCTATAGCACAAGTAGAGTCATTGCACCTTAGTGGTGTGAGCGAGCAAGACAAGGTATGCAAGATTCTCTTTTACAATGTATTTAGTTTTCTATTTATTAATTTCCTGATTTGCATTCATTGGCTTTTTAGATTGAAAAGGCAAAAGTAATGTACAAAACAACTTCAAAGCATAACGTCTCCTTCACAATGGATTATTGTTGGGTACTTTTGAAATATCAACCCAAGTGGATTAAACACTTGCCTGAGCTGAGTTCAAGGTGAAGGCCACAGGATAGACACCAACCCAATGTGGACCATGGATGTGAAGTTGTTGACAACGCTATGGAGGTGAACATTGAGAGGCCTATAGGCAAGAAAGCTACAAAAGAAAACTTGAGGAAATAGATGGCCCAAGATTCATCGGATGCTGAGTTCAATATGGCATTAGCTGAAATGACCGATGATAGACGATTGTTCATGGCAGAGAGGAGAGAATGGCAGTTGAAAGTTGATAAGGATAGAAGTGCATAGTTGAAACTTGATAAGAGGAAGTTTGAGGCCGAGATCATGAGTAGAGATCTTGTTCAACTCAGTCCCATGCAGCAAGCCTACTTTCATAGGCTTCAAAAGAGAATTTTTGATGAGTCTGAAACTGATAACCAAGGTACATCCGAGTTAATATGAGCTTCCTGAGTTGAATGGTGGCTGCTTAGCAACATGACTTTTCTATAAAGCATGTGGCTGGGCAGCCACTATGACAAAAGAATTTTTTTTGAGAATAGTACTTACTACTTACAAAGTGGCTGTCAACATTTAATTTGGTTACAAAGTGGCTGGAAGTTAGTTGAATGTGACCTTTTGGAAGTTAGTTGACTTTGACCTTTTGGAAGATATTGATGAGTCTTTGTTTTGCTGTCAAAGTTAGTTGAATGTGACTGTTTGGAAGTTGAAACAACAATGTAACCTTTTGGAAGTTAGTTGAACTGATTTTAGGATCTTAATTTGATGGTATTTCTGAATTTAAGGAGTTGCTTGACTTATTAACAAAACTGATGAATCTATATTGTATTCAATGTGGATGTTATTTGATTGATGGATATATCATCTGGCACCGTTATCATGTATTAGGAAGTATGTGCAATTGTATATGCATGTTCTCTTAACAAGATATATCCACAATTGCACATACTTCCTAATACATCTGATAACAACTGCACATACTTCTTAATAATTGTCAGTGTGTCACGTTTCCAACAATTGTTTGTGCTTCAGGTATTGTTTGTGCTCCAACAATCCAAGGATACGGCCAAATTAAATTCCAAACTAATTAATTATTTGATACAAATTATAAATTCCAAACTGAATAAAAGCCCAAACTAAACGATTTGACACAAAGGCATTAGAAATTACTAATTAAAGAGTTGTTGATGACAATTAAAGAATACGGGCAATTAAATTTCAAACTAATTAATTTTTTGATACAAATTATAAATTCCAAACTGAATAAAAGTCCAAACTAAACGATTTGACACAAAGGCATTAGAACTTACTAATTAAAGAGTTGTTGATAACAATTAAAGAATACGGGCAATTAAATTCCAAAACTAATTAATTTTTTGATACAAATAACAAATTCCAAACGGAATAAAAGTCCAAACTAAATTATTTGATACAAATTAGAAATTACAAATTAAAGAGTTGATGACAACAATAAAATTATGCATCTCCATGGATATTCTATAAATGCTTGATAAGGTCAGCTTGGAGTTGAGAATGAATGTGTCTATCTCTAAGACGATGATGTTGCGCAATAAATTCTATGAATTTAGGTATATTATCGCGTGAAACAGGCTCATATGAAGTTCTCTCGGGATGTTCATAGTTGAATTGGTCAGCCTCGAGATATCCATAACACTCATTTTCAACGATCATATTATGCAAGATAATGCGCGCGTACATAATATCTTTTAGAACTTCAACTTGGAAAAACCTAGCAGGTCCACGTACAATTGCAAATCTAGCTTGAAATACTCCGAAGGCACGCTCAACATCTTTTCTTGTAGACTCTTGACAGGCAGCAAAATGTTATGTACGCGCAGGAAGTGTTTTCACTAATGTTGCCCACGAAGGATATATACCATCAGCAAGATAATATCCCATTGTGTATTCATGACCATTGATAGTGTAGTTGCATGGAGGAGCATGGCCTTCGGCTAAAGCAACAATGATCAAGTACGTTGATGTCATTATGAGACCCATGCAAACCAAAGAAGGCATGCCAAATCCAAAGATTGTGCGACACTACCGCCTCCAAAATAATAGTTGGTTTACTTATGTGTCCAGAATATATACCTTTCTATGCAGTAGGATAATTCTTCCATTTCCAGTGCATTCATCAATACTACCTAACATTCTTGGAAACCCTCGAGCTTGTCCAATTTCTAATAGTCTTGCTATATTACTGTTGGTTGGCGACCTCAAGTACTCATCACCAAAGATTGACAGGATCGCCTTTACAAACTTCTTCAAACTTAAGTGTGCAGTACTTTGAAGGCACGCTCAACATCTTTTCTTGTAGACTCTTGACAGGCAGCAAAATGTTTATTCTTTCTTCCATGTGGAGCAGGAAGTGTTTTCACTAATGTTGCCCACGAAGGATATATACCATCAGCAAGATAATATCCCATTGTGTATTCATGACCATTGATAGTGTAGTTGCATGGAGGAGCATGGCTTTCGGCTAAAGCAACAAAAACAGAAGAGTGATCGAGTACGTTGATGTCATTATGAGACCCATGCAAAACCAAAGAAGGCATGCCAAATCCAAAGATAGTGCGACGCAACCGCCTCCAAAATAATAGTTGGTTTACTTATGTGTCCAGAATATATACCTTTCCATGCAGTAGGATAATTCTTCCATTTTCAGTGCATGCAATCAATACTACCTAACATTCTTGGAAATCCTCGAGCTTGTCTAACTTCTAATAGTCTCACTATATCACTGTTGGTTGGCGACCTCAAGTACTCATCGCCAAAGATTGACACGATCGCCTTTACAAACTTCTTCAAACTTAAGTGTGCAGTGCTTTCTCCAATTCTTACATATTCATCCATAATATCTCCTGCTACTCCACATGCAAGCATCCTGATTGATGCATTAATTTTTTGAAGGGAAGATAATCCAAGTCTCCCACTAGCGTCTCTTTTTTGGGCAAAATAATTGTCATGAGTCTCAATTGCAGATTGTATGCGAAAGAAAAGATCACGAGTCATTCGAAACCTCATCCTAAAAAGGTGCGGCGGATATATTGGAGGCTGAGCGAAATAATCATTCCAAAGGCAAATATAACCCTCCAATGCATTACGTGGAATGAACCTACGAGGTCGAGAATTAGATAGGCTTGAAGCAGATGCTCTATTCGCTGCATGTTGTTCTCTATGTAGGACCATTGCTTCTATCATAAGATTCTCATGATTGAAATAATCTTCGTCTAATATATGAAGATCATTTTGAAAGGGATCCATAGGAAACTGAAAGAGGAAATTTTGAAATATTGAAAGAAGAAAGTTTGGGTATTGATGTGTTGAAAGTAGTCAAAAAATGGATCTATTTATAAAGATTCATCTGAGACCGTTAGCTATAACTAAATATCTTGAGATCGTTAGCTATAACTACAATCTCGAGACTGTTAATTATAACTAAAATCTCGAGACCGTTAGCTACAACTATCATCTCGAGACCGTTAATTACAACTAAAAATTTTGTCAAAAGAAGAATAGTTGGCTACATTTATATATTGGTTTGAAGAATCATATATATGAATGTTAGGTATTGTGCGCGATGGAATGAATGTGTTTATTATATTTTTTTTAATTATAATTTTATTAAAATTTATTGGAAATAATAATTTAAGTATCAAATTAAATTATTAATATATATATGGTTAGTATAATTATAAAATAGTAGAGAAAATTTAAAAGTATTCTTTTTAAAAAAAAATTATTGTATTATTATTTTGATGAGTCTAATGATGAATTCAATGTGAAGTTATGATGAGTATGATATATATATATCTCATTAAATTTATACTTCTTATTAAATTTTATTAATTTATTTAACGAGACCAATGTAAATAATCTTATACATTACTTAAGTACGTGTTAGGCTACGTACTACGTAGTTTGTTTGAAAGACACAATTCGATATACGTGGCTGCTTTACTCTCACTCCTTCGTCTTTACCAAGGCCCTCTATGAAGTAGAAGACACCATTCCATATATGTGGCTGGTTTACTCACTCCCTTGTCCTTACCAAATCCCTCTCTGACCGGTATTTAAAAGTAAATGAAAATTTTTAATAATTAAAATTTAAAATTTTATTTTTACAAAAAATAAATATTTATTGAAGTTTAATATTTAGCTAATAAAATATCATTCATGAATATGAAAATATAAACGTTAACATTTGAATGTAACCATCAAAAATTAATAAAAATATTTATAAGATTTGATTTCCTTTTCTTTCTTTCTTTTTTTTTTTTAATCTTGAAAAAATATTAATAACAGTTCGGTTGCTGCAACAGAATAGTAATTTTACTGTTCAAACAGTAAAATTACTGTTGATAGGAAAAGATGTTGTAACAGCCGGTTGCTGCCCAGCCCCCTCTTTAATCTTTAGCTAGTAAGATTTTTTACCCCAAACATCTAGCTTTTTGCTTTCCTTCCTTTCTTTCTTTAAATCTTTTCAGTGTTTCAACTCTCCCTCTCTCGATTGCTATCTGCAAATTCGTTTGCCATGGAATGCAGTATTTTCGAGACCCGCATTCTCTACGATGTGTCCTTCAACTCTGACCAAATCCGAACCCTCCTCACTCGCTCCCCTTCCGTGGTCGACTCCTGGATTTCCGATATCTACCGTATCCATCGTTCACGCCTTCACCGTCTCGTCGTTGGACTTGACATTGAGTGGCGCCCCAGCTTCAATCGCGACGTCCAGAACCCTGTCGCCACTCTGCAACTTTGTGTGGGCCACCATTGCATCATCTTCCAACTCGTCCACGCCCCCTACATTCCTCAATCTCTGGTTGATTTTCTGGGCCAAAAGGATTTCACGTTTGTGGGCGTTGGGATTAAGAGCGACGTCGAAAAGCTCCTTGACTATTATGGGCTGGAAGTAGCCCGTATGGTTGATCTTGGGCTCCTGGCCGAGAAGAAGTTGGGGAAGATGCAACTGAAGAATGCTGGGTTGAAGCAATTGGCTTGGGAGGTACTTGGAAAGCAGATTGAGAAGCCGAAGAACATTACGATGAGTAGCTGGGACAATGAGTGGCTCACTTGTGGTCAGGTTCAGTATGCTTGTCTTGATGCCTTTCTATCTTTTGAGATTGGGCGGCATTTGAATCAACGGGTTAGGTTTCATTTGAGATTTTTAGATGTGGTTGCCGGTGTTTTTTTAATTTTTTTAATTTTTTGTTGGACAGGCGTTTGAAGGAGATTTGGGATGCTTCTGTGTGAGTATCTGTGTGCGTGTTTGGTTGGGTTTGGACTGGTAATTTGATGATAATTGCCATTTTCTGTCGCACGTTAAATTATATATTGGGTCTTGTTTTTAGCATGCATGATGGTGTTGTTGAGTTCTGTTAATCATGTGATGATGATGATGACTGTCGCTTGACATTTTCTTTCTCGCATTTGGAAACGTCTAGGCAATATTTGTGGTTTTCTATTGCCCTTTTCAAATCAGGATTTATATTAAGAATTTGGGACAGCTTTTGAAGTGTTTTACTCGTACCCTTGGATTGCTCCTTACACGGTGGCGAGTTTAACTTGGTAAAAAAGACAGCCTATTATGTGTACATGTTTTGAACTAAATCCTTCCGACCTTTTATACTAATAAGTTTAATAAGTTGGCTTGATTTGTATGTGTAAATGTGCGTGTTGATCTCATCTACAAGGCTACAGAGCATCTTATACATTCAATTACTCAGGTCTGTCATTCAGTTTTGTGGTTTCAGTAATAGTTCATGTTTGTATATTTTTCTTCCCTTTGTGTAACAGTGCTCTGTAATTCCGATCCAGGAATGGCACACTACAATAGAGTTTCTTAATATTAACGTGTCTGTGTGTGTCAGATGAATGTATTTATTGTGTCATTAAAATTAATCTGCACAAGAGATGAAAGGGTGATAGTATCACAAATGCCCTGAATGTTCAACGGAATTAAGTTCTAATGCAAATAACAGGAATTATATATATCTTTCTTGCAAATGACTTCTTTTAGCTGTTGTAAATCCACCATGTTTTGCTTTTTGCTGTTCTTCTCTTCTCATCTCTTCTCTTCACTGCTTCTCCCCGTTTAGATCACTCGAACATTTTCATGTTTGGATACAAAGATGATATCATTTCATCTCATCATTATAAGTTTATCAATTTTTTATACAAAATATAATAAACAATTCAATTTAAAAAAAAAAAAAAAAATTCAAAACAATAATAAGATTAAAAAATGATATTCTAATAATATTTTATTCAACTTTCAATTTTCATATAAATCCATTTCATTTCATATCATCATCTCATCTCACTTTCTGAAAAATAATATTAAAATGCACGGCATTTCTTATTACAACCATGATTGAAAACAACACAGATATTTCATCTGGTATGATAATTATTCAGGAAAATAAAGATAAATGCAAATGATATTTATCCTTCTACAATTTCATTCAAACTTAATGATGATACAAAAAGAACTGAGGAGGATATAACAACAAACAGAACACAATTTATATGTCGACTGCCACACGTTTGTTCAAGTGTGAAGGCAACCTGGGAGTTGCCACTGCTTGTAACGGGGTCCGCATATGAGTGACCAATCCAGGGTTTTTGGATAGGTCAATCTCCTCTGCCTTCATCCCCTCTGGTGGTGTCCATACAAAATGGTGCAATAGGTGAGCGAGCATGGACGTGACCAAATTGATAGCAAGTTGAGTACCGGGGCACACTCGACGGTCGGCCCCAAATGGAAGTAGCCGGAAGTCATGTCCCTTCATGTCAACATCCTCCTCAAGGAACCGCTTTGGGCAGAATTAGAACGGATTCTTCCACACTGCTGGATCATCATGTGCCATGGCCCAAACATTTACTTGAACATTTGAATCTTTAGGAATGTCGTAGCCACCAATTTTGACATCGGCATTAGCTCGGTGGGGTAGCATCAGTGGGGTTGGAGGGTGCAATCTAAGTGCCTCTTTGGCTACACATTGTAGGCAAGGTAGGATAGAAAAATCAGCTTCAGTCACGATGCGTTCAAACCCAATGACACTGTCTAACTCCTCTTGTGCCTTGTGTTGCACTCTTGGGTTTTTGATGAGTTCGGCCATGCCCCATTCTACTGAGATTCCAATGGTATCCATGCCTGCAGTGATCATGTCCTGCATATACAACTCATAGATTTAATAATTCCTAATTCACTTGATTTTTCCTCTTCATCATCTATGCACTAAACATTTAATAAAAATATAAAAAATAAAAATAAAAATAAAAATGTTGTATGTAGTGTATAGTATAAAAATGATGATTAGAATTTTTTATTTTATTTTATTTAGATTGGCCAGTTATATAAAATACAAGCATTTTATAAAAAGATAAATCTCATTAATAAAAAATAATTGTTTTATACTTTTTAAAGTTGTGATCTACTTTTTTAAAAAGATTTGCACATGACACCACTGTCTATTAGAATATTACACAAATAATTTCTTTTCATATGTAAAATAGTTCATGATTTTTTTTTTTGTTTACTAATTGTCAATATATGGCAGGACTAGTAAACTTGTCATCAGTTGGATTTGATATAAATAACTTTGGATGAAATCGAGTTAACCTAATAAGACTTCATTAATAAACAAGTGAATTACATGTTAACCAACAATATTCCACCTGTATGACATGATTAAATTCTATTTTTAGATTTTAAAAATATCCAGTTTTATATGCCTTTCTTTATTATTGAGCTAATATTCATATTTTGCTACTAAATATAAATTATTACACCTTTTTGTTAATATTTAATTTAATTTTATGATAATGTTAATTTTATTTTTTATATATTATTGATTTGGATATTGATAATAAAATATTTTATCATAAAATTACTTGTAATTTTGAATTATTTATATAAAGGGCGATGCTAGCGTGCCTGCAGCGGACCGTTAGGCATAATTTGCCTTTTTATTTTTTTATCATTTAAAAAAAAAAAAAGAATATCAATACACTAATAATCACTTTATTAATCATTAAATAAAAAAAATTAAAAAAATAAAACAAAAAATACGAAATGTCAAAAAGAAGTATCAAATTTGGTAGACATTCTAACATTTTTCTTTATATAAAATAGGTTGAAGCGGGTGAAATGGATTGAATGAATAGCGTGTCACTCGTTATTTAAATAAATCGTGTTAGAATTTTAGGCATTTAAATAAATCGTGTTAGAATTTTGGTAACATACCTTTAGATGACTTTTTAAAGCATTTTCTGTTTGATCCTTCTTGAACATTTTGTATGTCTTCAATTATTATATATATGGATCAACGCTTGGCGGCGCGTTTCTAATGCAGAATTCTTGTTTTGAATTCTCGCCTGCTTTTTTAGCATGTAATTTAGTCACGACAAGTTCTAAATTTCATTCTAAAGAAACAACACAGGTTAAAGGCATGAACAATAGCAATTATGCATGGAAATTAGAAATCGCATTTTCCTTTTTATATAAAAAAAAATCTCAAAACAAATTACAATTTCATGACGAAGTTCATATATTGATATATAGCATAAAAGCTAGCTAGCTATTGTGGAGGATAGGATAATAACAAACAAAATGAAAAACTACATGTCGACTGCCATACGTTTGTACAAGTGGGATGGCAACCTGGGAGCAGCCTTGGCTTGTAATGGGCTACGCATATAAGTGACCAGTCCAGGATTTTCAGACATGTCAATCTCCTCTGGCTTTATCCCCTCTGGTGGTGTCCAAACAAAATGGTGCAATAGATGAGCAAGCATGGATGTCACCAAATTGATACCAAGTTGAGCACCGGGGCACACTCGTCGGCCAGCGCCAAATGGAAGTAGCCGGAAGTCATGTCCCTTCATATCAACATCCTCCTCAAGGAATCGCTCCGGCCGGAACTCAAGTGGATTTTTCCACATTGCCGGATCACGTGCTATCGCCCAAACGTTGACATGAACATTTGATCCCTTAGGGATGTCATAGCCACCAACTTTTACATTGGCATTGGCTCGGTGGGGGAGCATTAGTGGGGTTGGAGGGTGCAATCTTAGTGCCTCTTTGGCTACACATTGCAGGTAAGGTAGGTTGGAAAAGTCAGCTTCTGTCACGACGCGTTCGAACCCGATCACACGGTCTAGCTCCTCTTGTGCCTTCTGTTGCACCCTTGGGTTCTTGATGAGCTCGGCCATGCCCCATTCTACTGAGATTGCGGTGGTATCCATGCCTGCAGTGATCATGTCCTGCATATATAACACATAGAATCCAAAAATGTAAATGCATTCAAACTACCAAAAGAATTTGTGTATGTTGAAATAATTAATTTTTTTTTTTATGTGCAGTCATTTTGGGTAGTCTTTGTGCACTCTATAAATTAGTAATGTGATTGACTATATTACTTTTTTTTAATATAAAATAATAATTTTGGCCAATCTATATTATTAGAGTGTGGAAACAGTACGTAAAAATAACTGTATATAACGAAACTTGAAAAAGAAGCCCATTTTTCTTCTCTTACCCAAAGAAGTCCAATGATGGTGTCCTCGCTGAGGTCGTATTTGTCCTGCAGTGTAAGCAGAGCATCAACGAAATGCTGCTTGGCGCCACCACTTTTCTGGCGTGCCTGAGTGTGCTCTTCCATGATAGACCTAGTAAGTCTATCCCTCCTTGCGCCGTGTTTGGCGAATGCCTCTTCCTCAAGAGGGAACATCCAACGAAGCCATGGAATGTGCTCTGCCATGGCAAGTGATGCACCGAGCTTCAGCCCATTGGCCACGATTGCCTTGAATTCTAACCCTTGCTCATCCATTACGCCCTCTGAGTTCACAAACCGCTTCCCAAACGCCAGTCTTGTAATGTTGTTAAATGCCACTGCTCCCAAATATTTCTTCACCAACAAACTTTTACCCTTATTATCTGCATATATATGGTAACATGACAATTTATAGTTAGTTTTCCTGAATGGTTAGTTTTATTTTTATTTTTGGATAGACTGACATGGTAGTGCCATTATCATGTTGCAAATATATTGCAAGATCCCATTTTTGTGCATTTGGTGTGCATTTTTGCACCATCATCGAATATGCCACTTCGTCCAGCACATTTCCGGCAGAATTTGTTCAAATAGGAGATATAATTCGTTATACTTCATGGTACGGAAATGATATCGCTTGGGAAGAGCCAAGAAGATGGGTAGATAATTAATGTTCTGTTGCTCTGTGGCAAGGCAGGGCGCCTCTTTATAAAAGTTTGACATATGTATGAATAATTCTAAATCACCTAGGATCTATCCCGATTCTCCATGGGGGGTGTTGATAGCCATTCTGGTGCTACACTTTCAAATAAGGTAGCATGATTCTTGATATATATATATATATATATATGTCTCATCTATCTATCTCCATAACCAAACCAGAATAGTCAAACAAGGGGGTATCTTTCAAAAATGGTTGACAAGCACTCTCTAGCTAGCACGTTAAAGCTCTCGACCACAAAAGACGGCCAATTTTTTTTTTTTTAAAGCAGGTGGCCAATCCATTAATGAGTTAAACCAATCGTCTACTTAAATAAAAATAAATCGGGTTTTCTTCTACTTTTTAAGTTGTTAAGCTTCGATAATATATTTTAGCCTTTATTTATATATCCACCCTATAAAAACCTATAAAAATAAAAAAGTCAAATATTGCAACTTGCAGCAAAAGCCTTGTGTGATGTGTCACTTTTCCGTGTCATCGATAAAATTGTACATAAGACATTTAGGCTAAAATAATAGAAATGATATTGGGCTGTTTATAATTTTTAAGTGCTTAAATTTATCGTGAAAAAATAGTAAGATGCGAGGTTCATTTAAAAATTAGTTTTAATAATATATCCTGTGTTTAAAGTTTTAGTATAATATGCTAAAACTTATTTAACATTGATTTAATAATAATAATAATAATAATAATAATAGACCCTATGTGGTGAAGAAAGAATGCATTGCTATTTCCTAACAAGGACAAATGAACCGACTCATGAAAATTGCATGTAAAAAATAAATATAGACATATAGTTATTTTTACAATTTTTTATAGTTGTGTTTGAAATGATGGATATTTTTATAAAATAATTAAAAAAATAACATAGTTTTACATAAAGAAAAATACTTTAATTATGGAAATATTATATAAAACATATAATTATATAAATTAAAATAATTTGATGTGATTTATCATATTATAAAATTATTTTTATTATAAATTAAATTTAATGAATCACATCATAATAAAAATAATGTCAATTAATAAGATTATTTTTTATAGAATTTATTTCTGCATATAAATTCGTTCAGCTAACCTAATGTTGGGAATCTGGACCACCCAAATTTCCTCTACCAAAATTTACTTTTGACAGAATATCAAAAAAAATAGAGAAATAAATACAATATAAGAATTTACGTAAAAAACTCTAAAAACAGGAAAAAAACCATTAGATCCAAAGAAGAAAATATACTATGTTACAATCACACAATTTTTCTCCTTACCTCAATGACACTCAAAAAAATTTTTCCTATTAATAAAATTTTAACTTTTACCTCTCTTATTTTTACATATAAAAAAAGATAATAGAAATTTTTTATTAAAATTAAAAATTACTATATAAATTTTTGTCTGATCTAATTAAATTAAAGAAGTTAAGCTCCTTAAATAGGCATATGACGATGCTTCACTCCCACTCATGTGAAATTAAGGACCAAAACCCAACACCTAACCTATATTATTTACCGTAGAATTTGGAAAAAGCAGATCATCATCGATAGGATATTGTTCTAGTTTTGATGGGTATATATGTAATTGTCCTAATTTGAAACGAGAGAGGAAGAAAGTTCAACGAAAAAGGAGAACAAAAAGATGATGAGGCGTACCAGAATTGGTGCAGTCGTTGAAAATGGATTCAACCATGGCGGTAACCTCATCTTCCCTAATGGGTCGAAGAGACTCAAGTCTCTTGGGCGAGAAAAGCTCAAGGGTGCACACTTTCCTCACCTTCACATAGTGAGGACCGTAATCCGCCCAGATAAGGTCCTTCCCATCCCTGCTAAACTTTGCCGCCGACCTACTTCTGTGCCTGTCCGCCAGTTGCTGATCATTTTCCTTTAGCACTTCCTTCGCCAACTCCGTGTTCGACACGATCACGTTTAGCGTCGATCCGAACCACACCGATATAACAGGGCCGTACGCTTGAGCCCACTCGGCAAAGCACCGGAACCTCACTGGTTTTATGTCGTAGAGGTTTCCGACGATCGGCCATGGGCGAGGGCCCGGCGGGAGCTTGAATCTAAGCCGCTGGTAGATGTTGTATGCGAGGAAGAGGGTGACAAGCGCGATGGGTATTAGAAGGAAAGTCGCCATTAGAGGAGATCGAGAGGATGAAGAGAAGTAGAAATTGGTTTGTGACGAGGCCGAAGCCATAGAAATGGTTGGTGAGAGGCGGATAAATATTAGAGATGGAGTTGGTGAAAGGACTATAGTCCACGTTGTGTGGCACACGATATGTTTTTTTTTTTTCCCCTGCGAACAGATAGACATGAGGGCGTACGACATGTGGACTGATCATGGTGGCGGGTTTTTGTTCATCTTGTGGTGTCACTTTGGCGTGGTAGGTAAGGTGAAGATGAGTGGGTGAGAGACTTAAAAAAAAAGAAAAAAAAAAAGCGGCTTGTGGAGGAATCAAAGGTTGGTGAAGTAATTGACCTCATAGCCCACAGATTTTAAGCTCTGAACAGGGTGAAAAAGACGGGCAATATGTAAGACTATTTCAACGACCTAATAGCTAGCAAGTACAAGCCGATGCAAAGTATGAAGTTAATTCATTCTACGGGTCGTTCTCTTTTATTATTCGAACTTGTGAGTAGAGTTGTTCAACAGTAGAGTCGACACGACATCAAAAGAGTTCGTGTTTAGAACCAACGTTTCCTAATGATAGTGTTTCTTACCTCAGTTTTGTATTTTAAATTAAGGTTTGGTTAGTTTTAAAAATAAAATGAGATAAAAATTTTAAAAAAATTATTATTATAAAATATTTTTTAATATTAATTTTATTTTAAAATTTAAGAAAATAATTTATAATTTATAATTTGAAATTTGAAATTTGAAATTTTTTATTTTATTTTATATAAAAATTTCAAAATATATAAAAATAAATTTGAAAAAATTAGAGAAGAGTTTATTCTAAAATAAACTCGGCCTAAGTCATTATTAGATTTTTAAGAAAATAAAATGAAAATATGTCATGTGTCCATCATTCCTTTGGAAAAAAATATCCAAAAATCTCGATATGTGTGCCCGGACAAAATGACTTAAGGCCTCGCTTGAATTTAAAGATGAGATGAGTTGAGATGAGTTTAGTTTATTTTTTAATATTATTATTATTATAGAATTTGAAAAAGGTGTGTTGGGATTTGAAAAATGTGTATAGGAATTTGTGTTTTATATAAAAAGTTATAAAAATATAATGATGAAATGAAGATGAGTTGAGATGAATTGAGCTCATCTTCGAATACAAACGGGGCCTTAATAATTATCGACCAAAGCTTACTTTTTTTGACTAGGAGTGAGTGCTCCTGACCGGACCAATCTCTTCCATGAAAACTTTCCAAACCGCAGAGATTATATATGGGGAGAGATTGGGGTGCGGTCGGATTCCAATCTAATGTTTTGCAGTTCATCTTTCTTATTTTTAAATTCTTATAATTAATATAAAAATATAATAAAAAATAATAAAAATTAAAAACACAAGAAACTAATAAAATAAAGAAAACATAATAAAAAATATAATAAAAAAATAAAATAAAGATAAATTTTTAAAGAAAATTTGGCCTCACTTAGCCCCTGATGTCGGTGGAAGTGGTGGGCGACACCGCCCATCCCATTGGGACTGGAGGGAGCCGGCGATCTCATTCCTGCGACGGCGAACTCTAGCGACCTCCAATGTGC
Source organism: Platycarya longipes (assembly GCA_036559045.1). Classification (NCBI taxonomy): domain Eukaryota; kingdom Viridiplantae; phylum Streptophyta; class Magnoliopsida; order Fagales; family Juglandaceae; genus Platycarya; species Platycarya longipes. The sequence goes on along the minus strand of CM071797.1, from coordinate 7,217,257 downwards.
TCTCGACAACTTTAAACCCGTTTCAATTACTGCGGCCGGAAACGGCGGAGGCTGAAATAGTGGGGGGGTTCGGTCCCACTGAACCCCAACTTTTCTCTTATATATATATATATATATGCAGAGCAATTATGTTTGGTTTATTGATTGGTTTATGTAAATCTATACACCTCTTTAAATTGGTTACTTTCTTGTATATGGGTCAACAAATTGACTAATTGACTAATTGAGGTTCATTGATTAATTATTTTTATAGGTCTCCTTGTATTTAATTCTAGATTGGGTGAAATTGGTTGGAGGGAAGTAATTAAGGTTGTGTTTGGGTGTTGAGAATATTTATGAATAATAATAAAAAGTATGTGAAAAATAATAAATAATAAAATATTGAATAGTAATGAAAAAATAATGAATAATAATAAAAATAGATAAATAATAATAATAAAAATAATAAAAAATATTGAAGAAATTTGATTTGTCAAATCTAGCCTAAAATGGCGTGGTCCGTGGATGTTGGTGGGTCAAAGTTGGTATTAATATAGTTGGAGCAACCCCGGGGTCCACAGGAGTTGGTGGGTTGGTGCTAGGGGGAATTCAGGGAAACAAACGACACAATTTTGGGTTCACCTAACATTGCTCAAGGCCAGACCAATATCAAGTACTATAGATCAAGCAACGACCGCCATGAATTGTGTTGCAAAGTCAAGCCCCACTAGTTTGTGTAAGCAATGAAAGCTACTCTCCAAAATGGGTGGACGGTACTGTAATAGTTAAGCAAACTTGGATTGGATAAAGTTTATTTATTTAAGCAACTTTGGGACCTTATTTTTATTTTGTTATTACCATTTCCTACGATGACTTCTGAATCTATGGCTTTTGCTACCCATAAATAAATAAAAGTGGTGGGTGGATTTGGATAAATGGAACTATTGCCCTGAGTTCTGAATTAAAAGAGGTGATTCATATATAGGTAATTCATATCTTGGGGTAAATATCGATGGGTCTCGTTATTGAATAAAAGAGTGTTTTTTTCTTTTTGTCAAATGCTATGCTATGATCCGTGTGAACCCATCCATATAAGAGCTATTGCATGTGCTTTTTGGGCGAGGCTTAAATTTGGAAAATGATTTGTACGGGTATACAATGTAATGTGTAAGCTATGTGCAAACTTTTTCCAAAAAAAGTGAGATTCATAGAACAATTTTTTTTTTTTTCAAAATGCTTGTTAGAAATTTGAATACTATATTCCTATATTTAGAGTTTATTTAGATAATGAGATGAGATAAGATGAAATGAGAAGACCAAGCTGGCATTTCTGATCTACTAGTTGAGAGAACATGTTTCATATCATGAATAGAACTTGTAAATACAAGGCTAGTACTTAACATACAATGAGCCACTTCAATAATTCTAGCAGATCTTAATGTATTTCTGATCTACTAGCTGGCTCCAGTACCGGCTAAGGTTTGCTTTTAATACTAGACAAGATGTTAATAGTTTTAGCCAGCTATCCCATTCTTGAAAGCATTGTGCTGAAAATCTCAGCTTGATATCTAGTGTATTCCCTTTGCTTATTTTTTAACTCTGTGCATACGATCTTCACGTCTCTGTCAATTCAAAATTTTATAAATGAAATGGAAAAGGAAATCTTGATATAGAATGTAAGCGAAGGAAATTGCCTTATTGTCAATAAAATCAATTTAGCAGAGGAAGGAGAAGCAGAGACACAGATGAAAGATGGGCGTCACAAGGTTCATACCTATTATTTGGATCAATGGTTAGAACTCTCTTAATATCAGCCTCAGCTTTCTCTAGCTCAGATATTTTCAGGTATGCTTGGGATCTTCTGTATAGAGCTTTGACATTGTATGGATCACGTTCTAGGACCTGATACAATGCAAACAAATAAATTAGTATGCATAATTAGCATCCAACAAGACATAATTACAGTGAAGCCTTCTCCATAAGAAGACCTTTCAGTTGTTAAAATATAGAATAATAAAATCTATATCTTTCTATTAGTTTAAGCTTTTGGGACAAATGATAATTTCACATAGTATCAAAGCAGAGGTATTGAGTTCGAACTCTGTCTCTTAATTAAATATTGTAATTGTTGGACCTACTCATTGAAGGGAAGTTTGCCCCATAAGTGAGAATGAGTGTTAAAATATAAAATAATAAAGTCTACATCTTTCCATCAGTTTAAACTTTTGAAATAAATGGTGATTTTACAATGGCCTTCCATCAATCAATTTCCACCAGATGAAATCATTTCGAGTATCACGTGTATCAGGACCAGTGTTCTATCCCTAGATCAACTAACTCATCACGGCAATATAACAGGCAGATTTGGTGTGTTTATGGGTGGAAGGAGAGAGTAAAAGGAGGGGGGGAAAGAAAGAACCTTTGTGCATAGTTTTGAAGCTTCAAGGTATTCCCCCAGCTTAAGTTTACAAGCAGCACTGTTCAAATTACACGACAACCATAGGGCATTTGCAGTAGACTTCTCATCATTAGTGAAAGTATGGTCAAACTCAACATATTTTGCAGCCTGCAAATAGAAGTGAAGCAGATACTTCAATTTCTGCCAGTCTGCAAAAAAATGTTACACAATATATTGTCCATCTCTTAAAGTTGGTGCATTTTCCTATCATAGGAATTACTTTCCTTCTCATACTTCCTAGAGGCACGCCAAAACTTCCCAGTCTTAAACAAAACATTTCCATCACTTTTCTTCCTTTCACATGCTTCTATTTTCTCTTCATTCTCCATCTTCCAGAACGGTTTATCCTGTTAACAGAACAATGTATCAGAAAAAGAAAACGCTTCATAGTTAGCATGCACAACACTTTGATCAACTCTTTTAATAGTATAACTCAATCACATCATCTTTGGCCTATATCACAGGTTGTGGTAGTAATCTTGCCAACATGTCAGCAAACAGCCATCTGCACACCTTGTTAGAATACTGACCATGGAAATTTTGTGCTTGAACGAATTAAAGGAATCTGTAGTCAAATTGCAAAAGTGATTTAAACTTTAATTTTCCAGTGGAAGTGGAATAGGAGCTATAAGAACAGAGAACCTTAATGAAGTCGATTAGCTCGACTTCATAAAAGAGCTCTTCTTTTGCAATTCCAGAAACGTCATTGCTATCCACAGGTTCTAAGCTGACAGTCACTACCGCTTGTTCTCCTCTTTTCATAGTCATGATTGCTCTGTCCAAACCTTCATTGATTTGTTCTGTAAGCATAAAGCACAGGTAGCAAGGTTACAAATTACAAGAGATGGTTGAGGCTTCTTATGAAAAGTGTTGCAGTTGAAAAAAAAAAAGAAAAGAAAAAAAAAAATCACCTTCCAGGGTTGTGAACTCAAAAGGTTCTTCATTTGATCCCTTCCTCTCGAAAATGGTTCCGTCTTTAAGTTTTCCCAAGTATATAACTGGGAAAATTGAAGTATAATTAACTTTCTGGATTATTGAATTGAATTATATCTAGCTTAATAAATTGAAAAACTTGGTATGTAATGTTAGCAATGTTACCTTTTACCAAGGATCCTTCATTAGGACGGTCAAAACCTTCACCAGCTTTCATGATCTTTTTGAGAACCTTCTTATCTCCGGTGACATCAACAACACTTTTCCAGGACAAAAGCTCAAGTTCGATGGATAAATTAGAATCAGAAGGGACACCATTGTCAACCTCTGTAACTTCATTTCTGTTTTGTCTCAAGCCATCTGGAGAGAAGTGAATGACTATGATCTCAGTACACGGTGAACAAAGACAGTCAGCTTAGCTTAGGACATAATGCTAAAAAAGAAGCAAGCGGCTCCAACAACTTACAAGAGAACTTCACAGCTAGTTCTGCTTTCTCGCCCCTTCTCATTGTCTTCACCGCTTTGCTCAAGGCAGGACAAAGACAATCTCTTTCTGGAATATACAAGAATGAAATTAAGGTTACCTTTGGGTAGTGGGGTGATCAGAATCAATACTCTATAAATAGTAATTAAAATGTAATAATAGAACATTAAATACTGGTGAAAAGTAATGAACAGTAATAATAAATAATAGTGGAGTATGCTGAGAATATTCCACCACCCAGTAACAGGAAAACTCATCATTTTTTATAAGAAAGAGAAATTTAAATATAGAATAATTACAGTACAATTTCAACTTACCATCATCTACATTAAACTCCACGCCTTTCTCAGATTTGGAGACAACTGTTCCATTCTCAAGTCGTGCCTGATACTTCACTGGAAAGATAGAACTAAGTTGGTGGTAATCAAGCACTTCCAGAATTTTGACAATAACTTGCAAATATCAACACAGATGTGATCTTGGTAGTTAACTTCAGTTTTTTCAAACTAGACACGATTTTGAATCATTATCACGTTATAATCATTTCTTAAAGATTAATGTTATTCTTAAGAAATTCAAGTCTCAACCAAAATCATCCGGTAGCCAACTTTTCATGAACATTCCATGCATTTTTGGATCAGGTTTCAAAGGAGTTATTGGAATCCAATCAGTCAATTAAAATGTCCAAAAGGTTTGAAACTCACACATCAAGCCAAAGGCAGACACAGTAGAACAATAAAATAAAATAAATGATATGTAAAACAGTTCCATAGACAAAAATAAAGACCATTAACTCTAAAAATGTAATGACAAGAGGGGCACATCAAGCCAAGCTCCAGTCTAAAAGCCTTGGAGTCTGCAACAACAAATCTATCTGTTTTAGGTGACGATGGAACTGTTTGACATAGGGGCTTTGAGGCCTGTCTTTGGGTGGTCTTAGCCCTCTCACAATCTCAAAAGCTAGCTCAAGAGATGAGACTTTCCCTTACACTTATAAACTGACCACCAGCCCCTTCACAACCGATGTGGGACAACCCCCACACTATCTAATCTGAATTTAACCAATCTAATTGTTCTCAACAATATTACCTAGTACTTGATCAGCTTCTCTTGGAGTAGCCCATCCTTCACCCTCCTTCGTTATCTTCTTCAGTATTCCTCCATCACCAGTTATGTCTCTGATAGTGGTCCAAGACAGCATTTCAATCTCAAAAATGAGAGTTGAATTGGGAAGAATCAGGGGTGGAGAGCCGAGTTCCCCATAGGCCAAGTTTGGTGGTATTGTGAAGATTGCTCTCTCACCCTTCTTCATGGTTGCGACCCCTTCATCCCATCCTTTTATAACTTCATCTGAAATTGAAATGTTAAAGAAGCACATTAGCGACACCTAGTAAATACAAACGAGATCAATGATGAATCAATCTTTTAGTTTTCTTCTTCATAATTGATACAAAAACATATATTTGTGAAGTTTCTCTTTAGCTTGATACTCCCTCTACTGCATGGTGACACTCTGAATTTCATCGAGCAAATGGGAGACAAAACCAAAGCAATTGCAATAAATTGTCTTTCCAATAAGATTCCATAATTAGATTCCAGTTCATTCAAATTTTCATGCTAAATAAACTAAGATAAATATAGGAAAATGAGAAAGTAGTAGCTAGTTCACCATGATGGATCCTTGAGAGTCAGACCACTTACTTTGGCCTAATTTAAAACGAAAGGAAGTTCCTTTATCACGACCCGGATAGAGACATTCCCCGCCCTCAATGCACCCGCTGAAAAGAACTGAAATACGAAAGAGAGTTAGACTTAAACACGCAGATATAACGAGTTCTAACTCATTATTGATACCAAAGTGATAAGACCCTAAACGTCAAAGTGAATTCTGGAAAGGTGCCCCGTTTTCACTACCTTCAACTTCATCGCCGGTAAATGGAGTCTGCCATGAGTTTCCTTTCCTGAGAATCTGCTTTCTCAGGCCTTGGGTTCCGATTACCTTCATCTCTGGTAATCCAGGATCTTCGATTTTAATGGCAGTTTCTTCCAAAGAGGAAGTTGCAGAAGAGAGTGCCATTGAAACGAGTAATTGTGTGTGAACGGGAGCGTGTGTGTTTCAAGTAAACAAGATAAGCCGTTTTTGGTTTCCCTCCATTTGGAGGATTCAGTTAAGATTTTTCTGTGGGGACGAGTGGCAGTTAACTCGGATAGTTGACTCACAGTTCACTCGGACGAGGTATCTACCCGAGCCAAAGGATTCGTTTTCTATTTGTTTGGAAGGAGCAATTTTAATAGTAAATTTGTTTTTTCAAATTTAAATTCTTGAAATAAATATAAAATTTTAAAATATGTGATAATTTACTATATTATAAAAAAAATAGAGATCTCGAATTCCATACCCCTTCAATTTATCCTTTATAATCGATACCACTAAGAGTACATTAAGTTCTGATTTTTATTAAAAATTCATTTCAATTCATTTTTTCTTATTATTATAATTTTTTTTAAATCTCATATAAAATTTAATAAATAAACTTTTTTAATTTTTAATTCTATTTTATAAATTTTAAAATAATAATAATATTAAGAAATAATATTTTATTTAATTTTTAATTTTTATTTAAAACCATCTTATCTTATATTATTATTCAAACGAGATCTAAATTTCATTTGGAAGGTAAAGCGTGACAAATTTAAAAAAGGAGAAATTGTAAAACGTCACTAATAAGTACATTAAACGAGGAGATTTCTATTCCTAGTTACCAATATTGGGTTGGGTCATTGTTTTCAATGTTGCTTTCAATATGAATTTGGGCCATTTTTCTCCCATCCATTTGCGGCATAAAATCAACAGACTTGTTGTCTGTAGCAGAATTTTTTTCTATTTGGGCTGGCAAGTCAAAGGGCCGAGATTGGGCTGAAAGTCTATCGGCTGTGATTTGGGCCTGGTTTTCACGTATGAAATAATTGAGTTGATGTGAAACATCCCACTCTCAGAAAATAAAAATAAAAAAATACTGATTTTTTTTTTTTTTTTTGTTGAAATAACAACATTTCATATAACTAAAAACAGTTATAGAGGACTTAAAAAGTAAGGAGTTTTCTACAACTCTACAATGCACTGTTAAGTGAAGTGCATTATTTGTTAACTTATGAACTATTGCATTAGCTTCTCTAAAAACATGCCTAGCTAACAACACATTCCTTATAACATGATCCTTCTCATACCTGTCTCAATCCTAAAATTTATAGCAGTAAGTCCATCAAATGCTTCAGCTAACAAATGATCTGGCTTTAAGTTCTTGATTCTTTCTCATTGTAGCTAAAAAGTTTCATTCCCCATCCCTAGTTGTTATACTAATACCAATCCTGTTATTTTTAGTGTCAACTGCCACATCCCAATTAATTTTTACAATAACTTGTTGGTAGAGATTCCCAAATAGCATTTCTGCCTAGCTATGGAGTTTTGCAGGTTGGTAATTGGTATTGGGTGTACTTAAATGCAGGCTGGCCTTTGAGGTGATCATCTTGTTTCATCTGTTGGACTCTATATATGCAGAATAATAGTCTTTAGAATCAATGAGTATGTTGTTGAAAACATATTGATTTCTCCTCCAGTACCATATATTCCACAAGATGGCTAGTACTATTTGAAGGCTTTTACACTATTTTGAAATACAAAAACCGATCACATCACAGACACAACCAAATTTAGCTGTCCTAATTATTATAATAATTAGTACCTCACTACCACGTGTGAAATGCATGCAATAAATCTCATGTATCTCAAACCTCAAGATTTTCTACTTTATATATATATATATTAGGATCCATTAGTGGTAATTTATATGATCTTAGAAGATTAGTGAATATGAAACGTCCCAACTACCCAATATTTAAGTACACATACACATACACATGACACATGACACATGACACATGACACGACACACCCACACGCACACATATATAGTATGGCACAACGTCGTCCCACTACATGAAATATATATATATATATATATATATATATATAAAGTATTGCTCAAAAGAACGATGAATTATTAGCTTAGTGCGGGCTGATTCTAACATCGACCTATGTCGTGCATGAGTGTCTCCTAACAATAAGACAAAACAATTAAATGGTGCGCAGAAACAAATTAAATCATCAATCAAAGCTAGCGCAGATTAGTGGGCATTTAAGGTTTATGCGAAGAATCGATGTTGCAGATCAGCATTAATTAATATATAATCATTTTCAGTCTCAGTGATTTCCATGCAGGCTAGCTACCAAGTGCATGCACGCATATCATGTCATTATTAATTTAATTTATATTGTATTTTCAACGTTACTTGATGAAATATTAATTTGTCTATCCAAAATATATATTATGAGAAATATTTAACTATAAAAACATTACACAAAAATAAATCTATAAAATTAAAAAATTTGATGTTGTATGTCAGTTTATAAAAAAAAATATTTTTTTTATAAAGTATTAGTTTATTAAATCTAATGGATTATATATAATCAAGTCAGTTTATAAATTTATTATCATATAATTACTAATTATCAAATATTATTGTGTATACATATATATATATATATATATAATAGCCTGCAGTACTATATCAATATCTACAGACATATATAGTTTTGTCCACTTAATTTCCTCATGGATTGCAATGATTAAAGGCGAAGAAATATTATAGACGGAAACATACACAACTGACGTCGGGTATTTTGACTAGATCATATATTTTTAAAATCTTCTGTGGATTTAGTGACAGTGAACGGACAAAGTATGGTGGCAACCTTTTTAGAAGCCGATCGAACCAAACATGCACCCATTATATATTTTCTAATTGGGAGGAAACTCATAAGATGGATTCAAATCATTTCGCATGAGTGAGTAGTGGGTGTTGAGTCACGGTTAATACACGCATATTCCAATCTTTTGCTACATATTTTGATATAATGCGATGTCACATGAGCGGTTTTGGCCTATCAATTATTATTGCTCCTTTGCAAACATGGGCAACCACTTATAAAAAACTTCCAGAGTTTTTTTCGATTGATGATCTGATGTTGATTTCAGCATCAGATCAATTCACTATAAGAAAAAAGAAAATTATTTATTTACGATCATTTATTTTTATTAAAATGATTATTTTCAATTAAAATAAATATGTTTTGTTACAAATAGTTTTTTTTTCATTGAAAATAATTAGTCACATAAAATACCTATTTTTCTTGGGGAAATGCGTCAGATAAAAAATGTGTTTAGAACTAATTAGTCCAAGCTACTCATGAATGCAAAGATTTGTCAAATAAAGTAGCTAACTAATTTTCTGAAAAAGGATCATGATTTACGTGAGCATGCATGCATCTAAAATATATATTGTTCAAATGATAATGAAAATCAAATTAAAACTTGATCAATTAAAATTATATATATATATATATATATGAGTAATGATACATATACAACTAATTAATTTTACAACCTTTTTTTATAATTATATTTTAAATGGGAGATATTTTTATAAATTAAAAATTAAACATCACTTTACATAAATATTCTTCCTCATTTAAAATATAATTATAAAAAAAAGTTATAAAATTGATTGTATGTCTATCCTTCTCGTGCAAAAACACATGACAGGGATATCGAGACAAGTCATGTAGCCTGCATGTTTGAGAAAACGTCTCATTGACCGCGACAGCATGGAAGAGAGAAGGTTTGTACAGAATTTACCGTTGTATAACGTACAACGTTCCAAAGAGAAAATGGCAATGAACTGGAAAGAAATAAATTAAATGACTTTCCTAGATAATTAGTTAAGGTTTCCATGAATTTTGCCATATATACGTGATCAGTTTTGCTATTCATCATCTATATACAATTGCAAGCTTAAATATAAATTTAATATACAAATACGAGTAATGCTATATATAATCATCGATTTTATAAGTGCTGCCAAAATTATTTTATGCCAAAATTATTTTAAAAAAGAGTAAGATCTATTATTAAATAATTAATATTTTTCATATGACTTTCATATATTCACTCACTATTTCTAAAAAATTATATGGCACTTGCGCACCGGTTATAAATATCAATTTGCATATAATTAAGTGGCTCGTATACAACAATCGCCAACAAGCTGTACACATGGAGTGAAATGAAGAAGAAGCTGCCGCTAGCTAGAGATCATGATATATATAGTCGTCCTTTCCTTTGAACACATACCCATAAAACAAAAAACAAAGTTGAAGCACCATTAGCACTCCCTCCACGTGTCCAATGATGATTGTGGGCAACATTTATGTCGTACGGAACACCAAAAAGAAGAAGAAGAAGAAGAAGAAGAAGAAGAAATTCTGCATTCTCATAATTGTTTCATTAATTTAATTTTTTTTTTTTGACGAAATATAAGCTTATAACGTGAAAGATACAAGGCCCATACGTACTTGTAACTCAGTGAAAAAAAACCTAAAAGAAAAAACAAAGAAAAAAAAAGTACTAAAGATATTACATATATAAAGGGACAAAAAAAGCCCTACTCTTCCTCCGGCCTCCTTCCCCTCGTCACCATGCATGCAACAACGCAATCTTCCTTTTATGCTGCATGCTTAGGCTTTTGGTGGTTTAAATCCACAGATAGGTAGGTAGCTATATCATGGGGGGCAGTGGGATGGGAACACCAATGGCTGTAGCAACGGGAACTGTCTCCTTTTTAGCTTCAGGAGTACTACTCTTCTGTATTTCAATATTTTCATGATTTGCTTCCATGTCTTCCATCACGGTTGCCATCCGGCCATTCACTCCTCCATTTATCTTTACTGGTTCAGGAATTTCTTGATCAATGGCTTCCTTTTCTTTGTATTCCTTGTACTTTCCCCACAGAACCGAGTATAATCCCATTACGATTAATACAGAGCCCAGAACCCTGAAACCAGTACAGGTGGATATATATATTAAATTATGTTTTTTTGGACAAAGATGAGAATTCAGTTCATTCAGATAAATACAAGTAAGAAAAACTTACCCTCCAAGGTAAATCTTTTCAGCGAGGATGAAAGAGCCCATGACGGCAACAATGATCATCATCAGAGGGCTAAAAGCAGTGACAAAGACAGGCCCTCTTTTCTGCATCACCAGCCCTTGGACATAGTAGGCAATGCTGGATGACACTATACCCTGTTCATGAAAATCGAATGTTTAATTTCTAAAGAAATGAGAGAGAGAGAGAGAGAGAGAGAGAGAGAGAGAGAGAGAGAGATTTACAGCATAGGCAGCTGCAAGAAGATTCATATCCCAGCCAATGGCCCAAGCAGAGGGCTTGTGCTCCAAAACAAGTGTGACAGCTGTAGCCTGGAGGGTGCCCATGAAGCACACGAGGGCTGTGAGTGAGAGGTGAGCTGTGTATTTCTTCATTGTAATTGCCTGTAAGACAAGTCAAATAAATTTCATTTTCCCAATAATTTAATTTAAAAAAACCACCAATTTTTCTATAAAAATGAAGAGGATAAACGAAAGATAAAAATCGTATCTTTACCTGAAGGATGAATAAAGAAGCCCATGCAAAGGTAGCAATGATGAGAAACATGGAACCCTTAAACCAATCCTTGTCAGCGGATCCATTGGCCTGTTCAGGGTTATACGATTTAGGGTGATGGATGTGCTGAGACCACACAAGATTAAGAACTTGTCCTTTGTAAAGTGTCATTAACATGGCTCCAGCCACCGTCACTATTGTTCCCACCACCTTTGCTTGACATCTAACTTTCTTCATGTTCAACTTCTCCATTCTGTTCATCCAAAATAGCATACGTCAATTTTAAAATTCCAAACCATTATAATATATGGCAAAAAGAAGAGATCATCGAGATGATGATGATGAATGATGATGCTAAACACCTGCAAAGAACTGCCATGACAAAGGTCATTGCCGGCAGCATATTGCTTATGCCACAGGAGAAGGTAGGCGACGTGAATTTCAAGCCGGCGTAGTAAAAGTTCTGATCAATCACTGGCCTGTGGAAACAGAACATATAAAACAGAGGAAGAAAGCGTTTTAGATCACCAATTATCTAGTCTTTATAGCATGTTGTATATATGAGAAATATAGATGAACAGATCGATTATACTAACCCAAGAAGCCCCAGAACAAAAATCTGCATGAATATCGGAAATGTAATTTTTGGCCTCACTTTCCTGGAAGCAAGCAAAGAAACATGTACGCATGAATAAAGAACGACAATCTTGTCTCCTAACAAGGATTTTCCAGTTAATGTAGTTATTTACCTCTCGAGAACTAGAGCAAAAGGAGCGATAGCTGCGGTAGCAAAGGCGTGCCTGTAAACGACCAGAACGTAATGGCTCATTCCTCGGTTGAGCGAAACCTTAGAGATGATGTTCATGCCAGCATAGCCAAATTGCAGAGAAATCATGGCTATGTATGGCTTACATCTCTGAACAAAATGGCCAAAGCATCCTTGTCCCTCCATTTTTTTTCGTATTTTTAATCCTGGCTCAAGGATTCTAAATCTAAAAGACGGAGAGGAGAAAAACTTTCAAGAAAGAATAGGGAGTGAAAGAAGAGAACCAAGAGGAAGAACACTTCAAGTTTCTTGTGTCTCCTAAGTGTAAAATGGGGAGCCAGTCCGCTATTTATAGGCACCCATGGGAGAGGGCGCTACCCAAAGTAGTGCTCAGGCGAGTTATATTATTTACAGGTTGGTCCGATGAAATCATATTATATTATAAAAAGTAAAGAAACATCAGCTTTAAGATAATTCCCTTACTTCATACAAAACCCCCCCCCCCCCCAAAAAAAAAAAAAATCCTCAAAAGTTTGCCTATAATATATATCATTAAAATTCTCTCTTAGATTAAAAAAAAAAAAAAATTCTCTCCCTCTTAATTTTTTACTAAAATTATTTCTCTAAATCTTAATATACATCCATTTATATTCTAATTTTTATCTTCATTTAAATCCAAATTCTAACTCACATAATCTCACAGTTATTCTAACAGTCTAATTCTAACAAAAAAATTGATTATAAATTTATATGATTATAAAATTAATTGATTATACTCACTTATTTAGTTTTACTCTAACTTGTATGATTATAAAATATAATTTGTTAAAAATGTAATAGCGTTACATCATTACTTATTAGAAAGTTTTCAAATTTATTCTTGATCTATAAATTTTTCTTAAATCATAGAAAAATATGTTTAAAGAGCTTGGTAACAACAGAGCATGATACTTTTATCACTGATGACTATCCTTCTAAAATTTATACGCACCGTACATTTTATCGATTGTACTCCTAAAAATAAAATTTTAGTTCTGCCCCTGTACAAAACAATTTTGAAATGATTATCTCAAAAGTTCGATTAATTTAAGATTTCTTTTCTAATACAATATTTATTATTATTAACCTAAACTATCACATAAAGACACTTTAATTGATAAATTTATTTTTACAAAATTTATTTAATCAATATTCAAACATTGCACCAATCCTATCAAGTTGAATATTGTGATTATTTACGTATATATATCTACATATGATGCTCCACGTGGCACCGTAGCTTTATTGCGGGGGCTTAATGGTTACATCTGTTTGGGCATATAAAGTGGCAAGCGAAGCGAATTGAGAGCTGCCAAATTAAAGATAGGAAGGTAAGAGTGGTGCTTGCTGATCATGCTAATTACAGGCTGATATATATGCTGGTGGTGGCCCAGCAGATGATGCATATAAAAATGGGACACTACAAGAAAAAGTGACAAATAGGACCACTTCTATTTTTGGTGACAAAATTATTGTCGGAATTGTAATATTTTTTTAATTTCAAATCAAATCTTATGGCAACATAGCAAAATATCAGAAATCATTCACTATTTTCGATAATTTATTTTTAGGAAATAAACTTACCCAAACTATTCATTACACGACGACTAATTTTCCTCATTTTCGCCGTTTTCCCTCCCATCTCTCTCTCTTATGGGACTCAACATTCTCCACCGTCTTCTCGCAGCCTTTCAAGCTTCTCGCCAATGCTGTCCTCCTTTAGTATTATTGCTGATGCCAGTGAGTTTGTTTTTCAGAATTTTAGTCTCCATCACTTCTCCTTAGCCCTAACCTTCGTCCCTGCTCGAGTCCGTTGTCCCCTTCATCAGCTAGAGTTCGTCGTTCCCTTCATCATCACGAGAAAGCAATTTCCTGCCTTAACCCTAATTCAACAAGGTAAAACATCACCTTCTTGATTTCTGTTTTTTATGTTATGGTAATATGGCTCATCTTGATGTTCTTTGAATACTGAGAATACAATTTAGGTGGCAGAAACGATTCTAAACAAGAATGAATTGGAATTTTACAAATTGGATGGTGACCTTTCTCAACTGCTGTCGAGTGTGAGTAAAAAGTTGAATAAAGTTGCTAAGGTATTTTCTCGCACCCTTTGCTTAAATGAAAAATAAACTGGATACTTAAATTTGCTTTTTGGTAGCAGAGACATTCTTTGCTTTTCGTGATACTTCTATGCCTTGCATGTATGCTTTGATTCAGTAGTACTGGTCTGTCTATTTACTCATTCATTTTCTTAAATTTTTAATTTTGAATGTTTTGATCCATTAATTCTCTTCATTTATGTACTTTGACTTGATTTTTAATAATGACAGCTTCAGACTATTATCATCTTGATGATCTATTGACTCCCGAGGACTAGAAGTAAGAATTTTCTAATCAACTTAATTTTAATTTTGTGTTGATTTTGAATTATGGTTATTGATCTCTACTCCATATCCATATTATATATATTTATATATAACATACATATGCATACACATATAAGTATGCGTATGCTGTTGCATCTGCTCTGCATGGAGTTGGTAACATCTTTCTTTGTTTTTTGTTTCCCAGCTTGGGCTTTTGATTCTAGGAAGAGTTTTAGATGTAAAAAATATAGCCCGATCGACCCATTAGGTTTGAAAGCAACGAGCCGAATCCAATCTATTATTAGCCTAGCTAGCGAATTGGTATAGATGGTTCTCCTTAAATTTTCATAAGAAAACAGAGAATGACGTATAAAGACTTAAGAAAGATATTGCTCCACTATCATTTATTTAATGATATTTCAATGTTTAATTTACTATCAATTGCCTGTTTTGTGACATATACTAGCCTCCATGGGAGACACAAGTTCGGAAGACATTCATAATTCATTACACTTATGGATGTGACTTCACCATGAAGGTAGTTTTCTTTTGTGACTCGGTTTCCACAAATTTTTTCATGTTAATGTTTCTTTGGAGAGAGCACTTGTAAATGCTGTGTGTGTGTGTATGTGTTTGGATTTTTTTTTAGCACATGTATATTAGCTTTGGATTTTTGGGTGATTTATCTGTTTAAAATCAATAACTGTATTTCAAAATCAACCCTTACAATTAAGTTGCGAGAGTTGCTGCAAGCTGTTCGATTTTCATATTGGTGCATTCATCTCTGGCAATGCTCACTAATGGACCTTATGATCTCTCATAGGGCTTACCGTACTGTTTGGGTCATGGTATCTATCAGGGTTGACTTGATGCATCACTGATTTTTCATAATCATTTAACTACTTTTGAGGTGGCCTGTTGTTTAGACTATTCCATATCACTGCAAAGTCGCGTATGGTTAAGTTATTATCTGATAGTTTCACCGTTGCCCTCTAGGAGATTATAGTGCAAACCAATGATTTGTTTTTTTTCTTTTATGTGTAATAGTACAACAGGCTAGCTTTAGATTCAGCTAAGAATTGCATCCCAAAAAATCGATTTCATGTTGCTTTTTTAAAAGTCTAGTAGGTATATTATTTGCTAAGATTCTGCATAAACAAACTAGAGATTGAGCTGTATGTAGCTCTTTATTGCCAACAAAAGCTAGCTACTTATAGTACTTTTACAAAATTGTGGTTAGTTTTGATGACATGATGTAACAAAAGCTAGCTACTTATAGGTTTTACAAATTTTATTAGATGATAAAGGATTGATTTTATCCTTATTTGATAAAATTTGTGACTCTAAATTCTTGCAGTTTCGAGATTAATGAAGGAGCTAGACTTCCAATTTTCAGATGAAGTGGGTAGCTTCAATATTGATCTATTAATGTAGGATGAATTTGAAATAGTACTTTTTATAATGAATAAATGATATATCGATACATGTTGGAGGTATTTGAAACATCTATATTATATAAATGATTAATTCATGATATTGAATGCTTATTAGAAGATATATTGATCTATTACATACATTAATTTATATGATGGTAAATATATGAAATCAATAAAAAAAATCAAACTATAAGCAGCAAGTACCTTCTTGGCCGCAAAAAATAAATTGTGGCGCAATTATATTAGTAAAACTATAGAGAAAAACCAAGGTCAAATCCCGAGTCTTCACCAACCTGTTCAAAATATATTTCCGAATCCCATAAACGCCGCTATATCTTATTCTGGCCCGATAATTGCGGCGCCATCCCGGCGGATGAAATTGGACAGGAAAATGCTTTTGCGGCGAATATGTGGTTATCAGCAGCGGTTTTGTAGCGCCGGAAATTTTTTGTAGTGGGACCACCCAGCCGACTCGGTCTAATAGACTCGGATCAACACGGATATTTTGGAATAGTTTGTCACGGCCAATTGCATGCCCTATGAATCAAATGTCACAATATATGGCTACCATAGAAGTGTGCAAACCGCAATATCTCCAGCTTTCACTGTAAATATTGGGGGCGGCTAGCTGCAAGTTTGCAACGTCATGTTTTAGGGGTTAAACTTTTTTATATTTTACTTTTTATTTTTTTTGCTTTTGGCATTTCTGATTTCTCTCGTGAGGATTTATACGTACGTACAATATAATATAGCCTTAATTGCTAGTCCTAATTTTGAGGAATTATCTTAGGCCACAAGTAGCAGCTTAAAATAAAATCGTTTCAAGCAAGTCTTTAAAAAACTTGGAAACCAGAACTCACGAGTGTTATAAATAGAGGGAGTTAATATAGCGAATGAAGAAAAAAAAAGGATTGAATGTACCTATATATGTATGTATATATATATATATATATATATATTATGCATTACTTAGTCTTTATGCCTATTAAATAGATGTAACACAAAGCTAGATTTTATTTTACTATAAGAAAATTATTTATTTGCGACTAATTATTTCCAATAAAATGACGAGTTTTAATCAAAATGGGTCGCAAATAACTGATTACAAAAATCCGATTTTCTTGTAGTATAATAGGCTTGGCCAGGTGACCTGATCAATCATTACTTTTCCTTGATTATATATTTATGATCCGATACTTACCATCAAGGATTAATAGAGTTGATTATGTTAATTTTATGTTAAGCAAAAAACTAACATATAGTAAAATTAGAATATTTTTATAAAATTTTATGTTAGTTTACAACAATATCCTTCCTTTTAAGATATTGTTGTTTAAAGTACCATGCAATATAATATGTGTTTATCAATTTTCTTCTTGAAATTTGCCTAGAAATCAAAACGTACCCAGCTTTATAACACTCGGTCGGACCGAACCCTAGCTTTCCTCTTATTCTATTCTCCATAGGAATCGGACTTTGAACTTTTGAGGATGAGATTCAACCGAAATGCTCTCTATATAGATAAATATTATATATCGAATATGTATTGTTAAGTGGTAGTTAAATTTAATGGATAAACAAGAAAATTTTTTAATGTAAGTTTAAAATTTCTCTATTTTTCAAAAAAAAAAATGCAAAAATTATATACCTTAAAATAAAAATTATTTTCCATTATAATAATAACTCCTAAAAGTTCCATTTTAATCCATCAAACTTTATGAAGATAAGGCAATTTAGCAACTCATGATCATGGTTCTTAATTTCTTTTTCTACTTTCTAACTTGTAATTAGGTTTGCACATTTATATGTTTCTTGTTATTTAGACTCTGCCTTTTATATGTTCTAAATACTTTTTTTGTACATATAAAAAAGGACCATGGCATAAAAATAATAAAAATTTTAATATATATTGCTATATTAATTACAAAAATTTTATTATTTAAAAAAATGTATGTAAATAGATTATTTACTATTCAAAAGTAACTCGAGAATAATATGTGGCGATGGTATTCATAGAGATGATAATGATTGCTCTATTACATTATTATAGATCAATGTCAATAATAAATATTTAAAATACATATATTTTTTGCTAGCTGACACAACAGATTATTGTGAGACTACTTCAATTATTAAAATTAAAAAATAAAAATATTTCTTATCCTAGAGGATGTGATAAGATTTCATTTCAAGTTTTATGTAATTTGGAAATTTGATATTCAGCCAAAATGCTATCGACTATGCAAATAAATATTATATATCTAATATGTATTATTAAGTGGCAGTTAAATTTAATGAAAAAATTAAAAATTTAAAAAAATTTAAAAAATTCATTAAATGACAGTTAGATAGTTACTTATTATAATAATATAATAATATATAATAATATATATATATATATATATATATATATATATATATACGGTATCCAGTACTAGTACTCAAGCATGTAAATTTTCTAAGCTAGGGCCTCTTACAGCTAGCTAGGCACAGATTCTTCACGACTATATGGTAATTTGATATAGGAAAATGATATTTTGCTCTCTCATTTTGACCTCTCATGCATTTAAACTTTTTTATTTTTATTTTATTTAATAATTAAGAAAGTAATTATTAGTGTATTGATATTTTAAAAAAAAAAAAATTTAAAATAATAAAAAAATGATGATAAAAAAATATAAAAAAAAAATATTTTTTTATTATTTTTCTTTTCATATATTTTTTAATGTATTTAAATATTTTTAAAAAATATGAAAAAAAAATATTAATACACTAATAATTAATTTTTTAATTAGTAAATAAAATAAAAAATTAAAATATATGAGGTGTCAAATTAAAGTGTCAAAATGAGAAGGCATAATAATATTATCCTTTGGTATAATGTACCTACGCGTACGTACATGATTGCGTCTACGTACATGATCATGACTAGCTTGTAAATTAAATAGTTGTTAAAAGAATTGTAAGTTAATTTGTTTTCCTTTCTTGTTCTTGCATTCATGTAGTCAGAAGTATATAATTAACTGCCGTGATTTCATTTTCAAATTTACTTCTTGAGAAGATCCAAATTATATAATGTATAAGCTGTAGTACTACGTTCACATATATATAGAGGCCACACTTGATCTCTAGATTTCTTGTCTGCTTGGCTTTTAGGGCATAATTTAAGGCACGCCGCACGCCTTCCCTAATATGCCGATGTCAATTTGCTGCTGCATCCTGCAATATATATATATGTGTATCATATCTCGCTTTATGATCTCCGTGGGGACTAGTTGCAGGGATCGAGCAGGCCAGGAGACCACATGCAATTTCATGACAAATTAGTATCTAGGCCACGAGCTACAGATAGCTAGAACAAGCTATCTTAATTATTATTGCTACTCATGAAAGGACCGAAATTGCCTTTCTAATAACTCCACAAGTTATGGCTCCAGACAGTGTGGCAAAGTGGAGCAGTACCAATAACCAAATGGACATCCAATCAGCCTCCAATCAATATCACACCTTTGTCGCTTCGTGCCACCACGATATATAAATGCCAAAACAAATTTTTTCCTTGAGCAACTATGCCAACTAAAGAATGGTCTGATCAATTTTCCAGTATCCAAAAAAAAATGATTGAGATTTTTTTGGCCTGCTGCATGCTCAGATAACAGCTAGATATTCAATTATCTATAGCACTACAAAAAAAATTAATTTAGGTGGACGGACAAGTTGTGTACTTGGGGCCCTTTAGAGGAAGGTCTATAACAATTTGATATGAAAGTAATTTGATCACTACTAGGGCTCGCTCACTAGCTCTCAATTATATATGCATGGGTCCTCTCACATTGACCATAAGAAAAATAAGAATTCATAATAAATTATTTACGATAAAAATTAATAATTATTTATGATAAAAATAGACTTATTTTAATAAAAAAATAATTATTTTGATAAAAAATAATTGATTAATTTTTTTTTTTATAACAATTATGAGAACTGTTAAAATTTTTTTATGATCATTCCAAGAGATATGAACCAAATGAGAATCTTTTTTTTTGTCTTTCCCTTTTCATCTGTCTCCAACTCCATGGGATTCAAGAGTAGGGTACTGCTTGCGTAAGATTCCACTTGAAAGCTAGCTAGCTAGGGTTTCAGGTTGTTGATGGCCAGTGATCATCATGATAATGGAGACGAAGGTTTCGATTGAAGCAGATTGCCTCACGAATTTTTGCACTTTACTCTGATATTTTGTCTTGCTTCTTTGTCGGTGTCTCTGATCTGAAGAAGTAGGGGATCATTGGTTAATTAATTAGCTAGGAGTGTTAACAAGGATGAATGAAAGGTAACAAAGAAAATACACATTAAATTCGTCCCATCTCTGCAGCTAGCTTAATTCCCTTGATCCCCCGAATGGTTGAAGACATAATGCAGCTCTATTAATATTCGATCCCTAGCTAGCTAGGAGACATTAACTGATTACCCGGCCGGCACTTAATATTATATACCCGGCTAGCGGATGAATATAATATTGAAGTCACCACGTAGACTTCAATATTATATTCATCCGCGTAAACCACCATGTGATTTTAGAGCCTAATATTGATGCATGGGTACGTACGTCGATGCATGGTCTAATTAGTGAGTTATAAAGTTTTGACCAACCTGCTCTACTAGCTAGCTAGTAGCTACCAACTACATATATACGGCGTTTTTATCAGTTTATACATTTAATTAATTGATTTAAATGTTAAAAGTTTTGATGACTTTCATTGGCCCAAGTGGAAAAGAGATCAGATGATGGAAAAACTAAAACGGATTCGCGATATTAATGCGCTGTTTATGTTAATTTGCAAGGAATGTAATATAGTTGTGCCATTTTTATCTCTATATGTGTACTTCAAAACTATTTCATACAAAAGACTGATCTAGATAGCTAGGCATGAGTAAAGGGTGGCAATTTCCCCCGGCCTAATATTTATAGTCGACTTGCACTTTTTCTAATTTTATTGGGTGTGTACAGTACGTCGTTGTAATTAATTCCGGATTCAATATATATATATATATATACACACACAAAATGTTAACTTGTGTTGAATTGAAAGTAAATCAATTTTTTGCATTCGTTAAAAAAATAGAATCCATTCGTTAAATTATGAAATATTAAATACTTATGCAAATTTGCAATTATATACCAATCATCATTATAAAAAGAAAAAAAAAACCTACTTATCTCTAATAAATTATCTCTTTTTATCGTAAATAGTCATATTCATCATAAATAATTTATCATGAGTATATATATTTTTTGTAGTGATATATATGCATGAATGCACTTCTTGTTTTTGTCGATCGGTCTCTAAAAGAAAAAATAGGACTAGTACTTACGATATATCGACCACTCCATCAACAAAAGAAGCAATCTACTTTCTGAAACATGCCCACTTGCACTCGTGCATTCAAACAGTACTCAAACTTTGTACTCTTCTTCCCTTTTAGAAATTGTGAATTAAGCTCAATGATCGAGTTTCGATAATTTATGTACGAAATTGGAATCCGATCGATCGAAGACAGGTTATTTTCTCTAATCTTAATCTTATTGCCAAACAGCTTTAAAGTCCGCGAATTAAAATCATGCAGGTGATCTCTATATATATAATTTGTTTATAAAAACTCAATATATATATCTATGCAGCATGCACTTTAATTTGTACGTTGTCTTGAAATTAAAGATAAAAAAAATTTCTCCTTTTTATCTATCCAGGACTCTTTTTCCACCTGTACACAATCTTTTACGTACGTCCTTGACTGAATGTCTCAACTTTGTAGAGATTCGACAAATGGTTTAGCCATATGTGTCGGTCCCTAGCTTGAAGCAAAGCTGTCGCAAAATTTCAACATGCAAAAAACACAGGCCCGTTTCTTCAACAAAAGGCCGTCTGATCAATTATTGAAAACAAGTGAAACCAGACGTTGCTCCTGGGAGTGCAATCTGGTCAAAAGTTCATTATTCCTCCAATTAATCCATACGATCGATGAACCTTTGCGAACAATCAAAAACCAATTAAAGTAGTGCTTTAAGCCTTTTGACCAGTGGCCTTTGAGCTAATTAAATACGGAATCGGGCACTGGCTGCTTACCCTTTAGAAAAAAATGTATATATATCTCGCACTGGCTTTTCTTCGAAAGCTACAAATCAAAAGAGAAACCCAATCAACGTGAAAAGTTACTCAATCTGCACAGAAGAAGAAGCTGATTGATCATAAATGTAGATCGAAATATAGTCATTGTACATGCATATAAATAAATATCTCGATCTGTTTGAGTGACGATCCAATGTCCAAGAGCTAGCAAGCTTTATCACTCAAATTAGAAGAGTCGCGCGGTCGACATTCATCAAAAAGCTTATATGCATGAGGTCTTTTTGTTGATGTTGAAATCGTTAAGGAACGTCGTCGCAGTTTATGTGGAAAACTGATTTATTAATGTGGCCGACCCTTTAGAAAAAAATGTATATATATCTCGCACTGGCTTTTCTTCGAAAGCTACAAATCAAAAGAGGAACCCAATCAACGTGAAAAGTTACTCAATCTGCACAGAAGAAGAAGCTGATTGATCATAAATGTAGATCGAAATATAGTCATTGTACATGCATATAAATAAATATCTCGATCTGTTTGAGTGACGATCCAACGTCCAAGAGCTAGCAAGCTTTATCACTCAAATTAGAAGAGTCGCGCGGTCGACATTCATCAAAAAGCTTATATGCATGAGGTCTTTTTGTTGATGTTGAAATCGTTAAGGAACGTCGTCGCAGTTTATGTGGAAAACTGATTTATTAATGTGGCCGTCTGGTACGCCACTACAAGAGATATTATTGATGATCACAATCAACTTTCATTATTTCTTACGTGCTACACCATACCAGTCTCGTTCGTTAATTCTATATCATGATCTTTTCCTTAGATGAAGAAAGGCAAAAGTTTGACCACCAAAAATAGTATAATTTATGAGGATAGGTCACTCTATCTTATCTGGATTTTTTTTTTATTTTTTTATTTATATAGGAACGATTTCATTTCATTTTAATTATAACGAGATTACAGACGTGACTTAATAACTTCAAGAAAAATCTAAATTACAAGCCAAACTAATCTACTGTTTGGGCTCCTCCATAGACAAATTACTTGGTGATGGATATCGTCTAAACCTTTATACCCTCTTAATTGACAAATCTTCAGAGATTTTTATTCTCAATCTGTCTAAGAATATAACACTCTGCAAACAGAGAAATACAAACTCTCATCCACCATTCTTCAGATGAGGAGAGAGAAACAAACACCATCAACCTCCATTAAAGGAGTCGGACAACTAAAAAAAAGTCATTTCTTTTTTGTTAACATAACACAAACTACAAATACAAACAAACACGAAATAAACAAAAAAAAAATATAAAGCACTGCAATGGAAGACCAGATCGATACTATAGTGGCGCGTGATTTACACGCACCACGCTGAGTCCAGACATATTGCGCGTGGTGACAACAAATGACTTTGTGCGGAAGTGCATGAAATCCACGCGTGCGAGGTCATCCCACATGTGTGCAATACGCGGTGCACCCCTCAGTGAATCCTTTGACCGACTGATAGATCAGCACCAGATAAACTTCTAGTGGGGTGTGTGGCCGTTGATGACCATCGGAGAACACCGAACTGCACATCTCCCTAATTGGATTTAATGTTGTAGATCGATCGCACAGGCGTATGCTATACAAAATTTGATTCCTAGTTAAGATAGCTATACTACGATCCTGATCCTGCATGCATACATGCAGTACGTACAATTCCAATTCAAACTTCAAGAGTTTTGCCAGAAATTATCCTCTAATCTGGCCCATCATGGGAGCTGGCCAGATAAAAAAAAAAAAAAAGCATTTGGCTTGTAACAAATGAATCATGCTGCTTCATGCAGCTTGATACACTTGATAAATAAAGATACATTTTTTACTATTTATAATAATATATAATTGTTTTGTTTAGTTAAGAGTCTTAACTTTGATATATATAAATATATATATATATATATATATAATTGTACTTTTTTTAGTATAAAGGTCTAAACTAGAAAGATGAGGAGTTTTGACAGTTTCGACTTTGAGTGATCATGCATATAGTGCTAAAAAAGACGTTCACGTCATTTTTGCTTATAAAGGTTTCATGACCATGCACGCTGCACGGATAAGGATCATGAGTCTTTAAGTTTCTTAACTTTCTAGTTAATTGTTGTTCGTGTTGATCTGGAATATGACGTACGTACTACGTCTGATTTTGACCAATTAAGCCCAATATGCATGCATATAAGATCATGAGGTTTAGTTGTTCTTTTCATGATCATCAACAGTACTACTTTAACACGGATCAAACTTTTGTTTATCATTGGTAATGCATGCGAAAATGCTAGCTAGCTGCATATATACATATCGATTGTAACTTCTGATCATGATCATGATCTCTTTCTTAATTAAATTTTTATATCTTTTTTCTTTTTTGTAATGTGTAAGCATATATGCTACTTACTACAAGAAAAATGAATTTTTGTGGTCAATTAATTACAATAAAAGATTATTTATGACCAGTTTTAATTGTAATAATTATTTTGCTAGAATTAACTAGTTCAATATGCAAATAAACAATTTTTTTTTTTTAGTGACATGATGATAGTCATAAAAGTACTTCTCCAAAAAATTCACTCGAGGATGCTAAAAAGGTACATGCATGGGAGAGGGAGACTTAATTAGATATTATATGCATGTCTATCCTTGAAAAAGAAACTGTAAGAATCACATGTACGTAGCTCTAATTTCAGCTAAAAATGATACATTTGCTAATTCTAATTTGTTTGGTTGACTACGAGTCTAGTTGCATTGCATTGTATAATATTAAATAAATGACTTTATAAACGTCAACTAGTTTAAGTTACAATCATTTCAACCACCAAATTAAGTACCTGCATGTATGACCATTGGATCGATGCAATTTGCAGTATACAATAATGTTTTGGAATTATTATTATTATTATTATTATTATTATTATTATATATATAAAGTAATGCATGTTGGTCTAAATATTAATCTTTCAAACATTAATTCCAAAAGTTCTGATGATCATGATATATATATATATATATATATATATATATATTATATGTGGTAAATGTTAATGAACCGATCGATGGATCGACAACTGAAGTACTCATGACGATTAAATAATGCTATTGTCACATTGCACTCACGACAAAGCTCCCCCCACATATATCCAATATGAGTCGTTGAATCACTTTCATGCGTGCATGGTCATCATCATGTGTTGATGAACCGACAAAGAAGCAAGAACACGGCTACAATTAAAAGCATATAATTAGTGGAATCCACATAGTTATCATCATCTGCATGCACCATCCAAATCAAATGTCGCTAGCTATCTATAACTACTTTAATTAGCTAGCTTTCACGAGAGAGATTAATATTGAAATCAGATTGTGCTGGTGCGCCGTGTTAATCACTAGCACAAAGTACTACATATAGATATATCATGTCGATATATATATTATGGATGGATCTAATATATCATGGTAAATTCTTCAAAAAAATGGAATCAAGATAAACATTTATAGAATAATCATGCACTACAAAAAAATAGGTAAAACTGACTCAATATTTACAATAAAAACGATTATTAGCGATTTAAACAGATTATTAACGACTAAAATAGATTATTTGTGACTAATAAATGATACTAAATAAGCAGTTTTCTTGTTATGAATATTTAAGATTATTTTCTACCCCAAATGGTAGGATTTGTTTTCATGTCAATCATGAGTACAAACGCGATATTGGAATTAATTTTTAGTAATTTATATTAATCTTTTTGAGATCGACATTCACAGCTAGTACGGACTATATAATATTAATTCGTGATGGACGTGATCAGTAATTACGGCCATGCTCCTGCTAATCTCTTAGTTGCATTGTTATAATTCATGACCTAATAACCAACCCCAAAATAAATATTTGTCACCCGCCCATCAAGTTTTTCACTCTCACAAACAGTACCACTACATTAGCTACAATGTACACAGCTGCTGCTCTCCACGTACGTCCCGCTTAATTAATTATTAATTCATGGGTGCAATATGGTCTAATTGCATAAAATTAATTAACCCATTTTATAATCATGCTTAGTTTCTATAATTTTCGTTTAACTTTGTCACAATTTAGGCTTCGGACGTGGATCTATACATATATATAATCTTCGACCCACAAAGTAATTATAAATTCCAGTTCCAACGGTATTAATTTCTGACATTAATTCCATAAACTTGCATATATATATATATATATGGATATATGTATATGTATGTATATATGAATATATATATATATATATGTATGTATGTATGAATGTATGTATGTATACTAAGAAGATTAATTGTTTGTGATAAGTTATTTCCTAAAAAATGATTATTTCCTATTAAAATTAGTCTTTTTTTCATCGCAAATATATTCATCATAAATGCTCATTTTTCTTGAAGCATGTTGATTATGACGTATCCCATAAAATAGAATGACATCTCTTTCCCTGTCAATATACTTGTCGTGTATATCGATACAATTATTTTTACTATTTCTTTAATTTTGGAGAATTTTAAGTCATGTACATTTTTTAATTTTTTACAATACAAAATATATATTCATAATTATTGTAACAGAAATTTGTAAAGAAATAAATTAAAGTGCCTAGATTCCACTCGAGAGTATGTGTACGTATATATACACATACATAATATGGTTTATAAACCATTGTGAACACAGATTGTTTAGACCTCATTCAAGTCTGATCGTTCTTTATTTATATATTTGTTTTATAATCACCCAAATCATATGCAGTGATTAGCCATTAAATATAACCAATGGCTGCATATAACTGGGCTTGGGCCAACTGACAGAATACCCGACAACCGCTGCTTCGACCTTTTGGGATTTGTGATCCACGACATTATTAGAGCTTCAATATATAATTTAAAATTGGGCCTACACCAAGTAAACTCAATGGTTATCTTGACCGGGTATAGCCCAACAATTCACCAGCACCAAAATGGTGTGAGCTCAATGTAGGTCGGCTTTCCTTTCAAAACTCAGTAATTGGCTGGTCACCAATCCCATAGATAGGTAATCCTTATAGACACCATAGTATCAGGACATGATGCCATCGTTCGGTATCTTTCTCCTTGAATGATTTCTTATATTTGCATACTGCAGTATGCTCTTTCAATTTTCTTTTTTCTAGCTGAAGAATGATTAAACGACCCTCTTTTCCAATTTTTCTTTTGGTTTGATATACGGAGCTTGCACTAAAAATTGGTGGGAAAATATCCAAGTTCGGTGTAAAGACACTGTGATTAATGCTTTTGTTAGAATAGATTCTGCCACCTCTAGATCTTAAGGTTTTTTGACAGTCTATTCCAACTTACAATAACGCCAATTTTTGTTAATCCCTTTTTCAGCACAAAAGAAAATGTTCGAACTGAATATAACTAAAAAAAAAAAAACAAAAACAGAGGAAATGTTTCTCGAAAATGCAGGCTGTTTAAACTCGTCAGTTTGATTTCGGCCTACTTATAAAATATGAAAAGACATTTATGAAAAATTACCATTTTTCGATTTACGGTGAACGCATTTAACATATGTCAATTACAACCACTGAACCATTAATCCAACGCACTGGCTCATGACATTGTGCACATATTCATACTAAATATAGTTTTTTTTTTTTTTCGAAGAGTCAAGATCACATGTTTAATAGTAATTTATATCCTAAATTTATTAAAAATTCTCACTTTTAACGAAAGAATACCATAATAATAATAACACTTGAAATTTATAGATAAGCTTTAAAAATATCGCAAGTATCAGGAAAAAAAAAAATCTCACACTTCACAACCTAAACAACCTCTTATTGTTATTATTAACAAATAAAGAACTTGAACCTACCAAACAAAACCAACAGAATTAACAAAAGGACATAAATGAAATAAAAATAAAGCAAACACTATACAACTTCCTTAGGACCTAATGCATAGAGACGCCACCCTTATCCATTCGAAATATGCCTTCAAGAATTGAAGGGAGCTTAGAACCATGTTGCCAAACCTTGTAGACCCCTGATGCACCGAGTCTCGCACAACCATCTGCCAAGGAACTACATTTTTCTATAAATATGTCTAACCCGCAAGTAGAGGCCATCCATTAGTTTAATCAACTCTTCCCAATAATCCTCCAAATACCAAAGCCCACATCTCTTTTTCCTAACCCCGTCATTTACTAACATGGAGTCCATTTCAACTTCCACCTTTCCAGACCCAAAAATCTCACAGTTCTCAGACCTTGAAGTAAAGCCATAAATTCTGCAACATTATTAGATTTTACACCAGTTGACATGGAAAAACCAGAGATCAAATTTCCACTATGGTCCCGAATTACTCCACCTGCACCTGCACTTGAAGGAACTTCCATCCATATTGAGTTTAACCCAATTCTTGGGAGGAGGGACCCATTTTACAATCTGAAATGACTTCAATCTTTTAGGCTTAATCGGCAAATGTAAAGCCTTTAAAATCTCTTCATCTCTACGACTGAAGCTAAAGGATTTTTTTAGTTTTTCACATGCAATAGCCAACCAATATTTGATAGAATTCCTAACAACTTGAATCGATTCATGAATTCCCTCCATTCTAGCTTTACATCGACACCACCAAAGCCTCCAAGTAATTATGGAAGGAAGAATTCCTATCAATTGTCCACTTTGTGAATTATTGGCTCTCCTGTACCAGGATTCTATCCTTTGTTCCCAAGTTTGACCTTCTAGTCTAGGAACAAGTGTTTGAAATGTTTTGATCAAGTTAATCAAAACAATGAAATGTATTCACTATATATAGAGTTGTCGATACATGAAATAACAGAGTAGCAGATTATAGTTTACAGAATATCTATTATGTTTTACAAAAATTCAAATTCAAATGCTATAAGCTGGCTGATGAGATTTGTTGGTGATTGATATTATCTACTAGAATATCGCTAGAGTTGGCATCAGGTACAGCAATAGTTTGTGGTAAATCTTCATCCTTAATAACCCCCCTCAAATTGATGGTGGGAGGAGGAGTAACAACCATCAATTTATCTTGCAAAAATAAGAAACGAGAAGAAGATAATCCTTTGGTGAATATATCAGCTAGCTAATCAGTAGTAGAGATGTGTTGTAATTGAATATCCTTGTTTTGCACCTTCTCTCAAACAAAGTGAAAGTCCATTTCTATGTACTTTGTACGTGCGTGAAACACTAGATTAGTAGCTAGTGCAAGATCTCCAAAGTTATCACAATAAATAGTTGGAATGGTAGGGAGAGTAACTTGTAATTCACGTAGTAACATACGAAGTCAGTAAATTTCAGCAGTGACAAAGGCTAAGGCACGATACTCTGTCTCGGTACTAGATCTAGACACAACAAGCTGCTTCTTTGCAGACCAGAAAATAAGGGAATTACCAAAATAAATGGCATACCCTGTTGTAGACTTTCTATCATTGGGATTTTCCACCCAATTGGAGTTGCAAAACGCCTTGAGTGATGGTGAATTGGGTGTGAGCCAAAGACCATAATCTGGTGTCCCTTTGAGATAGCGTAAGATACGCTTTGCTGCAGCCCAATGCACCATAGTGGGAGAGTGTATAGCTTGACAAAGCTAGTTGACAAAATAGGAGATTTCAGGCCTGGTTATGGTGCAATATTGTAGAGCACCAATAACTTGACGATAAATAGTGGGTTCAGAGAGAGGCTCGCCATCACCAAGCATGGAGCTGAGTATAGCTTAGCACCAAGCATGCCTGTCTTGAGGAGCAGATCTGTAATATACTTTGTTTGCCGAAGGTGCAATCCAGATGTAGATCGAGAGGCCTCAATGCCAATGCCAAGAAAGTAACTAAACTCACCAAGATCTTTTAATGGAAATTTGCTTTGTAGGCCGCTGATAAGAGATGATATTGCAGCATTATTGTTTCATGTGACTAAAATGTCATCAACGTAAACCAAAACATACAAAGTAATGGATTGATGCTTGTATATAAATAGAGATGTGTCAACAAGTGAGCCAAGGAACCCGAGTTCTTGTAGTGTTTGAGAGAAACAATTAAACCAAGCCTGTGGGACTTATTTAAGACCATAGAGAGTCTTATGTAATTTGCACACAAAGTCAAGGTGTAGGGGATCAACAAAACCCTTGGATTGCTCCATATATACTGCATCATCTAAAACACCATGTAAAAATACATTAGAAACATCAAATTGCTTGATAGGCCAATTAAACTGGATGGCAAGGGCTAGCACCATTCAGATGGTTGACTGTTTAAAAACTGGACTAAATGTTTCACTATAATCAATGCCATTACGTTGATCAAAGCCCTTGGCAACAAGGCGAGCTTTGAATCTGTCAATGGTTCCATCGGGTTTTCTTTTAATTTTATAGATCCACTTGTTTCTAACAATGTTGAATGCAATGGTTTAGGACATAAATTCCAGGTGCTAGTGTTGATGAGAGCATCAATCTCTACTTGCATAGCCCTTTTCCACTTAGGAGAGGAGTTTGCTTGGATAAAGCAGGTGGATTCATTTTCGGAGAGGTTAGAATGAAAAGCTTTGTAAGGGTGTTTGGTGTAATAGGATGTGGTATAGTTTGGGAATTGTTTGGGTTTGGAATGTCCTATTTTCAATCGAGTCAACATAGGATGTGAAGGAATGAGGTGAGTATTAGAAGTTTGAGTATGAGGCATGGATGGTGAATGGTCAGATGAACTGGTGAAGGAATGAGATATATTGGTATTAGGAAGGGAAATAAGTGAAGAAGGAGTAGAATGAGATATACTAGTGTCAGGAGATGTAATAAGTGAAGAGGGAGGAGAGTGAGATATACCTGTATCAGGAAGTTGCTCATTGGGATGGAAGAGTGTCGTAGGGAGAGGCATGGATGTTAGAATGATATGTGCTTGACAGTTAACAGGTGATACACTTGCAGGTGATGAATGAATTTGATCTATGTCCCTTACTAGAAAGAATCCTTCATCAAATATAACATGGCGTGAAACAAACACTTTCTTGGAGGAAGGATCAAGACATCTATAACCTTTTTTATTGGAACTATCACCAAGGAAAATATACAATTTGCTCCGAAAGCTGAGTTTATTTGATGAACAAGGCCTTAATAATGGATAGCAAGCATACCCAAAAACACATAAGAATTGATAGTTGGGGTCATGACCAAACAACTTAAAATATGGAGACGTATTGCCAAGAATTGAAGTAAGGAGTCTAGTTATTAAATTTATGGCTGTTTGGAATGCATCAACCCAGAAATTTGATTTT
Organism: Platycarya longipes; assembly: GCA_036559045.1. Classification (NCBI taxonomy): domain Eukaryota; kingdom Viridiplantae; phylum Streptophyta; class Magnoliopsida; order Fagales; family Juglandaceae; genus Platycarya; species Platycarya longipes. The sequence continues at coordinate 7,185,782 of CM071797.1, read as the reverse complement.
ATGTGTGATTGAACAAGAAGAGAGAGACCAATTTCCATGATGTGTCTATGCTTTCTTTCAGATATACCATTTTGCTCAGGTGTATGAGGACAAGTCCATCTATGATAGATGCCATTGCTGTCAAGAAATTTTTGAATTGGTGAGACATGTATTCTCGACCTCCATCACTTTGTAATTGTTTGATTTTGGTGGAAAATAGATTTTCAACTAGAATTTTGTATTTAATAAAGCAAGAGAGCACATCAGATTTTTGGTGAATAGGATACAACCATGAAAATTTAGAAAAGTCATCAATGAATATAACATAGTAGCGGCATCCACTTAGAGATGGAATAGAGCAACACCATACATCTGTATGTATAAGTTCAAGAGGTGAAGTAGAGAGATGATGAGAATCAGAAAATGCTAATTTTTTTATTATTTCCCATTTGACAAGAGAAACATACATTAGAGGAGACTAACTTGCCCAAAACAAGTAAGTTGTGAGAACGAATCAAATGAAGAATAGTTTTGTCTGAAGGGTGTCCTAATCTAGAATGCCACATATCAAATGTAGTTTTATTTCCTAAGTAGGCTACAAGATCATGCTTGACACCATGCTTATTATTCTTGGGATTCTTGCTCAGATAGAGAGGATAAAGACCAGATTCACTTTGTCCCTCCAGTAGTGTTGTTCTCGTTAGATTGTTCTTCACAATATAAGAGGAACCAGTTAGGATAAAGAAACTGTTATTTTCAATACAAAACCAGTTAATGGAAGGCAAATTAGCTGAGATGTTGGGACAATAGAGAATATTTTTCAAGGAAAATGTATGCTAACCAGATTGAAAGTTGAGATGAACCAGAATGAAGGATAAGAAGGGTAGAGCCATTACCAACCAGAATAAAAGGTTGTTGAATGGTGAGATTGGCAAGCTCGAAAGTGATGTGTGCATTAGCACCACTATCTACAAACCAAGGTTGCTCCCCTCCATGAGTGATGTTGGATTGTGCAACCATAACAACTAACTGTGCAGGAGGATGTCGACCCTGGTAAGCGTAGTCCATTCTGTGATAGCAATGTAATGCACGATGATTGGATTTGCCATAGATTTGGCATGGTGATCTTGGTGCAGCGGGTCCTTGGGAAGCAAGATTTTGGTGCTGAGGTTGCTGAGAAATAATTGGTTGCTGCTAGGAAGATTGGCCTTGGGAGGAAGGTGACTTGGAACCAGCAGAATTTGGAGAGAACTTTTGGTATTTCTGTGGACCTGCAAATTCTTTTTGTTGCCATAGTGGTGAGAAGGGTCATGCTTAGGTGCATAGAGAGCAAATGTTGCAGCATCTGGTGCAGCTGCCTTATTTTGATTTTCGATTAGGATTTCATATGACAGAAGCTCAGCTTGAAAATCACCAAATGATAATAATGTGTCCCTGGTAGCAAAAGAAAAAGAGGAACTAAAGGCATTATGAGCAGGATTGAGGCCACTAACAATGAAAGAGATGAGGTCTTCATCATGTATTGTTTTGACAACAGCTGCCAATTGATCTGTCCACAATTTCGCTTGTCGAAGATACTCAGTGAAAGAAAGGTTTCCTTGACTCAAATTCTGAAGTTGACATTTGAGATGAGCCACCCTTGAGCGAGATTGTGAAGCAAATCTATTGGAGAGGTGCTGCCACACCTGTCGAGATGTCTGTAAACCATAGACAGTAGAGAGAACATTTTCAGCTAGAGTTGTATTAATCCAGCTTAGTAAGAATTGATCCTTTTTTTGCCATTAAACAAAAGCAGGATTAGGAATTTCCTTTCCTTCAGAATCAGGAAGAGTTGCAGCAGGGCAAGTGTTAGAACCATCCAATAACTCGTGACTCGTGAGAATGTGAGCAAATTGAGATAACTAGCTTAGATAATTTGTCCCATCCAACTTGACAGAGACAAGTTAAACAATGTTAGGAAAATTGAAGATGGAAGTTGAAGTAGCGGAAGCAGAAGCCATTTGGATCAAAGCGTGAGCTGATTGCTCTGGCACCAAGAAAGAATTAAATTTAAAACAAGTGTTTGAAATGTTTTGATCAAGTTAATCAAAACAATGAAATGTATTCACTAGTTATAGAGTTGTCGATACATGAAATAATAAAGTAACAGATTATAGTTTATAGAGTATCTATTCTGTTTTACAAAAATTCAAATTCAAATGCTATAAGCTGGCTAATGAGGTTTGTTGGTGATTGATATTATCTACTAGAATATCGCTAGAGTTGGCATTAGGTACAGCAATGGTTTGTGGTAAATCTTCATCCTTAACATGCCCAACTGATTTGAACATATACTATATACTTGTTCAACAAAATTCCCCCAAGGCAAGAATATGATTTTGATCCTCATAGCGTCCTGACATACAGCAATCACAATTCGATATCATGTAAATCACAACACTCCTTATACGATCATCAACTGGAAGACAACCATACTAAGCCTTCCACATAATAATCCACATTTTACTCAACAAAGACGGATGCCACACCCATTCATCCAAGGTATTTTAGGAGAACAAACCCGAATACATTCCCATATACTGCGAGTTGAGAAACTTCCTTGAGAATTTGGCAGCCAAATAAGAATGTCTTTACCAGGTTTAACACTACCCAACTCATTCAAGATTTGATTGGTTTTTTCAACTCCTACCAAATGATCAAATATCTCAACATTCCATCTGTTTTTCGTTTTGCAATCTGACAACAATATCTCCAGCATTTCATTAATAGGAAGATGATCAATAATCGAACCATCCATAAGCCACTTATCTTTCCAGAATGACACATTTCCATCCCTTACCCTCCACTTAGAAAACTGAATGAATAAAGGAAGATGGAACAATAGCATTTTCCAAAACTTTGATCCCTTCATAAAATCAACCATAACAATATGCTTATTACCTACGTACTTAGCAAGAAAAAACTGAGCCCAAATTGATTTCCCTTGAAGCAGGTTCCAAGTCAACTTCATGTGCAACGATGTTTGGACTTCCTGAAAATTACGAAAACCCACCCCTTCCTCTAAAACCGGTCTACATAAATCATCCTAAGCCCTCCTATTTTTTTTTTTTTTTTTTTTGGTTTACCATCACAAACACCCTAGAAAAAGATACTCATGTATCTCTTCAAATTTTCAATCACAACTTTAGGAGTTTGCAAGATCAAAAGGCAATGTATAGGAATACTTTGAAGAACATTTTTTAACAGAAGAAGCCTTGCACCGCTAGACAGAAGTCGGGTCTTCCACCCCTCTAAACGATCCCTCACTTTCTTCAACAATCCTTCAAAATGAACAGAAAGCAACCTTCCGCAAATAATGGGAACCCCTAAATAATAAAAATATTTTAATCAACAAACTTTAAAAATAACAAAAATCTGATATTGGGAATTGTTAAGGAGAAATTTTAAAATCTCATATTGAATGAAAGTATTGCAATGATATTGTGTGAAGATAATAAGATTTTATAAAATAATATTATACGAAGATAAATGCTTTAGTCACAATGAGATCTTATAAAATAAAGTTTATAAATTGATGTACCTTAATGTGATACATCATATTATAAAATTACTTTTATTATAAAATAAATATAACACATCATATGAAATTCTGTTATTTTGTGAATTTATTATTATAACAACTCTTTATAGTTGTTAAGAAGCGAATAGATGACCCAATATATTATCATTATTATAAAACCAACTGAGGGAAGAGGCCCATTAGATGTAGTGATGGGTCATGTCACTCGCTCAGCTACAACCCAAGTTGTCGGATAGCATTAAATGATCTGAAAAGTTAGCATGCAACGATAAGCCCAGGCATCCACTCACCTTTGTGGATAAGTTAGTGCGCGCGCCTCCCACCCCATTCACAAAGGATAGACTACTATTGACCCACGCATAATGTAACAAGCAACGACTAACATGAGAGGGGGGAAACTTGCAACTCGTTCAATGTCTGGTACACCCTCCACAATCCACCATTAGAGGGTGGAGACCACCATAACCATGTATATAAACAAGTCCTGAATGTAGGTAGAATTCTCTGAACACTTTCTCCTTAAATTTCTGCTTAAAGAGATAATTATGATTTACGCATTGGAGGTGATGGTCACCACCTTGAGCTCCCATCTTCTTGGGTCTTGCAAGTCGAATGAAAGAATAATAGAGTTGCAGGCTACAAAACACGACCTCAACAATTGTAACAGCTCTTTTCTCCCTTATTCGAATGTTAAGTCTCGCACAATTATTAGGTGAATAGGCTATATACCATTGGGAAATCTTGATTGTAACTTTAATTATTCAGTTTGGAGGGTATCATAATAGATGATCGTTAGTGTGTCCAAAGATCATGACATCAAACGTGGATCGAATTATAGATAATTGCGGCACATATATTTTTGTCACAATAATAATTAATTGAGTTGCTTTTGACATTAAGCGCTTCTCCTGATCATGATTCATACCGCCACATCATATATAGACATTAATCATTCTTATTTTCAATTTTGCTAGACATATGAAAAGGTTGATGATAATTATATGGTTGACCCACATTCTCAAATATTAATTCACCCAATCGATCAAATCGTAAATTTGTGTTTTTAGGTAAGGAACAATAGCTAATTGCCAATACCAAGTAAACTTCACTTTTTGTCTTGAGAGGCCTAATGCTTTTTTAAAAATTAAAAAAAAATTATTTTATACTTCATCTTTATAAGGTGCAACCCAAAACACGTGAAAAGTTTCGTGACCAATAAAGGGCTCTCAAATAAAACATTGAGTAATTTTTGGGCCCCGCGGTTGGAACCCCTTTACATCTTCACAGGCTTATTTTATTAAAAAAATTAAATATATTTTGTTTGCATACCCACTTTTATCATTTTTGAGAAAAAAAAATGAGCAGTGAAGAAGTGTAAAATAAATTATGCCTATGAGGGCGCTAAGGAGCCCCAACTACGAAGCCCCATATCATTGCTCAAAACAAATTGATCTTCTTCATTCCATGATCAAATTTGTTTCTAATTTATATATTTCTTTTTTTTTTTTAAATAAGAAAAGTGTATTTGCATTTTACATCATGGCAGTAAATATGAAATATCGTCAAGCTTTCGAGATTAATTAGGATTTTAATCTGTTGCATCGAGTACTGATAAAAAGAAAATAAAATATTGCATAGGAATTCATCTAATTGGTGTAAGAGTAATACTACATACAATCATTTTTGTGCACTTCTTGTATACTCCGCTCATATGATTGACCAAAACATTTATTTTATATTATAAAAATTGATACAACCAATTATATTGGTGAAATGCACAAAAATGACTTAACATAAAGATTTTCTTGATGTAATTACTTTACAGTAGTGCTAGGTACATACAATTTGTAGAAGCAAGTTGTGTACCTATCTGATATGGCACTTGTGCTAGTCAGATGCTTAATTAAAAAAAGGTGTGTAAAAGTTGAAGGATAAAGAGATGAAAATATGGATATTTTGTAGCTTCACTAACAAGCTTCACGTTCATGAACAACTCTATTTTCATCTCCAAGTGAAATCATTAGAAAAATGAATACGCAAAAACTCGAACCAAGGAAGAGAAACCCCGAATCGTAGGTTTCCATCTTCATATTTTTCATCTACTACAGATTTTTGATAAGATTTCGTGGATTGGTAATTGTCTAAAAGTCCAGAAATTTTTGTCAAAATTAGTCATTTTCTTACAAATAATCGATACTTAAGCTTTTATGAAATCTCTATCTTTGTTCTAGATCGATCGTCTAGACGAAAGAATAATGAAAATTTTAATTTGTCTTTGCAGAACATTTTGGATCGATGTGAGGAGTTTGCAGAACATTTGGACAAACTTGTCTCTTCAATATAGTTTTCGGTGAGCTTATATATATATTTTTTTTTGCTTCATTTCCATTTTTATTTTTGGGCAGCTTCTTCATCACTTTGTTTATTTATTTATTTTTAGTTTGAAGATGATGATGGTGATAGAGTTCCCCTTGAGAGTGTGTATCCATTTATACCCAGTTTTCATATTTACAAACAACTATGTAAAGGGATCAATGTTGACAAATGGAGGCACTTGACGAAATCTGTGTGTTTTATTGTAGAGGTTTTGTGCTTCTGTTGTAACCTATATTGCACATTGATTTTGTTTCGATCCCTTATGGCCTATGGGCTTTTAATTGTTGTGCAATTATTAGGCAAGCGTAGATGGGTTTTTGGTGGTCTTATTTTCTAGGTTTGTTTAAGAGTATATATATATATATATATATATATATATATATATAATTTCTTGGGGGCATGTGGAATTAGATAGTAGAGGAGACTCAATCTTGTTTGTATTTTGTTTTTCTATTTTGGGTTTAATAAGAAATTTTGCTTTGAATCCCTGTAAAGAATTATATAAAAATTAAAGGTAGTGAACTAAATTTCCATTTGAAGAGCATTGGATTCTGAGAGATGATGGCTATTAGGCTTTGGTATTACAAAGTGGCATAGTAAAAGTGGTGGTCTATATGAGTTTGTTTCTGTATTGTTTTTTAGAGATGCCTAATGTAGGAGATAGGCTATATATGTTTCTAATTTACTTCCAATTTGTTTTTGTGAAAACAGGTTTTTTGGTAAGATGTTGTACAGGATCTGGGTATTTACACTTATTCCTTCTAGTTTTTTGGGTGAAGACAGGTTTTTAGTGAAGGATCTAGGTATTTTGTGGATTGATGATTGTCTAAAAATTCATAAATCTCTATCAAGGTTAGTCAAGGTACTACTCACTCTCCCTCTGATTTTAAATTGTTTTTTCGATTTTGTTATTGATTCTGGTTCTGAGTTCTTCATTGTTGGGCAATTTTATTCTGAGTGTCTTTTAATTTGTTGAACCCTCTGTTTGGCTGCTGCAAAACCAGAAGTTAAAGAGTTGGAAAATGAAGAGTTATATCTATTGTTAGTGATTGTTTGGGGCCTTGAATAGAGGAAGTTGATTAGATAGCTTGTTTGAATTTCTGTCAAATTATTTTTGTTTTATAGTTATTTGTTCCCTTCATTTAACTTATTTTTAAAGATTTAAAATGAAAAGCATAATCTGTACATTTATCAATTTTATTTATTTATTTATTTTTCTTTGCATCCAGACAGTGATCACTATTGCATTTTTTTTATTTGTGGATCTTTCTTATCTTTCTGAAAATCTTATATATTGGGAATAATGTGACTAACACTTATAAACTTGGAGTGCAGACCTAGTATTGGAGAGAGATGGAAAGAACAAGATGGGATTTCAAGTTCAGAGATGAATCAAGAAAAATGAGTCTCATTTGAGAGAAGTGTCAAGAGCCATGAACGCCTTTAGTATTACTGTGTTTTTATATTAGAATTTGGCTCATGTATTGAACTCCATAATTGATATAGAAAATTTTGTACATCCTTGCATGAAATTTTTATAATTGTAATGGTTAATGTGTGTGGTGCTGCAAAACAAGCTAACTTCTAATTGTTATGATTAATGATTAATGGCTAATGTATTGGTTTTTTAAAGCAGGTTCATTTGTTTTGTTATTAATATGTGTTCAATGTATGAAAAACATCATTTCCAATTTCGTCTATGTTGGACCCAAAACAAGGCAAAAAAGCAGTAAAACAGACCATAATAAGATTTGAAAAACAGGTAAAAAGTTAGACCCGAGGTGATTCATAAGAATTGTTAGCAATGAAAATGCTCAATTTCAATTGTTTTTTTGTATCTACTTAATTGACATTTAGATTAATAAAATGTTGGACCAGAAACTCATTGTAATTATATGGGTATCCAAAGTACTTAAACAACATGCTTAAAACACCAAAACATAGTTGCTGGTATGCTTATTTCGTCAAAAATAATTTTCAGACTATGGTGTCAAAGAAGAGCAAAACATCAACCATAACCGTGCATAAAAAATGAACCCAAAACAATAAATAAAAGACTGCCATAATTCTTAAAACATCAGCCATAATTCTTAAAAGTCTTGATACAAATTTTGATCCTTAAAACTGCTTGTAACTCCCAGATATACGAGAGCATTGCCAATACCCTCATTTTCAATGACTTGGGTCAAGCCAAATGATAGCATGCAAATCAACTTTTCCAACTAAATGATAGCATCAGTTTCATAATTCCTGTCAAGCCAAAGCCAAATTAAATCAAATATAATCAAAGGATGATATAATTTGTAAAAAAAAAAATTGCTTCTTTCCCTCATGAAATATCCTCTCGTTTGCTCAAGCCAACTTGTCTAAGGGATTCACTGTCATACTAGCTAAATACAAATTAACAAGCAACTAAGAGAAGCCTGATAATTTTCAAACATTTGTTGTGCCTAACGTCAACAACAAATCACAAGCAAGAGATGCACTCTATTATCAAACCAAATCCAACTAGCAAGAAAGTATTTAATAAAGAAATATTGCATTATACTAGAATCTGAAACAAATCGAGTCTCATTCCACAATCCAAGTTTCAGAAATTAGTTACATATTGTATTTCTATCAACAAAAATAAACTTAAATAAAGCCATAATGAAATCTGAAAAACTATTCAAAAAGGCATAAATCCTAGAGTGCGAAAAATGCCGTATGAAACAAAGCAGAAAAATGAAAAGAAAATATTGAAAAAAATTAACTAACTCCTTCATACGAAAATTCCACTTCCTTTTATACTTGGATTCTTCTCTCTTCCTCTCTCTCCTTGTCACGGATGCCCCGTTCTTCATCATGCTAAACCGTTCCTGCTTGTGGTCCCCAAATTCTCCAAAACCGGTGCCTCTCGCTCGGGTTGCCTTCTTCTATCAGATTTCAATTACTTAAGTCACGGTACAAGGCTTCAACTACACATGGGTTTCTGTTTTACGCCTAAATCAAGTCACATTCAAGGGCCCAGTTGCTGGTTACGAGCTTCAATTTATGGACGCGGGCGTCAGTTATAGGCTTGGTAATGTCACGGTCCTCACGGACATGCTTCATTTTCCTCTCGGATAGCCTTCTCCAGCACTCAAGTGAGCTGTAGGTGTAATAGGCTTGCGTTACTCTTCTCCACATTACCGGCTTAAGGACGTGGGCTTCACTTGTTTACACAGGCCTCAGTCGCAACGTGATTCACTTGTGGATGTTGGCTTCCATTGTTCTCGGTTTTAATTTCTTCAAGTCAAATTTCGTTTGTTTCTTCTCCAATTATCACATTATGGGTCTTTATCATTTCATGGACTCTTCACGTTTATGGGCCACAGTCCTAAAATGAGCCAACACACATTTGAGAGTTCAATTGAATGCTAATCCCCAAATAACATAAACTCATTTATATTTAGTTGAGGGTAAAATGTTATTTCACATGTTAAACACGGTTAATCCACATTATCATATTAATAATCTTATTTTAATACATAAACTCATTTAACCAAAGACATTTCAGAGTATTAATACAACATAATTGATCATTTATCAATCCTCTCTTTTGTTCAAACCAACTTGTCTAACTCCCTCCAAATTCTCCAACTCAAAGAGAAAATATCTATCATACCTAATAGATTAGGAAAGAAAAATAAGTTTGGAATTATAATACAATGCTCAATTCATCCTAGCTAACGATCATAATCAAAAACATTTTAATCACTAAGTTATTTTGGGATTTGTTTGCATCATGATACATGAATATATTCTTTATGATCACAAGATTATTGACAAATGATATAAGAAATTCAATTGGCCATGTAGGCCGGTAGTCCCTCAATATATTCAATATTTAATTAATTTAAAAATGGCTAATATTTAATAGTTTAAAGTAGATCTTACTATTATTTGAAGTTTAAATTGCATGTAAATATAATAACACAAATATACTACACAGCCGATGAACTTCCCTTAAAATATTATGTCAAAATTACTACACAGCCGGTGAACCTTAAAATACACTTTCTCTTAGACCATTTTTCTTCCTTTTTCAGTGTTACTTCAATTATTATAAATCGCTGACCAAAATTACTGTATGACAAAGAATGAATCTTTATGGCCAACTCAGCCCCACTTTCCTCCACGCCCTTGCTTTGGCTACTTCTAAGGCTGTCCTAAACCATCCTATATATACAAATCCATTTAAGTAGTTGGCTTCTGCCCTTTGAACAATGTGGTGTTTGTGGGAAGTCATGGAAGCAAGCAGAGGTTACATGAGAGTTCGATTTCTGCTTCTTTTTATAATGAGATTTTTGTAAAATGAAAGAATAAGAACAACAGAAAGAGAGAAAAAATACTCACATCGAATAACCGAATCAGTGGAAGCAGAGCTACAGGTCACCACACTAGCCGTTTGGCGCTCCATCATATTCTCTACGACAAGGAAATTCTTCTCCGTTTAAGTTACGATTTTTTTGATTGAAAGGGATTTGGGAGAAGGGAAAAAGGAAAGGTGCAAGAGAAGATACGAAATCAAAGAAAAATAAAGAAAGAATTTCATCCACGAGAGGGGAAGGGGAAGGGAAGGTGAAAGCTACGAGAGAAAAATTTCATTTGCAAGAGAGTTAGGATGTTTTTTAAGTCAATGGCCTAAAACGCACCGTTTAATTAAATGCGTTTAAAATCTGAAAGCCCGCCCAACAAATTTCATTTGCATCAAATCCATTTCTCGCACGCTCTGTCTTCTTGACTTCCACGTCTGATGGGTACGTATTTGTTGTGCAAATATCGCCTACAACAAGAATTTCTCATTACTTTAGTGTGATTGAAAATATTTTAATTTGCAGGTTTTTAAACAATCTTTCTACGTAACACTCTATTTATAAATTAACAACTATATATAATATACATATTTTAAGTTATCAGTAATTTTTATTTTGTTTTTGGAATCTTTTTAAATTAAAATGGGTTTAAAAATAAATTCTATTTATAAGTTCCTTTTTTTCCCGAGGACAAGCAGCAGCGAGTAATTTTTTATCCGAAAATATTGTCTACGATATAATATTTAACTTTCAAGGGTTGTACATTTGGTTCTGCGTAACGTAGTTTTATAATATTCGATGTCGGCATGCTGATATATATTATGCCGGCCTCGTATTACCAAGTGTACGTTTGATATTGTAGTAGAAAATATAGTTTATAATTTTAAGATTTATAATTTATAATTTATAATTTAAATAATAATTTTTATATTTTAAAAGTTATTTATTGTTTAATAAACATATATTTAAAGCATTTTTAAAATTAGTTACAGTAAATTTTTTAAAATGTACAATTATTCATAGGAATTTTTTGATAAAAACTTTCAATTTGGTGTTTTTTGAAAAAAATTTCTTTCAACTTTTTTAATTGACTAAAGCATTTTTTATATATTTATCAAATATGTCGTTTTTTCTTTTAAAATATTTTTAACTGTTTAAAATCACTTTTTAAGTTTAAAAACATAATCACAAATAGACTCTTAGTGCATGCTTGGATTGTTATGGGAAATATAGCTTATAACTTGTAATTCAAATAATAAGCTTTGTATTTTAAAAGATGTTTATTGTTTGATAAACATATATCTAAAACGTTTTTAAAGTTAATTATAGTAATTTTTTTTAAATATATAATTATTTGCAAAGCTTTTTTTATAAAAGTTTAATTTTTTTTTTTTAAATCTGATTTTGAACTTTTTTTTAGGTGAGAAAATAATTTTTTATATTTTATCAAACATGTATTTTTTTTTAAAAAAGTATTTTTAAACAGTTAAAAGTATTTTTAAATTTTGAAATACAATTTCAAACAGGCTCTAAGCGTGTTTTATTGTATATTTGCATTTTTTATCTTATTTTAGAATTTTGTAAATATTTTAAAAAAAATTATATACAAATTCATTAATAGTCATTTTTTAATTATTAATAAATAAAATAAACAAATTACAGTCAATTTGAGAGAACAAACCCAAGTATCATATTATCAATTTCCATTTTATAGTTTACAAGCCTTATACGTCGCGACTGCATCATCAAATTTAGAGCATACGTTAATTATATATTGTGATCAATTGACTATATAATATTGCTTATAAATTACCACTATAGTCAAATTGAGAGAATAAACCTAAGCAACATATTATCAATTTCCATTTTATAGTTTACAAGCCTTATACGTAAGCGACTGCGTAATCATATAGAGCATACATCAATTATATATTGTGATCAATTGACTATATAATATTGCTTATAAATTACCACTATATTAACTTTAGCCATATATTCAATTTGGAGAAGAGTCCTTCTACAAAGCAGCCATTGTAGTAGTGCACATAGTACAGTCACTACGTGGCTGCTTCTGGTTTTTTTTTTAAACCCAAAATCGGTATTTTCAATTTGAAAGATCCCCATTTGAATTTGACGCTGCGAAACACCCTTTATCGACAACAACACATGAAACACCATTCCTCTACCCCGTTATGTCAGTATCTCTCACCATCACTTCTCCACTTCTATTAGACACCGTCGATGGTGCCTTTGACCACAAGGATTGACTTGCCCTCCGACCCAAATCTGGCACTTGGAGATACGCATCTTTTATCATAGGTAACCCTCTTCTCCACTTCTAAACCCTGCCAATATCAGTTTTTATAAATAACTGCTTTTGAGTATTTAATTATTCTGAAGTTCCATTAATAGAGACGGTTGTGTTTCAGGTGTGGAAATGACAAAGAGGTTCGCCTACTATGGGATGTTCCAACCTCAATGTATTTGACTGGACCTCTTGGCCAGTCAATTATCACTACCGCCCAGAACGTCAATGCTTGGTCTGAAACGGCCTCGTTACTTCCTCTTTTGGGTGCGTTTGTGACTAGCTCCTTTCTCTCTCTCTCTATATATTTTTTTCATTTATTTGAGCATTACTTCTTGACACGGGCTAATTATATGTTTCATTTTGTTAATTATGTATTCTTTAAGAGGGTAAAATGCTCATTGATTACTTTGATTTTAGCCTTTGCATCGGTTTAAGGCCATTCTTTTGAGTCTACCATTTGCTATATTGAGAGGACCTTTGTAACATGCTTGTAATTAATTCATTTCATTTAGGACAAAGTATGGCTTGTGAACAAATTTGTGCTGTTACACTATAGCTAAAAGCCCATTCAGAGAGTTCAAGCTTAGTTTCTATTCATTTTGTGGGGATAAGAAATGCCCTATAATATTTATTTGAGTCCTGTTAGAGACATAAAGGGATCCCACAAATTTCCTATTCTACCCCCAATGTTTTTCACTTTTTCATCCCTGCCTTCAACATTAAGGTATTTTTTTCTCTTGTTTTTTTTCCTTTCTGTTGTCCAGACTCCCATATACACCATCAAGACATTTTTTTCGATTCCTGTTATTAATGTTGCCGACAGCCATTGTTTCATCGACATTGGTTTTTTTTCTCATCATTTCATAACTTATATCAAATCATTGTTTCACCATTGGTATTTTTATTGGAGAACTGAAAATCAAGATAAAAAATGAAGAAACAAAGACGATAAAATATAAACTATCAAAAATAAAGATCATATACATCGTCCAGAAAAAATTTATGTGTGAGATTGTTTTGTGGCTCTAGCAGTTATGTATTTGTTTTGATGTATTGGAAATGAAGGTCTTTATGTTGAATTTAATATTTTATTGAACATAAAAGGTATCTAATTTAATAAAAATAATATAGTCCATTATAAAATCTCCATCATAGAGCTATCATATGAAATGTAAAGAATGTCAATCCTACAATCTTTCAATGTCCTGTTTTTTCAACTTAAACCATGATTTGCTCATAATCCATGATTTGCCCATTCCCTTTACATTAGAAAAAGAAGTAAAACAAGTGTATTTTTAGTAAGAAAAAAGTGATTGTACACCAGTTCCTTGTGAGCCATGCATTTATTTTAATTAGTTAGCATGAATTAGGTTTGCTAATTGGAGTATTAACCAACCAACTAATTCTTTATTGCTTTCTTGAATCATCATTCCATGTAACTTTCATTGCTTTCTTGTCTTTGTATCGATCTTTCTTTAGTATGAGACAATCTGTCTTGATATATCCAGACTTTTTACATTTATAACAAATCAATGAGTCATTTTTACTTGTATATTTGTTGGAAGACTTTTTGAAAGATCTCCTTGGAGAAGCTTTATTTTTTTTTTAAATTTCTTAAATATTTTTGTGATCATTGCAAATTCTTCATTTTGGTTCAACTTTCTCATTTTCATTACTTTCACTTTCATGGAAAATAGCTTTGAGTACCAAGCTTTTTTTTTTTGCTTTTCTTCTTCTTCTTCTCTTTTCAATATGTACTCATAGGTAATAAATGATCCAATGAGTTCATTTACTTTGAACTTTTTAAGATCTTTACCTTCAAAAATCATCATCACTTTTAATTTCCAGCATTTTAGGAGAGAGTTGAGAATTTTTCTTACTATCTCTAAGTTGGAATAAACTTTACCAAAAGCTGTCAAATTATTTATAATATTAGTAAAACGAGTATACATAGAAGAAATAGATTCATCATCATTCATTTTGAACATTTCATATTTATGCGTAAGAATATAAAATTTTTATTTTTTTACTTGTGAAGTTCCTTTATAAGTTTTTTTCAAGTTGTTCCAAATTTCCTTTGCTATCCTGTAAGTCATTATTCTGTTAAATTCATTACCATTAAGAGCATTATATAAAAAATTCATAACCATTATATTCAGTGTATAAAGTCTATCATCTTCACGATCAAACTCTTCCTCTTCCTTTTTGACCTTTACTCTATCAACAATTTTTGTTGGGATATAAGACTCATTTACAATACATTTTCAAATTCCTCGACCTTGAAACTGAAGAAATATTCTCATTTTAGCTTTCCAGATTGTATAATTGTTTCTACAAAATAACGGAGGCCGACTATTGGATTGACGTTTAGCAAATGTAGCTATAATGTTAGCCACAATGTTAACCATATGATATTAACTCAACAAATAATTAATATAACAGAGCCTTTGCTCTGATACCAATTGTTGCCCAGGTGACTAACACAAAAGGGGGGTGAATTGAGTTATATTAAAAATTAACACTTATAAACCAAATACACAATATAAATTATAAACAAAATATGAAACAGTAGGAAATATAAAAAGTAAGGACAAGAAGAATCAAATTTAGAATTTTAACGAGATTCAGCTCCACTGCCTACGTCCTCGCCTCAAACTACCCCTTGAGAATTTTCAAATTTACTATTCAATCTGTTTTAGGTGGAAATAGAAATCTATTACACTTTTGAGAAACACTGCTACAAAGAATCTGTATAAAACACCCTCTACACTTGCAATCACTTCACACTTGATAATTCAATTATTCCTTTTGTAGAACACATTCTACACACAAGGGTTATACGCACTCTCTTATTGATACAAGAGCTAATAGTGAGTAAATTATCAGAGTACACTCATCAATGAGTGAAATAAGAACAATACAACGTAATCTATATCTCTTTCAAAATGAACAAAGATTAAGACTCAATACTTAGAAAAGAGAGAGTGAAGACTTTGAATGAATGATGTAAAACTTTAGCAATTGATATGTAAGCTCTTGTTGTTGTGATTTTGTAAAACTCAAGTGAGCTATTTATAGGCAAATAAGTCTTCATATTCAAATTTGAAAAGATTCACAAATCAAATAAGAGCACTATTCACTTTTCAAAAAATTCAAATAAAAATATCTCCTTTTTGCATTTGTTAAGGACAACCTTATTTATTTTTCAAAATATTCAAATATAATTTTTTATTTTTCACATATGATAAAATGAATATGATTTATTTTTCAAACTAAATCATCTTCTTTTTACATATGTCAAAAAAAGCATAACCATCCTTCAAGATTTTCAAATAAAATCATCTACTTTTTATATTTGTCAAAAGTGCATCAATCAAAATTTCAAACAAAACATGCATATGTCAAAAATGACAATCAATCATCTTACAAATTTTTAAAATACAAATTTTAATGATGTTATGCATATGTGAAAATTACAATTTTTAAAATTAAATCGTTTAATGATGTCATGCACATATGAAAAAAGAAATTTTCAAAATTAAAATTTTTAATGATGTCATGCACATGTGAAAAATGCAATTTGATGCTTTATGAGAAAAAATTAATTTTGATCCTTAATCTAATTTTGAATTTTATCAAGAGATGTACAAAATTACTTTATGAGTTTCATTTGTAGACTTATTTTCTTTTTTATTTATGCTTGATGTGCTTGGCTTCATTGCGTAGATATTATGAACTTGAGACTTGAATTCATTTGTTATTATCAAAATTTATATATAAATACAAAACTTAAAACCTTGGATTTAACCGTTTGTGTGCAACCCTAGAGTCACAAAGAGAAAAAAAGAGATGAGATTTCTTGAAAAAAGATTATTTACACAGAAGAAGATGATTTCTTACAAACCCTAGAAAACATCACTAATTGCATATCTCTTTCACAAATCTCTGCTCCATATCTCTTTCGCAAATCTCTACTCAAAATCTCTATCGCACACCAGTAAGAGAAATGTAAAGGAATGGAGGGGGTGTTGGGTAGAGGGAGGGTCGAGGATGACGCGGGGGTGGGGGAGGGGATGGGGATGGGAAATGATGGATTCTGAATTTCAAATGGGTAAAACCCTAGGGAGGAACTTCAACATGCAGTTATGACAGGGAGAAAAATGGAAATTTACTTAGCCACGTCATGTGTGCGTTTGGCTATTGCTAAAAGTAGCTGCAATCTAGACTTATTCTTTGGAGAATAAGTACTTCACAAAGAAAAATTATGGGGAGTATCCACACTCAGGATACTACCCCTCACATGAACAGTGTATGACACTGTTCATGCACTGTTCATGTGAGAGGGAGTATCCTGAGTGTGAATACTCCCTAGAACATCTCCTTCACAAAACATGACAGGTGATGGGTGTATCCAAATCGACATCAAATTCTGATAAAAGTAAATGTAATTACATTTTATTTAGGAATAAATATTAAAAGGCTCACTTGTTGATCTCTTTTGATAATATGATCAATTTAGTGAAATTATCTTATCTCATCTTATTTTATCTAATTATTATATTTTTTAAAAACTTCTAAACAAAATATAATATATAAATAAATCAACTTTTTAAATATCAAAATAAAAAATAAGATTAATAAATTATATTATAATAATATTTTATTTAATTATCATCTCATGTCAATTTAACTCAGTATTTAAACCAGGCCTACAACATTTTTTTATCCTCACCCTTACCACGACAACGGGGCCAATTATATCAAGCATCTTCTACACCAATTCAAATCTTGAAAATTTTGAAAAAATTATCGAAGTCTTGATCAATGCATACACAATATTGTACAATAGGCATCGTCCAAGTAAGCCCTTGTTATATTTCCTTAATCCAAATTCTTTCTATTTGTTGCAATTTTATAGTGATAAAGACCCCTGTAAGTATGTAATATTTCTTATCTGCACGTGTTTTAGCTCTAATTTCTTTTGTAGTATTAGGGGTCTGTTGTAATAACTCTGTATTTGTGAGTTTAATGAACTTTACCTTTGCTCCAAAAAAAAAAAAAAAAAAAAAACAACAGGACCAATTATGAGTTGACCTGGTTTGTTAAACTCATCCAAACAGACCATAAAATTGTGTTTTAGGTAAGTACCAATTGATTGCCGCACACAGTACTCCAAATATTATTATTATTATTATTATTATATTTAAATGTATATGTTTGACTCGCGACCGTCTAACCAATCAAAAGTTAAAATCAAAATCAAACCATATCGAGTTCTGCTGGTTACAACCGGCCACGCGAAATCGCGGGAAAATCGACTGATACAAAAGATAATTATTCAGACCTACGTTAATTGTGATGTTTAAAATGAAAAGATTGAAAGATAGCTAGCTTAGAGCATTAGTAATGAATTTATCATTTTTTTTAAAAAAAAATTATAAATTTGCACATATATAAAAAAAAAAAATCACCATATTTGATCAAATGTGAAAAAAAAATGGAGAGAGTACACTTTTAATGAATCACTATTCAAAAGCTAAACAAAAAATATTTTTATTTCCTTCTCTCCACTTTCTTTTTTTTACATTTAATCAAATATGACGAAAATTTTTTGATATATATAAAAACTTGTACTTTTTGAAAAAAAAAATTTGATAAATCCATTACTAATATTCTTACATTTGGCAAGCTGACATATCAATCACATCAACTTGAGGCTAGAGCTCAACACTAATAGATATCTATGAATCGGTAATTTATGAGTGTAACCATCTTCCTCCCTATCTAAGATTCGGTTTGAATTGGAAGATGATAGGAGTTGAAATGAATTTAATTAATTTATTATTATTATTATTATTTTGATATTTGAAAAAGTTGAATTGGAATTTGAAAAATATATATTAGAACTTGAAAAAGTTATATTGGAATTTGTGTTTTGTATAAGAAATTTAAAAAATATAATAATAAGTTTGAGATAAGTTGAGACAAGTTTGTCTCGTCTACGAATCCAAACCGGTCCTAAATGAGTTCTACAATGGCTATAGAAAGGATTTGAGGATGTCGAAAGAGGTTTTCTGGAAGGGTAACGCTCCAAAACGAAGCTTTCCGTTAAATGGCTTTCATAGGAAAGCAACAGTCGGCTGACACGTATTCACAAACACAATTCTTGCATATGCACGTTTTGCACCCAACCCACCCTCAAACAAACGAACCCCCATCCCCCTGAGTCCTTCATCATCAGTCCCAAATCGCGATTTCATCCCTGGTCATCTCCGGCAGTTGGCTGTCATTTTCAAAGAAATCTTCAGATGATTTTCATCTCTTCACCTTACATTTTCACCACCCTAAAAAAACCCTAACCCGAAACCCCTCTCCCTCCCTCACATTCTCTCTCGATTTCGAACTATCAGAGACTATCTCAAATTAGACAGTGAGCTCATCGCACGCATGCACACCCCCCCCTCCCAAAATCCCATTTCCCTCCTGTCGCAAAATCTCCCTTATGAAAACATCCCCCGCACGAAATCCCTTAGCGAAATTGTCCCCATTTCTTCTTGGATTTCTTCTCGTCTACATTAGCCATGGCATTTCTAAAAAAACCCTTTCGATAACGTGCAGAATTCCCTACCCAAAATCCCTCTCCTTCCCTCAGGCTAACCCGAAAACCCCTCTCATTCCCTCACGAAATTGAGCCAACCCCCCTTCGAATATCGAAAACCCCTCTCCTTTCCAAGCAAAAATTAGAAGGATTCCATTGATTGCCCGAAATTCAAACGGCGATGGTGATCATCGTGGGATTCAGTGGATGATAGCATCGAAAGGGCAAAAATACCGAGGACCATTTTGCAGGAGAGGGTTTCTCCTGTTCGCAATTTTGCAGGGAGGGAGGGGTAGTTCTCTCGAGTTTGCAGGGGAGGGAGTTAAAGCTTTCTCGTGATTTTGTAGGGGAGGGGGGAGTTCTAGGGTTTCTTACGTTCTATGCATTCGGTTTAGGATTCTGTTTGGTTGCTGAAAAAATGTAAGAAAAGCCCTCTGGCCTTAAATATATTACTGATATCTTGAAAATAGTCCTCCAGCCATCTTGAGAAATTGAATCCAAAATTTTCAGAGGAACTGAGAAACACGTCCCCACATTCTTCTTCAAAAAAGTTATCTCCCAAGCTCATCCTTTCAAATAAACTTGGTGCCGGACTTTCAAAATTAAATATGTTGTTCAGTATTAACGAATCCAAAATTGAATATTCTGAAAACTCCAAGAAATTCTCACAAATACAGTCTAACTTGGTCAATATCTTTGATAATCTCCAGACTTTGCAGCTCAATTTCTTCGTTAGAGGGTGAAGAACATCATAACACTGATGAAGGGGAGAGAGAGAGAGAGAGAGAGAGAGAGAGAGAGAGAGAGAGAGAGAGAGAGAGAGAGAGAGAGAGTGTGTGTGTGTGTGTGTGTGTGTGTGTGTGAAGAAAAGAAATGCCCCCCCGGGAGGGGGGGAGGGGGGGTGAGGGGGGGGAAGGCGAATCGTGTACAGCTATATTCACCGTATACCTAGTGTACCACCTCATTAAACTGACATGGCTAAACGTTATTTGACTCCGATAAATCCATTTAAGTGGAAAGTTCGGATCCAAAGATCTTGTCTTTCTAGAAAAAATTGGTTGTGTTTTTCTGCAATTGCTATAGATGGCAGAACAGGATGAATGATAAAGAGGGGGAACGAATTGGAGAAAAGTAGAAAAATATGAAAAATTACGAAAAAGCGTGCTAGTTACGCAAAACTTATTTGGAAAATTTTTTAATTTTAGTAATTATGAATAAAATTCCATTTTTTCATACATTTTGAGATTTTATTAAAAGGATTTTTCATTTTTAATTATGATAATGAAATAAATGTATATTAATATATCTATATATAGCTGTAAAATATGGTTTTTGTAGAAACATTTGTACATCGATTTGCTTTAACTTTTCCTGCACGGGCATATGATTTGTTGCCAGTATTATCGACTTTGAAATTTAATTTGTCTTCTCTTTCCAATCATAAAATTGCTTCAAAAAGATTTTATACTTGTCAAAAGTTTAAGCTTTGGAATAAAAATATATATGTATATATATATATATTAGGAACATATATACTAGGAGGTATGTGTACAAGTGATGGATTACTGAGAGTTGGCTCAGTCCTAAGAGGTATGTGTACATGAAGTGACTCAGAATTCATTGCTGGTGGCATAGGGATGGATTGCTGAGAGTTGGCTCACTCCTAGGTTGATTTTATGTTGAAGATCTCTCACACCCTTACAAGAAAGCATGTATGAAATATTGACACAATATTATTAACGACTCCTGTTTAAATAGTAATATATTATGGTGTTAATATGGCTCAGCATATTTTGGTTGTCTGTGTAAGAGTTGCATATATGTTAAGCTGTTATATTTGTAATAAATAGATTCCTTAAATGTTAATCCAATAGATGTTTATTCTCTTGATCTGTAAAACATCCCAACAAATGCATTTGATCCCTGGACAGGTTGCTTGGAATTGTGCAGAACATATATGTAAAATTATTATTTGTACAACAGGAATTAAGTGAAAATTAGCACACATTGTATAGTTAGTTAGCTGATCTTATTGGCATTAATGGTATAAGTTTTTATAGAGTCCAATTAAATGAGGAAATAGTATTTTCAATTTCACAGCAGTTTTATTTAATAAATGGATTCTTTTTTTACCTAACGTTATTAATCAAATTGTTAATGAATTGGATGAACAGTTTTAGTCTCAATTATGATTTTAAATTAATACTAGTATATATTATTGAATAGGGATTTCTTCAATTAATATGGGGGCAAGGCTTACACAATGAAACCCAAAAAAACTCAAAATCAACTAAATGCAGCAACAAAGCAAATGATTCTGGGGAGAAACTTAAAGCGGCGTGATTCCCAAATACTCGACGTTTTAATCTATAGCGACGTTTTGATGAGTTTTTGCGTCAATGCTCCAGCACCAGTACAGTTAATCCTTGGCGTTTCTAGTACGCAAATGAGATGCTTATTCTCGACGCTTTTTTCATATTAGCTACGCCTTGATTTCGTCGGGAAAAAACAAACAAACACGGTGTTCATCCGATGCCTAGATTTATGCTGGCATTCATCCGTATTAAGGCAGACTTACCTATATCAGTAGTAGCAGATTCAGCCCCTGCACACAAGCCTTATGCTACACACACATGTGATGAAATTCCCAGCAAAGCATAGAAGGACCTGGAAGAATCTTTTTTAAATGACGTGTACCAAACATTTGTGAATGTTTGTTATGAATTCAATCTATAAATAGACTCTTACTGATCGTTTGGTTGCTCTTGGTTTTCGTGGATCTGTTGCTGATACATCTTTGTTTATCCATCATCATCACACTGATTGCATCTTTGTTTTGATCTATGTTGATGACATTATTGTCACGGGTTCCAGACCTGATTTAATCTCTGGTTTCATTTCTACTTTAAGCTCATACTTTCCAGTAAAGGACCTAGGTCCTTTACATTATTTCTTAGGCATCGAAGTTCATAGGAATGCTTCTGATCTTTACTTGTCCCAAACTAAATATGTCACTGATTTACTTGTTCGATCCAAAATGCACAACTCTAAACCTATATCCACTCCTCTTTTGGTGTCCACCAAACTCACAACACTTGATGGCCCTTCATTTGAAGACCCTCAACTTTACCGAAGTATTGTTGGGAGCTTTCAATATCTTTCATTCACACGGCCTGATATCTCATTTGTTGTCAATCAAGTATGTCAATTTATGCATCATCCCAAATTACTCCACTGGTAAGCTGTGAAAATAATCCTTCAGTTTCTTAATCTGACTAAACACCTTGGTCTTTATTTCTCTTCCTCCTCTTCAAATAAGTTTTCTGCCTTCTCTGATGCTGACTGGGCCGAACGTCCAGATGATCGTAGGTCCACAGGAGGATTTTGCATTTTCTTTGGTACACATCTTATTTCATGGGATTCAAAGAAATAACCCACCATTGCGCAATCTTCCACTGAAACTAAGTGAGGTTATTTGGTTACAATCTCTTTTAAAATAATTTGGTGTCCATCTTCCTCATCCACCTACACTTTGGTGTGATAATTTAAAAGTCACATATCTTTGTCTTAATCTTGTTTTTCATTCACGAACTAAACATGTTGAGTTAGATTATCACTTTGTTCATGAGCGTGTTGCAGCTAAAACTCCTCAAGTTTCATTCCTGTTAACTAAAGATCAGCTTGCATATATTTTTACCAAGGCCTTATCCTCAGCCAGATTCTCACAATTACGGTCAAGCCTCACCATTGGACCAGTGCCGCTTGACTCACGGGGGAGTATTAAGGCAGACTTACCTATATCAGTAGTAACAGATTCAGCCCCTGCACACAAGCCTTCTACTACACACACATGTGATAAAATTCCCAGCAAAGCATAGAAGGACTTGGAAGAATCTTTTTTAAATGACGTGTACCAATCATTTGTGAATGTTTGTTATGAATTCTGTCTATAAATAGACTCTTACTATACTGAGGAAAATGTAATGAAAATGACTTATTATTTCGGATAAGTAATTCTCTCTTAGTTCTTTTATCAAGCATCTGTTGTGCTCTCCATTTGTTTTTAACAATCCGGATGAACGCCTAGTATTGCAGATTTATGTTTTTAGCGGATCAATTATGCCGGCGTTCATCCGGCGCCTATTCCAAAGTAGCTAAAGCTAAACTACGGCTTTTATGGGGCTTATTAGCGTCTAATAAGTGCAGCCCTGGTAAACGCCTTAATCCTTGTAGTACTAGTACGGAGGACTGAAAAATATTACAATATCTATTATTATTTATATGAAACTCCTAAATGATATTAAATACTTAATAAAAATTATAAAGCAAGATTATATATCTATCTGTCCCATTTAAGATCTGAAACTCAGTAATTAACTGTCTTCACCCAAAAAGAAAGAAGAAATAAATACTTCTACATATCTTGTCCACTACAAAGCCATTATATATACATGGAAAGCTCTAGCTCATTGTGGAAGTATCCCTTCATTTTCTTTGATCCATCCATTTCGTTCATCTCTTTCTGATCTCTCTCTATTAACTATGGAGCTCTTCTCTCCCCAATCCTTCCTCCTCTTCTTCCTTCTTTCCCTTTACGTCTATCTCCACTTTAACAGAGCTTCCAAAAACAAATCCATCAACGTCAAAGGCTTTAAGTCGTACCCCATACTCGGAACGCTGCCTCAATTTTTGCAAAATCGGCACCGTTTTCTTGATTGGACGACAGAAACTCTCAGTAGCTGCCCAAATAACACAGCTATATTTCGACGTCCTGGCAATATTCACGGTATTTACACCGCAAACCCATCCAACGTTGAGCGTATGCTCAAGACCAACTTCAACAACTACCCCAAAGTCGACCGCGAGATAACTCTTCTCCAAGACTTTCTTGGCCAAGGAATCTTCAACTCCAACAGAGAACTCTGGAAGGTCCAGAGAAAAACTGCTAGCTATGAATTTAACACCAAATCGCTACGCAACTTTGTCATGGAAAACGTAACCGTGGAGACCAATACCAGACTTATTCCGATTCTGACAAGAGCCTCAGAAACAGCACGTGTCTTGGATTTGCAGGACATTTTGGAGCGCTTCGCATTCGACAACGTTTGCAAACTGGCGTTTAACATCGATCCAGGCTGTCTCGACGGTGATGGAACCTCCTGAGCGGAGTTCATGCGGGCTTTCGAGGATGCTACATCGCTTATCGCCGGAAGGTTTGTTGGGGATGATCCGGACAACAAACAATAAATATGGAGTCACGCAGCGGATGCAACAAAGAGAAATGAAACTAAAGACGCAGAACAGTAATGGACACCAAGATTTGAAGTGGTTCAGCTCAAACTGAGCCTACATCCACTGTTGGGTCGGTTTAAATCAGTATAATATCAGAAGATAGAGTACACTTTAGAGGTTACAAAGCTCTCTCTCACACACAAAGCTCTTAAACCCTTTCTAAATGGCTCTCAGATCTACAAAATCAAGCAAGAAGAAAAAGGAACGGACGCTGCCGTGTTCGTCTTCTCGCTCGAGCGGAATCTTCTGCTCCTCACAGCACCCAGCCAGCCTCATCGTTCAAATACACGCAATCCTTATATAGGAGGTATCTTGCTCGAGCGAGATCTTCTCGCTCGAGCGGAATACTATTCTAGACGGCGTTAACCCTAATTCCTGAAAGCGATGTAACCCTAGGATTGATTCTCGCTCGAGCAGGAGGTCGAGCAAGAGTCGAGCGAAGTCTCTGCCTAGATCGAACTCTTTGTCTGATGTCTCGCTCGAGTGGCTGTGGAGCGAGGGTCGAGCGAAGTTACAGGTTGAGACTCGAAGTGCAATCTGATGTGCTTTATTCAAGCCACATCTCTACTAATCTCCACCTTGGCTTGAATTGTCACAAGCCCCACAAAATCTTAAGATCCACAAATCCTTCAATCACAGAAAGAATACCCAACACGAAATACGAAGTCTATCTTTGAAGAACTCAATTTCCACACAAAAGTCTTCAACACCATAGACGACATCTGAAGATTCACTATCTTCACACAAACGGCAATGCACCACATTACAGACTGCTTACTTGAACAAACGGCTTCTGAATACAAATGAAGACAACCAAATATTCTTTTGCCAAAGTAAGAACCAACAAAAGCCTGCATGAGCATATACAAAAGGTGGCTAAACTGCCTCCTCTATCTACCAACTGTAGATCTGCTCTCACTGTGCACCAATGCCAATAAACTATGAAACTCTCTGCAACTCCACCTTCTTGCTATAACTCTCTCTCATTTCCTGTGGAATAAAAAGAAGAGAATGTTCATCAAATAGCAAGATGCGTTGTCCACTTCACTGTCAATCTATAGACAAGCCTGGTAAACTAAAAGCAAACTGTAGACTTTGTCGCTTAAAGCCCACCTCATTCCATTCAGTTATTCCGTGGAGTGAAACAAAACTGTATGGTCTGAGTAACGCTCTACCTTCTTGTCTGTAGATCGTTTGTCTTCTCAAAATCAGATAAACAAAACCAAACTCTTCAATGATCATTGAAACAAATATGAGTTTAATACAAAACAAGACTTTACACAAGATGTATCCTGATCAGAAATACTGCAGGAACCCTGATTCTACACTGCTTCCCAAGAATACAATGCAAACAAAAAACCAAGATTACTGTTTTCTGATCACACCAAGCAAAAGCTGCCGACTCATAAATGACCATCCTATCTGGCGCACTCGCATGTGACACATGCGAATGAAATCTGAATCTGGAGCATGTGAAGATACTCCACCTTGTTACCATACTGCCTTCAAGAAAGTAGAGACTAACTGTCATCTTCTTCGCTGTCATCACTACTAGAGGAACTTTCATCTTCCTCCACATTTTTCAATTGAGGACACTCACTTCTATAATGACCCAACTTATGGCAGTGGTAACACTTCACTTTTCTCTTGTTAGATCTAGAGCTACTGGAACTGGAACTACCTCTATTCTTCTCTGAACATCTTTCTCCGGATCTATCACAAGATGAACATTTCACAAACAAACCCTTGGTTTGATCATTCATGCCTAAACCCCTCAACTTTGTTCTCAATTCCTTAAAATTCAAAGCAGACTTGACATCTACTAAGGAGATTGTATTTATACCATACAACATTGAGTTTACAAAGTTATCAAACGAAATAGGCAATGAACACAAAACAATTAAGACTTGATCTTCCTTATCAATCTTAATGTCTATGTTCCTGAGATCCATAATAATCTTATTAAATTCATCTAGATGTGCAGAAATAGAAGTACATTCCTCCATTTTGAGAGTGTATAACCGTTGTTTCAAATACAACCGGTTAGTGAGAGATTTCTTCAAGTACAAGCTCTCCAACTTGTTCCACAAATCAACTGCGGTCTCCTCCTCTGCAACTTCCATCAAAACTTCATCTGATAGTGACAGTAGAATAGTACTGTGAGCCAGTTCTTCCTCATACTTTGACGATGCAGGAAACTCACCAGTCACTCCTTCTACAACCTTGAACAGATCCTGCTGACGCAACAAAACCTTCATCTTCAAGCGCCTTAAACTGAAACTGTTCTGACCGTCAAATTTCTCTATTCCAAAATTTACTGATGCCATCCTTTCAGATCTTCACAGAGCTCAAGAACGCTCTGATACCAGTTTGTTGGGGATGAGCCGGACAACAAACAATAAATATGGAGCCACGCAACGGATGCAACAAAGAGAAATGAAACTAAAGACGCAAAACAGTAATGGACACCAAGATTTGAAGTGGTTCAGCTCAAACTGAGCCTACATCCACTGTTGAGTCGGTTTGAATCACTATAATATCAGAAGATGGAGTACACTTTAAAGGTTACAAAGCTCTCTCTCTCTCTCACACAAAGCTCTCAAACCCTTTCTAAATGGCTCTCAGATCTACAAAATCAAACAAGAAGAAAAAGGAACGGACGCTGCCGTGTTCGTCTTCTCACTCGAGCGAGGTCTTCTCGCTCGAGCGGAATCTTCTGCTCCTCACAACACTCAGCCAGCCTCATTGTTCAAATGCACGCGATCCTTATATAGGCGGTATCTCGCTCGAAGCGGAATACTATCCAGACGGCGCTAACACTAATTCCTAAAAGCGATGCAACCCTAAGATTGATTCTCGCTCAAGCGGGAGGTCGAGCGAAGTCTCTGCCTGGATCGAACGCTCTGTCTGATGTCTCGCTCGAGCGGCTGTCGAGCGAGGGTCGAGCAAAGTTACGGGTTGAGACTCGAAGTGCAATCTGATGTACTTTATTCAAGCCATATCTCAACAAGGTTCATGTATTTCATCCCAGTTATGGTGAAGATTAATAAATTTCTCAACATTGGACCAGAGCGAAGGCTAAGAAACGCAATCAGGATCGTCCATGACTTTGCAGATGATATTATTCGGTCGAAAGCGGAACAAAAGGTTGAAAAAGAAGCAGATCTATTGTCCAGGTTCATGGCAAACAAAGAAAACTCGCCCGAACTTCTCCGAGATATCGTCGTAAGCTTCATTCTTGCAGGACGAGACACGACCTCTTCGGCTTTGAGTTGGTTCTTTTGACTCCTGTCTTCAAGACCGAAAGTGGAGCAAAACATATTGCAGGAGCTGGAAAAAATCTGAGTTCAAAATGGAAAAAATATAGGCGACTCGTACAACTTTGACGATCTCCGGTAGATGCATTATCTGCATGCGACAATCGCTGAGGCCATGAGATTGTATCCCCCCGTACCGATAGATACCAAAGCTTGTCTAAACGACGACATCATGCCGGACAGCACGTTCGTGAAGAAGGGATGGTTTGTGTTGTACCACACGTACGCGATGGGGAGGATGGAGAGCATGTGGGGAGAAAATTGCCTTGAATTTTTTCCAAAAAGATGGCTGGAAAATGTAGTGTGTCGGCAAGAGAGTCCGTTCAAGTTTCCAGTTTTCCAAGCCGGACCGAGAATGTGTCTGGAAAAATACATGGCGTACATTCAGATGAAATCGATTGCGGCATCAGTGATAGAGAGGTTTGAGATCGAAGCGAAGGATAAGGACAAGGATCTTGAGCCATTGCTGTCAATGAGTATGAGGATCAAAGGTGGCTTTCCCGTGAAAGTAAGGAAGAGAGCATGTTTGGATGTCGTCATTTGACCATCTACACAATTATCATACAAAGCTGAGATTTCCTCCCACTATCGATACGAATGCATGAACTATTTACAAGAGAATGTTCTTGTAGGAATCTCAGATCTAAGAGATTATATGCTCTAATTATGAATAATTACTGAAGATGAGAAGCTTCTTCAAGTTAATTCGATGGTTGAAGATACTACCTCGAATGCTAATTCTAAAAACAAAAGCCCTCGAGTATTTTGATTTGCACTTATATATGGCCCCTTCCATTTTCTTAAATTGACAGGGCATCCCAAATCTGGATTCAAATATTAGTTTTCAATATGTAATTAACAGTTACTATAGCAGTTAGCACACACCCCATTATGGGTCTTGAATCCATTGTTTCATCCCTGCTACCCTGTTTTTAGAAAGGCAGGAGATAGCATTTGACAAATTCTACAATTCCTTGACACAAACACGCTGTACAGTTTGGAATAAAATACCAACTATTACAAAGCTCAGAGAGTATTAAATAACAAGAATTCAAAGTTGAAAGAAATTATCAAGAAGCCTCTACATAGAGCTGTAATCGATCCATTGAAGAACCCTTACTTTTCTTGAGGAAGCCTACATCAACGTGGCCATTTCAACAGAGGAGAAGTGCCAAACTCAGGGGAATAGAAGACTGGTACCACAGGTCCACAATCATTGAGACTGACTAAAAGTTTCTAGGAAAATCAAACGTAAAAGTTGGAAGCAGGATTGCTTTTACATGCCCTTGATTGCTTAGGCGAAGGGAATGTGAGCGAATTTTATCATATCAACATAAATCAAAATGAAAATCAAAGAATCCTACTTATTCTGAACATCAACAAGAAAGATATCAAAGTATATATATGTTCAAAAGTGGGGAAAAAAGGAATTCTCTAGATGCAAATATAACCTAGGATGTCTGAGTCTATAACTCATTCCAAGCCTACCTTCTGAACTTTAGGTTGCACCCTAATGTATATTTCAAGCCTTATTAACTGAAGTTCTTCAGCCTTTTCTTCAGAATATCCATTGATTTCTTCCGTGCACTTTGCTTCGTATTCCTATTTGGAAGGCTTCCAAATTAAAATTAATTAAAGATCCCATCTGGAGAGTCCTTGAATTTCTCACAGATACTGGCCACCTTCTTGCCATCCAATGCATTATAGTTTTTCTCCCTTATCACTGGATTGATGAAGTTCACCCTTATCACTGGATTGATGAAGTTCACCGGCTGGCTGCTTAACAAAAGATTTATCAACTGTCGCGCTTGTATTAAAAAGTCTCTAAAACTACCTTCCTTGCATGTATATTTCACGCAGGCCGGTGCTATGGAACTTCTCATCCGCAAAAGACTCCAGCACCTTTAGATCATTATCGATACCCATAACAGAAATATTAGCATTGAACCGCTTGACGCTATCACTAAGAAAAGCTGCCACTATTGAGTTGGATATATGATCAAGATCAGCTCCACTTCGAACCTTGAAGAGAGCATCCAAAGGTAAAATTTGTTGTGCTGTTGACATAATAGTGTCAAGGTAAATGATCACTTCATTCATATTCTCATTCCCATTCTGAGTTATTTCCTCTTAAGTCCAATTGATACAGCTTTCTGTTAGTGTCATAAACTCATCTAACTTGGAGTTCACCAAACTCAGCAAAGAATTGTAGGCTACATCCCTTGAAGTTCTGACAGTCACCTTGGCAGTTAAACTAGCTTGAGGCCTTTCAACTTGTCGAGCAGGCATCCCACAAAGTTGGGCCGCATGCATGTTGAAGAAAAAAATCACAACTTCTTTCAAGAACAGAATTCTTTGCAGGAATCTGAATGGCCTGAGACACGCCAATGGTGCCAGTACTAGTAGCTAATTGTATTTAGTATTGATTCATTTAAAACATCACTGAAAATTTTGTCCAGATACTGATACTTGATCTTCACAACATCATAAACATTAGAATGCACCCCATGAGACAAGTAATCAACAGTCCCTTTAATGAATGATCTTATAATGCGGCAGGCATCAGGTACCATGCATGGAGGAGATCAACGGCGCAATATAAGGGAAAGCTGGCATTATATCTGAGGTCTGGAGATTAAATGCCGAAACATTATTCTCATATATATTCAGTATCTTTTTTCAATATCATCTGCTTATAAGTGTTAATGGCAATAATATTAACAAGCTGGCATTCGCGTCATTTTTTCCGATAAAGGTTTCATGATCACGCACGGATAAGGATGAGTCTTTACGTTTCTAACTTTCTAGTTAAGTTGTAATTTGTGTTGATGATCTGGAATATGAGATGGATCTGTTATACCATGGTGAATTCTTCAGAAAAAATATTTATAGAAGACATGACAATGGAATCAGATAAGCGTTTACAGAATAATTAAAAAATTATTTTCTGCCCAAATATAAGTAGGGTTTTGTTAATTACATGTCAATGAGCACAAACACGATCATGGAATTAAGTTATTAACCTTCAGTAATTTATATGAATCTTTTTGAGATCGACATTCACAGCTAGTAGTACTAGTGCGCGCATGCCGGCCAATTTGATTCACGAACTGATCATCACGATGATTAATTATATATTAATTCGTGATGGACGTCGGTAATTACCACCTGCTACTCTCTTAATTGTATTGTACTTATAATTGACCTAACCAACCTCAAAATGAATATTTGTCACCCGCCCATCAACTTCTTCAATCTCACAAACAGTATCACAAGATGAGCAATGTGCAGTCTACCCAGCCGGGTCAAATTTGGCCATCGTTTAAAGTCTCCTATTTTAAGTAAGCCTGCCATTTTATCTAAAAGATAAAAATTTTGATTAAATAAATAAAAATTGATTTAAAAAGATTTTTTTAAAATGTACAAAATTTTTAAACAATAGTAAAACCAGAATAAAAGTAATAAAATAATGTGTATTTTGATAAAATAATGTGTATTTTGATGTTAATAGCCTTATTTTTTTCAAAATTAAGTATTAAAAGTAATAGATATTACTTAAAATAAAAGTAAGTATTTAAGTTATAAAGAAATATATTATGTTTGTGAGTACAAAGTTTCAAACGAATGGTGCCGACGCCTTTACTGTTACTCAAAATCTTCAACTTAGCTAAAAATCAACAAAAAGTTTTACAATTTCTACACAATCTAAGAGATTTACAAAGCAAATTACACCTTCCACAAACAAAAAAACCTGTTAATCGAAAAACCCTACGAACCGCATCAACAAATCCAAACCTGTTAATCAACAACGCGATGGTGGCTTTTCTACATATGTTGCTTCGCAGCTCCGACGTGTGAGGGAGAGAAACCATAACACCGCATTTTGTGTCAAAGGATTTGAGAACCAGATTGTGAGGGAGAGATAGAAAGACTGTGAGGAAGAGAAAGAAAGGGGCTAATCTCTGTACTCGGCTCGAGGCAAAATGAAGAGGGAATGGAGAAATACACAGGTGGAACGGAGAATCCGAGATGCGAAGAAACCATACCCACGAACCACATTGAAGAAACCATACTCACGAACAGAGAATACATGGAGATATACACAACGGGAACCAAGGAACCGAGAAATCGAGAGTGCAAGAGGGACCTTCTCACTGATTTTCTATTGTTCTCAGAGAGTCAGAGAGAGAGAGAGAGTGAGGGAGGAGGCAGACGTGAGAGATGAGGCAAACGGACGGGATGGCGAAGAGGGACGTCGAAATGGAGAGGGGATTCACAGGTCTGCAACTGAGAAAAGGGATAAAAGGTGATAAAAAACCGAAGGGGTTGGATGAAAAAAGCGGTGCAATAGTAAAGAGCATCTGTAAAGGCCGAAGGGTATCCTTCGGCCAACGCCAAAACGGCATCATATTGAGGCGTGAGGGTGGGGCTTCTAAAACATGGGCTGGGCCCTCTCCTTTACAAAACACATACACGGCCCACAAAAAAAATATAAACACACACAAACACAAAGACCGAACTGAAAGTTAAAACATCTACAACACTTAGGCCTAAGACTGCAAATAAACAGAGTAACTTGTGAACAGATCAAATTCAGCTCGTATATATTTAATTCAAATTTGATTCATTTAATAAATGAGATGTTTGTAAACATTAATATAAATTTGAATATTAAATTATCAATACTCGTATAAACTCGACTTGATTCGTCTAAGCTCGTTTTGAAGCTCGTAATATGTTATATATATGTATGTGCTATATAATATATATATTGTATGTTAGTTATATTTTATATACTTAATTATGTATTATTAAATTATTTATAATTAATCTTATTTAATATAGATATTTTATGTTCCCACTATTGATCTATTATTATCTATATGTATTAAATAATTTGATTTATTGTATTTATCTTGTGTATTATTCTTTTAATATATAACTATAAATTATTTTTATAAAAAAAAATTATACCATAAGAATTTTGAATCAAAAGTATTTTGTTGAATAGTTTAATAGTTTGAGTTTTTTTTTTTTGTAAAATTTAACATTTTTTTTATTAATCAAAAAATAAAATTAGAAATTTCAAAACAAAAAATTGAGTTTGAGCTCAAGTAGTTCAAACTCAAGTCATTTGTTTATTTTTAATTGAATTTGAGTTGAATTCGAATAACATTAATAATTAACAAACTGATTTTGAGTAAGGATATTCGAGTTTTATTCAAATTCGAGCGAGTAAATATGTTAATCGAACTCGAGTATCTTTATTTAAATTCGACTCGATTTGATTCGTTAGTAACCCTACTTGGGCCCAAATCGAAAATAAAGAAATATAATTTTTTTTAAAAAGCACATTAAAATAAAAAAAAAAAAAAGCAAAACAACATAATAAAATAATATAATATAACCAAAATAACAATAAACTTAAAATAAGAGATCTGATGATAATAACTAAAAAAATGAAGTATGATTTTTTTTTTCTATTATCAGTAATATATAAGATGGGATACTTTTTATAAAACTTTAGCTATTTTATATATATATATATATATATAATGACTATAATTTTTTGCGTATTTTCTTGAATTTATTAGAATTGATTATTTTTAGTGCACAATATTTTAAAATTTCAAATTATAGATTGAAGCCTTTGTTTTAGATATTACAATTATTTCTTGTATATAGATGTTATAATTTTGTAAAAAATATTTTATAAAATTAGGCAAACGTGCTTTGCATGTTACTCTTATAACTAATATTTATATATATATATATATATATCTTTATATTATAAATGGCTATTAAAACAACAATTGTTGGTTTAACGAACGTGTTAAATTTTTGAACTTACAACTGATGTTCTCTTCTAACTCCGTTTACTTCCTCCGTCTGCAATGTTAAATTAAAAGTTGAATTAAAGTTCATTAAATACATGCGTTTGAGTTGATACATGCATTTGGATTAATAATTTTAAGAGAAATGATAGATGCAATCATGGAATTGCAAGCGGCGTGCAGTCGCTTTGAAAAAAAGTGAATATATATGGGACCCACGTGAAAATTTTAATTTTTTTTCTAAAGCGACTGCACGCCGTTTGTAATTTCACGACTGTATGTAGCATTGCCCCTTCATTAAATACCTATCCTGCTTAATAAAACGTTTGTTTAAGTGCCCTCCATTGAAATTCTCAATAAAACGCCCGTTTAATACCTTTATTGCAATTGATAATTCAAATATGGAATTTAAGCGCCCTGCTTTATGTCCGTTTAATACCTTCATTGGCATTGATAATTCAAATAAGGATTTTAAAATTGTGTAAGTAACGTTAAGACTCTATTAAGGACGTATTCTGTTGTCTAGTTTATCAGAATCCCGACCTGACCGTAACCTGCAAAACAAGAACAAAGAGGGATCGGGGTCCGAGACCGCTCCGACGCTCAAGTTAGTTTTTAAGGAGAAAATATATAGACGTTTGCTTGAGAGAATTTGAGAATGTACCCCCTTTCGTCTTTGGTCTGGTGTTATTTATAGGTGTTCCCTTTGAAGGGAGTTCCTGTGATAAAAGAGCTGGAAATCGGGACATCACTCGTTCGTCATCCTCGATAGGGAAAAATACTGATCCGACTGGGTCGGTCTCATCGCATTAATTGAATATCCCTTCATTTAATGCTCAATTAGACCCTTTTGGAAAGGGTCATTAAATGCCGCCGTGTCTTTTGCCAATCTAGCAATTAATGATGTGCATTTATAGCGTCTCCGCATTTAAGAGGGGAGATCTGTAGGCCGGCGGTTGTCTTTCGTTCATAAATGCAGGAGTGATCTTGATGTGAGGTGGATCCAGGAGACATATCAGTACATGAACCGTCGTTCTGGCCTTAGCGTGTCCTCGAAGCCGATTCGATCTCATTCTGCCGAGATCGGGATAACCAGGGACTTGGACCGCCCCCGGTTTCAGTCTCCCTAGTTCAATCCGGACGCTACGTGGTGGTGGGTGCAGATAACGGGCCTTGGGCCTGATAACCTCGTGGGCTCGGGTCTGGGTGAGTTGGACACCCTTTCAGGGTGAGTTGGACACCCTTTCAGTACCCCGCGAGTTTTTATCGAAGGTACTTCGATGGAAATTCCAAACGTTTTAAAGCTAGGGTCTTCCTTTTCTTTGTTTGCACTGTCCTTCAATACTGGGCAGTGTTCTTGTAATTGTCCTCCCGAGCGGAAATACGGGGTTGGATGTACTCGGGTGGTTCCTGTTGGTATGTCGTTTCGTTTACCTACGAGACTTCAGAGGGACGATTTGAATTCTGATCAATTAATGCTGAATCGTGACTTGTC
Source organism: Platycarya longipes (assembly GCA_036559045.1). NCBI lineage: Eukaryota > Viridiplantae > Streptophyta > Magnoliopsida > Fagales > Juglandaceae > Platycarya > Platycarya longipes. Next base: position 7,150,666 of record CM071797.1, on the reverse strand, counting down.
ATATTCCGTGTCAGGCATTTAATGCAGTTCAAAATTTAATTGTGCCGTCGTTCCGATTCCCGAACCGTCAGTGATCCGTGATTAAATGGTGATACGCACGCGCGTGATCATCATTAACTGACTTGTCATTTCGGCGCACGCTTCTTACCTTTGATTGGTCAGTTCAGGGCGTGCCTTCCGTTCCCAAGGGTCACGTCTGAAGTGACGGTTCCGGCGTCGCTTCGTTTCCCGTTCGCTTAACTTTTGGCTTCTGGGTATAAATTACCCAGGGGTCTTCTCACTGTCCTTGCTCCGTCGTTTGCTTCCCTGTCATTCTGTTGCCCCTCTTTCTTGCTTTTGTTCTTCGCTGTTTTCCCCTGTTCTTTCGCTGCTTTCTCTGTTCTTTCGTTGCTTTTTCTGTTCTTTCGTTGCTTTTCTTTGTACTTGCCCTCATGGCTTCTTCTGACCCATGCCCTTTCTTCGCCGGCAATGGTTGGATGTCCTCAATGCAGTTCTCCGATGTGGACACGCTCAGGAAGAAACATCGCGTTTCTTGGCGGCACACTTTGGAGGCCCCGGGGGATGGAGTTAGGGCCTGTGAGCGCGATGGGAGGGCACTGAAGGTCGTGCTCTTCTCGCTCATGTTTTCGAAGGGTTTTCGCCTCCCCTTCATCCGGCCCGTTCGGGAAGTCCTACATTTCTTGGGTTTGGCCCCTGCCCAACTCTTGCCGAACGGGTGGCGTATCTTGTTGGCCACTTGCGTGGCGTTTCGGATCGTTCTGTCTAGGAAGAACGATCCCTACCCCGACTTGACTGCTCGGGAGTTCTTTTCGCTGTACCGGCTCCTTCGTCGGGACGGGAACGTCGCTGGCTTCCAGATAAAGCCGAAGTGTAGGCTGATTCGAATGGAGGAGAGACATTCGAGTGCCCGAGACATTCGAATGGGAGTTCTCGGAGGGAGAGGGGAGTGATTTCCCCGTTCAGAAATATTAGGGCTTCCTGCCCTCCCAGACACATATGGAGATTACTCTCTCGACCCAGAGGCTGAGAGGGTGAAGGTGGTCCTCTCTTGGGGGGCAGAGGACCCCGACCGACTATGGTCCGACAATCTCCTTACCGAGGAGAACATTGAGGAGTTTCTGACCCGACCAGACCGGTCCTACGCCGAGGGTCAAAGCTTCTTTAACGTTCCGGAAGAGCCTCCTACCTCCTCTCGCAAGCGGGCCTCTGATCGGGAGGTAGAAAAGGAGAGGCGCACTAAAAGTCGAGCCGGCGAAGCCACTTCGAGCCGTGGTGCCCGTCCCAAGAAGCAGAAGAAGGGGAAGGGCCCACGGACCGAGGATCCGGACGGGAGTGTTGTCCCCACAGACTCACCCGTTCGGTGTCCCGAGCCGACTTCCTCATCGTCGTCCTCGGACGGGCTTCGGTTCCTGCAGACCGAGGGAATAAGGGCTGAGGCCGGGAGGATGTTCATGGAAGCCCAGATCGAAGCGACTGATCTGGCCGGGGTCGACTCCTCAGACGGAGAGGAGATAGATCGTGCCTTCCAGGAGGCTCTGGATCGTGCTGCCGACCTGACTCCGGGGGCCATGCCTTTCGCGCAAGTCTTCCGACAGGAGTCGGAGGAGCAAGTCACCAGGGCGAATCAATTGCCCACCCCCCCTTCATCTTCCGAGCGTCACTCGGATGCTTCCGAGGGGGAAGATGAAGATTTTGGCGAGGAGGCCGACTCCGAGGGCGTCCGTGAGGGACTCGGTCAGCAAGAGGCTCTGGACGAAGAACACCGGGACGAGGCCGTTCCCGAGAGGTCGAGCGGGTCTGACATTCCCGTGGAAGGGAGCCCCGTGGAGGCCTCAGACGAGGGCGGTCGACCTGCCGTCGAGCCCGATGAATCTCCCGAACGTCCACCCCCGACTGTCGAGAGGGGGTCGACCTCGGGGGTTCATTCCGAGGATGTGCGGCCATCCCCGGACTCAGAAGTTCCTCCCCGACCCCCGTCTCCCTTTCGATATCGAAGTGGGGTCGCGGTGCTCGGTTGGCTCTTCGAGTCGGATCCGGAAGGAGGATATCAAGCCGGTGAAGCTGGTTCAGAGCGGCCCTCTCGATTTGAACAAGCCAAGGCAGATGCTTCCGACCGAGTGGCCTCGATGCTGGAGCCTCTACTGACTCAGGTTTGGCCGGTGGACTTTGTCGAATTTTGCATAGTCTTTTTTTTTTTTCGAGTTGCTAAGTTCTTTTCCTGGTGTTCAGGTCGCCAAGGAGATATCTCGGGCTGTGGGTTCCGAGTTGGCCGAGCTCGCCGAATTCAACAGTGAGCTCGGAACTGTCTGCAAGTTCGGGCTGTACAAGTTGCAACAGGCGCGGGACCAACTCGAGCTGTCGCAGCAAACCTATGGGGGGCTAATCAAGACGGTCGAGGAGTTTGGGGCGGACAAAAGCAGGCAGGAGAAGGCCAACTCCTCTCTCCGGGCCGAATTGGAGGCGACTCGGGAATCGCTGGCGACAGCCCATCGGAGGAACGCCCGCCTTGTGGACGCGAGATCGGCCACTGAGCAAGACAAGATCCTCCTTCAGTCTGAGCTAACTGCTCGGACGGCAGAACTAGCTGCTTCTTCCCAGATTCTTTTACTGCGGGAAGAAGAGCTAGCAATTTTTGAGCAGGCTCGGGTTGCTCGGGAGGAGGAATTGGCCGGTTCGGAGCGCTCCCGAGAGGCTTTGGGAGCGGAGCTGGCGCAGTCTGAGGAAATCCGGGCTGCCCGAGAGTCCGAGCTGGTGGGGGCTCGCCGTGCCTTAGAAGAGGCTCACTCGAGGATTGCTGATTTCGAGCAGCAGATATCTCGAGTGGTGGCGATTCGTAATTTCGCCTGGGGGCATGGTTATGCCGAGGGCCTCCGCCGAATAGGAGCCCAGCTTCTGGTGGACCCTCAGCTCGATCCTCGGAAGATAAGTGCGAAGTCTCTTCGTCTAGACCGGGCTGCAAAGAGATTCGTCAAGAAGATCGGGAAGCGTGGCTACCCTCCCTTTGACGACCTGAATCCTCCTCCTCCCGCTCCTGAGGCTTGACCTGGTCGATGTACAAGTTGTTTTTTTTTTTTTTTTTTTTGTAATTGAACATGACGTTCGAGTTTGATTCGAGCGAGTTTGTATGACCGACTATATATGACATTCGAATTTAATCTTTCTTTAGATGCTTTGTTCGTTCTGTCTTTATCCTTCACATGCTTTGTTCGTTCTGTCTTTACCCGGCGAAATTTTTTGGTTAAGTGTAAACTTAAGAAAAAAATTTTCCAAGCGTACTGGGTCGATGTACTTAAGATCGGGGTTTAGGAGTTGTGAATTGCTTCGCGTAGGTGGGTAGACCGACCCCGCGGGATTCCGAGAGTGTTTACTTCGCGTGGGTGGGTAGACCGACCCCGCGGGATTCCGAGGCGGATACATCGCGTGGGTGGGTAGACCGACCCCGCAGGATTCCGAGAGTGTTTACTTCGCGTGGGTGGGTAGACCTACCCCGCGGGATTCCGAATGTTTGTTGAGAACCTTATAATGCGTTGGATATGAATAACATCGGGCTTTTTATAATTTAAAGAAGTAACTTACATCAGTAGAAGCAAATTACATTAGTAAATGTTACACATAGTACCTCTTAAGCCTCTCACTTTTCCAGGGGTGGGGCAGGTCGGTTCCAGAACTGTCTTTGAGTCGGTAAGATCCGGGCCTGTTTGTTGCCGTCACTATGTAAGGCCCTTCCCATTTTGGTCCTAGTTTTCCTTGTGCTGGAGTCGTAATGCCCGTCTGTCTTAGCACTAAGTCCCCGACTTTGAAGCTGCGTGGCTTTACTCTTTTGTTGAAGTATTGTTCTGTCTTGCGCTTGTTGTTGGCAAGTCGGATATCGGCCTCTTTCCTGTGTTCTTCTAAGGAGTCTAGGCGTTCCATCATCTTGGCATTATTAGTAGCAACGTCATAGTGCTGGATTCGTAGCGTAGGCATCCCGACTTCGACTGGAATTACAGCCTCGCAGCCATATGTAAGGGCAAACGGTGTCTCGCCGGTGGGGGTTCGGACTGTTGTGCGATATGCCCATAGGACTCCTGGTAGCTCATCGGCCCAAGCCCCTTTGTGCATTCCGAGTCTTTTCTTCAGCGCATTGAGGATGGTTTTGTTGGTTGCCTCGGCTTGCCCGTTAGCCTGCGGGTGGCCGGGAGAAGAGTACTTCACTTTGATTTTCAACTCGGAGCACCATTCTCGGTAATGACTGCAATCGAACTGCTTTCCGTTGTCTGATATAAAGCTCTGAGGTATCCCGAACCGGCAGACAATTGATTTCCATAAAAATTTTGTGATGGCTTTAGAAGTGATGCTGGCGAGGGCTTCGGCTTCTACCCACTTCGTGAAATAATCCACTGCTACTATAATGAATTTAGTTCCACCCCTCCCTACAGGGAATGGTCCTATAAGATCTAGTCCCCATTGATCAAAGGGCCAGGGGGATGTTATTGAAGCGAGTTCCTCCGATGGGGAATGTAACACTGGGCTATACTCTTGACACTTCGGGCACCTTTTAACGAACTCTTTTGCTTCCTGGAACAAACACGGCCAGTAATACCCTGCGCGGGTGGTGCGGGCGGCTAATGTTTTAGACCCCGTGTGAGCCCCGCAGATTCCTTCATGGATTTCGGCCAGTATATATTGTCCTTCTTCTTTCGTCACACACCTGAGCAGTGGTTCGGAGAAACCCTTTCTGTACAGCGCTCCGTCAATTAGCGTGAATCTGGCTGATCTATTCTTTATCTTGCGGGTCTGGCCTGGGTCAGGAGGTAATGTGCCTGTCCGGAGGTACGCTGTGATATCGGTTGCCCAGTCGGGATCTGCAACAGCCACTACGCTGCCCGTGGAGGGAGTATCTACCGTTCTGATGAAGGAGGAGAACGCCGCCCTCCGGCAACCACGTGAAGAGGCATCGGCCCGTGGCGAAACCAATCTGGGAGAGAATGTGAGCTCCCGACTTCCTGAGGAGAGCGAGGCCTCTGAAGGAGAACGACGCCGGATGCACACCAAGCTAAAGGAGTTGGGCGATAAGTACGCTGAAATGGCAAAACTAATCAGCCCGGCAGCAGGGCACCTCTCCTTACAGGGAAGCATAGGGACACCCTACAGTGCAGACGTCCTGGCCGTCCCTCTCCCATCCAAATTCAAGGTCCCACAAGTAGAACTGTATGATGGGTCTCAGGATCCCGTGGAACACCTAGAAGCCTTTAAAGCACATATCAGCCTACATAGCTATCCTGACGAAGTAGCATGCCGAGCATTCCCTCTCACACTGAAGGGGATGGCTAGGACATGGTTCGGAACCATTCCTCCGGGATCAGTCAGTAGCTTCGAGACGTTAGCCCGACTCTTCATCACCCAATTCATGGCCAGTAGGAAACGAAGGCGCCCCGCGGCGTACCTATTGACCGTCAAGCAAGGAGAGAAGGAGAGCCTGAAAGGGTACCTGACCCGGTTCAACAAAGAAAGAATGACCACCGACAACCAGGACGAAAAGATCACCCTAGCGGCCCTCCTGGGCGGCATATGGCCCAGGAGCCCCTTCATGGCGGACATGGCCTCAATCCAGCATCGACGGGGTAGGAAGTTCCCAGATGAAATGAGGAGAAGAGACTCCCCACGAGAACACAGATTGTCGTCATGGCCTCAATCCAGTTTGGCGGTGGAAGATCAGAACCGATCTGAATCGAGGCGAGAGTCCATTAGAAGAAGAAGGGGGGATATGTATTGCGAGTATCACAAGTCTAAGGGCCACAACACTGAAGACTGCCAGGCTTTGAAGAATAGACAAAGGGATGAACAGGTGAACGATCGAAGAGATAGAACCCGGTCAAGGACCCCCCGTCGGGAACGAGAGTCAAGCAGACACCGAGGCGAACCCGTATCTAGCCATCCACCGGGTGAGATCAGAACCATTGTTGGGGGACCATCCCGAGGAGGGACTACGTCCTCCTCTCAAAGGGCACATGCACGAAGAGCCAGATATGGGGAAGTTTACTCACTGGGATGAGCACCGAGACAGGACAACCTGGGTCCCAAAGGAGAATCGATAATCTTTAACGAGCAGGATGGAAAGGGGATCGCCTTTCCGCACGATGACGCATTGGTGATATCAGCATTGGTAGCCAATTTCACGGTTAAAAGGATACTGATTGACAACGGGAGTTCAGCCGACATCTTGTTCTGGGAAGCCTTCATGCAGATGGGAATCGACCCCCGTCAACTTCAGCCCGTCCAAGCCCTGCGCCTCCCCGAGCGGTTTGGGACGATGAAGTCAGGGACGAAGCGACACTGCGTCAAGCGGAACCCAACGAGCCTCTGGAATTGATTCCGGTCGATGGCGACAACCCGGATCAGACAGTGCGAGTCGGAACCAGAATGGATCCAAGAATACATGCAGAGCTCAAGGCTCTCCTCATTGAGCACAAAGACGTATTCGCCTGGACTCATGCTGATATGCCCGGGATCGACAGATCCGTAATAGAACACCGGCTGTGTGTCAACCCGACAGCCCGGACAGTTAGGCAAAAAAGAAGAAGCTTCTGTGCTGAGAAATATGCCGCCATTGCAGAAGAAGTAGACAGGCTCCTGACCGTTGGGTTCATCCGAGAAGCTCACTACCCGGAATGGCTGTCTAACGTAGTATTGGTAAAGAAGACCAGCGGGAAATGATGTATGTGCGTTGACTTCACCGATTTGAACAAGGCCTGCCCTAAAGATAGCTTCCCCCTGCCGCGCATCGACCTCATTGTAGATTCAACTGCTGGGCACTCTCTCCTCAGCTTTATGGACGCCTATTCGGGTTATAATCAGATCAAAATGAGCACGGACGATGAGGAAAAAACGGCGTTCATTACAGATCACGGACTCTATTGCTACACCGCCATGCCTTTTGGACTCAAGAACGCGGGGGCTACTTATCAACAGTTGGTCAATCGTATGTTTAAAAACCAAATCGGGAGAAATATGGAAGTTTACGTCGATGACCTCCTAGTCAAGAGCCGTTCCCCTAACGACCACGTGGCAGACCTAAGAGAGGCCTTCCTTGTTCTGCGGCATTATCAGATGAAGCTCAACCCCGCCAAGTGCACCTTTGGGGTCGAATCCGGGAAGTTCTTAGGGTACATGGTCTCTGAACGGGGAATTGAAGCCAACCCCGAGAAAATACAGGCTATCCTCGGAATGGCTTCCCCGAGGAACCTGAATGAAGTTCAACGGTTGGCTGGTCGAATTGCCGCTCTTAGCTGATTCATAGCAAGGTCAACCGATCGATGCCTTCCCTTTTTTCAAGTCCTTCGGAAAGCACACGAGTGGGACACATCGTGCAAGCAGGCATTCGAACAACTCAAAAGCTATCTGACGTGTCCCCCATTACTCAGTTAGGCGGCTCCCGGAGAAACCCTTGTGGCTTATATGGCGGTCTCGCCTCGTGCAACATCTGCAGTTCTAGCAAGAGAAACCGATCAGGGTCAGAAACCTGTATACTACGTTAGCAGGGCCCTTCAGGGAGCAGAAGCCAGGTACCCCCGTACAGAAATGATGGTATTCGCCTTGCTGACAGCTGCGCGTCGGCTGCGTCCTTACTTCCAAGCCCACACCATAAGAGTAATGACTGATCAGCCCCTCGGAACTATTCTCCAGAAGCCTGATACGTCCGGACGATTAGCCAAATGGGCAATCGAGCTGAGCGAGTTTGATCTAACGTTCCAGCCCAGGACAGCGATGAAAGCACAAACACTGGCGGATTTTGTAGCAGAGTACACTGGGTTTCCAGAAGAGATCCCCAGTGAACCTTGGGGGCAGGCATGGCAGCTGTACGTTAACGGGTCCTCATGCCGAGCCGGGGGTGGAGCAGGCGTACACATCGTCACCGACCAGGGCATCCAGCACAACTACGGTATAGGCCTAACTTTCAAGGTAACCAATAATGAAGCAGAATACAAGGCCCTCATAGCCGGAATGACAATTGCTAGGGTCCTTGGGACAACAGAGCTGGAGGCCCGAACTGATTCTCAAATAGTGTTTCATCAAGTACTTGGCCAATACATCACCAAGAGCGAAAAATTAAAAAAATATCTGGAGCTAGTATGCATCGAGAGAGATCAATTCAGATACTTCCGTTTGCTGCGGATCCCAAGGGAAGAAAATCATATAGCAGATCGGCTGGCAAAAATAGCATCAGGAAAAGATGAACACCCGCCCCCAGAAAACACATAGATCAGAACGGTAGATACTCCCTCCACGGGCAGCGAAGTCAGAGTAGTGGCTGTTGCAGATCCCGACTAGGCAACCGATATCACAGCGTACCTCCGGACAGGCACATTACCTCCTGACCCAGGCCAGGCCCGCAAGATAAAGAATAGATCAGCCAGATTCACGCTAATTGACGGAGCGCTGTACAGAAAGGGTTTCTCCGAACCACTGCTCAGGTGTGTGACGAAAGAAGAAGGACAATATATACTGGCCGAAATCCATGAAGGAATCTGCGGGGCTCACACGGTTCTAAAACATTAGCCGCCCGCACCACCCGCGCAGGGTATTACTGGCCGTGTTTGTTCCAGGAAGCAAAAGAGTTCGTTAAAAGGTGCCCGAAGTGTCAAGAGTATAGCCCAGTGTTACATTCCCCATCGGAGGAACTTGCTTCAATAACATCCCCCTGGCCCTTTGATCAATGGGGACTAGATCTTATAGGACCATTCCCTGTAGGGAGGGGTGGAACTAAATTCATTATAGTAGCAGTGGATTATTTCACGAAGTGGGTAGAAGCCGAAGCCCTCGCCAGCATCACTTCTCAAGCCATCACAAAATTCTTATGGAAATCAATTGTCTGCCGGTTCGGGATACCTCAGAGCTTTATATCAGACAACGGAAAGCAGTTCGGGCCTCCAGCTCTGTTGTCCCAAGGACCCTAGCAATTGTCATTCCGGCTATGAGGGCCTCGTATTCTGCTTCATTGTTGGTTACCTTGAAAGTTAGGCCTATACCGTAGTTGTACTGGACGCCCTGGTCGGTGACGATGTGTACGCCTGCTCCACCCCCGGCTAGGCATGAGGACCCGTCAACGTACAACTGCCATGCCTGCCCCCGAGGTTCACTGGGGATCTCTTCTGGAAACCCAGTGTACTCTGCTACAAAATCCGCCAGTGTTTGTGCTTTCATCGCTGTCCTGGGCTGGAACGTTAGATCAAACTCGCTCAGCTCGATTGCCCATTTGGATAATCGTCCGGACGTATCAGGCTTCTGGAGAATAGTTCCGAGGGGCTGATCAGTCATTACTCTTATGGTGTGGGCTTGGAAGTAAGGACGCAGCCGACGCGCAGCTGTCAGCAAGGCGAATACCATCATTTCTGTACGGGGGTACCTGGCTTCTGCTCCCTGAAGGGCCCTGCTAACGTAGTATACAGGTTTCTGACCCTGATCGGTTTCTCTTGCTAGAACTGCAGATGTTGCACGAGGCGAGACCGCCAAATAAGCCACAAGGGTTTCTCCGGGAGCCGCCTGACTGAGTAACGGGGGACACGTCAGATAGCTTTTGAGTTGTTCGAATGCCTGCTCGCACGATGTATCTCACTCGTGTGCTTTCCGGAGGACTTGGAAAAAGGGAAGGCATCGATCGGTTGACCTTGCTATGAATCGGCTAAGAGCGGCAATTCGACCAGCCAACCGTTGAACTTCATTCAGCTTCCTCACCATTTCTTCCAATACTTCTAGTCTTTCTTCCATCGACGGGTCCGGCTGCTGGTCGTGCTTGGTCGTTTGGGACAATGGTAGGGTAGACATGCAGAAAGTATGTTTATCAGAGACAACAGGATCCCACAGACGGCGCCACTGTTAAGGACGTATTCTGCTGTCTGGTTTATCAGAATCCCGACCTGACCGTAACCTGCAAAACAAGAACAAAGAGGGATCGGGGTCCGAGACCGCTCCGACCCTCAAGTTAGTTTTTAAGGAGAAAATATATAGACGTTTGCTTGAGAGAATTTGAGAATGTACCCCCTTTCGTCTTTGGTCTGGTGTTATTTATAGGTGTTCCCTTTGAAGGGGAGTTCCTGTGATAAAAGAGCTGGAAATCAGGACATCACTCGTTCGTCATCCTCGATAGGGAAAAATACTGATCCGACTGGGTCAGTCTCATCGCATTAATTGAATATCCCTTCATTTAATGCTCAATTAGACCCTTTTGGAAAGGGTCATTAAATGTCGCCGTGTCTTTTGCCAATCTAGCAATTAATGATGTGCATTTATAGCGTCTCCGCATTTAAGAGGGGAGATCTGTAGGCCGGTGGTTGTCTTTCGTTCATAAATGCGGGAGTGATCTTGATGTGAGGTGGATCCAGAAGACATATCAGTACGTGAACCGTCGTTCTGGCCTTAGCATGTCCTCGAGGCCGATTCGATCTCATTCTGCCGAGATCGGGATAACCAGGGACTTGGACCGTCCTCGGTTTCAGTCTCCCTAGTTCAATCCGGACGCTACGTGGTGGTGGGTGCAGATAACGGGCCTTGGGCCTGATAACCTCGTGGGCTCGGGTCTGGGTGAGTTGGACACCCTTTCAGACTCCATTAGGTTGTGTCGATCCATCTGCCACGTATGCATGCTCTTATTCATTGTATTTACTCTATTAGACATTAATATCGTTCAAGTAACGTTAAAAGACTCCATTAAACTGATAGTTACACATTAAATTTATAATTACACATTAAAAAGTGCCATTGTTTTTTGAGAAATCATATTACTTAGAAAAAGAAGAACAAAAATATAAGAAAAATGCTAACAATCTCTAAAGCCCAGATCATCCACGTCTACCAGTGTTTAGAATCGCAAGCAAGCATTTACTATGGTTGATTGTATTCACCTATATTAATCATATTTTGTTATTTCTTCAAATATATGGTTTTTGTTTATCTTTTATGTTCAAAATCAAAAAAATTTCTCCATTTTTGGTTCAGATTCATGTATTGATATTGTTGCTTTGGGAGTTACTCAAATTTTGTTGGGTTTAAAGTATTCATCTCTATCTTTATTAATCTGTTCTTTAATTTTTTTCAAATATTTTTTCTTTGTATTATTTTTACTTATTTTTTTAACTTCTTCTTCTTCTTTAAATATGCATCAGAATAAATAAACTAATTTCTTGTAGAATTTTATCTTCAATTTTATTTTATAACATTTTCTCATTTTTTATTTTGTTCTATGTTTTTTAATTTATGTTTTCAATGTGCATTAATAGAAGAAATAAACTAATTTTAAGTGAAATTTATGTCTCACGTGTTACATTAGTTTAAGGTATTTATGTTTATTATTCTGTTTTATTATTTATTCAAACTAGCATATAACCTGCACAACGTGCAGGCTTATGTTTTTTTAAGTTAATATTGATTTATCAATAAATTTATAATAATGGAATTTACATTCTCTGATTCTTTTAAAATATATCAGAAAGAACTATATATATATTAAAATAAATATATCAAAATTGATGCTTCAATAAACAATACAGTGTATTTACGATTTCTTTTAGCGAAACAATACACAAGTTGAGATGAGTGCCTTTTGGTTTCTCAACATTGAAGAACGAAATAGAACTCTGCTTCAAATCAGCAAAATTTTAATATCTTCTACCTACTCATCGAACCAAGTTTTCAAAATTCAGAATTCAAGAAACATAAAAGCATTCACAGTATTGGGTTGAAGTGAGAGACTAACCATAGTTCCTCCATAACCATTGCACAATCTGCAAGATTTCTTCGAGTCCTATAACACTTGTAGACCTTTTGGAGCTTAAAAAAATAAGATCAAGAAACAAAAAAAAAACCATTATCAAATTCGCATCAATAACCAAGAATTTAACTCAAATTAGAAAGAAGTCCTACTAAATTAATTACAGTGTTATCAACATTTCCATGCATTTATCAGACAAAAAGGCAAAGTGTTTAGTCGCTCAAATGTTCAACTGCATACCCGGCCACTAAATAGCTGGTGGAAAAAGTATCTCAGGCAAAAGGCAATGCATGTATATCTTGTTGCCTGAAAGAGCATATTTTTCAAAATCTCCATCAAATGGACATCAGCAAAAAGCAGCTATTTTTATGCTTTTAGTAGTGATTATTAAATAAAAAAACCAACCAGTTGGAGAAATCATGATTTAAAACAAATTATGAGAACAGATCAAAGAACAAAGTTAAGAAATCAATTAAAGTAGCATTTCCTCAAAATACAAACCCCAAAACCAAACCAAACGTGCATATCACATTCTTTCTTCTTCTTTTTTTATTATGTTTATGTTTTATAAATTTACTATAGGAAGTTACTATGGATATTAGTATCTTATCTTATTCAAATTCAAGAGTAATCATGTATAACTATTAGTGTCATTCAAATTGTGATGTAGAGAGTATTTCCAACTTCAAATTCCGTACCTATCTCATTCCCACTATGAATTCTCTTTTTCTCTATTGTTTCTAAGTGTCTTTGTAGTTTTTCTAAAGCTAGAGAATCATGAATTACTCCACATAATTATCATTGTTTTAGCACCATTTTCTATACTTGAAAAGTGACTTGAATGATTATATGAAGAACAATATAATCTAAATTCGATAAGGCAGCATGTTTTTTATAAACGATATTAGAAATACTGAAAATCTAGAATTATAGCCCGATTTCATCATCAAGCTAAGCATGGTAAAAGAATATGAAAAATACTTGAAATTTAATATGAGCGAAGGAGAAACCACCGCCTCAATCATTTCATACAATGAGCAAATCTTGAGAAATTTTGAAAATATCATTCCAATCAATCCATAAAGCGTTCAAATCCCCAAAAAATTGAGTTCCATATATCTTTATGGTAAGAAAGAAAAAGAAACAATGAACATGCAAAACATACCGTATTTGGCATGACAATAGGAAGAAGAAACAGAATACACCAACCTATTGAAGTGAAATAAGTGCAAGACAATAGAAACAATAAAACATTTTCACACAAAACATGTATGGTGAAGACAAAACATACATTTTTCATTTTAACGATGTTGAAAACCAAAATATTATTAAAATCATAATCTTCACACAAAAATAAAACCATCAATCTAAAACAATCTAAGTATTATTGAAACATAACTTTCATTTTGGCTTATATAGTTCATAAATAAACAAAACATTGTGTAACTACTCATAATAATGTTTTTCTTCAATATATCTTTATGGTAATCATACTATTATAAGAATCTGCACAAGAATACAATTCACATAAATTTTAAACAATCTCAACCAATATTTCTCACTCACAGGGGATCCTAAATTTTCACTTTCAGGAAAAAAACGAATGCCATTTGAACCTGCAGTTAATTCGAATAGCGGAAATTGCGGACTCATTGCACACATGCATGGTCTTTCAATTAACGTGAAAACTTTTTTACTAATAACGTGTCGCAAGTGGCTTCATTAACCAATGTGATTAACCGTCTAAACTATTTAACCGATGTGATTCTCAATAATAACAATTCTCTGTCCAATTGTGAACCGAATTTTACGGCTTGAGTGCCACGTCAGATTGGATGATTCGATTTTTATATAGATAAATAGATATGGGTTTTTTTTATTACTTTATATTCAGTTTTTCATATGCATTAGAAGAATGAAATTAATTTCTTGTGGAATTTGTACTAACTTCTTATAATAATTTCATGTGGAATTTAATATTTTCTTTTTATTTATGACATGTACTAATCTCTGATTTTATTTCATCTTCATTCTATTTTTTGCTTTAGATTATATTGGTCTTCTTGTTGTTTGAAGGTATTCAAAATTTTCTTGGTTGAATGTATTGATTTATATTTTTCCGTTTTATTATTTCTTCATATTTTTGTTATTATTTTTTTTAAAGCTTACTTTTTATCTTAATTCATATTCTGCTTATAATATGCATCTTCAAAAGAAATTAATATGAACCAAAAAGTTGATCATATTGACAAAAGAAAAATAATATAAAAAACAGTTTTGTTCTGTTCATTAAAACAGATTAATACTTCTACTTATTTTTTAATATTTGTTTAATATTTTACCAATTATTTAGGAAAAACGAACAAAACAGAACAAATCAGCTTACTAAAACAAGTAGAAGAAACAAAAACTTAGTAATGGTTACACCATTTTGTAATGGTTAATTATAAATTCTTCTCTCCATTCAAGTCCTAAACTCAAGATTCATCTCTTCATTCAAGTCCTAAATTCATCTCTCCTACCTGTTACCATTTCAAATCAGGCCCACATTCTTTCCAACAAGAAACGTGTTTACACCATTTTCTTCATATCCTATATTTGCATTTTTGTAGGTTGATATGTGCAGCTTATTTGTACAGATTAATCTCTTCATTCAAGTCCTAAACTCAAGCTACCATCTACAATACTTGATACTATATGAGCTGTACAAAACAACAATAAAGAATAAAATAAATGTAACCAATGACATTTTAAAATTCTGTATGATCAACTTAGTAATCTGTGAATAATGTATTGGTTAATTATAAACTGTTATAATCTGTTTGTGTCCAAAAATATATTAATCACTTCAAAAAAAAAAAAAATTTACGTTCTGTTCATTTAAAACAGATTAATACTTCTAATGTTTTTTAATACTCGTTTACTATTTTACCAATTATTTCGGAAAAACATAACAGAACAGCTTACTAAAACCACTTAAAAAAACAAAAATAAAAACAATAACAAAAACAGGAAATGATTTTTGCTAAACTTGGAAAATGAATAACTTTTTTTATATTTAGTCAAACAAGTATTAATCTGTTCTGTTCTGTCAAATTTTTATTAGAACTTATTTATTTTAGCTCAAAAATATTACATATTAATCAAAATTTATTTCTTAATATAAATAATATCGATTCTTAAAAATAATTACTTAATTAATTAATTAGACAAACTTATTTTTGACATTGCTTCCACTTAGGCCCCGTTTGAATTCAGAAGTGAGTTGAGCTCATCTAAACTCACTTCTATTTCATCATTATATTTTTATAATTTTTTTTACAAAATACAAATTTTTATTCACCTTTTTTAAATTTCAATACACATTTTTCAAATTCTAATACATCTTTTTTAAATTTTAAAATAATAATAATATTAAAAAATAAATTAAATTTATCTTAACTCGTCTCATCTCTAAATTCAAACGAGGCCTTAATATAAATAATATCGTTTCTTAAAAATAATTACTTAAATTTCTTTTATATTTCATCTTTATAAGGTGCCGCCCGGAACAAGGGAAAAATTTCGTGACCAGTGAAGACCCACTCGAATAAAAACAAATAGGCATTCTTCAATCAAGACCCACTTGAACAAAAACAAATAGGTCTTCTTCAATTAAGACCCTATGACTTTTTCTCTTGACTTTAAACTTTGATATTTCAACTTTATAAGGTGCCGCCCGAAACACGTGAAGAGTTTCGTGACCAGTAAAGGGCACTTGAATAAAAACAAATAGATATTTTTCATTCTGTGATCAATTTGTTTTTAATTTGTATTTTTATTTTTTTTTTAAATATAAGGAAAGTGTATTTGCATTTTACATCATGGCAATAAATATGAAATATCGTCAAACTTTCAAGATTAATTAGGATTTTAGACCATCACACCGAGTACTAATAAAAAGAAAATAAAATATCGTGTAGAAACTCATTTAATTGGTGTAATTACTTTAGTGTGATTAAAAAATATTTTATTTCGCAGGTTTTTAAATAGTCTTTCTACGTAACACTCTATTGATAAAGTTATCAACAATTTTTATTTGGTTTTTGGAATCTTCATAAATTAAAATGAGTTTAAAAATAAATTCTATTGATAATTCCCATTTTTTTCCAAGGACAAACTAGCAGCGAGTAATTTTATTTATTTTTTCTCTTTCATTTTCGTCAACTTCGGTCGAGTATGTACTGAACTTTAGTCACGACAATGGCTAGAAATCTAGTCATAGACTATTTTTGCATGATCCGAAAATAGTGTGAAGGATATAATATTTAACTTCCAAGACTTCCAAGGGTTGTAATTTGGTTCTGCGTAACATAGTTTTATAATCGATGTTGCTAAATATTATGCCGTCCCGTGTATCACTAAGCCGTGTTTTATTGTATATTTGCCCTTTTAATTTTTTAAAATATTTGTAAAAAAAAATAAATACATTTTTATTAATAATTACTTTTTCAATTGAGAAGTCATCTCAAATGGCAGCCTCCTCCAATCGATTTCATCCTTCGAAATTCACATGGAGAAGTACTAATGGCAGCCAGTAAATTAGTACTTGAAGTTGAATGCCTTGAAGCTGTTGAACTCTTGGCAGTATTTCGAGGCCTTCAATTTTGTGCTAACAGAGGAATTTCAAAGCTTCTATAGAACGCTGCTGCAGGGACCGAAGTACTTCGGTCCCTACCCATCTTTTACTGATTCAGTGTATTTTATTTATTTTATTATTTTTTAGTTTTAGTTTTATTCATTTTTTTAACATCTTTAAATATTATTTTTATTTAAAAAGAATACAAAAACTTAATAATATATACTTACTTAATCACTCAGAATTTTTATAAAACAAAACAAAACAAAATTAAAATGGGTCAACTTTCGATAAAAGGATCGGTTCAAATAATATAATCCAACTCATTAATGATGGTGGGGTCTCTTTAAAAAGATGATATGTATATAAATAATATATATATATTAAATAAATAAAATAAACAAACAGTGAAATTTTAGATAACAACATATTATCAATTTCCATTTTATAATTTACAAGCCTACGTAAGCGACTGCGTCATCATATTTAGAGCGAATACTGCAAGGATCTCCGGAAGGGGATTCCGCCGCGGTCAAGTGTAAATTTTTTTTATATTATTTTTGTAAAAAATATTAAAATAATGTATAGAGATAAAAATATATGTATTTTTTTTTTTTTTTTCTATTTAAAAACTCTAGGGTTTTTAAATACATAATGCTGGAAATACATATATTTACACATTTAGATCATACATTAATTATATATTGTGATCAATTGACTATATAAGACTGCTTGTAAATTACCACTATATTAACTTTAGCTGTATAATCAATTTGGAGAAGTAGTGCTTCACAAAATATGACGAGCGACGAGTGTATCCCAAGATCGACATCAAATTCTGATAAAAGTATACGTAATTACATTCTATTCGCGAATAAATATTAACAGGCTCGTTAGTTGATCTCTCTCGGTCTATTTAGTGAAAATATTTTATTTATCTTATTTTATTTAATTATTTTATTTTTTAAAATTTTTAAATAAAATATAATATATAAATAAATCAATTTAAATTTAAAATAAAAAATAAAATTAAAAAATTATATATTAATAATATTTTATTTAACTATCATCTCATCTTAAATTATTATTTAAACTAGATCTACAACATTTTTTTTTTAATTCTCACCCTTACCACGAAAGTGACCAATGAGTTGATCTGGATTATTAAACTCATCCAATCAGACCATAAAATTGTGTTTTAGCCTTTTAGGTAAGTATCAGTTGCTTGCCACGCACACTTCACATATTAAAATGTTCACCAATCAAAAGTTCAATCAGAATCAACCTATTTTTTATTCTTTGCCATCTGTCTCTCCCGGAGAGCGCGAAACTACGACTCCATTCCTCTCCTCCATTTTCTTTTCCTTTTTTGTTTGTTTCATTTGGCCATCAATTTTTTATTTTGAGAGTAGTTTTCGAGTGTTGGGTTTTGGGAGTCGGTGATTGCAAATTAGAGTGCTCTGGAGGCCTTAGATCACCACCCGCCTCGTCTCCGCTTTCTCGGTCTGCCGATCTTGTTGTCGTTAGAAGATTTTGTTAAACGAAAAGGCGTGTTTCTCACACGCGTGGGTCGTTATCAGACACGCCCAATTTTTGGTGAGGTCTCTTTCGCCGTGAGCAGCGATTGTTTGGGTTCGACGCTGCCGAGCTGCTCAGCCTTGCTGTTTATCATGTCTAGAGGGGCGCGTGTATTGCACGTGCCTCCACAGCCGACTATTGGTTTTGTTGGTTTTTACTGTGTTTTGTCGTTATTTTCTTCGCTTATATAGAAATATATATATATTTATTTATTTGAGAAATAATCTCCTGAATATATGTTTGTCCAAAGTTTAATTTTCTTTATTATAAAAAAAGCTGGTAAATGCCTCTTTTTGGAAGTAGTCATAGTTCTCTATTTTGAGAGATTTAAAATCTATTTGGCAGTACATAATTAGTTGACCATTAATCATATTATAGACTTCAATTTCTTAAATTTTAGTGAATGAAACTATTTTTTAATAAAGAAAAATTCAAACCATATTATGATATTGGTGATGCACGTGTCACCTACTCATCACAAGTACTAAGATAGTTTCTCAAAAAAAAAATATAGTCCTAAGATAGAATTATATAAAACTCTGTCGATGTATGTGTGACTGGTTCAGAGGACTGAAAAATATTACAATATCTATTATCATTTATATGAATTTCTTAAATGATATTAAATATTTAAATAAAAAAAAAAAAGAAATAAAAATTCTATATATCTTGTCCGGTACTATAAAGTCATGATTAGTAATAGGCTTAGTATTTTATTATTATTTTTTTATATTCAAATTTTTTATTTCTTTATTTTTTTATTTTAATTATTTTTTTAACATCATTAATTATTAAAAATATATTTTTTTATTAATAATTATTTCTTTAATCTTTAATCAATAAGTTAAGAAAAAAATTTAAAAAAATCAAATACAAAATAGACAGTAAATGGATAATAAAATTGTAACTCCAAAGTCTCTATCATTTCCCCAAAGCCATTATATAGGCATGGAAAGCTCTAGCAGTCTAGCTCATTGCGGAAGTGTCCCCGTCCTTCTCTTTGAACCATGCATTTCGTTCCCCTCTCTCTCTCTCTCTCTCTCTCGACCATGGAGCTCTTCTCTGCCCAATCCTTCCTCTTCTTCCTTCTTTCTCTTTACGTCTATCTCCTCTTTAACAGAACTTCCAAAAAGAAATCCATCAACAAAGGTTTTAAGTCCTACCCCATACTCGGAACGTTGCCTCAATTTTTGCAAAATCGACACCGTTTTCTTGATTGGACAACAGAAACTCTCAATAGCTGCCCCAATAATACAGCTATATTTCGACGTCCCGGCAAGATTCACGGTGTCATCACCGCGAACCCATCCAACATTGAGCGCATGCTCAAGACCAACTTCGACAACTATCCCAAAGGCGACCGATTCACAACTCTTCTCCAAGACTTTCTTGGCCAAGGAATCTTCAACTCCGACGGAGAACTCTGGAAGGTCCAGAGAAAAACAGCTAGCTATGAATTCAACACCAAATCGCTGCGCAACTTTGTCATGGAAAACGTAACCGTGGAGACCAATACCAGACTTATTCCGATTCTGACAAGAGCCTCGGAAACAGGTCGTGTCTTGGATTTGCAGGACATTTTGGAGCGCTTCGCATTCGACAACGTTTGCAAACTGGCCTTTAACGTTGACCCAGGCTGTCTCGGTGGTGATGGAACCTCCAGAGCGGAGTTCATGCGGGCTTTCGAGGAGGCTGCATCGCTTAGCTCCGGAAGGTTCATGTATATCATCCCATTTATGGTGAAGATTAACAAGTTTCTCAACATTGGACCAGAGCGAAGGCTAAGAAACGCAATCAAGACGGTCCATGAATTTGCGGATGGTATTATTCAGTCGAGAGCGGATCAGAAGGTTGAAAAAGAAGCAGATCTATTGTCCAGGTTCATCGCAAACGAAGAAAACTCGCCGGCGTTTCTCCGGGATATCGTCATAAGCTTCATTCTTGCAGGACGGGACACGACATCTTCGGCTTTGAGCTGGTTCTTTTGGCTCCTGTCGTCGAGACCCGAAGTGGAGCGAAACATATTGCAGGAGCTGGAAAAAATCCGAGTTCAGAATGGAAAAGATATAGGCGATTCGTACAGCTTTAACGAACTCCGGGAGATGTATTATCTGCAAGCGGCAATCACTGAGGCCATGAGACTGTACCCCCCCGTACCGGTTGATAGCAAAGCTTGTCTAAACGACGATATCATGCCGGACGGCACGTTCGTGAAGAAGGGATGGTTTGTGACGTACCACACTTACGCGATGGGGAGGATGGAGAACTTATGGGGAGAAAATTGCCGTGAGTTTTTGCCGGAAAGATGGCTGGAAAATGGAGTGTTTCGGCAAGAGAGTCCGTTTAGGTTTCCAGTTTTCCATGCCGGACCGAGAGTGTGTCTGGGAAAAGACATGGCTTATATTCAGATGAAATCGATTGCAGCATCGGTGCTAGAGAGATTTCAGATCGAAGCGGCGGATAAGGACAAAGATCCGGAGCCTTTGTTGTCGCTAACTCTGAGGATCAAAGGTGGGTTACCAGTGAATGTGAGGAAGAGATCAGCATGAGTGGATGACATGCCGTACTCAATTGATCATCTATACGCATGAATGTATGGTCCAGGTTATACGGAATTGAGATTTTTTTTTTTTTAATCTTTAAGAAATAGGTTTACTTCGTTTAAATTATCATATATGAAGCTTACCATATAATCAATAACGATAAAAATTCAAAGTCTGAGAGATTAATTAATACTTCATTTAAATGATCAAATATGAAGCTTACAATGTAATCAATAACGAGAAAAATTCAAAGTCTGAGAGATTAATTAATGTCAAAATGACAGTAAATTACGATCGCATCTTCTAAAAGAGGAGAGAGCTAAGACTTTACGAACATAAATTCGGGATATTGTTTCTTCCTTATATAATTTTTTCTATACAAACAAAAAATTATAACAAAACACAACTAAATCAAACAACACTAAACAACTACCAAAAGAAATGGTCATCTGTGGTAAAGGGTGGACACCACACACCACACTAAAAAATAAACTACCGCAAATCAGAGGGACATTTAAATCCCGAATCCACTATGAGCCTCAACCGGCGAGACCATTGGCAAGAAGGATTCACCAGATGCGAGGCTAGTTATATTTTCGTTCAAATCGAGCCCTGCGCATTAAGAGCATGCGCTACTCCGTGTGATAAAACACGTCGTACGACTACACGATCGACGGACTGGGGATATGGCGACACAGCACGTGGAGGTCTTAGGACTTCCACCTCCTCCGTACCTACAAATCAAACCAATAAAATTCAAAAACACCTGAAAACTACCAACGTCATTATAAACACCGCAATGGTCGAGAAAAGAAAATGAAAAAAAGAAAGAGGGGAGAAGACAAAGGATTGGAGGAGGAACAGATCCAAAGCTCCATCCCCCCTCATAGCAGCAAAGAGATATGAATGCGTGAACTATTTTCTATTATTATTTATTGATTTTGTACGAATCTTAGATCTAAAAGGCAAATATAAAGATACTAATAAATAGAGTCTCATAATTTCTATTTATATATATATAAGCCGTATCATGAAGTCCGATTTGGCAGCCAAACCGTATTATTCGGCTATAATTTGACACGTCAAATGCTGTCGCTTCAATAAACTGCCACTTCAATAAATAGATTACTCTCGCATGATTTACCACAAATTTTAGTAACAGACAATACTTAAGTGGCAAATACTGAAGCGGCATTCACACTGCAAATCTCGACTTTTAACGAGCTGACATGGCTTTTGTTCAATGACCGTCTTGGCATTTTCAATCGTCGTCCCTCATCTATTCGGTACGTATCTTGAATTTCTCCTTCCCAAACGTCAGCTAGTATCGAATTTGACGATCTTGAAGTCCAAGACCCTAATATACTTCTGGACCGTCAAAAGGATCCAAAGATCCTTCTTTGCCCTCGGCTTCTGATTAGCGTAAATCTTCATCTAGCTCAACGTCTCTCTACGCTTAAGGAACTTGACCCACCCCATGACCATGATCTTGACGGGAAACGTAGCTGTTAAGGAGGTATTCTGCAGTTCAACCTTTCGAGCTCCCAATCGATCGAAACCTGCAAACACAAAGAGAATGATGATCGGGATCTGAGACCGTTCCGATGTTTAAGTTAGTATATGGAATGTGAATCATAAGGTTTTGTAAGGGATATGACAAAATGTACCTTTTTCGAATTTTATCAAGTCTTATTTATAAGTAGTTACCTGTGTTTTCCCTGGGAGGCGGTTTGAGGAAAAAGATTTACTGGCTAGGACACTATTCGATCGTCATCCCAGAAAAGGATAATATGATCTAGTCTGTCACATCCTTTGAGTCAGATTTTTCAATTAATGTTTAGTCAAGCACTTCTGAAGGGTAACATTAAATGCGGCCCCCATCTTTATCCAATTCGGTAATTAATGTGGCGTGTTCATGTCATTTTTGCATTTAAGTGAGGGGATCTGTCAGAATGATGGGAGTTCGGTCATTTATTAATGCGAGAGTAACCCTAACGTGAGAGGGATCCGTACATTGTGCTTCTAGCACAATTTCGTCTCTGACATTAGCTTATGATCGAGGCTGCCTCGTCCCTTTCTTCTTTTGTCGTGGTGCTTCGTGATTCAGATTTTCTCTGATTTCAACATCTCCAACCGGGTTTGGGCTTGTACTATTCGGATTTGGACTATGGACTTCGAGTCTAACTCCTTTCGAATTTTGGCTTGTTACTAACTCTCCTTTCAGTAGCCGCCATGGATCCATCCATATCTGCGATTATGATCTTCAAAATTCGGTTGGATCCCAGTAGGACTTCGCTTCTGTCGGAGGAACTGAGGGCTGTCGAGGTTAGAGTATCGGCGATGTTTTAAAGGCATCGTACTGAAACCGGCCTTGAAAGCAATTTTGGGAGGAAACAATTGCATTGCCCATTTCCACCGAGGGAGGGGAAACGAACAGGACAGAGACTATACAAACCGATATTCTCTTATAGGGAGACTGATGTCACGAGAAACCGCTTGAATCTCCCGTCGAGCTCTTTGAACAAACTCTCAAAAAGCTTTTGTACGTCTCTGAAATTCCCTTCCATATCCGAGGGAGAATGATATTAGTCTTTAGGAGACAGAGAATTAGACTGAAGACGCAATGGTTCGTTGAAGGACACGTGGAGCAGTATATAGTAAATGGTTTTTTCGAATCCTTGCTTTGTTTTTTTTAATAGATTGCTTTGTTTGCTTATTCAGATTTCTTTTTTATTTTGGTATTGATCCATTATTGTTACTGGTTCTTTAAAAACAATTCCTTTGACGAGGATTTATGCCTGTTTTGTTTATTAGGAACTGGGCCTAATTAATTTCAGTGAAGATTTTCTTCATACAATTACTGTGTCATTTATGAGATAACAATTGAATATGCATACTTAATCACTGGGTGCTTGAAACAACCCAACAAGGAATAGCTGTGAAAATCTCCCAGATATCAAAGAAATAATGAAAAAAGAGAGATGCACTATATTTATCCTGAAAATTAATTAAAACTAAGGAATCATTCGACTTGAGAGTATGAAGAAAGAGAAAGAATACGATGATGTTTTCTGTAATATAGAGTTAATAGTTTCTTTGTGCCTGCAATTATATTTTTTTTCTCTACGGTCTTTATAATATATAGAAAATAGTTTATTGTAGGTTTTCTTTTCATGTTAATGGCCACTACATTCACTTTTCCCAACTATCAAACAAATGTTAAGCTTCAATGTTCAGTGCAAGCTGCCGGATCAAGAGTTGCAATTGTTTGCTTTGCGTCAGGCTTCCATTAAACTATTGCACTTGGTCAGAAACTCCACTTGAAACTCCACTCTAAGTGCAGTTTCTATCATATAGCTCATCCTTCTATGGTCGAAAACTCCAAGTAAGTCTCCATGGCAACTGGTCTTCAAATTTGATGCTTTCAGTAGTTAATGTTGTTAGGCTTTGGTGAAATATTGTTAAAAAATAAAATATAATATAAAAACAGATAGAAAAGAGAGAAAGAGGGCAAGAGACTTTTAAGAGCTACATCTTTACTTTTGGATTGATTTGAATACAAGGTATGTATATCTATTTATAGAGAAATTATATTGAAAGAAGAAAGATAAATATTTTAAATATTATGAAAATCAAATCAAAATCAATCAAATCAAAGTAATTTAATAAATATGAAAATCAAATGAAGATAATATCAAATCAAGATACCAATAAATATTTCACAAGATACCAATGCATGGTTCAATGTCTTTGTAGAAAGGCATTAGGGGCAGAATGGTATCTTACGCATTAAATTTGGTGAATGTTATTTGCATCATTGGCCATTGCTTTGTGTTTCTATGTTTTTATCCTGTTAAAAACGCATTTCAATTTAGAACATCTAGATGCATGTCAAGGAGATGATTCTTTCCCTCTATTTTTTTTTCTCAGTAAATGGACTTATATCCCTACTCCTGTCAAAACTACTGCAATTGTAAAATAGATACAATTGTGATTGTTCAATTTGAAACAATGTAAAATAGATACAATTAATATATATATATATATATATATATAATTGTTCACAAACTCTACCGTCAAGATGACAGAAAACACAAAACACAAACACAGAGAGAGAGAGAGAGCGAGAGAGAGAGAGAGACTTACCGTCGAAGATGAGCAGCAAAATTTTCCTTCATTGACATGCTTGACATCGAGTCCAAGAAGCAACCGGTTTGGCTTTCAGGTTTGCCATTGGTAGAACCAATGATAAATCGAAAATGATAGAACTCAAGAAGGAGGTAGCAAAATATGACGATTTCTTGCAAATGGATATTGAAGTCGAGTATAATAAGCTCCCATACAAAACTTTAGTGCAAACAATAATGCATCTCTTCCACAGTTTTAGTTTCTTACTATGAAGTCAAACTCTTCTTTGTTTCATTGCAGGTTAGCTTCCTTTAAATCTGCATATGCACTTTTTGATTCTGAATTTTATGTTAAGGCGGATGATGACAATATTTGAGGCCAGGTGACAAACTTGGCAAGGCTTTTCTCAATAATATATATATATATATATATATACTGGTATTTACTTTACCTGATTTTCTTCTGCATTCCTTTAATAACTTCCCATTAACTTTCGGATTACATCGGGTGCTGCCATCAGAACTTATTTATTAGAACGATCAGGGTTTGTCGAGTATCTGATCCTGAAAAAAAATTATCATCGCTTCTATATGCTTTGTGCTGCACCACCAGAGGTTAATTGGTCTCCTCCCTGTGTATGATGCCTTGAAAGATCATTGATGAAGCACAATGGTAGTCTGCATAAATTTTTTTAGATTGCATAATGGAAGTCATCAAATGGAATTACAATTACAGGTCAGGAAAAGACTTACAAAGAAAAGTAGAAACAGAAAAAATTCTTGGCCTAGCTTTTGTATGGTTTCCCAATTGTTTTTTTTTTTTACAACTCCAATATATTATTTCTGCTTGGCCTGCATTTCTGTCTTTTTCTCTTAGGATGAGTTTATGCTTTTTCTTCCTTATTTGATCAATGTAATGCGGGGTTGCTCTAAATGTTCTCATTTTTGCACATCTGGGTGCAAAGTTAGGCTCATGGGTGGCATTGTTTTGCATTCTCTATTTCTTTTATATAGATGTACAATTTTTAGTCCTTTTTTTTTTTTTTTTTATATATATTGATCGATTTTTATTTAGTTTTAAATTTTGGTAATAATGGATTATATATATAATGCATATATAAGTTAAATTTTAGTTTCCCATGTATAAGAAAACTTTTGCATGGTGAAAACTGCCGGGTTGGGATATCTGACTTCATTTTTTGAAATAAAATATTGATTTCTGTTTGAAATTGATTTGTCAATGAAAAATAAAATCTTCCTGTTTAAGACATAACATAAGATATCGTCTTCATGATGATTTTGCTCATATTCATAAAGATAAGCACTTATTAATAATCTTTCAGACTAGGAATAATTTTTTTTAGATGCATACCAAATTATTTACTCATTTGTCAATGAAAAATAAGATCTTTGTTTGAAATTAATTGATACTCAAGAGAACACATTTCAACTCAAATAATTAGCAAGCTTATTAATAATTTTTTCCCACTCTTATTTTTAAAATGATTACTTTTAAAAATAAGTATTACTTTTAATGCCGAGAATTACATTATCGGAACCAATTCTTGGGCTACACCCTCAGTATCAGTATGTACAACATTTGGTTGAACTCTGCTATAGATGATGTTTCTACTCAGCTCCGAGTAGAAAAGGACCCAAATGGTGTTGAAGTGAACTCTAATGAAGTTGAGACTGCCATATAATTATTTTAATTATATTTGATATAAATGGCCTTCTTTGCCAGTAACTTACAGATTAATATATAATAGATTGATTTCGTTTAGTTGTTTCTTCAAACATGGTGGCTTTTACATGTTATACATATTTTTTCGAATACCATTCTGGTAAAATTGTTCGGCATTTGGATTCACTTGAAAACAATATGATTCTAAACATGAGTTCAATCATGTGTATCAACTGCCTTTTGATATGTCCATGATATAGGCTGCTACAAGTTTACATTTTTTTTTTTGACAACTCTCCCAAGTTAACCCCTTCGTTAGATGTTCATATAATTATTTATGGTGATGGAGGAGTGAGCAATCACTCATAATCTTTTTTTTCCCGTATAAAGCTTAAAGAAAAATAGTTAATTAGTTACTACAATTTCTACATAAGATTATGTTTTTGAAATAGTAATTTGTTTTAAAGTAATGTTTCGTTATGAATTATTGTAATTTTTAAGTTTCATTACTTTTGCTACATATAAATAGATAAATTGATTCAAGACTCCGCTCAAATCCATTATTTAAATATTTATATTATTTCATCTAAACAAATCGTCTTATAAATTATTTCGAATTTCTTTATTATAAAATTTCATCTCTTTTTAGATCTCTCTCCTTCATAAATAATTTATGAACTTGTTTATTATAATTTATGCAAATGTTTTTTAGAAAGTTAATATATTCAATATATTATGACATTCCTTTTATTATATGTTTTTTTATCTGTCTCAAACATGAAGAATTTATAGTTAAAGGATTGGGGAAATTAATACAAATCCTAATTTAGTTTAAAGAATTATATTATCTTGTCGTTGGCATTAGCATTATAAGAAAAAATGATCAGATATAACCTATCTGATGCATCGAAAAAGGCCAAAATGACCAATCGAAAAGGGCGAAATGATCTTTTCGATGCATTAGATTGGTTATATCTAACATTTTTTCTTGTAGTGTAGTAATTTTGAACATGATGAGCTTCCATCCAATTTTGGCCTGAGTACTGTGAATTGAGCATGTGCTTATAAATGTAGACAGTTTTTTTTCATTTTTTTGTATTCAACTTGATCATTTGCCACCTGCTAGATCGACGATGATCTCTTATGGCCCATTCCATTTACTTAAATTGACAGGGCATCCCAAATCCAGGTTCAAATATTAGTTTTCGATCTGTAAATAACAGTTACTATAGCAGTTAACAGTTAGCAGACACCCATTAATGGGTCTTGAATCCATTGTTTAATCTCAGCCGCCCTGTTTTTAGAAAGGCAGGAGATGGCATTTGACAAATTCTGCAATTCCTTGACACAAACACGCTGTACAGTTTGGAATAAAATACCAACTATTACAAAGCTCAGAAAGTATTAAATAACAAGAAACCAAAGTTGAAAGAAATTATCAGGAAGCCTCTACATAGAGCTGTATTCGATCCATTGAAGAACCCTTACTTTTCTTGAGGAAGCCTACATCAACATGGCCATTTCAACAGAGGAAAAATGCCAAACTCAGGGGAATAGAAGACTGGCACCACAATCATTGAGACTGACTAAAAGCAAAATGCTAACACTTCGTTCTTTCCCAACAATAATTGACTGACTAAAAGTTACTAGGAAAAATCAAACGTAAAAGATGGAAGCGGCATTGCTTTTACATGCCCTTGATTGATTAGGCGAAGGGAATGTGAGCGAGTTTATCATACCAAACATAAATCAAAATGAAAATCAAAGAATCCTACTCATTCTGAACATCAACAAGAAAGATATCAAAGTATATATATGTTCAAAAGTGGGGAAAAAAGGAATTCTCTAGATGCAAATATAACCTAGGATGTCTGAGTCTATAACTCATTCCAAGCCTACCTTCTGAACTTTAGGTTGCACCCTAATGTATATTTCAAGCCTTATTAACTGAAGTCCTTCAGTCTTTTCTTCAGTATATCCATTGATTTCTTCCGTGCACTTTGCTTCGTATTCCTGCTTGAAAGGCTTCCAAAGATCCCATCTGGAGAGTCCTTGAATTTTTCACAGATACTGGCCACCTTCTTGCCATCCAATGCATTATAGTTTTTCTCCCTTATCACTGGATTGATGAAGTTCTCCGGCTGGCTGCTTAACAAAAGATTTATCAATTGTCGTGCTTGTATTAAAAAGTCTCTAAAACTACCTTCCTTGTATATTTCACTCAGGCCAGTGCTATGGAACTTCTCATCTGCAAAAGACTCCAGCACCTTTAGATCATTATCGATACCCATAACAGCATTAGCATTGAACCGCTTGACGCTATCACTAAGAAAAGCTGCCACTATTGAGTTGGATATATGATCAAGAGCTCCACTTCCAACCTTGAAGAGAGCATCCAAAGGTAAGATTTGTTGTGCTGTTGACATAATAGTGTCAAGGTAAATGATCACTTCATTCATATTCTCATTCCCATTTTGAGCTATTTCCTCTGAAGTCCAATTGATACTTTCTGTTAGTGTCATAAACTCATCTAACTTGGAGTTCACCAAACTCAGCAAAGAATTGTAGGCTACATCCCTTGAAGTTCTGAGAGCCACCTTGGCAGTTAAACTAGCTTGAGGCCTTTCAACTTGTCGAGCAGGCATCCCACAGAGTTGGGCCGCATGTTGAAGAAAAAAATCACAACTTCTTTCAAGAACAGAAACGTTTGCAGCAATCTGCATGGCCTGAGACACGCCAATGGTGCCACTACTAATTGTATTTAGTATTGATTCATTTAAAACATCACTGAAAATTTTGTCAAGATACTTCTTCACAACATCATAAACATTAGAATGCACCCCATGAGACAAGTAATCAACAGACCCTTTAATGAATGATCTTATAATGCGGCAGGCATCAGGTACCATGGAGGAGAATGGCGCAATATAAGGGAAAGCTGGCATTATATCTGAGGTCTGGAGGTTAAATGCCAAAACATTATTCTCATAGTCAGTATCTTTTTTCAATATCATCTGCTCATAGGTGTCACTGGCAATAATATTAACAATTTGTTGACGACACTCTTCCAAAAGAAGCTCATAGTATTTGTCTCGACTCCTATCAAGCACCTCCAGAAGTGGGCCAATCTCATACCCGTATTGTCTAAGAGTAGATCCAAGAAGTGTGACATAATCCTTCACCAGGAGAAGGTGGGTAGCAGAATCCATATGAGAGAACTGTTCCTCCAACACCGATGTCATTTTAGAAATAGCAATTTCCCACATTTTCTCAACCTGATCAGCTAACAACAGCCCCCCAGCAGCTCTCAGGACCCGATCCTCCACTATAAAGTAACCAGCAATTTGAGCCAAAAATGTCTGATAGGATTCAACGAAAGGCTGTGCAGAAGAAATTTGCAAGTCTGAATTGAGCTGCAATACTCGATTTTTATAGTAATATTCACGAAACTGCTCTTGGATTCCAAGACAAGTATTAATGTGATATGCCCGGTACAGAGGTGTCAGATCAAACTTCAATACAGAATCCTCATCAATTTCCTCAACGTCTAACATAAATGCAAAATCTCCTAAACCAAATACACTCTGTTCCTCGGTTTTCCTCTGGCGTTCCAGCATTTCCTCATCCCTCTGGCGAGCTGATGCAGCATGGCCTATTGCAGTCTGTCCAATATTCTTTCCAGAACTCCGTATGTGAACTAACCATTCATTAAACTGACTCCGCACTTTCTTTTCAATGTGCAGTCTAATCACTGGAATTGACTTCTCTATCACCATTCTTAGTGCCTTGACAGGAATATTCTGCAAGTGATTCTTTTCAATCAAATCCAGAGTCTTCAACGCAGGGTAAAACTGGCCTTCAGATATATGATTGTTACATTTAACACAAAGATCCAACACCCTCACACAAACGTTAGACATTTTAATAGATTCAGTAACATTCTTCTTGATAGAATAAGATTCAAGAAGCTCCTCGAGTTTTATTAAAAGAGCACTGCCAACCTCTTGCAGTTTAAAATTATCACTTGAGAGTTCACCTTTCAACTCTTCAGCATCAACCAGCACGCCGCGAAGTTCGTCAACTGCTAAAATGAACTCGTCATAGTGGGACTTGCAGAGCTCCTCTATTTCAACTTCCTTCTTCTTCACAACAGCTTTTAGCTGGTGAAGGAGCGCTTCAGGCCGCCCCATCTCAAATGCGTGCCGGACAATAGGACTCAGATCATCTCCATTCCCAATCAAAGTTGCAATGACCGATTCCTCTCCAGCATCCCCATTTTCTGCAACAGGTCTCCTCTTTGGTTTTGTATCCATTTTCCTGATCAATCCCAGAAATCAAAACAGACAGATAAATAAAATTGTAATATGAAAAATGCCCAAATAAACCTATCCTATAAAATCTCAGAGACCCACAACTTTTATGTCACCTGTACCAAATCCTTGGAAAACCTTTTTCCATTACTCAAATGGATGTTGTAACCATTTGCGTGCGCATATGTATAGGGTTTAGAACGTTCATTACCAAAAAATATTAAACCCTTTTTTCCCCTAAAAAGATATTGATCTTTATTGTACCCACAACATGTTGACAGTAATCCCACGGCGGAGGACTCGAAATCTCAAGATTTCATACGATAAAGAATCTATCAAAATCATGCTCATCCTAAGATTTCACACACCCCCCAACCCCCAAACAAAAACCCTGGGGGTCCAACTCTCATAAAGAAAGTGAAATGATATTCTCCAATTGGAAAACGAACAGGTAGAGAAAAATAATAGTTGAAGAAATGGGAAGCATGCTT
This sequence comes from Platycarya longipes, assembly GCA_036559045.1. NCBI lineage: Eukaryota > Viridiplantae > Streptophyta > Magnoliopsida > Fagales > Juglandaceae > Platycarya > Platycarya longipes. The sequence goes on along the minus strand of CM071797.1, from coordinate 7,119,569 downwards.
GGAATAGGCATTTACAAATGGGCTCCAATCAAACAAATCAGTGAATAATAAGCAATCACTAGAAGCATGCTTAGAATTATATATCAATAAGATGGAGATTTGTGGTTCTTTTAACCAACCAAACCCACAATCAACGAAGATAACAAAAACAAGAAGCAATGCTCCAACCTGCTCCCACCGAAACGGGTGGAACTAGCAAAACAAGAAAGAAGAAGAAAACAGAAACCCAAATGCATTCAAGGAAGGGAGAGATATGATCATGGCACGGACTTACTCACCGTTAGATACAGAAGCTGGTCGAAGTCCTCCTTAAAACTAACAGGGTTTACTGGGAAATGAAATGAAATGAAAAATGCTCTGCGAAATCGTTCCCCCTTTCTCGTAATTCTCGGGGATCTTCTTCTCACCCTGTCTGCCGTCTAATTTGTCGCCTTTATTCCCCGCTACTGTTTGTGTAGCACCGCGACAAATTTTTCGAAAGCGGGAATTGCTATTTCCACGCCTTGTTTTACGTCTTCCAGGGTGCCAAAGCCCGGCCTGTTTTAGTGCTGGCCATTGTTTTGTTCGTTCAACCTCGATTTTAATGTGGCATTTAAAATTAGAACTCCATTCTTGTTATCTCCAAAATTTATAAGATTGTATTGAAAAAGCAAGGCACTGCATTAAAAACTAAGCTGTAAGCATTACATTCCATTAGAGTTTATCAAGATAACAAATTAATTTATTATTAAAAAATTAAGTTTTTCATGTATATTTCATATTTATTCAATTTTTAAATAAATAATATAATAATTATACACTCACAACTCTAATTATTATTTTTCATTTATAAAAGCTCACTATTGATTTTTTATAATAATATTTATTAAAAGAATTATATTCTCAAACCGTTGAGTAAAAGAATATTTATTACACACTCACAACTTGTACCTTGCAACCCCACACTTTGAGTTTACTTAAATTTAGTTTATTTCCTGTCCATAATTCGTACGGTGTAAATAGTTTTACTTTGGTTTCAACTCTATTTAATATATATGTAGCAGTCGATAATGCTTCACCCCAAAAATGTGTTGGAAGATCAGCATATGCCATCATCGATCGCACCATATCCAATAAAGTCATATTTCTTTTTTCTACAATATCATTTTGTTGAGATTTATATGGCATACTATAAATATGTCTTATACCATTTTGTTTGCAGAAATCATCCAAAGCCACAAATTCACCTCCTCTGTCACTATTCAAGTTTTTAATGGGTCTGCCCAACTGGATTTCTACATCTGTTTTATATTTTTTAAATTTCTCAATTACATCAGATTTATGTTTAAGTAAATAGATATGCCCATATCTTAAATAGTCATCAGTGAAAGTAACAAAGTACTCCATTCTTCTATGGGTTTTCACTTTGAAAGGTCCACAAACATCAGAATATATAATCTCAAGTAAATCTGGATTTCCAATTCTTTAAAAAAGATTGACTACTCATTTTTCCTTTGATGCATGGTTCACATACATCAAAATTATTTGAGTTTATTTGTGGAATTAATCCACTTTTATACATTCTAATCATTTTATTTTTATTTATGTGGCCTAATCTTAAATGCCATAAATATGCACAATCAGTAGACACATTCAAATAATCAGAAATGGATACTTTATTAATATCAATATTCACTACATACATATCGTGATCTTTCACGTCTTTCATTTATACATTACCCTTACTAATTACAACAGTTCTAGACTTAAACTCAACAGTGTAGTCTTTCTTATCTAGTACAAACACTGATACTAAATTCATTTTAATACTAGGTACATATAATACATCATTAAGTAAACTAACGAAACCATTTATTTTAAATTTACATGTACATTGCTTCAAGATATTGCAGTATGTATTGTTTCCCATATACACTATGTGCTCTCCTATTTGTTTATCTTTAAGCTTGACAAACAAATCTTTGTTTTTGCATATATGCCTTATTGCTGCAGAGTCAACCCACCATGAATTTGTTGCTAGTTCCACGAGCATTACTTCAGACACTGTCATCACAATTTCCTTACTTTCTTGTACTTTTTTCCTATTTAGATATTGTGATTTGTAATGCCCAATCTTTCCACGCTTAAAATAGTTTCCAGAAAATGATTTATTTTGTTTCTTTTTCAACTATTTCTAACCATTTCTTTTTCTTAAACTATTTCGGTTTTATCTTTTTCTGTGTAGAATAGTTATCTTAAGCCATCATTAATTTGGAAGATTCACTTTCTTTATTCCTCCTCTTCATCATTTTTCCTTCAAGTACTAATAGTACTGTAAGCGATGTCATTGTCATTTCTTTACCACTATGTGTTAATGAAGTGATAATGTAATCCTAAGATGGAGGAAGACTATTTAGTATAGTTGTAACTTGCATCTTATCAGTGAGAGGATGACCAGCATCATGTAATTCTTTTGCAATCAATTTCATTTGAAGTACATAATCACCAATATCATCATTTTCATTCATGCAAGTACGGTTAAACGTATCTAATAATAATTGTATATGAGTATCTGACCTTAAACCATATTTGACCTCAACTGCATCCATTATTTCTTTTGCAGTTTTATAGTCTTCAAATAAAGGAATAATATAATCATTCATACAATGCAAAATTAAAGTTTTTGTCCATGCATTGTGTTCTTCCTATTTATCTTCAATTATTACACTACTTCCACTTTCATTTTCGACATTTTCTCCTGTTTTTGATGGCTTTGGTGTTGTTAATATATATAAGATTTTTTCATGGATTAGAAGAAAAGTAATCTGCCTTTTCCAGACTCGAAAATTTCTTCCATTCAGTTTTTCTATCCCTAAGGGATCAATACCTTTCTTCGATACCATAAAAAAATAAACCTTAATAAATTAACAATAATATTGTAGAAATAATACTAATAAATGTGTATTATTTAAATACAATACTTCAACAGTGAAAGAAAAAAAAAATTACAAATCTAATAATAATAATCATTGGATTTAATCCAAGGAGGCAACCTTGAAATTCTCCTATTTTTCAGATAAGAATAATAATGAAATTGACACCCCGATCAGAATGTTCCACGACCCCTTCTTGATGTTTCTCCTCTTTCAAAGAACTTTTTACGATTATTTCGTCCAAAAAATTATTTTATTATGATTTGGCACGAAATTTGGAGTCCAACTTCTTTTGAATGGACCGACTCAGGCTTGAAATGGTTTCAAACGGCCCAAAAATTCATTGTTGGTACTAATCGAGTCAGGAAACTGACTAAAACGGGTCAATCGGGTCAAGCCGAGTCCAGGAGCCGATCCAAAACCGATGGCTCGGCCAGCGGCTGGAATAACGACTCAGCTCGGGACTGGACTGGCAGCTCAGCTTGGCTGAATTGAAACGGTGTCGTTCGGCACCAAGGGCGGTGACCCTTGTGAACCGAAAACGGCAACACTGTTTGGCTCTACTGAGCTAAACGACGTGTCGTTTGGCTTAAGTGGCACACAGTCGTTGGCCAAAACGACGCAGTTATTCGGTTCACCCCTGCTAAACGACGCATCGTTTAGCAGTGATAGATTTGAGAATCTGCTAAATGACTTGTCGTTTACGTCTGGCGGATTTAACTTCTAGCTAAATGACGAGTTGTTTAGTGGCCGCGTTTTTTACCCCTTGCTAAACTACAGGTCGTATTCTTCAGGCAGAGATGAATTTTCTTCTTCTTCCTCGATCTTTTCACTGTTTGAGACTGAAAATTCACTATTTTCAATTTCGTTTGATGAAGTTGTCACCGGGGTTGAAGATTTCGATATACTTTCAAGATTTATGAAATCCGGCAGCAGTGAAGAATTTCGATGACCCCCCGAAACAGTGTTGGTGGGTGATGGAAAATTGGAAAAAATTCTATTTCTCCGAGAAAAAATTCTCCAATAATTTTCTTCAAAGTAATAACAATTTGCCAAATTTTGTAGATTTTTGGTATACTTCAATCCTCCTACCGTGATTTGATAAAGTAAAACTCTTGGATTTTCAAGCCTTTAAAGATGATTATAATATGCAAGTGTGGTTGCCAAACCAATCACTTGTCTATTAATTATCCTCTCAATACGTGAAAAAAGCTTCTGAAATTCCTTCTGACATGACTGGCTCCGATACCACTGTTAGAAAATGAAAAACAAGAAGGAATGAAAATGGTGACAATCCTATTAGGGTATTTGTCCCACAAGTTGATGATGGCAAGAAGAAGAAAATAGAATAAATGATTTGTGCACTAGTGGCCTCTATTTATAGGCAACCATACACTCGTTTGGAAGAGTTACAACCATTAGTATATCAATGGTTACTAAGTGATACAACTCTTAATAAGTAACACAGCACTTTATTAAAGTGTTGTGCCCTTTAACACTTCACACAAGATATGCAACCTTTTGAATTAGTTAAAAGGTTATGTCTCTACACCCTTAACCACCATCACCTCTTATGGGAATCATCACTATGGAGAGCTTGCAATTCCAATGAGTACATCATTTGGTGATCACACCCCTTAGAATAACAATATGTTGTAAAATATAATAGATATAAAAGTGATAAATATGGTGTTAATATAAATGATAAATATTAGAGTGTTAAATGTCTCAGACTCGGTAATTTAATTTCAATGTTATAAGTAATAAAGTTTGAGCATATCATATAAAAAATTTAAAAATTAAATGAGCGTACATCTTGAACAAAAGCAACGTGGCGTAGACTGATTGGTGATTCGAATTAAAATTAAATAGTATTATGACTAATGAAAAATTATATTCATTATCCCCACATACCCAAAGCAACGTGGTCTAGACTGATTGGTGATACGAATTAAAATATTAAATAGTATTATGCCTAATAAAAAATTATATTCATCATCTTCACACACCAAACACCATATATTATATTTTTCTTATCAAATGTGTAGTGTATAAATGATGAATAAAAAATTTAATTAGTTTAAAAAAGAAAAATTCTATTTACAGTCTTTACTTGAGGACAGTTAGAAACAATAATATGAAAGCTGGTTCAATTGATATCAGTCGAGAGTTTTAGCTTGTATTTAAGACATATATTGTTACAAGCAATTTGACAAAAGATTACAAAGAGATACATTGAGATCTAGCTAGATTGTACAAATTTAAGTAACATAAATTTAAACTTCTAGAGATGATATTCTGTTAAGATCTTCATTTGAATCTTCAATATTTATCTCTTCACTTGAATTCAAACTATGTTGCGTGTACTGCATATTTTCCGTATGTATAACAGAATCATTTCTAACAGCCCCCTTTAAGCTTATGGGTAGATCACTAACCATAAGCTTGGCTCAAAGTGCTTGGAATCTAGAGGAAGATAGACCTTTAGTAAAAATGTTTAAAGGCTGTGCAAAAGTGGAAATGTACTTGGCTTGAATATCCTTGTTGAAAATCTTCTCTCTAATAAAATAGTAGTCTACCTCAATGTGCTTAGTTCTAGCATAAAAAACTGGATTAGAAGTAAGTGCTAAGGCTCCAATATTATCAACCCAAATGTAGGGAGCAGTGGTTAGGGGAATGTGTAATTCTTTGAGTAACATTCTTAACCAATAAAGCTCGGCTACAGTGTGTGCCATAGATTGATATTCGGCCTCCGTGCTTGACCTTGCCACTACTGGTTGCTTCTTAGCAGCCCAAAAAATTAGATTTAAACCAAGATAAATGCAATAGCCTATTGTAGACCTTCGGTCATCTGGGCTACCTGCCTAATCAAAGTCACAGAAGCCATTAAGTTGGATGGATCCTTTGCTGAATTGAAGACCAAATTGAGGTGTACCTTGATGTATCTTAAGACTCGTTTGGCAGCTATGAGATGAGTAGTTCTTGGACAGTGAAGAAATTGGCATAGTTGGTTAACACTGTAGGATAAGTCTAGCCTTGTGAGTGTTAAGTATTGTAGAGCTCCTACCATGGTACAATATTCAGGAGGATCTTCAAGTGGATCACTTGAGAATTTAGAGAGTTTCCCACCTATGGTGCAGGGTGTAGAGGTAAGTTTAGCTGCAGCCATCTTTAGTCGATGCAGGAGATCAACTACATACTTGCCTTGATTCAGATGTAGGCCATTGTCTATATGGTGGACTTGAATACCTAAGAAGTAGGATAGAGTGCCAAGATCTTTCACAGCAAACTCAGATTTCAAATTAGAAATGAGGCTATCAATAGTGGATGCATTGTTGCTGATAACAATGATGTCATCTACATATATAAGCACAAAAATGCAAACATTGTTTTGCTGAAAAATAAAGAGACAAGTGTCTACTATTGAGGCAATGTAGCCAAGATCCAATAACACCTGTGACAGTCGTAGGAACCAAGCTCTAGGAGCTTGTTTTAAGCCATATATTGACTTATGCAATAGACAAACATGGTCTGGTAATTGTGGGTCTTCAAAGCCTTTAGGTTACTCCATGTAAACCTCTTCTTCAAGGAAACAATGGAGAAATGCATTTGAGATATCAAGTTGCCAAATAGACCAGTTGAAGTTAACTGCCAAAGCTAACACTAATCTGATTGTTGAATGTATAATAACAGGACTGAAGGTCTCATTAAAATCAAGACCATCAATTTGATCAAATCCTTTAGCCACCAACGTTGCTTTGTACCTGTCAAGAGTACCATCAATAACATCTTCTGTTAGCTATTAAGGCATTGTATTTAGCAGTCATTGCATCTAACCAATGTTGGTCCCTCACTGCTTGGGTGTAGGTTTTGGGTTCAAGTGATAAGGAGGAGGTGCAAAGTGCTTTAAGAGGATGCTTGGTTGAATAGTAAAGGTGGTAACTTGTAAATTTTTTAGGTTTTAGAGAGTTAGTCTATGATCTGGTTATTATTCTAGAAGTGGAAGGCAGTGTAGATAAGGGAGTAGGATATGGAGAGGATCTGTCAGTTACAGGGGATGAGGTGTCTGAGTTAGAATCAAGCATGAGGAGTGGATTACTAGAAGGGATTGAAGTAGTTTGAGAAGACTCAAGTGAGGTGTCTGAGGTAGCAGAATTTTGGTTACTTGAATCTGGGGATGAGGCAGTGATATCAGAAGAAATTAATGTTGGATCAGTAATTGGTGAAGGTGAGGGGAGAACAGGTAAAGATAACTGAGAAGTAGAGAAGGTACCTGATGAAGGGAACGATGGAGACTCAAGAGAATTCACCTGCAGGGGAGTAGAGATGGCAGATGTATCTTTTGCATCATGTGCAGGAAACCTTTTCTCATAAAAAATAACATGTCTCGAAATGTAAACTTTTTTTGATTGAGGGTCAAGACACTTATAACCTTTTTTATTAGTGCTATAGCTAAGGAACACACATTTTTTGCTTCTAAAAGCGAGTTTATGTGGATTATAAGCTCTAAGCAGGTAGAAACATAGACAACCAAAAGTTTTAAGTAAGGAGTAATCAAATTGTTTGTGGAAAAGGGTAGAGTATGGAGACTGATGAGACAAAATAGATGTGGGAAGTCTATTTATAAGGTATGTGGCTGTGAGAAAGGCATCCACCCAATAGGTGGATGGGAGATGAGACTTAGATAAAAGGGTGAGACTAGTTTCTATTATGTGTCTATGTTTTCTTTCTAAGATTCCATTTTGTTCCGAGGTATGGGGGCATGTGAGCTTATGTAGTATGCCTTGTTGTGAGAAATATTCTTTGAAAGGGACAGATAAATATTCTCCACCATTGTCAGTTAAGATTTGTTTGATATTGCTAGAGAATTGTTTTTCTACCAAGCATTTAAACTTAGCTAAGCAATTGAACACCTCATATTTGTATTTCAACGGAAACAACCAAGTAAACCTTGAGAAATCATCAATAAGCAAAACATAGAACTTACAACCACCAACTGAAATAACAAGGGAGGTCCATACATCAGAATGTATCAACTCAAGAGGAGAAGAGGACCTGTTATTGGACTTAACAAAAGGACGTTTATGGCTCTTAGCAACATGACATGACTCGCATAATTGCCTAGACTTAATGAAACCAGAAATGTGTAACATTGAATATTTGACTAATCTAGAGACTATAGCTTCAGATGGATGTCCTAGTCTCAAGTGCCAAATTTGGAGAGGAGTTGTGACACCCAGTAAAGCAGTGAAGGAAGATAGCATGGCAGCTTTTGGAGTTGAATTGCTAAGTTTTACATTGGATACAACCTAGCTTTACTCGGCCTTTGGAGGAGGATTTCCTTGGTCTGCATGTCCTTCACAAAAAAATGAATGGCGGTGAGTATAAAGTAGCAATGATTGTCATGGCAGAATTTTTGAATAGATGAAAGGTTTGATGATACAGAAGGACAATGAAGAATAATCTTTAGCAAAAAATTTGATTTAGAGTTGGAAAGCATTGAGGAACCAATATGGGTGATATGCAAACCTCCTTCATTGCCTACTGTCACTTGATCATTGCCCTAGTATGGTTGTTGATTTAAGGTCAAGTTCTCAATCTCAGATGTGATGTGGTTGTTGGCGCCACTATCAAGATATCGGGATTATTCATTTTCTTCAACAACATGAGTGTGAGTTGCCATTGCTGCCAACTGAGCAGGTGGATGCCTGCCTTGGTATGTAAAGTTCATGCGGTGATAGCAATCAAGAACTTGATAATTTTGGTTGCCACAGATCTGATAGGGAGGAAATTTACCTGGAAGGTTGGTGGAATTGGAGGATTGTTGTTTAGGTGTAGGAACATGGGTGTTTGAATTTGTAGGAGGTCTGAAAAAATGGTTTTTCTGATTTGGGGAATTTGGCTTCTTTCCAAAATGTGATTTCTGTTTGTGAGTGAAAAAGGTAAATTGAGTGGTGTCATTGGCTTGGAATTTGTTTTGAGCCTCAAGAAGTTGCTCATAGTTGAGCAATTCAGCTTGAAAGACATCAAAAGTAATAGGTTGATCTTGGGTGGCAAAGCTAAGGGAGGTGATGAAGGGTGTATAGATGGGATTAAGTCTTCTAACAATGTAAGAAATCAAATCATCTTCATCAACAAGTTTAGCAACAGCTGAGAGTTTATTAGACCAATTTTTAGCTATGAGCAGATAATCAGAGCAAGATTTATTACCTTGCTGAAGTGTTTGAAGTTGTCATTTGAGATGAGAAATCCTTGATCGTGATTGTGGGGCAAATTTGGTAGCCATTGCATTCCAAACCTGTTTGGATGTAGTGAGTCCATAGACAGTGGATAGAGTTTTCTCACTGAGGGTAGCATTTAACCATGTTAAAATGAATTGATCTTTCTTTTGCATACCAAGTATGCTGGATTGACATCAGAGATATATTTGCCATCAGAATCAAACAAAAATTGAGAAGGACAGATTTCAGAGCCATCAACAATGCTTAAGAGATCATGACTTCTCAAAACTGGAAGAAATTGAGTAATCCAGTTCAAATAGTTGTGGCCTTCGAGTTTGTCAGATACCAAGGGAGTAATGTTTGGTATAATAAAGGTTGGTGTTGTAGATGAGGAAGCCGTGGGGAATCGAAAATTTTGAATAGCGTGAGCTAAAGGCTCTTCATACCAAGTTAGAAACAATTATATGAAAGCTAGTTCAATTGATACTAGTCGAGAGTTTTAGTTTGTATTCACAGACATATATTGTTACAAGCAGTTTGACAAAAGATTACAAAGAGATACATTGAGATCTAGCTAGATTGTAAAGTTGTAAGTAATAGAAATTTAAACTCCTAGAGATGATATTTTGTTAAGATCTTCATTCGAATCTTCAATATTTATCTCTTCACTTGAATTCAAACTATGCTGTGTGTGTTGCATATTTTCCGCATGTATAACAGAATCATTTCTAATCGGGACTGTGTGCTGACTCATTGATGTATTTTATTAAATGAAAAAAAAAATACTATTTTGGGAGGGATATTATTGTAATTTTAAAAAATAATTAAAGATAAAATTATCTAGACTTACGTGAGTAGTTCTTGAATGGGAACTGTATGTAATCTCTCTCTTTAAAAAAATAAAACCAAAAGAATTAAACAAAATTAAGAAAATTAAAATAAGTGGGGTGTTTGGAAATAATGAGTAGAAAGCTATTTGACTTGATAATATATATATATATATATATATATAGTAGAAAGCTATTTGATATATATATATATAAGTAGTCTAGTATGAATTAAGATTAAAAAAAAAGCAAGAAATGAGTAAAAAAAAATAAAATAAAATGTCAAAATCTGATATGGCCTGTACAAATCAGACCTATTTTTATACTAGATGATTGGCCAATACAATATATTTTGACCGTAACGTACATTACAATATTCAAAACTATACTTGTTATAGCTCACGCCACATCTCTCAGCATAACTTGAACCCGGTAGCATATTTATGCTCTTCTTTTGCAATTGTTTCAAGTAGCCTCCGCACATCTTCAGCTCGTACCCTGTTCATTCTCTTACCACCAAAGTAAACTATGATTCATATCACAAGGATCTTGGATATGTTGCAGCCTTGACCTCCCCTTCCCCACGAAGATTTCATGTGTGTTGAATCAATGAATGAACTTTTAGAAACGACCAAATCAATGAATGGAAAATTTCTCTGCCGATCCAAATCCAATCAATCGTGTGCCTTATCACTGGATTGATGAAGTTCTCCGGCTGGCTGCTTAACAAAAGATTTATCAATTGTCGTGCTTGTATTAAAAAGTCTCTAAAACTACCTTCCTTGTATATTTCACTCAGGCCAGTGCTATGGAACTTCTCATCTGCAAAAGACTCCATCACCTTTAGATCATTATCGATACCCATAACAGCATTAGCATTGAACCGCTTGACGCTATCACTAAGAAAAGCTGCCACTATTGAGTTGGATATATGATCAAGAGCTCCACTTCCAACCTTGAAGAGAGCATCCAAAGGTAAAGTTTGTTGTGCTGTTGACATAATAGTGTCAAGGTAAAAACTAAGCTGTAAGCATTACATTCCATTAGAGTTTATGAAGATAACAAATTAATTTATTATTTACAAAATTAAGTTTTTCATGTATATTTCATATTTATTCATTTTTTAAATAAATAATATAATAATTATACACTCACAACTCTAATTATTATTTTTCATTTATAAAAGCTCACTATTGATTTTTTATAATAATATTTATTAAAAGAATTATATTCTCTAACCGTTGAGTAAAAGAATATTTATTACACACTCACAACTTGTGCCTTGCAATCCCACACTTTAAGTTTACTTAAATTTACTTTATACCCTGTCCATAATTCGTACGGTGTAAATAGTTTTGCTTTGGTTTTAACTCTATTTAATATATATGTAGCAGTCGATAATGTTTCGTCCCAAAAATGTATTGGAAGATCAGCATATGCCATCATCGATTGCACCATATCCAATAAAGTCATATTTCTTTTTTCTGTAATACCATTTTGTTGAGATTTATATGGCATAATATAAATATGTCTTATACCATTTTGTTTGCAGAAATCATCCAAAACCACAAATTCACCTCCTCTGTCACTATTCAAGTTTTTAATGGGTCTGCCCAACTGGATTTCTACATCTGTTTTATATTCTTTAAATTTCTCAATTACATCAGATTTATGTTTAAGTAAATAGATATGCTCATATCTTAAATAGTCATCAGTGAAAGTAACAAAGTACTCCATTCCTCTATGGGTTTTCACTTTGAAAGGTCCACAAACATCAGAATATATAATCTCAAGTAAATATGCAGATTTCCAATTCTTTAAAAAAGATTGACTACTCATTTTTCCTTTGATGCATGGTTCACATACATCAAAATTATTTGAGTTTATTTGTGGAATTAATCCACTTTTACACATTCTAATCATTTTATTTTTATTTAGGTGGCCTAATCTTAAATGCCATAAATATGCACAATCAGTAGATACATTCAAATAATCAGAAATAGATACTTTATTAATATCAATATTCAGTACATATATATCGTGATCTTTCACGTCTTTCATTTATACATTACCCTTACTAATTACAATAGTTCCAGAATTAAACTCAACAGTGTAGTCTTTCTTATCTAGTACAAGCATTGATACTAAATTCCTTCTAATACTAGGTACATATAATACATCATTAAGTAAAATAACGAAACCATTTATTTTAAATTTACATGTACCTTGCTCCAAGATATTGCAGTATGTATTGTTATCCATATATACTATGTGCTCTCCTGTTTGTTTATCTTTAAGCTTGACAAACAAATCTTTGTTTTTGTATATATGCCTTGTTGCTGCAGAGTCAACCCACCATGAATCTGTGGCTTGTTCCATGAGCATTACTTCAAACATTGTCATCACAATTTCCTTACTTTCTTGTGCTTTTTTCCTATTTAGACATTGTGATTTGTAATGCCCAATATTTCCACACTTAAAATAGTTTCCAAAAAATGATTTATTTTGTTTCTTTTTCAACCATTTCTAACCATTTCTTTTTCTTAAACTATTTCGGCTTTATCTTTTTCTGTGTAGAATGTTTATCCTAAGCCATCATTAATTTGGAAGATTCACTTTCTTTATTCCTCATCTTCATCATTTCCCCTTCAAGTACTAATAATACTGGAAGCGATGTCATTGTCATTTCTTTACCACTATGTGTTAATAAAGTGACAATGTAATCCCAAGATGAAGGAAGACTATTTAGTATGGTTGTAACTTGCATTTTATCAGTGAGAGGATGACCAGAATCATGTAATTCTTTGCAATCAATTTCATTTGAAGTACATGATCAATATCATCATTCTCATTCGTGCAAGTACGGTTAAACGTATCCAATAATAATTGTATATGAGTATCTGATCTTAAACGATATTTGACCTCAACTACATCCAATATTTCTTTTGCAGTTTTATAGTCTTCAAATAAAGGAATAATATAATCATTCATACAATGCAAAATTAAAGTTTTTGTCCATGCATTGTGTTCTTCCTACTTATCTTCAATTATTACACTACTTCCACTTTCATTTTCGACATTTTCCACTGTTTTTTATGGCTTTGGTGTTGTTAATATATATAAGATTTTTTTCATGGGTTAGAAGAAAAGTAATCTGCCTTTTCCAGGCTCTGAAATTTCTTCGATTCAGTTTTTCTATCCCTAAGGGATCAATATTTTTCTTCGATGCCATAAAAAAATAAACCTTAATAAATTAACAATAATATTGTAGAAATAATACTAAAAAATATGTATTATTTAAATACAATACTTCAATTGTGAAAGAAAAAAAAAATAATTACAAATCTAATAATAATAATCATTGGATTTAATCCAAGGAGGCAACCTTGAAATTCTCCTGTTTTTCAGATAAGAATAATAATGAAATTGACGCCCCGATCAAAATGTTTCACGACCCCTTTTTGATGTTTCTTCTCTTTCAAATAACTTTTTACAATTATTTCGTCCAAAAAATATTTTATTATGATTTGGCACGAAATTTAGAGTCCAACTTCTTTTGAATGGACTGACTCGGGCTTGAAATGGTTTCAAACGGCCTAAAAATTCATTGTTGGTATGAATCGGGTCAGGAAACTGACTAAAACGGGTCAACCGGGTCAAGCCGAGTCCGGGAGCCGATCCAAAACCGACGGCACGACCAGCGGCTGGAATAACGGCCCGGCTCGGGACTGGACTGGCAGCTCAGCTCGGCTGGATTGAAACGTTGCATTTGGGCACCAAGGGCGGTGACCCTTGTGAACCGAAAACGGCAACACTGTTTGGCTCTACTGAGCTAAACGACGTGTCGTTTGGCTTAAGCGGCACACAGTCGTTGGCCAAAACGACGCAGTCATTCGGTTCACCCCTGCTAAACGACGCATCGTTTAGCGGTGATAGATTTGAGAATCTGCTAAACGACTTCTCGTTTACGTCTGGCGGATTTAACTTCTGGCTAAACGATGAGTCGTTTAGTGGCCGCGTTTTTGACCCCCTGCTAAACGACAGGTTGTATTATTCAAGTAGAGATGAATTTTCTTCTTCTTCCTCGATCTTTTCACTGTTTGAGACTGAAAATTCACTATTTTCACTTTCGTTTGATGAAGTTGTCACCGGGGTTGAAGATTTCAATATACTTTCAAGATTTATGAAATCCGACAGCGATAAAAAACTTCGATGACCCCCCGAAACAGTGTTAGTGGGTGATGGAAAATTGGAAAAAATTCTATTTCTCCGGGTAAAAATTCTCCAATAATTTTCTTCAAAGTAATAACAATTTGCCAAATTTTGTAGATTTTTGGTATACTTCAATCCTCCCACCGTGACTTGATAAAGTGAAACTCTTGGCTTTTCAAGCCTTTAAAGATGATTATAATATGCAAGTGTGGTTGCCAAACCAATCACTTGTCTATTAATTATCCTCTCAATGCGTGAAAAAACTCCTAAAATTTCTTCTGACATGACCGACTCTGATACCACTGTTAGAAAATGAAAAATAAGAAAGAATGAAAATGGTGACAATCCTATTAAGGTATTTGTCCCACAAGTTGGTGATGGCAAAAGGAAAAAAATAGAATAAATGATTTGTGTACTAGTGGCCTCTATTTATAGGCAACCATACACCTATTTGGAAGAGTTACAACCATTAGAATATCAATGGTTACTAAGTGATACAACTCTTAATAAGTAACACAACACTTTATTAAATCGTTGTGTCCTTTAACACTTCACACAAGATATGCAACATTTTGAATTAGTTAAAAGGTTATGTCTCTACACCCTTAACCACCATCACCTCTTATGGGAACCATCACCATGGAGAGGATGCAATTCCAATGAGTACATCATTTGGTAATCACACCCCTTAGAATAACAATATGTTGTAAAATATAATAGATATAAAAGTGATAAATATGGTGTTAATATAAATGATAAATATCAGAATGTTAAATGTCTCAGACTCAGTAATTTAATTTCAATCTTATAAGTAATAAAGTTTGAGCAAATTATATAAAAAATTTAAATATTAATTGAGCATACATCTTGAACAAAAGCAACGTGGCGTAGACTGATTGGTGATTCGAATTAAAATCAAATATTATTATGACTAATGAAAAATTATATTCATTATCCCCACATACCAAAAGCAGCGTGGTCTAGACTAATTGGTGATACGAATTAAAATATTAAATAGTATTATGCCTAATGAAAAATTATATTCATCATCTTCACACACCAAACACCATATATTATTTTTTTCTTATCAAATGTATAGTGTATAAATGATGAATAAAAAATTTAATTAGTTTAAAAAAGAAAAATTCTATTTACAGTCTTTACTTGAGGACAGTTAGAAACAATAATATGAAAGCTGGTTCAATTGATATCAGTCGAGAGTTTTAGCTTGTATTTATAGACATATATTGTTACAAGCAGTTTGACAAAAGATTACAAAGAGATACATTGAGATCTAGCTAGATTGTACAAATGTAAGTAACATAAATTTAAACTTCTAGAGATGATATTTTGTTAAGATCTTCATTTTAATCTTCAATATTTATCTCTGCACTTGAATTCAAACTATGTTGCGTGTGCTACATATTTTCCGTATGTATAACAGAATCATTTCTAACAGCCCCCTTTAAGCTTATGGGTAGATCACTAACCATAAGCTTGGCTAGCAGTGCTTGGAATCTAGAGGAAGATAGACCTTTAGTAAAAATGTTTGAAGGCTGTGCAAAAGTGGAAATGTACTTGGCTTGAATATCCTTGTTGAAAATCTTCTCTCTAATAAAATGGTAGTCTACCTCAATGTACTTAGTTCTAGCATGAAAAACTGGATTAGAAGTAAGTGCTAAGGTTCCAATATTATCAACCTAAATGTAGGGAGCAGTGGTTAGGGGAATGTGTGTGATGCCCCCAAATTCTCCTTAAAATAAAACAGGGGAATCGAGGCGTCGGGATGCTGACAACGCGGGTCACGCACCCCCAACGTCAAGTGCTAAGTGTGTGAATACGTGACATGCATAAATATAAATCTCAGTGGATAAATTAAGTCAATATCTAAGTACCAGAATTTTTAAAAATATTTTATAAACTATTATAACATAAATTCTCCAACAGGAGATTTAATACAGTTATTTTAAGGCCCAAACATATAATTACATAAATAACAAGCAGGTAAAAACATTTCCCAATATACGACTAGATCAAGCTACTCCAACGGCGGAGCCGTCTCCTCAGGCTCAACCTCCTCGTTCTCTGCATCAAAATCTACGATACCAAAAATGGTACCACAGGTAAGTAAAAATCCCAGACAAACCCAAAATAATAAATACATTTATGCAACAATAAAAAAACACGAACAAAATATCATATGCATGAGGCTTAAAATCGTCACACTCAAAATAATTATATAAACCACATACTTCAAAATCCAAAGATAAATCTCAATAAAATCATCCATCATTTTTCCAGTCAATGATGACCCTAAATCCATTAAAACCACAACCATTTTTCCAGAAAATTGTCCACGTAAAATCAATAAATAAAACCCGCAATTTTCCCAGAAAATGGCCTAAACATCCATTTTATTAACTGTATGCACCATGATCTCCCCTAGGGACCATCCGCACACCCTGGCTTTCATCATTACACCGAAAGTAATGACCACACATGTGACTTCGGAACGGGCGATGCCTAGCTAACCGCGCTTAACACGTACCATGACCAGGCATCCCCTAGCCCCGCCAGCAGAGGAGCCACGAAGTCGGCACGAGAGCGTTACCATCCCTCCGATCCCATCGTCGCCCAGCGACGACCCAGGGGACGTCACTCAGTATATTCCGCTCCCGAGTGACCAGAGGAGCTCCACCGAGATAATGCCCCATCTCGGCTTGGGGTCGTGATACACACGCACCCGAAAACTATAAACATAATGAAAACTCAATTTTCATTTCCAACACACACACACACACACATATATATATATGCGCATAAATACATAATGCAAATGACCATGCACCAAATAACCAATAACTGATAATTTTTAACAATGACCAAATACAATATTTGTTGATGTCAAAAATATATTTAAATCTTAAAATTTATATAGAAAATACTTACAGTACGCTCACTAATAATTTCTGAAATTACCGAAAAAACTGCACAGCGATTCCAAGCTTCCACCCGTGTACTCGCCGCTATAGTCACACCCAAAGCGCCAACGTATATAAATCATTATAAGAAATAAATATCAATATCGAAAACAACTAAAATAATTAAAAATAAACATAAATAGAACACCAATAAAATATGATAACATCAATAAAACCAATAAATAAACCTAACAATTTAATTAAACCTATATCATAAATAGAACAATACATATACATATAACCAATTCAAATAATTATTCCGAATATTACACCCAATTAAATTAATCATCTCAATGCAAATAAATAAATAAAAATAATTGTCATCCAACTAAATTAAACACTTAATCATAAATAAAATCATACCACAAAAATAAATTAAAATTAACAAAAAAATAATTTAATCAATTAAATTAGAGAAAAAGCTTAACAAGAGTGTCGTAAACGTTGAAATACGGTGTTCTTATGGCGAGAAATTACCCACTAAAAACTCCACTACAATTTTCGAATTTAGATGGGTTTTAAAGAGGAGATGTTCTAGTTGAAGAAAGGTAGAAGAAATAAATAAAAGGGATGCTAGACGTTCAGATTTATGGACGTAATCGAGAGTTTCTTATGTGCATTTAGTAAGGATGTCGACGCCTTAAATAGGCACGAAATCAACTGATTAAGAGTGAGAACAAGCGAGAAAAAGAACCTCACGTGAAGCCCACAACAGCCAAGCCAAGACAAGTGATCTGAAATGGAAGAGAAATGCTCAATTTTCACGTGAAAAATAGGGGCAAAACAAGTTGGACAACCGTTGTTTGCAGCGAATTCCTAGACGCGTACGACATGGATCGGACATAAAAATAGAGGGGAAAAGTTCATCTAAGTACCGAGTATTTGATGGAGTAATACGTGGATGAAATGAAAAAGAGGAGAGCTGCAAGATTAGAGCTTGGTCACGGGCTAACAGAGACGAACAGAGGAAGAACGGAGAAGAAAAGAAAATCAGAAGAACTGCGGAAGAAAGCTTGCATTGGGTGAAAGAGGAAGGCACCGAAATTACACATACACTAATCTAAACGGTGGCCTTTTTGTAAAGTTGAAAGGCTGATCACAAGGGTGTTGGGCTGGGCTGGCCGGCTCAAATTAAACAAATAACCCAAAACACAACACACACCCAAACATATATATATTTATATGCCCCAAAACCGTAGATTACTCAAAACCAATTAATTTAAAAACAACCAAGCACTACATATAAATATATGCATTTATATATATAAAAACCCAATCCGAAAACACCCAGTATAAATTAATAAAACGTATCAAACTAAATAAGATAAATTCCAACACTTTAATTTAAATACCAATATAATAAAATAATAAGATTAAATTCAAGCATTAAATCAAATACTTCACAATAAATTCATAAAGAAAATAAATTTATTTTCCAATAACACATGAAAATAATATTTAAAATGAAAATGAAATATCTAAATATTTTAAACACAAGTACAATAAAATACTATTAATATCAACCAATTCAAAATACACAATATCCATATTAACAACAATACATATTTAATATTAAAAAAATAAAATAAAATAATATATTACAAAGGTAGAAAAATTACGGGTCCTCATAATGTGTAATTCTTTGAGTAACATTCTTAACCAATAAAGCTCAGCTACAGTATGTGCCATAGATTGATACTCGGCCTCCGTGCTTGACCTTGCCACTACTGGTTGCTTCTTAGCAGCCCAAGAAATTAGATTTGAACCAAGATAAATGCAATAGCCTGTTATAGACCTTCGATCATCTGGGCTACTTGCCCAATCAAAGTCACAGAAGCCATTAAGTTGGATGGATCCTTTGCTGAATTGAAGACCAAATTGAGGTGTGCCTTGATATATCTTAAGACTCGTTTGGTAGCTAGGAGATGAGTAGTTCTTGGACAGAGAAGAAATTGGCATAGTTGGTTAATACTGTAGGATAAGTCTGGCCTTGTGAGTGTTAAGTATTGTAGAACTCCTACTATGGTACAATATTCAGTAGGATCTTCAAGTGGATCACCTGAGAATTTAGAGAGTTTCCCACTTATGGTGCAGGGTGTAGAGGCAAGTTTAGCTGTAGCCATCTTTAATTGATGCAGGAGATCAACTACATACTCACCTTTATTCAGATGTAGGCCATTGTCTATATGGTGGACTTGAATACCTAAGAAGAAGGATAGAGTGCCAAGATCTTTCATAGCAAACTCGGATTTCAGATTAGAAATGAGGCTATCAATAGTGGATGCATTGTTGCTGATAACAATGATGTCATCTACATATATAAGCACAAAAATGCAAACATTGTTTTGCTAAAAAATAAAGAGACAATTGTCCACTATTGAGGCAATGAAGCCAAGATCCAATAACACCTGTAACAATCATAGGAATCAAGCTCTAGGAGCTTGTTTTAAGCCATATATTGACTTATGCAATAGACAAACATGGTCTGGTAATTGTGGGTCTTCAAAGCCTTTAGGTTGCTCCATGTGAACCTCTTCTTCAAGGAAACAATGGAGAAATGCATTTGAGATATCAAGTTGCCAAATAGACCAGTTGAAGTTAACTGCCAAAGCTAACACTAATCTGATTGTAGAAGGTATAATAACAGGACTGAAGGTCTTATTAAAATCAAGACCATCAATTTGATCAAATCCTTTAGCCACCAACGTTGCTTTGTACCTGTCAAGAGTACCATCAAATTTTTGTTTTATTTTAAACACCCACTTGTTTCTGACTACCTTTTTGTGGCTGGGTCTCGAGCAAAGTGACCAGGTTTTGTTAGCTATTAAGGCATTGTATTTAGTAGTCATTGCATCTAACCAATGTTGGTCCCTCACTGCTTGGGTGTAGGTTTTGGGTTCAAGTGATAAGGAAGAGGTGCAAAGTGCTTTAAGAAGATGCTTGGTTGAATAGTAAAGGTGGTAACCTGTGAATTGTTTAGGTTTCAGAGAGTTGGTCTATGATCTGGTTATTATTCTAGAAGTGGAAGGCAGTGTAGATAAGGGAGTAGGATCTGGAGAGGATCTGTTAGTTACAGGGGATGAGGTGTCTGAGTTAGAATCAAGCATGAGGAGTGGATTACTAGAAGGGATTGAAGTAGTTTGAGAAGACTCAAGTGAGGTGTCTGAGGTAGCAGAATTCTGGTTACTTGAATCTGGGGATGAGGCAGTGATATCAGAAGAAATTAATGTTAGATCAGTAATTGGTGAAGGTGAAAGGAGAACAGGTAAAGATAACTGAGAAGTAGAGAAGGTACCTGATGAAGGGAACGGTAGACACTCAAGAGAATTCACCTGCAGGGGAGTAGAGATGGCAGATGTATCTTTTGCATCATGTGCAGGAAACCTTTTCTCATAAAAAACCACATGTCTCGAAATGTAAACTTTTTTTGATTGAGGGTCAAGACACCTATAACCTTTTTTATTAGTGCTATAGCTAAGGAACACACATTTTTTGCTTCTAAAAGCAAGTTTATGTGGATTATAAGCTCTAAGCAGGGGGAAACATAGACAACCAAAGGTTTTAACCAATGAGTAATCAGATTATTTGTGGAAAAGGTTAAAGTATGGAGACTGATGAGACAAAACAGATGTGGGAAGTCTATTTATAAGGTATGTGGCTGTGAGAAAGGCATCCACCCAATAGGTGGATGGGAGATGAGACTTAGATAAAAGGGTGAGACTAGTTTCTATTATGTGTCTATGTTTTCTTTCTAAGATTCCATTTTGTTCTGAGGTATGGGGGCATGTGAGCTTATGTAGTATGCCTTGTTGTGAGAAATATTCTTTGAAAGGGATAGATAAATATTCTCCACCATTGTCAGTTAAGATTTGTTTGATATTGCTGGAGAATTGTTTTTCTACCAAGCATTTAAACTTAACTAAGCAATTGAACACCTCATATTTGTATTTCAACGGAAACAACCAAGTAAACCTTGAGAAATCATCAATAAGCAAAACATAGAACTTACAACCACCAACTGAAGTAACAAGGGAGGTCCATACATCAGAATGTATCAACTCAAGAGGAGAAGAGGACCTGTTATTGGACTTAACAAAAGGACGTTTATGGCTCTTAGCAACATGACATGACTCACATAATTGCCTAGACTTAATGAAACCAGAAATGGGTAATATTGAATATTTGACTAATCTAGAGACTATAGCTTCAGATGGATGTCCTAGTCTCAAGTGCCAAATTTGGAGAGGAGTTGTGACACGCAATAAAGCAGTGAAGGAAGATAGCATGGCAGCTTTTGGAGTTGAATTGCTGAGTTTTACATTGGATACAACCTAACTTTACTCGGCCCTTGGAGGAGGATTTCCTTGGTCTACATGTCCTTCACAAAAAAATGTGTGGCAGTGAGTATAAAGTAATAATGATTGTCATGACAGAATTTTTGAATAGATGAAAGGTTTGATGATGCAGAAGGACAATGAAGAATATTCTTTAGCAAAAAATTTGATTTAGAGTTGGAAAGCATTGAGGAAACAATATGGGTGATATGCAAACCTCCTCCATTGCCTACTATCACTTGATCATTGCCCTAGTATGGTTGTTGATTCAAGGTCAAGTTCTCAATCTCAGATGTGATGTGGTTGTTGGCGCCACTATCAAGATATCGGGATTATTCATTTTCTTCAACAACATGAGTGTGAGTTGTCATTGCTGCCAACTGAGCAAGTGGATGTCTGCCTTGGTATGTAAAGTTCATACGGTGATAGCAATCAAGAACTTGATAATTCTGGTTGCCATAGATCTGATAAGGAGGAAATTTACCTGGAAGGTTGGTGGAATTGGAGGATTGTTGTTTAGGTGCGGGAACATGGGTGTTTGAATTTGCAGGAGGTCTGAAAAAATGGTTTTTCTGATTTGGGGATTTTGGCTTCTTTCCAAAATGTGATTTCTATTTGTGAGTGAAAAAGGCAAATTGAGTGGTGTCATTGGCCTGGAATTTGTTTTGAGCCTCAAGAAGTTGCTCATAGTTGAGCAATTCAGCTTGAAAGACATCAAAAGTAATAGGTTGATTTCGGGTGGCAAAGCTAAGGGAGGTGATGAAGGGTGTATAGATGGGATTAAGTCCTCTAACAATGTAAGAAATCAAATCATCTTCATCAACAGGTTTAGCAACAGCTGAGAGTTGATCAGACCAACCTTTAGCTGTGAGCAGATAATCAGAGCAAGATTTATTACCTTGTTGAAGTGTTTGAAGTTGTCATTTGAGATGAGAAATCCTTGATCGTGATTGTGGGGCAAATTTGGTAGCCATTGCATTCCAAACATGTTTGGATGTAGTGAATCCATAGACAGTGGATAGAGTTTTCTCATTGAGGGTAGCATTTAACCATATCAAAATGAATTGATCTTTCTTTTGCATACCAAGTATGCTGGATTGACATCAGAGATATATTTGCCATCAGAATCAAGCAAAAATTGAGAAGGACAGATCTCAGAGCCATTAACAATGCTTAAGAGATCATGACTTCTTAAAACTGGAAGAAATTGAGTAATCCTGTTCAAATAGTTGTGGCCTTCGAGTTTGTTAGATACCAAGGGAGTAATGTTTGGTATAATTAAGGTTGGTGTTGCAGATGAGGAAGCCAGGGGAAATCGAAAATTTTGAATAGCGTGAGCTAAAGGCTCTTGATACCAAGTTAGAAACAATAATATGAAAGCTGGTTCAATTGATACTAGTCAAGAGTTTTAGTTTGTATTCATAGACATATATTGTTACAAGCAGTTTGACAAAAGATTACAAAGGGATACATTGAGATCTAGCTAGATTGTGAAGTTGTAAGTAACAGAAATTTAAACTCCTAGAGATGATATTTTGTTAAGATCTTCATTCGAATCTTCAATATTTATCTCTTCACTTGAATTCAAACTATGTTGTGTGTGTTGCATATTTTCCGTATGTATAAAAAAATCATTTCTAACCGAGACTGTGTGCTGACTCATTGATGTATTTTATTAAATGGAAAAAAAAATACTATTTTGGGAGGGATATTATTGTAATTTTAAAAAATAATTAAAGATAAAATTATCTAGACTTGCGTGAGTAGTTCTTGAATGGGAACTGTATGTAGTCTCTCTCTTTAAAAAAAATAAAACCAAAAGAATTAAACAAAATTAAGAAAATTAAAATAAGTGGGGTGTTTAGAAATAATGAGTAGAAAGCTATTTGACTTGATATATATATATATACTAGTTAAGAATGCAACGTGCGATGCACGTTTATCTAATTTAAAAAAATCATAAAAAGAAATATGATATATTATACAATAAAATTTTTTTATGTACTTGTACTATAGCATGATATAAAAAAATATATTTATAATTATATGAAGATTTCGTATTAGACATATCTCTATAGATGATGTGTAATATTTTATTCAAGTAGACTGCATAAATTTGTAATGAAATGTATGTTTGAACTGGTCTAGATTGCCTAAATTAATAAATATTAGCGAGTTTTTTTTTTCTAAATTGATAACAAAGTTCATTAATAGTTCACAGATAGTTAAAAAGATTTATATAATGAGATTGTTTATATTTGCCATCTATGATATAGTAATAAAGTATAAGGTTTAAATTGATATCATAAAAACATGTTGTTACAAATTAGCTAAACAAGAAGGAACTTAATGAAAAATCTAGTAGAAAGGTGTATATATCTATGATTTACATCCTTTCCATATCAATGATCTTCAAAGTGAAAAAAAGTAGATGTAGATGTCCTTCAGGAAATTCAAACATTGCATAGAAGTGTACTTTCAAAGTAAAATAGAAAATATAATAAGTAATTATGAGAACAACCTATAGAGATAAAGTATAAAATTGTAGAATTTTAATTATTGCTGGTAACTATATTAAAGAAGGTAGTAGAAATCTAATATTTTTAAGTAGCATGCATATGAAAAAGCATTTATAAAGAATATATATTACTAAATTTTTCTTCATACCTATTTAATGAGATTAAAGTATTTAGTCGGCTTTGTTAAGTAATATATATAAAAAAATTACAAGAACAAAAGGCATGATTGAAAATATTCACTATCATGGTGAGTAAAATTTACATTTGAAATATTTTTTATTAGATATGGTATGTAGAGATTAAGAAATTGTCTAGAGTACTAAATTGTCAAAGTATTCAGAAATAGTAAATATGCAAAATATGATGAAAGAATGAAAAGTTTAGAAGAAAAAAGTATCTTACTAATTTCTCTAGATTAGAAATAATATTAATAAAAGAAATATATCTAAAATTAAAAAGAAATAAATTATAAGAATGTTGATCAGGAACAATGTTGATCAGAAAAGTATGAGTGCTAACTGCTACTACATGTTTTGAAAGACGTGTGTCAAATATTTTTCTGAATAGGTTATTTATCTTTTTTCATTTTTTTAGTTTTTTTATTTATTTATATTTTATATATACTTACATATTTTTTTTAGAAGTAATAAAAAAATTATAACATCACTTTCAAAAATATTTATTTAATTATTATTTTAAAAAAAAGTTTATAAAAAAGTACTGATTATCATGAATTTAAATTTATTAGAAAAACTATTTTAATTGAAGAAAATTTTATTATTATAGGAAAATGAAAAATTTTATATTTATCTATACATTACAAATGGTTACGAATCATTTCTACATTGCTAAATAAAAAGTGACCTATAACTTCAATTTAAACATTTTTATGTAATAAGAAAAGTGTAATCTAAGCAATAGGTTAAAAATGAACAATTGAATAAAGAAATTTCACATATAATAGTTAAAGAAGTTAGCTTCTCTTACATGAAGAGTCCTGGAGGAATTTTTACAGTCCAAAATAGTATATCAAATATTACATCTTAGCATTTTCTCAATAATAATTAGGACATTTCCAAAAGTTAGTTCCAACTATACTTTAACATAATACTTGAATCCAAAAATAAAAGTGTGATGCAATTGAGTTTTAGATATTTATAAAGCATGTTATATACATAAGGCAATGTTCGCATTGTAAAGTTATGCTATATCATCTGCAGTAACGATTGTTATGACATTGAAATTTTTGTTATGTGGATTTCTTGGCTGGATGTCTCTAGTAAGTTGCATTGTCCATCGCTTCTCACAACTTTTTGCTGCCATTTCTTGCAAATAAGGTAGATGTTCCTACATAGATTAATATTTATTTATTGGAATAAGTAGTATTTGAATGAAATATTTAATAAGGAAAAAATTATTTAGAATATAGCAAATAGTATCTATAAATTGTTGGAAATGAATGATAGCTTTGTTTTTATGATAGCTTAGTTAGATTGAGTAGTATTACCTCGCCATCATGTTCCATAAGATTTGTTGCTTTGCAACCTAAAGCAGTCTCTGCAACTGGTCCAAATAAAGTTGCTGGTAGTTGTCCTGTACCATCATCCACTTCAACATATGCGCGAGTACTATAAATAAAAGATGAAGAGTATAAATTAACATGAGTAAAATAAATGTATTATAATTGTAATTTATAATTTGACAGTAATAAACATACCGAGGCTGTGCAGTGTTTGTTTGCTTGCAATAAAGACAGTTGAACGTTTCATTATACTCATATCCTGTTGCTTTGTGGCATCCAATGCAAGACATATAAATGAAGCTTTGTTGCAAGTCCATGATAATGATTTTTCCTCTAATCCAAAATCGTGGTTTCTACATCATATTTAGTGTGGTTTTAGAGTGATATTTTAATATTAAGAAATCGCATGTATTATGTTACAATGTTTGTACATAAAGAATGTCAAATTTTTTGAAGTGTATTAACTTTACCTTTAAAGGCTGCAGTGATTTTAAAAGTGCAGGAACATCAGAAATTTTAGTTATGGGCTGGATAGCAGTAGTTGAGGTAGATGCAGATTCATTTTCCAAGCAGTTTTCAACGATGTCATCAAGTAATTGATAGTTCAATGTTGCCCTTCAAATGAAGAAAAAAGCTGGAATTAGAAATAATTATTATAGATTAATATACTATTTTTTATGTTGTGAGAGATTATAGTTAAGACAAATAATACATTTTAACTATAGAACTCAATCTAGATTTGCATAGGTATAATAAAAATAGCTTCAAAGCAATAAGGATTGATAGGATTACCACTTTGCTAGTTCTGCTGCATTAGGAATAAGAGGATTTATTGTGAATATCGTTGTTGGACGAGATGAGAGAGACAGACCTAATTCATTGAAAAAACGATTAAAAAATATTTGTAATATGTAACAGAAAGAAATTAGATTTGTTATATTAAAGAGATAATACCAGTGTAAGATCCAACTTTCAGATGTGTAGCTAAAATGACAGGTTTTGCTCCAATAATTTCAGAAAGCTTTTCACATTCCATATAGACAAATCGATCCCACATTGTTAAAAATATGGGTTTCAGGCTACAACATTTATCATATATATATATATATATAGTTGTAGTTAAGGCAAGTATAATAAAATTTAATCAATTTCAAAATTGACAATAATATGCAAATAAATAAGAAAAAAATTTACCTTTGATCAATAAGAAGTATTTCTTGGATCATGGTTGGACCTTGTGCTGTATTCACTTCTCGAGGCAATTTAATGTGAATTGCGACAGCCATGAAGTCTAAATAGTAAAAGTGAAATATTTATTTTTTAACACTAAAATGTTATATGATGTTTTTGCATGAAAATATTTAGAAAATATTTACCTATCTCAGCAATTGTGTCTTTATATGCATCAAGTTCATTAAAAGGCACAATATTATACTCTGGTGGTTGTAATGCGTCTTCATCATTGGGAATCTCTTCAACAAGAGTTCTTGAATTTATAATCCATTGATATTGATGTGTATTACCTCGAAATTTAGGATCTAATGGTTTGACATAAGCATTACTGATATAGTATGATTGAAAAATGTTGAACGTATGATCACGCAAGTCTATATCTTGATCAAACATGGTTGCTTGCAGTCGATTACCCTGTAAAATATGAGATTGCTTTTGACAAAGTAATGGTGTGTAGATAAAGTTATACATAGGTATTAAAAATTGTAGCAATTGATAGCTGGAACAAACATAAATATAAATTGAAATGATTATCTCATATAAATAAATGTAATGCATGTAGAAATTTGCTATTTTTAAATATGAAATATGATACTTGTAATACCTTTGGATCAATCAAAATTAACTTTTGATAGTTAATTGGTGAATTTTGTCCAGTTCGTTTGGGTGCTTTTTCAGCCACAATCATCTTAATCTTCCAATTACGCGTATTTGGAGTGATATCTTTAATTGATGTGTAAACCGTACGTGGCATCTTGAAAGCTAGTCATATAGAAGCAGTGCAAACATGTTAGAAATCACAATTTAGAACATTCTACAGATTAATATAGGGATTTAAGCATAGTATTATTAATGTAAATAACAGAAAATTGAAAACAATGAGTTGCATTTTCTATCATAACTAAGCAAATTATAAAGAGTTAAAACGCTTATAATACAATAGTATTACCTGGCTAAGTATTTCATGAATCTGCAAGCATTAGAAATTCTTTATAAACAATATTTTTTGTGTAACATTCTTGAACATTTTCCTTCAAGACTGGTCTTATCAGAATTTTTATTGATGCGGCATTTTTTGCTCTTGACAATGCTACATATAGTTGGCCATGACAGAAGACTGGTTGAGGCAAATAAATTCCAACAAATTGTAATGTTTGGCCTTGAGCTTTATTTATTGTCATTGCGAAGCATAATTTTATGGGAAATTGTGTTCGCTTGAATGGAAACCCGCCACTTTCTTCAGTTGTTGGTAAGAAAGGAATCCTTGGTATAAAAACTTGTTTCCCACTATGGTGCCCAACAGCAATTTCTGCACTAATAATATTCTGTTCAAATTTTCGACAAATAAGACGTGTTCCATTGCACAGCCCTTCTGAAGAATCAATGTTTCTAAGCAACATGATAGGACAATCTGTTTTAAGCAGCAATTCATGAGGTGGAAGGCCATTTGGAGTCAAAGTATTTAAAAAATCTTCCATAATTCCTTGTTCAGATTTCTCAATTGTTTCATCAAAGCTATAATATCGTATCATTTCACCAGGAAATCTCTTAATAAGCATTTCATTCATTTCGTCAACAGAGCTGTTCTTCGGCGTTAAAATAGCTCGATTTAGCATTTCTGACAAATTTTCAGAATATTTGGCAATATTTCCAAATACAACATCCATTAAATTGTTCAAAGAATCAACCTCATTTTCGTAACTAATAAGCATGGAATCTGGAATCCTGATATTTTCTTCAATGGTTATTGGTGTGGTTCCATTGCCAACTTGAAGCAAATAATTGGAGAAACTTGGATCTAATCTTGCTCGCATATTTTCTGTTAGCTCAATTTTAATCAATGTAGGCCATAGGTATGAAGAAGCTAAGCTGGCATCAATTTGTTGTTGTCTTGTGCCTTTTCGAACAACGGGCAAAACTTGACGAAAATCACCTCCAAATACAATGACCTTGCCACCAAATGGTAATTCTGAATCATTTAGATCTTGTAACATTTTAGACAGTGCTTCTATAGATTCTTTTCTAGACATTGGTGCCTCATCCCATATGATTAGTCTAGCAAGACGTATCAATCTTGCAAGCCCACTTTGTTTGCTAATATTGCATGTATTATTCTTGTCAAAATCTAGTGGAAGTTTGAATCTTGAATGTGCTGTTCGGCCTCCAGGTAAAATAGATGCAGCAACTCCAGATGATGCAGTTGCAAGTGCAATTAATTGATTTGATCTGACTGATGCAAGGAGTGCCTTATATAGAAATGTCTTTCCTGTGCCGCCTGGCCCATGAATAAAGAATGCAGCAGGTTGATTTGTGAAGACTTTTTCTATAATAGAATTATATGCATTTTGTTGTAGATGGTTAAAAGATGTTGAAGCAAAGAGGTCTTCCTCTGGAATTATAACTGTTGATTCATCATTAATTTCTCTACATCCAGTTTCATCATCATGAAAAGAAATAGTGCCATCTATCAAGTTAAATGTGTTGATATTCTTTCCCATTGACTCAAGAATGGAAGCAATGTCACGTAAAACTTGAATTCTAATTTTTGCTGAATTTCCATTATGTTCCTGAAAGTCCATTGACATATCTTCTTCAAAGCGACTCCAAATTTCTCTTGGATTTGTTGGGTTACAATAAACAAGGATTGTTGCAAATAACCGTCTCAAGCTGTATGGCATTTGATAAAAAGATGCTTCTTGCAAAGAATCTTCTAGACTACTATCTTTTTGTAATAGGCCATGCAATGTAGCTGCTTCACGAAATGTTGTTGCCATTACACCATTGACTGTTTTAAGCTGATCAAATGATAAAGGACCTTTGATATGATTTAACAAGATCCTCAAGTAATATCTTTCCCCTTCAAATAGACTTGCTGTTACAATTCGGCCTATAACAGTTAGCTTCTTTCTAGGAGTCCACATCTTGTATTGTTGACTCCAAACAAAATCTCTAGGGAAATCTTTATATAACAATGTTCTTGCATGTTCATTTGTTCGGTTTGTTGCAAAAAACTCTGTAAGCATTGACTTTGTTGAGCGATCAGAGGTTTGAACATTGGTCAAATCTTGATAAGAACGAAAAGATACCAAATGTTGATTTTCAAGGTGTAGATGCAAACTATATACAGATGGATACATTTCATTAAGAATAAAACCATATATTCTCCACATTGCCTCAGGTGGAGAAATCCATCGAGCTGCTTGGAACTGCTGAATCTCATCTATTTCATGAGTGACATCTTTTGAAGCCAAATTAAATGCAATACGATCATGGCCTTTATAGATGTACTTATAAAGGTATTTAACAGCTTTTATCGTGAAACAAATCTCTACATTAATATGACAATCAAACTTTGCCAGAAGATATGAGTTATATGGAACGACCCAACAATTGTCCAATTTTTGGCCTCGAACTTTGGCAGTAACACCATTGTTGCATCGTTTGTATTGTGGGAAACAATCAGCTCCAACAGTAGTAGTGGATGCAAACTTCTTTGGATAATGGTTTTTACAAGAACCATTTTTTTTCATACAAACATTAGTTGGATTTAATATTCCACAAGGCCCATGCATCATATGCCTCACAACTGCTTTGTATAAATGCGGATTTGCATTTTCATCAGGAATTTCTGCACATATAATTTGATCAATAGCTTCAGGAGCATGAATTTTCCAATCTCTTTGCAGTATGATTAAGAAATGAGCATGTGGCAGTCCTCTTTTCTGATGTTCAATCACATAAGCGTAAGCTGAGATTTTTCCAAAGATTTGTCGTTTGAGTAGATCATCCTTCAAATTCTCAAACTTTGCTCTAAAAATCCGGGCAATTAAATCAGGCCGATTTTGTGCTTCTTCTTGTGGTGCTAGTTCATCTAAGATTTCTTTCCAACTTGGGTTGCACGTCATAGTTAGAAAAATATCAGGTTTTCCAAAGTGCTGGACTAAAGCCATTGCTTCTAAATATCTTTTTCGCATATCTCTTGGGCCACCAATAAAAGATGAGGGTAAAATGATGTGTTTGCCAACTTTTGAAGCGTCAGTTTGTCCAACTGAAATACAATCAACAATTCCTTGATATACTTCAGATCGAATTTGCTGTTGTTGAGTTCGAAAGTAGTCTAATCTTGAAGTTTCAATTTTGACATACATATCAACAGCAAATTGTTGAAACAAACGACCAGATAGTAATATGATAGATTTCTGATTGACTCTGATTTGCAATTTGTAACAGTAATATTCACGGCATGAAACAGATGGTTTTTTTCTTTTTTGGTTCAAGACTGTAAAAGTGAGAGAAAGAATAAGGAAGTTGCAAATTTCAAAATTTAAGAATGTACAAACATAAGGAAATGAGCTATTCTGACCTTGTTGTTCCAAGCTAAGTAGCTGATATGCAGATGTAGAATGTTCAGGGTTAATTGATGATGCTGTTCTAGTATTCAAAGATGTCATTCCTTTCTGGACTCTTTGTATGCCTTGATGCCAACCAATATTTCCAAAAGGAAATAATAATGGATATTGCAAAGGATCGTAGCAGCCATAATAGTATTGAACTGTGTGACTCCCACCTGAATGGTTGGAAACGATAATATCTCGTCGTCTTAAAGGATTAGAGTCATCATTCTCAATCCAAATAGCTGCAACTTGTGATGCTGAAGGTGCATTAAAAACACGTTGATCTAGATTGACATCAGATTTGATTTGGATTTCATATTTATCTAGATTAGGCACATCACCAAGGCTTCTAAAGAAACGTGAATATGGATTAACTTCAAGAATAGCCATGAGTTTAGCAATAATTGAAGGATCCAATCTTCCTGAGTCATAAATTCGATTTTGTAGTTCATGTTCAGTGTCATAAAAATATAACTGTAGATAAGTAGGATGTTCATGAACAGGCAACAGCTGATTGATGAAATGATAAACTTGTCCTTGAGCTCGAAAGGTATAGATTCCTTTATTCCTTTTGCATAAATCTCTGTCAAATTTGACTCCAAATGATGTGAATGCAAATTTGTTGTTATAAGTACGCACATAGTTGCGAAAGTCGGTAGATTCAGCTGACTCCGAAATAAATAGTTGATAAAGTTGATCTGGAACATGATCGGCAACCAAAGAAATAGTGCCATCAGCACAACAGAAGCCTTTTGTTTCATGATGGAATCTTTTTGCTTCACAATATTGACAAGATGGCATTGATGGCAAGAAATTTGCTTCAAGCGGAATATTTTGAAGTATTTGCCTAAAGCAAACAGATCGTTGAAGTTCAATCTCTATGGTGAAAACCAAACGTACATGACATAAGGAGAGCAAATTTTTAGTTGTTTCAATTGAGTACATTTATACTATTATGAATGGAAGTGTAAGAAAAAAAAAAAAAAAGACGGGCAATTATGACCAAGTTGTATGCTTCTTTTGTACCTTCAAAAGGTGTTGACATGATTGTTTGATAATTAACTTGATCATGAACATAATATGCAGTCTATAGAAGAAGATGACAACACATGAGAAGACAACATCATATCAACACATGAGAGTTGATTGGAAATAAAGCGTATAAAAAAATATGTATAGTTCACCTGTTTATCCTGAATGTGTTGGAAATTGTATAAATCTTGTAGATTTCTAGTCCTCATTGTAGGTCTTAATGAGTTTGTAGAAGTAGTTGGTTGAGAATAATCTTTCTCCATTGTGAGAACTTCATCTATGAAATAATTAGACATAGAAATTTCAACATTAGGAAAAGATGTTTTTTCTATAATATTAATAGAAATCTCACCCGTTGGAACCTGACTGTCAGAGTAGAATTGGATTGGATTTTGCACCAATTGAGAGATGTCAATGTTCTGCGTAGTTACAAGACTGCCTTTTGAATGACTTGGTTGGCTAGAAGCAACGATATTGGATGCTGGAAAATTACTTTCATCTTGAACAATGTTATATCTAGATGTTCTATTCAAAGCATATCTGTCTCTATTCCTTTTACGATGAGCATCTTTGTCTTGCTCTGATAGTGAACTATAGGAAGTCCTTTTTCTTTTATGATCTTCAGCACCTTAGAATTTTTATAACAAAAGTTTAATTTATCTAAATTTAAGAATATTGATGAAATTTTAGATTTAAATGTATTTATGTTCTAATGAATCTTACCATTTATCATTTTAGTATATTGAAGAAAGGTATTTCTTCAAGAATTGAAGTTCGTTGAAGAAGGATCGAAGATGACAAACTGAAAAAATAGAGTGGTAAGGGAAACCTTCTCTCTATAAGGAAATAGCAAATGTTATACATCTATTAATAAAATGTCTAATTGGACAAAATGTAATATTAAAGATGTTTTATAGGAAAATATTACAAATACGATCGTAAAATTCAATGCTATACATGCATATATAAAGTACACTTATATATCTAATTTTAATGATAGTAACTGGAAGCAGTTGTTATGGAAACACAAGCCATTTATAATATAAAACATATTGCATTGTTTAAGAATAAACTTAATTGAATTTTATAGTGAAATAAAAATATTTGTAGTTAGTATCAATGCTAAGAAGGACAAGTTGTACCTTTTTTCTATGAATTAGCGTTCCAATAGTGGCATATACCTAATAGTAGAAAAATTGGAAAAGGTTAAATGAGAGCAATTTAAATGAAGAAAAAATCATACTAAATGATATAATATATTTTGAAACGATGTTAGTTATATGAAGTAGCTAGAAATATTATAAATATACAATAGAGAAAAAACTAAATAAGATCTGTTATATAACAAGTAAATTGCTAATAAACATTACACTTATTAAGTTATTATCATTATTCTTGTTTGTTATTATTTTATTTTATTTCAAATATTACTTAGTTATTTCATAATTGTTTTTAATTAGGAAAACATATTTGATCCTCCTCTTTGTTTTGTAATAATAATATGTCATAGCCTTTTTCAATAAGAAAGTATAACGTAAATCATTGGACATGCTTTTAGTATTAAATTTATGATTGAAATCATAATTTAAATCATAATAGTAATTTTAGATATAATACTAATATTTTTTATTTGAAGGAAATAAAGAAATTGAATTTAAATTTTATTTATTAACAATTTTAGAGGAAATTTGTGTGGGCTTAAGTTGTTGGAAGAGAATGTGCTTGTATTATAAAACTGTTGAAATTTGTTTGTATGTATGAATCTGATGTGATGTATATATTTAAAAAATCGTTATAAATATTAATTTGGTTGCTAATGATTAAAATAAGTTGGTGATTCTGTTGTGTGTTGGAAGAATTTTTGTTTGCTTTTTAATGTGGAATTTAATTGACTTGATGCCTTTTGAATTGTTATTAAATTAGTTTTATCATTGATTGGTTAATTATTAATTATCTCATTTTCAACTGTTATTATTATTGATTTCTTAATGATTTTTTGTTAGGTTATTGTGTAGTTATTGATTATTTGAATATGCCTTTTATATTTTGGTTTTAATAAATTGTCAACTAATGTAAGTAATTTATTTTTACATGAGAAATGAAGTTGATTTCTGGAATTGATTTTATTAATACAAGAAAATGGTTTCAAAGAAATTCGATTTTATTTTATTTTGATATGGTTTTAGAATAATGTTGTCATTTAAAGTTAAATTCTGATTGATGTATTTTGAAATATGTAATAAAGCAAATAAAAAGGGCAGGCATGTATCTAATAGTAGAAAAAATAGATAAGATGAAGAGAGAAAAATTTAAATGAAGAACAAATCATACTGCTCAATACATAAGAGAGAGCAGTTTAAAAATATACAATAAACAATAAGTTAAATCAGAGAATATTACATAAAAAACAAATTGCTAATAAATATTGAACTTAATATGTTATTATCATTAATCTGGTTTGTTGTTATTTTATTTTATTTCAAATACTATTAAACTATTTAATAACTGTTTTTAATTGGAAAAACATATTTGGTGCTCTTTGTTTTGGGATGATAATACATCATGACTTCTTCCAATAAGAAAGTGTAATTTAAATAATTAGAGATGTTTTTGGTATGGAATTTATGATTGAAATCATAATTTGAATCATAATAGTAATTTTAAATATAATAGTAACTTCAATTATTTAAAGGAAATAAAGAAATTGAGTTGTAAAATTTTTTTATTAACAATTTAAAAGGGAATATGTGTGGGCTGAAATTATTGGAAGAGAATGTATTTGCATTAAGAAACTATTGAAATTTGTTGGTATCTTTCAAGTTGCTGTGATGCATATATTTGTAATAATTTGATAAATTGTTATATATATTAATTTGGCTACTAATGATTAAAATAATTTAGTAATTATGTTAAAAGAGAATAGTTTAAATGAAAAATAAATAATACTGATTATATAATATATTTTGAATTGATGTTAATTATAAAAATAGGTAGAAATGTTAGAAATCTACCATAAAGAATAAACTAAATAAGAAAATGTTACCTAAAGAAGAAATTGCTAATAAACATTACAGTTAATATGTTTTTCAAAAAGTATCATGTATTATTTTAATAATAGTAATATAAGAGGCAATATTATTTGAAAGCTGTCATGCACTATTTTAATAATTTAACAATTTGTTAGAATTTTTAATATCATTTTTAATGAGTAAAATATATTTGGCATTCCTTACTCAATTTAATTTTTGTTGTTATTATATCATGTGAATTTTACTTATTGCATTTTGATTTGTGAATAAAATTTTTTGCTGATTCATTGGTTACTTAGTAATTGTGTTATTTTTAATTATTAATACTACTGATTTCTTAATGACTTCTTGGTAAGTTTTCATTAGTTAGTTAGTTATTATTTTGTGTAAAAATGCTTATGTGATTCATTAGTTAGTTATTATTTTGTGTGAAAATGCTTATGTGATTCATTAGTTAGTTATTATTTTTGCAATTTTGAGTTGTTCTTACTAATTTTGGATTATGACTATTTACTTGCGTTAATTTGGCTATTTTAATTTAAACGAATTATCTGTACATTTTATTTTTGTCTTTTTAAGGTGAATGATTTTGTTACTTTAGGATGAAAAATATTTTAATTTATTTTAGAATGTTATTGTATTTAAGGTGCTTTCATATAAACGATTTAATTGTATTTGATTATGATTTTGAATTTATTTATTTATTAAAATTTATTCTGCAATAGAATTTTGTTGTTTTAATGTGAATGACTTTGTATTTTTGTCATGAAAATAATATTTTAATTTAGTTGAGAACATTATTGTATTTACGTGCTTTAATATAATTTATTTCCTTGTATTTGATTTTCTTTATACTATTTGTATTTCGTTTTGTTATAAGAAATAATTTCATTTCAATATTATTTTGAAATTTATTTAATGTTGTATTTGACGTTGTTAATTATTTGAATTTTTTATGTTTTCTCATCATAGTGTAATTCTTAATATTATATGAATTATTCTGAAATGCATTGATATTTTGAATATTTTTATTTTGTTTTCTTATAATAAATAATTTCACTTAAAAAATAAATTTGGATTTAATTAATGTTATATTTTACCTTCTTAAATATTTAATTCTTTTTTATTTTGTCATCATATTATAATTCGTTTAATATAAATCATTTTACTGTATTTGAATCCCTTTCGTCTTGAAGAAAGCTTCAGAAGCCATGTCCCAAACACCCTCACAGCAAACAATAATAGAACAGAAGCAATAATAACAAACAAAATAATCAAAGATAGAGAAAATACTTAAATGGAGAAAACCCAGCAAGAAATAAAATAAATAAAAAAATAAATGAAAGAAACAAGTGCCAAATTATTTCGGCACCCAAAAAGCAAGAACACAGAACGAACAACAATGAAAAAATTGCTAAAACAGAGAGGAGAAATACATGAAGAAGAAGGAAATCTGAAAGAAAAAAAAAATACGTATTGTAAAAAATTTACCCAAGGATTTAACTTCAGTCCAGAGAAGAAAGAACTTCGACTTCCTTCAGCGTTCGTCTTCGAAGTCAGTTAATGTTTTCTTGGAAAAATGAGAAGCCTGAACGATCTAATCTATATCTCAATATTTTTAAATATATTAACCTTTAACTATCTAATTTAAATTGTCGACAAAATATTGTCGGCCACATCAAAATAAACTAACATAAATATTTTGTCTAACAAAAAAATCAAAGAAAGAACGTGACATGTAATCAATGTTTGGCCGACAAAAAATATTGAGAAAGAACGTGACATGAAAAACAATTGTAAAAAAATCAAAGAAAGAACGTGACATCTAATCAATGTTTGGCCGACAAAAAAAATAAAGAACGTGACATGAAAAAAAATTGTAACAAATGTTTGGCCGACAAAAAATATCAAAGGACATTAAAAGAAGAGATTAATAATATATATATTTAACATAAAGAAGCATGAAAATAAACTAACATAAATTTTTTGTCTGACAAAAAAATAAAAGAAAGAACGTGACAAAAAAATCAAAGAAAGCACATTAAAAGAAAAGAATAATATATATATATATATATTTAAGATGAAGGAACGGTCAAAGCAGGAAAATAAACTAACGTAAATAGTTAAACAATTAAGGGCTAATATTGGAATTGAAAAACGCTGATTTTACTGTTAAACACTGTTCATTCGTGTAGACACTTATATTATAGTAGTAGGATATATATAAGTAGTCTAGTATGAATTAAGATAAAAAAAAAAAATAGAAAGAAATGAGTTAACAAAAATAAAATAAAATGTCAAAATCTAGTATAGCCAGAACAAAACATACCTATTTTTATACCAGATGATTGGCCAATACAATATATTTTGACCGTAAAGTACATTACAATATTCAAAACTATACTTGTTATATCTCACACCATATCTCTCAGCATAACTTGAACCCGGTAGCATATTTATGCTCTTCTTTTGCAATTGTTTCAAGTAGCCTCCGCACATCTTCAGCTCGTATCCTGTTCATTCTCTTATCGCCAAAGTAAACTATGATTCATATCACGAGGACCTTGGATATGCTGCAGCCTTGGCCTCCCCTTCCCCACGAAGATTTCATGTGTGTTGAATCAACGAACGGACTTTTAGAAACGACCAAATTAAAGAGGGATTAGAAAATATCTTTCTCTGCCGATCCAAATCCAATCTATCGTGTGCTTTTTGTTAGGTTCGGTTTAGATTAAAAAATGAGATGAATTTAATTTATTTATTATTATTATTATTTTAAAATTAAAAAAAATTAAATTAAAATTTAAAAAATATGTATTAAAATTTAAAAAATCTAAATTAGAATTTATGTTTTATATAAAAATTTAAAAAAATATAATAATGAATTTAAAATAAGTTGAGTCAAACTCATATTGTCTCCGAATCCAAACCGACGCTTGGACTGTTATTGTTCAACTACAACACATCTCCTTTCTCCAGAGAAAGCATCTCTATCTTAACGGGTTAACTTTGCTAGTAATATTCTCTCCCCCCTTCCTGTATAGAAGAGCATCCGCTCAACTACACCTTAAATTCGATTCTGCCATATAAACACAAGTGTGACCAGATATGACCTACAAATGAACCATGATTTGCTCCAGCTTCTCAATTAGAATTGCACCAAATAGCCTCTCCCATATATTAAGTCAAATGGCTGCAATCAGTAAATTGCCTGATTACAAGCCAGGTTGCATGCCAACTATCGATTTGAAGGTACTGCATCTCAACTGAAGAACATTACAGTATAACTTAACACCCTTTAGTTAGGAAAGTATTAGAAGTTCCGACTACATAGCGGCTAAAATGCTATAGATGCTGCTAATTATTCTGTTAATATACAAAAAACGGATTAGTGTTCCATTTCTCCAAAAGCTAAAATTCACCTTCAAGTCATCACCAGATGAGGACCAGATCGTGGAAGCATACATGAGTAAGTCACATACTTCACGCTGTCCAAAAGCACGACAACAAAAATCCGAGAAAGGGACTTTGGTCTGATCATGCCATCAACTTCAATGTCTCCAGCCTCCCTGGGATCAACAAGCACAGAAACAATCATTGGTGAAGAAGATTTATTACCTTGAAAGCCTTTCTTCTGCGATGTTTTTCTAACGTGCTCTTCAGTGATGTTATAATTAGATCCAGCCAGCGCAGCTGGAAGACCATTGAGGATCCTTCTATTCCTCCCCTTGTTAAGACGAGTAGCATTCTGTTGTTCTGCAGAAATGTTGGAAACTGAGGATGCTGGAACTATAGCTCCAGAAGCAGAAGGTGGAGAGACATCAAACTGGAACACCTCGGTGCACATGCCAGAACTCAACATTGGCTCTGTAAAAGGGAAAAGAACCATAAGTATTAAACAAGGTGATGAGCGAGTGCCAATCATGACTGACTGACAATTTACAAATCCAGTTCAATAAAAATAACATGCAGGGATACCAGAAACATGAGATCAATGGTAACCATCAATAAAATTTTTTTTTTTTTATAAGTTGGTAACCATCAATAAAACTCACAGCCCAGCACCGAAACACCAGAAATCAGAACCAATATGATGAGGTAATTATTCAACTGTCATGGGGGTCACAATTAATGTGATGGGAAATTTCTCTTAAACATCTCATATGAAAGTCAGAATGTTGGCAACCCGAAGTCAGAAGTTGGTTTAACACATCAATGCTAGAAGAGAAACTACAAGCATAATATCATGGTGTAAGTATCTCAATTCGCGTGTTTTCAAAGGTTGTCATCCAGTGCACTCACTAGATAAACATTTTGACCCTACATTAAGCTCCAGGTCTGCATTTGTTATAGTGACTAGGAATGCAAATATAAAACACCCTTAATACCTTCAAATGTACATATAACTATGTGTGCAGTTAAAACCTGAATCAAGAAACTTGAACCATTGTACTTGGGCGATGCCTACTTTTCTCATCAATAAAGTTCTTATTTAGTGATTAAAAAAAATATACCACCACATGGAACTATGAAATCCATCGCAAAACTACCTAAAAGAGTATGTATATATCTATTAGTGTATATATGCACTGTCAAAGGTAAGGAATCAAATGCTGCTCTCCAACATATCAGGCATGCGCCACTATCCTAAACGCATACATAAGGAATCTAGGAAAACAGACAAGTTGAGAGCACAATGAATTTATCTTAATTTTTGTAAAAGTTAAGTTATAGCACAATTATTACCCGCAGAGCCTTCGCGGAACCATTGTTGTGGTTTACCGTCTACCGCAGTCGACTTCAAATGGTCTTTCAAAGCATCGGTAGAACCAGAGGCAAGAGCCTTCTGTCCTGCAGTAGGATTTCTAAACACGTGAGAATGTCTAACTCTACTGCCTCCAACTTCAGGAATTGCCAGTGCTGGAGCTAAATCTCCAGGAATTGCCAAACCAGTTTCTATATTAACCTCCTTTCCAGGAGTAGCTTGAGATGCCATAGCTTTCTCACTGGCCAGGATAGAATGAATAATCAAGTTACCATCAATCTTCACAAGCTTATCATTCCTTGGCACATACAAAGAAGCAACAAGTGGCTCGCTAGCATTTCCTAGATTAATAAATTCATCTGAACCCAGTAAAGGCTGTGTTGCTTGTCTTTTTAGTTCAAAATCTGACTCTTTCGCTCTAATCCGACCTCTCTCATAATTTACTCTGGGATAACTATCATATTCAGCGCTAGAAAATCCAACTCTCACACCTTCTCCAGATCCATTACAATTTCTATCAACGTCCCAAACCCTACCAAGGTGCTGACCGTAGAACTTATCACTGACATAACCCAATCCTCCAGGAACTTTGTCCCTTACTCCTCCATATCTAACATTCACAAAAGGAACTAACCCACCAAAAAGCAAGAAGAAAAACAATAAACCCAGAAAACTAACACTCGCAACCTTCTTAGTTTTCCCCTCACTCTTCTTAGTCTCCGACTTCTTCGCCTTTGGCGCTGATACAGGCTGCTGAGTTTTCAATCTCGGTATCGGTACCAAAGGTACCTGAGACCCTTGCGGTTTCACCACATACGGCGGACATGGCACCCACGGATAACCCACGGGCGCCATCGCAGGATGGGGGAACATTCCCGGATGCGGTGCACACATGCCACCAGCGGCGCCACCACTCAGTTGCTGACGTAAACTGGCATTCTCGGCCATAATATAAGATATCTTGGTGTTCAATTCCGCAACAGTGGAATGCATAGTCCTCAGTTTATCTTCCAGCTCCTCCACGTAATGTTTCTTCCTCTGCCTAGACAACTGAGCACTCTCCCGGTTCCTCATCAGCCTCGCCTTCCTCTTCTCTTCCTCTTCGTCTGCCGGGGCATTGAAATCCGCATTCTCTGACGACCTCCTGTACTTAGTGGTCCTCGAATCCGCAGCGATTCCGTCCCCCTGCTCTTTCTTCCTTTTCGACACGCAATTTTTGGACCCCATCCCCTCCTCCACCTTAATCTTCTGATCGACCACTATCACATTTGACGAATCCGGTGAAGGAGGACGGTACCCTGAACCCTGCGATGACACAGACCCGCCACCGCCTGAGGACTCGCGGTCGCAACGGCCAGAGTCCGGTGACAGAATATTCAAAACTCCAGCGAAAATCGGGTCCCCATTGCCGGAATTATCAGAGGAAACCGGTGGAGAATACTCGTGGCCGTAGCTATCAGACTCGGACGCTGGTAAATTAAGAAATTCACCAACGCCCCAGCCCCGATCGCTGGAGATGCCGGAAGCACTCGATTCCTGAGACAAAGAATTCAAGAGCTGAACCGGTTGATCCGGGGCCGAACAGGGCAGTTGAAGCTCGTGGTGCCCGTCGGAGGTGAGAAAGTCTTCAGTTTCGGCGGGAAGGTAGAGATCTTCGAGATCGTCGAAATTGAGGTCGAAATCAACGTTCTCATCGAACCCTAACTCCATGCAAAGATCCGACACGAATGTTTCGGAGCTCATACTGTTGGTACTGTTGTTGACCTCCTCGGAGAAGAATATAGAATCGAGAGGAGGAATTGGGAGCGAATCGAAAGCCGTAGTGAAATTGTTAAGGTGTTGGTTAGGGTCCGTTGGTGGTGGCTCGGCGACGAGTTGGTCAGCCATTGCTAGGGTTTTTCGATAAAAAAAGAGGGTTGCTGAAGTCAAGAGACTCAGAGACCCGTTTATAGTCTTTGCCTCTTTATTCTATCTCTATTTATTTTCCTTTTCCTTTTTTTTTTTTTTTTTTTTAATTTTTTGGGAGGCAGATTGAGGTCGTTAGCACCTGTCTGAAAGGCTCAAACCATCCGGGTCACGCAACGGACTTTGTAAACGAAAGAATTTGGAAACGGAGCGGATCTACTTTCCCCAACGCGCCTAAAGTCAGGCTCCTTATCCTCCACGTGTAAAAGCAACGCGAAAACTGGGACCCACGAAATTCATTTGGAGACTCCCTGAATTCTGACCACACTCGCGGCTCAGCACTAATATTTAAGAATACTTTTTTTTTTTTTTTTGGCGGGTCTCCCACGGTTGGGAAGACTCC
The DNA here is from genome assembly GCA_036559045.1 of Platycarya longipes. Lineage (NCBI taxonomy): Eukaryota > Viridiplantae > Streptophyta > Magnoliopsida > Fagales > Juglandaceae > Platycarya > Platycarya longipes. The sequence goes on along the minus strand of CM071797.1, from coordinate 7,077,280 downwards.
GTTATTCCTTAATGTAAATTGTTGTTTTTTTGTTTTTTGTTTTTTTGTTTTTTATATATTTTTTAAATGTGGTCGTACAATATTCCTCGCCTGTAATTAACTATTTCCATCTCTTTGTCATTTTTATTTAAATATTAGATCTAAATATATAAGAGACGGGTAGATGAATGAGCGTTGTTTTTCTATAAAATAAAACAAAATTGCGTGAGTGTATCTATTAGATTATTTTCGAGGATTGGTTTGGATGAACAGTTTTATTTCATCTGGTCTATTTGGATATTATAACTTTGTCTATCTAAATTATGAGTTTTACATCTCTATTTTATTTATAAATTTATAAATTAATATGACTATTTTTTGACATAATTAGTAAAAAGAATCTCACATAATAAAAAAGAATGCTTTTATGATTAAAATAGAATAATCAATAAGTCATAATTATAATAACATAATTTCACAAAAAAAATTGATAATTTTTTAAGTATTGAAGTGTATTTTAGATTTTTACTAAGAAATTCAAAACTAGTAAATTATTTAAAATAAATCTACAACATAATTAATTTACTTATTTATTACAATAATCAAGATTTTATAATTTATAATTAGAATAAATAATAAATAATTTCCTATATATAGAAAAATAAACAGATAGCAATATCTTTTTAAAAAGAAAAATTATAAATTTTGTTCAACAACTTTTCAATATATTTTAAGATTTAAATTATATTTTAGAATAATAACATCTTTCGGTCAAAAACCCTCAATAATAGAATTTTAATTACTCATAAATATCGTTTTTATTAATATATTCATAATTATTACTTAATTATTGGTAAAACTCATCCCTTTATCAAATTTTAAAAAGTCAAAATTATCTCATTTCATCTCATTATTTATACAATTTTTTTATTATAAATTATCGCATTTCATTTTAATTCAAAAAATCTCATTTTTATTTAAAATATAAAAATGTTATAGACAAATGCCAAGAACAAACAGCTAACAAATGCCAACTACTAATCTGTAATATTTGATGCCTACTGTATGCTGTACAATATTTATGAGTTGAGAAATAAAGAAATGAATTTGAAACTGAAAGAAATCAAAACGTTAAATTTTGTTTATCATATCATATCAGTTAGTATTTATCCATCGTTTATTTCTAACGTTTATTTCTAGTATTGCTCTTTAAAATATTTCATTTCATTTCATTTTATTTCATTTTAATTACGTGATCAAATCAAACTTGAGTATCTACTTCTCTTTAAACGTGTTTGTTTTTTTTCAATATCTTAAAATTTAAATAAAAACTCGAAAGATTCTAAATCTTAATTTAATACATTTGTCATCGTCAACGTACTGTCTTCTTATTCTTGTTTTTAATCGATTGTATACGTATATATGACTCTCGTCCGAAGGTGGCATGCACTTGTTATTAATATGATAAATGGTAACAAGTAAGTAACATTATGATGCTCTTTTCAAATTATTTTTTAAAATAAATAAAAATAAATAGTTTTTTGGTTGCAAGAGCTATATATAGCCTATGGGGCAATGGGGGATATCAGATATGGGAACTTCATTATATGGTGTTGGTGAAGAATTAACGTTTCCGCCACGCATACTCAGTGGTGTAGCTTCAATTCCATGTCACAGCATGTGTTATCCATGATCAGTCTTTTTGGGAATACAGAAACTTCCTCTCGTATTTTAATTGTTTGCCTATAATTAAATGAAAATCCTTTTTCTATAATCTAATAATTTTCTTTAGCATTTGTAATTGTAAAGAAAATAATTTGTCCTATCACGTTATTTATATACGGCGGAATGTTAAGTAAAAATTTTAAATAAATAAATTCTATGCAATTTTTTTTTTTTAAATATTATGGATCTCACTAAAAAAAATTGTTAACACTTTTTCATGTAGGTCTACTTTTTTTTTATAAAGAACGTATGTAAAACATGTAAGGATTCTAAGAGGAAGAAGATGAAGCTGTGTAGTGAGAGGTGCTCATGAAAAACCCTTAATCGGGTGAGCTGTATTTCCCAAATCGAATACCTGCTGAATGTACAGTAATATCCCTTTATATACAGACTTTCTTTTTACTCCTAACAGTGTTTTTTTTTTTTTTTTCTAAAGGCAAATGATATATAAATAATACATATCACAAACCAAATTAAAATAAAGAAGTAAACATGAACAAAAGTATAAGTGTCTCAACTTTCTAGAGGGTCTTTATTATTGTAAAATTATAACAAGTATGGTAGGATATAAGTAAGTGAAAGACAACCATATATTTTTGTAGAGGTTGTCTATTATGCAACTGAATACGCACATCAATTAAAGTTTCGATGTATTTTTTTCAACTTCCAACTTGCAAATGACTTCAAGAAGAAGTGAGTATCATTGACAATGGGTTAGATAGACCAATCTAGTGCTGATTCTAGGTCTTTGACGGCATCTATTGCAATTTAAAAGTCACTTACAATTACTATGCTCTTTATTGATTTGGAAATAGCTTCTTTAATACATTCAAGTAGAGCTTAAGCTTCCCCTTGATTTGGTATTGCAAATTTCTTTAGTACAGACAAATACTATATCATCTCTGTCTGTGGAGCAAATCATTGTTATGGTACTTGTATCGGCTCTTGTTGCCACATCAAAAATCAAGTAATGGTAATATCTAGTGTTGCCAAATCAAAAGTCAAGTAATGGTGATGTCTAGGAAGGCCTTTCATGGTTTGAGTTTGAGTGAGCTTAATATTAGCCTATGCTACTAAATGCTAGTGAAAAGTTTTATGGATATCTTTAATAAACTCGTAAACATTGGGACAAATACATTCATGCACAATTCTATTGTAGAGAAACCAAATGACATGGCAATGATTGCAAAAAGCTAAAAGTGATGGATTTTTCAAACTAACAATTTGAGTCGATCCTGCATTCGAAATTTCCACACTTTTTTCCAAATTTGAGTTGACCACTTTGCATCATTTAACATAATCAAGTTGGAGACTATCTTAGAGTAAGCCGCTTTGATAGAGAATTTATAGAAGCGCTATTCTTTCAGACCAGCGTATCCTGAACATCAATTAGGCATTATTTAGGCAGAGGAACTTTCTAAATTTTTTTAATTGTACATTCATCAAATAGGCTCTGAAGAAAAATAGTTTTCCACCTCCTTGAATTTTCCATAGTCAGCTCCACTACCTTTAATGTGGGATCTTAGGGAATGTGGACATGATTAGGGATAGGAAGGAATGAAAGATTTGTAAGTGTTCAAGGGTCTAGCCAAACCTAAACATTGGTACCATTGTTGATTTGGAAATAATAGTTGTGCTTCACAATATCTTGTTGATGAAGGATTCCTAGCAGTGTCCTATTTACAATCAAAAGAATATTACTCATCTAAGATATTTACCAAGAATGAACACAATAACAAAGGGTATAAAAGTAACTACAAACATAACTGAAATCATCCATTTTCACTCGTGTAATCTGTCCGGGCGAGGATGATGAGCTCAGGGCAGTGAGCATGTGGCAGCTTGGCTATAGCCTTTGTTGTGCTGAAGTTGGGCTTGTATAGATGGGCTTTGGGCTTCACTTCCATGGTCTAAAAAAACATATCTATTAAGATTTGTACATATCGTTATATACGTACTCTATACTATCAAATCAAATATTTGTATGTAATGATTGGCAATTAGGTCCTCCCACTACAAAAAATAAAAAAATATATTTATGATAAATTATTTATAATAATAATAATTATTTATAATAAAAACAGACTCATTTTAATAAAAAATAATCAATTTAACAGAAAATAATCAATTACAAATAAATATTTTTCTTATAATATTTCTTCTCAATAAGTAAATTTTATAAATTTTATATAAGTACCATATAATTTGTTATTTTTGTTATTATTTTATTTGAACACATATATATTTAAGCATTAAATATAATGATAAAAATAATAAATTAAATATTAATTAAGTGAATGTGTGTGATGTAGGACTTATATAGAATCTTCCTTGAGATTTTTGCATGGCCAAGTCATCAAGTATACCACACTTTTTAAAACATATAGAATGAAAAATAAAAAACAAAAACAAAAATTGCTTGAAACTTCAAGTATACTCTAAGCATGTCTCTTCCTTTCACGACATCCACTAAAACCTTTTTATTTTTTATTTTTAATTTTGCTTCGTGTCTTTCTAAATGCCAAGTCATTAGAAGCTTAATAAACGAGCTTCTTCTCTCTGCTTCTTCTTCATTTTGTTTTGAGTTGGTTTGGATCTTGTTGGCATAATAAAAATGCTAAAGACTGTCTTTAATGTTACCTAAAACAAATGTTATGCGATTCGTGTTATATTTTATTCCCACTTAACTCTCAATTTTCAACAAAATAAAAAAATGGCTTTGTTTGTTTAAAAGACAAAATCAAAAATTTCAAACACTTTTCAAACTCATCATTATATATTTTTTAAATTCTCATATAAAATATAATAACAAATTCAATATTTTCAAATTCCAAAATCATATTTTCAAATTTCAAAATAAAATTAATATTAAAAAAATATATTACAACAACATTTTATTTTATTTTTACTTTAATCTCATCTCATTTCATTTCATTTCTTCTCTGAAATAAACTAAACAGGCTGATGGTCTACTCATTCAAAGCCCAACACAAAGACCCATGCCACCTTGCAAGTGAGATAAAGAAAATAGTAGAATCCATTAAAAATAAAATAAAAAAACCAATATTTTATTATAGCTGATGTAGAAAGTTTTCACTTTAGCGGTGTGCTGAGTCTATGTTTAAATTTAAAAAGCGTTTTATCTCATCTTATTATATAATTTTTTTAAATTTTTATATAAAATGTAATAAATAATTCAATTTTTTTAAATCTAATAATAATAATATTATTAAAATAAATATTTCTAATAATATTTTATTAAACATTTATTTTAATAATATTAAAATAAATATTCTAATAATATTTTATTAAACATTTATTTTTTATTTAAAATCATTTTATCCCATCTCATCTTCGAATTCAAATCGGACAAAGTATGTAAAAAATAAGATTTCTAAATAAATTTTCTTTTTTCTAAATAGATTTCTAAAGACTTTTTGTAGCCAATCCAAAAACATCAAACACTCACAAATATGTGAGTGGAAAATCGGAAGGGGTAACATGCTAGTATTTATCCTTCATGGCAACCAGCCTCTTTTTCATCTACATCCAGGTCAGTAGACTCGCATGCAAAGGCGAGGCAATGGGCCAGCTTGGCGAGCTTTTGGTCGTTAAGTACAGTCGGCCTCCCAACGTGCCACGGCAAGGGCACGGTGTGGTTCATTGGGTTCGTTAAAATGGACTCGGGCCTATATTTTAGACTTTTTTTAAACAAGCAATATTATTTTAAAAGTCTCTCCATCACGATATTCACATAATTGAATTTAAATAATAATATTTAATCTATAAAATTTAAGATTTAAAACTTAAAATCTAAAATTTAAAATTTATTTTTTTGAATCAAATTATACCATGGATCAGGTGTGTGGTGGAGATGGCTTTGAGTAATTCTATATAGAATCAGTTTTAGATAATTAAAGAGGAGTCGATTTTAATTTAAAAAATATTCTTCTTATTTTCAACTTTGTTTTTAATTCCTATACCAAAAATAAATTAATGCAACTCATTAGATTCATAAAAATAAGATTAAAAATAAAGAATTTTTTAAAAAAAATTAAAGTCGACTCTCTCTTAACTTCTTAAAACTAACTCTATGTAGAATTAAAATAAAGAATTTTAATTGTTTGTGTTGATGGGTCATTATTTGTTGGAAAAACAATTTTTATAATTTAAAATTTTGGTGCAGTCATTTGGAATAAATAAAAAAAAACTGTTGAGAGAAAAAAAAAAATCTAATTTTTTTAGCAAAATTTTGTAAAACACTTTTCAGAATTTGTATACTTCAAGACTACTTATAAAACTATTATATAGTAAAGAGCAATGCTATAAAGAAATTTATACATCTTGTATATTAAACATTTTTAAATATGAAATAAAAGAGGATAAAAAAAAATTACATTTTTAAGTAAATGTACAAAATAAACATACTTCTATTTAAAAAAAAAATTATAATAAAAATGTAATAAGAATGTAGGAAAACCAACACCTCACATGCTATTCATGTGACTAATAAAAGTTATGATTAGAACTAGTCTTCCATATTGATTAGAGAAATGATATACGCAATAGAAATTAAAAAATGAGGTTAAAATAACCTTATTTAAAAATAAGTTGTATTTTACAAAATATTATATAAAATAATAATGTGTATTTATAATCATTTGGTTAATCGTCCACCATGAAAAACTGCAGAGAAAAAACCGTACCCAACAAAACGAAAATTTAGAAAGAAAAAAAAAAAAAAGGAGAGAAAATATTGGGCAGGCTTTTTTGTCCTAATCGGATTTCAACACAACTTTGACGAAGAAAGGTTTAGAGACGTATAAAAGTCTCTTCGTAGCCAGCCATCTTTAGCTTCTCTCCGTTGGTAGGATAAGAAAGGAAGGGTTCCTTCCCCTCCCTGAATGCTTCAAAGGCAATAACCCTTTCCTTCTTCTTCTTGGCTGAGAAGAAGAAGAAGAAGAGGAGGAGGAATTTTTTAGGGTAGGTTTTAGAGAGAGAATTTACAGAGGAATAGGGAGACTTCATGGCCATGGACGCCTCTGCTACCAATGATGGCGTTGCTGGGCTCAAATATAAGGAGTCAATGGTTGACCCCTTCTTGGTTGAGGCTCTCCAGAATCCTCGTCACCGTCTCACCAGTTAGTACTTTTTTCCTTTAAAATTTTATTCATTCAGTCCCCCAAGTCTATTTGCAAACCGATATTTTATTTAATCTGATCTGGCGCTTATGAGTTCAATTGATGGGCGTTCTATAATTTCTGATTTTGTGATTATTTTCTTTTGTCGTTTTTTTTTTTTTTGTTTAGGGTTTATGGGTTTTAATTGAATTGTATTGGGTTTAGGGTTTGGGTGGATAGTTGTGAACTTGTCAGATCTGGGCTTTATCTGGGGTTAACCTTTTGATTGGGTTGTTAGCTGTGAAAATTGATGCACAGCGATTGAAAACGAGACTATGAATATGTATATTTATGCTGAATTGATTTGTGTATTTGTAAGTGCAAGCTTCATTAAGGAATCAGGTCGTATATCAGGCTCATTCCAGTGGAGCTTCGTGTCCAAAATGATTAGAAACCTTAACTTTTATACATTTGTTGGGTACTTTGTGCCAGACTTAATTCGCTCATGATATGATTTCCTACTTCTTACAAATAGATGATTGTACCACATTTCATGCTGTTTTCAAGGTCAATGTAGTAAATGAAGGCTGCTAGTATCTTTTAGAATCATTCTGATTTATTAACCTGTTCTAATTAAAAGGAATTGAATTTCTGAAATTCATTTCTACCATCATGAGTAGGATGTGAAACAGGTATCCTAGCCTGCTGACACTTAGTCGGAACGGCCTAGTTACTCATTGTTTTCTGAGTCATGACGGAAGTTGGTGGGCCTTTGGCCTATATATTAAATTTCCTTGACCAAACCTTGTAGTGAAATGTCAAGCGAACCACTCATTGTCATGGTAACATTGCGTCCTCCCAAAGCGGCATTTTTTTTATGGACAGCAACATTAGGTAAGATCTTGATGATGGATAATCTACGGAGACGTAAGGTGATCATGGTAGACTGGTGTTGTATGTGTTGGAAAAATGGTGAAAATGTGGATCATTTAATGTTTCTGTGTTGCATTGTGAGGTGGCTGGAATGTTATGGAATGAAGTGTTTAATAGAATGGAGTTAGCTTGGGCTGTGCCTGCCACAGTGACAGCTCATAGCCAACTAGATAAATCTACGAGGTGTCCCACAAATCTCAGCGATGTGGAAAATGGTCCCAATTTGTATCATGTGGTGCCCTATGGAATGAGCAAAATGACCGGACATTTGAAGACAAGGAGCGCTCACTAGAAGAACTTAGATTATTTTTTGTTCATACTATTTTTCTTTGGGTCACAGCTATAGATTGGCGTGGCCTCTATTTTCATGATTTTCTTGTTTCTATTACTTCTCTCTATGTAGGTGTGACCTTTTGTATGCCATCTTGTGTACTTGGGCTAGGTCTATTCATATCAATATAATTGTTTAATTATAAAAAAACAAGCATTGCATGCATGGCTCAAAATCCGTCTTCACCCCAACCTGTTGATGTTTGGCCACTGTCCAGGAAAAAGAAAAAAGAAATAGGGTTGCAAAATGAAGCTGTGGAAATTATATATATATATTTCTCAACAAAATTAAGAAAATTATGTACAGATCAATTTTTTTAACCAAAAACTTATATTATATTCTTGTTCACGTAGAAAGTGTGTTTATTTGGTTGCGATGCATATGCCTTAAGTCCTAGTTATCAAAGAGATAAGTTAGATCAAAAGTCCAAAAAAGGCAGTTTTGTTGGTTGATTCTCTATTTGATAGGTAATTAGGATATTTTAGTGATAAGATAATAGCAATAGCCCAAGCACACAGGACATATACTCGAGTAACACCTAATTAGGATTTACAACCAAAACAAGTAAATCATGGGCACTTAGTGTGTTAAATATGAATGCTTAGGTGCTCATGATAAATTGTTTGATAAGTATCAATACGTTTTTATTAAAAATTAATACACTTTTATTCACAAGACATTGATAATTAATACATTACTTATCAAAAAATAATAATAATTGTAATTTGACTCCTATATTCACTTGATAAAGTACAATCATGGTCATTTGGTTAATAGATGGTGTGGTTTATTCCTTGGAAACACTGTCAAGGCCACCTATTAATTTTTTTTAATATTATAGATAAGATCCAGATAAAAAACAATATCTTCAGTATTTACATTAGGCTGCAATTTAATTTGAATGTTGTATATTTCTTGAATATTTCCCTATGATATGAAACTGTAGGAAATAGGTATTCATTAAAATTTATAAAAATCTAGTTATATTGTGTTAGAATCTTCTGGCTTCTGTGTCTAACATTTCTTTAGACACGTGTAAAAGGGATCCTCGACACAAATGAAGACATCTTGGATGAGGATTCTGTGTAAAGAATGACTTTTTGAGGATCAGCATATTCCATAGACATATATACTGACATGCATATAGATATAACCCTTTTCATCTTTTCCATGATAGAGACCTGGTATAAATATACTCTTTAAGGCACAACATACAGTAAAATTGACAATTTGACACTGGGATGGTGTCTTCCCTTCCATTCCTCCCTTCTTCAACTAGACAACAATAGGGGGGAGCTGGACGTTTATTCTTTCCCTCTTCAATATCATGTGGGAATCTCACATGGAGGATGTGAAGACTAGTTTAACGCACTACTCACTGCAATTGAGGAGGGCCACTCACGTTATACCAAATCAAGATTTAAGAATAGTAGGGAGTTGCAGTGTCTTTCTTGGAGAATCAACTATGATAGTTCAAGTCGAGAGAAGACTAAAGGGAGGAAACTCTGAAGATGTTCCCTATGTGGGTGTTTCGGGTGGTTATCAGTCTATGTGGGTATTTTGGGTGGTTATTTTGCATGGGTATTTTGGGTGGTTATCAGTCTACGGGTTAGGGTTGAGGAGGCGTGTTGTATTGCATGGGTATTTTGGGCTTGTGGTATTTTGGGTAATTTTCTTGGGCTTGTTAGATTTTTCATGGGATAGGTGTTTTTGAGCATTCATGCATTAGGTGTTTTCTTGTATACAACCAGTGTACTTGTTTACTTCTTTTTATATATATAACATTTTTACTTATAAAAAAAAAATATCATTCTTTCCCATTTCCATCTCTTCTACCAAACATAGGGTTAGTTGCAAGGAGATGTTTTTCACCGCTCTCATCTGTAGTTGCTGCAGGGGGTGGTGTGTTATTGAATTCCCCAGTTAATTTTCTCCTAAGAATGGATGCAAACCATGTTATTCCTTTAGTGATGCTTCACATGCATGGTGACTGGAGGTTGAGTATTTGATTTCAGCTCTGATGTTTTCTGGATTAAACTTCAACCAGAACAAGATAGGTTCCAGGTATATGTCTGATTGGGCTTCATTTCACTCGTAGAGTGATGAATCCATGTTGCTCTTGATTGGGTGGCCACATATGTATCATAATTTTTAAGGTTCGAGTTTATTTTTGACATTGACGGGATTTTTTAGTCGTAGCTGCGAGTAAGGTGGTGCACAGCAAGAGGCAGGTTAATTTGGGGAGTCTTTTTTCCTCTGATTTTAAGTTGGAAATTGTATTCAAGTTAGCTGAATCTTCCGTTGCCCTTTTTATCTACCAAGGGGGTTTGGTTGTTCTTTTGATAGACTTTTGTTGAGAGCATCTTAGAAGTTGCTTCCTTGATTTTATTTTTGTAGTAATTCTTCTTCTTCCTTTCTTTATTTCATTTTCCTTAAATTAGTCGCTAATGTCTTTCTTACTGTTTCAGTTTTGAGAATGGAACTCGATATCCAGAGGTTTTTGAGCATTCCTGATCAGCAGCAATTTGAGTTCCAACATTTTCCTACTTCCTACCTTCGACTTGCTGCACATCGTGTTGCTCAACACTATGGCCTTCAAACTATGGTTCAGGATATTGGCTTAGATGGTCAGGGAAATAGAATTTTGGTGAGGAAAACAGGAGAAAGCAGATACCCTGCCGTGTCTTTATCTGAAATACCTGCAAATCAGCCAGAAAATGATAAACCTGACAAGATTAAAATTGTCATCAGGCCGAGGCCGAACAGAGCATCTGTAAATGGAGGTAATGATGTTGGTATCAGACGAAATCCTGTGAGAAGTGTGGAGGAGAGGAAGGAGGAGTATGACAGGGCACGGGCTCGCATCTTTTGTAGCCCTAGCAGTCCTGACTCAGATGATACATTTTCTCAGGTCCCAATGGAAAATATTTGTTTGAGCAGGGATGAGACCGAAGGTTTCAGGAACTCTATGATCAATCAAGAAAATAATACTGAAATCAAGGATGCTGGCACTTCATCTCGAGTTGCCATTTTCAGAGACAGGGAAAAGGATCGTACTGACCCAGATTATGATCGTAGTTATGACAGGTAGGACTCTCTTGTTTCTATTGAGTTTGGATTAGGGAGTTATCAAGATTGTGGATGTTTATATTTGCATTCCGCTTTATACTTCTACCTATCAAAAAGGATTGTGGATGTTTTCTTCTATAAGTAAAAAAAAAAAAAAAAAAGATTGTGGATGTTCGTGTGTGAAGGACACTTCTGTTCTGGCATTCGTGGCCTGATGAACATGCTTGCTGCAGACAATTCAGGGCCCTAGCCTTGGTATCTGTTTTTTTGACCAGTCTGCTTTTGTAAGAATTTTATTTTAGAACTTTTTGCCCATTCTGTCCGGTGATGTCAGTTCCCCCCCCCCCCCCCCCAAAATCTGCTTGCTAATTAAGGATTGGGATGTTTTGTTGTAGCTCCTGTTGTCTTCTTTGATCTAATTATTACTTTCGTGACACCTATTTTGGTGCTTTCTTTCAGAATTTGTGGTCCAGCACACATTTCTGTATTGTGAAATAAACTGTTGTTGATCATATTGATTACCATCTGCTGCAGGTATGTTAGGAACCTTCCATCCAATCAAAATTATAACTTGGTGCCTTTCAATGTGCAAAAGGTACAACACCCATTTGTGCAGTACGATACTGGTTTTTCTCAGTTGGGTCAGATGCAGAGGACACTCAGCTACAGGCCTCCAACGAGCCCGGCTATGGGCCCTTTTTTCTGCCATGGGATTGAATCAGACATCTAGAGATGCTACAATACATGCAGTGGCCAAGTGCTGCTATGATGTATGCACATTCATATGAGCCCATTTAGACATGCTGTTTTCCAGGTGGGCCACATTACTTGATGTTCTTATTGATTATGCGTATGGGAATATAAAGATGTATTACAAATGATTGATTGCTATGCTATCTTATTGTCGTTATGCCAATATCCAGTTATATCCTGTCTTTGTCTTTGGGATCATCTGTTTTAAACTCAAAATGCTGTAGTAATTTTGTATAGAGTGCTGATGTGATCAGGAATATTAAGAAAGAATTTGATAGAGAATAGTTGGCAAGAATGCAAACACTTATTTTGAGGGTTTTCCCTTTTTATTAAAAATAAAATCATGAGTGCACTTAGCAGCTACTTTGGCAGGGTACCTGAAAGGGTCTTGTGTCACACAAATGAAATTTGAGATGGTAGTCGAGGCTTTTGAACTTGATAATTATAATAGTGGGTTTGTTTAAAAAGGTAGATCTGTTCCTTATGTTAATCAACCATTGTATACACAAAGTGATGTCTACCTGTCAATGTCTTGTTTGTTTATTCTGAGAATGCAGCAAGGTCCTTTATTTCTGCTGATTCACAACTTATATTTGGGAAAGTACATCTCAGATATGGCCGTGTTTGTGACGCTAGGTTTTGGGTTTGTTGATACCATTTTTTTTAAAATTCAATAGGGTGGATTTTCCTTTATTTCGGAGGCAGCTTCCAAGGGATTCTGATGATAGACTTGCTTGCACTGCATTTTTCTTATATATTTCCCAAATTCTTAAAAGTTTTTCTGCTCCTGGATGGAATCTGTGATTTCACAGTTTTCTATGCATGATGTTTATGAGTAACTATGTCAATGTCTTTCACATCTCATTTACATTTTCCAACTTTGCAGGCACCGCTGTGTCAGCAGCCACTGACCTTTGATTATTCACAGAATCATTAAGTGCCAATTATGTGGAGATCTGGATTACATTACCGATTCATTTGTAGACCACGTTAATACTTTAGACTCCTTTGCTATTAGGTTTATTGTTTGAGACTGTTATGGACCATCTATTTCAGTTCTAGTTTGTTTCTTTTTTAATTTGGATACTGACATTAGTAATGGAGTGTAATGCTTTTACTCTTCAAAAAACTTTTAAAAAAAAATTTATATCCTTTTTTGTCGTGTAATCATGCATCTCATCTCATCTCATCTTCGATTGTGTGTCATTTGTTGGCTATCTTTCTTTGTTGTCGGAGAGGTATTGCTTAGAAAGTGCCAAATCTTGTCATCAGGTCATGTTAAAATAATCCGCCTAATATGTTAAGAAAGTATCAAATATAGTAATCAACTTATGCTTGGGTGCATGTCCAAACAGCCCAACTCGAGTTTTGATTCGTTGACTCCTGAAATGAAGGCAATCATCTCACATGGGAGCTTTGTATTTAGTTTAAAACAAAAAAAAATGGAACAACTCTCGATTACATCACTTGCCAGCTGAGTTCCATCATGCGTTTATTACTGGATATTTAACAACTTAAATCTTCTTTAAATTATTCCAAGGTATTCTCTCTTCGGATGATACAGGTTTTGTTTATCTGATCTCTGAGCTGTCAAAGCATTAAAACCTAATCTTTTTTTATGTTATTAAAATTTTATTTCAAGTTTAGCACAATGACGGAATCTGTAACGTCATATAATCCCTAAGTTCACATTGGTATATAGGTGGGCATAACCTTAGAATTGTAAACACGAGAATGCCTATCAAAATTCTAAAATGCTGGTCCCATTTGTTGGAAATAAAAAAAAAAATGATGTCACAAACCGGATGCTGGAGACGAGGGACATAGGTTTCGTCCTGTCCTCACCCTAACTGCAACTGTTTTGAAATAAAAAAAAAAAAAAGATGAAATCACGACTATGGAAATCGTAAGCAATTAGACTTCATCTCTTATTTGTCTTTCATCAGTTTAGAATTTGGGAGCTACTTTAATAAGCAAGCACACATGTTTTGAAAGGGAAACAGATTCTCGAGTATGATTGGAACTCTTGCTGTGTGTGTTATAAGATTTTAGTATTTCTTAAGAGAAGACAATTATTAGGTGAGATCCAGGTTGTCTTCCACCTGCTCCCAACTTGAGGTGTTGGGAATCTTTAATGTCATGTCGGCTCGAGGAGGCATTCGCCTTTTCTTTTGCTTCGAGGGAGGGGGGGATGAAAAGGCTCACTTAAAAATTACACAACTTTGATGGGGAGCATGTGAGATCGAACCATCACCCAAGCCAAGAACCAGAGAGAGAGAGAGAGAGAGAGAGTTCCCAATAATCATTACAATTTGGAAATGTAAAACACCTGTTACTTGGTGCAAATATTATTTTCCTTCGAGAGAGGAAAAACTTGCTTGCATTTGGCGCATTCTTCTGATGAAAAAGACCAACAAAACTATTTACTCACATTTTCTGAGCCCAATGGAAGCAGAAAACTACGACTAGCTGGGTCATTTTGGGAACCAACTAATATTGCATCGGCTTCAAAGATAGAAAACAGTTTGGAATGACATGATTATTGACCCAAGAGTAAAACTTTAATGATCCTTCTAAAATGTCTCATGCTTTTCTTTGAGTTGGCACCGCTTTTGATACAAGTGGGTATAAAATGGTCTTCCAAGTAAAATGATCACATGCTTTAAAGAGTATGGAAAAATGGCTGCCAACTACCCAGTAGATTCCTTCCATCCAAGGCATGTAATAGTTAGGATGACATGGACCAGTGACCAGTCGGAAGGTTGCAGTCAAGCCATGGTCAACAACTTACCATTATATGTAGAAAATGCAATCATCCCTCTATGTGGTTGGATATTGTTGGGAGGCACATCAACCAACTGCCAAAGGCTTGATTAAAAGGACAGATTTAATTTATTTAATCCAACGGAGGTCGATGGCAGTGAGCTTGCCATGATCACTCCAACTGCATAAGCTGACCTACTAAGAATGCTAGAAGTAGCCC